>JAVIAB010000107.1:43756167-44356167 GCA_032433765.1 Megaustenia siamemsis | reverse complement strand
GTCATCGGTTGATTTGTCCATCTTTTGATGTTACTCGTCCATGTTAATCTTGGTCTGCCTCTGCCTCTTTTACCTTGTATTTTCCCCTCCAGGATCACTTTCAGTAGGCTGTTGTGTCTTTTAACATGGCCTAAGAATCGCATTTGTCTTGTTCTAATTGTGTTCAGAAGTTCTCTTTTCATTTTTAGTTGTTTTAAGACTTTGTCATTTGTTTTCTTTTCCTTCCATCCAATTCTACCTATTCTTCTATATATCCACATTTCAAAGGCTTCAATTCTCTGTTCTGTTTTCTTGTCTAATGTCCATGTTTCAGCACCATATAGGAACATTGAGAAGATGTAACATTTTGCTATTCTTAGTTTTAGCTCTGGTGTTATTTGTTTTGATGTTAGTATGTCCTTCATGACATTAAAATTACTTTTTGCCATTCCTATTCTTTTGTTTATTACAAATTCATTTACCTGTTTTAATATTGTTCCACTTGTCTTTACTTTGGTATTTATTATAATCATAGTGATAGGTAATGACAAGATTATTCCCGTAATGAAGGTAACGAGTACTGGCGTCGTTGACTAAAAGATCTGGGTTCGTTTCTTGACAATGTACTACAATCAGCTCTTCTAGCATTTGACACCAGGAGTTAGAGAAGATAAATATCATCATGTGCCTACACGTTGGCGTAGGCGATCATGTTCTTCCACAATTTTCTATCCACATTATGTCGTATCACTTCAGTTGTTGACTGTTTAGTGTGCCATAACACCAAATTATACCGTATTTTCTCTCTTTATCGCCTGTGATCTCTTCGCTCTCGAGAGAGTTAAGAAAAACGCTGTTCTTCTCTATTCTTTCACACATTAGCACTCAAATTATGACCAACTGGTCTTAGATAAATCATATGTTGCTAGGTGTGCAAGCTCTATAAATTCATGCTGAGTTGTTGAGATTTCATTAAAAAGAAAACTCATGTGAAGTGAATGAAAACTGAACACTTAAGTTTCTCCTGATCTTCATCTGGACAGGGACCACAAGAGTTAACTGGTCTAATGAGGTCAAGAAATCCTGATTGACAGCTTCTAGGTTGATGTAACCTTAAATGGGTACTGGATTTATTTTATGGAGAGGAAAATCTTCCCTGGAGTAATGCTGCCCACTTTACTCACAAATGTATCTATGTAAAAATATTATGGGGATTAACGCCACATTACCTATTGAGGCCACTTCCTGCTGTGACGTAAGGTTTCTTTCTTCTTTTCTTCATCTGGAAACTGAAAATTTTTCCATTGACCTAGATACATTCTTAATGACCTCCCCTCACTCTCTGGTTTTTCTAGAGGTATCGTTGTTCCGGTAAATAATTCTATCTATCTATTGACCTTTCGAGCCGTAGCCGGCCCATAGGGCGTAGACCAAGATACTCCTTCTCTTATCTAAATTTTTATTCTAGCAGTTTTCAATTCTTTTAAAGATATTTAATCAAATCTCGCCATGTGTCTCTGTTCTGTGCAAGCAGCTCTATCTCATTGAGGGAGCCGATTCCTGCTGCTCTTGCCTCTCTCATCAATGTTCTTCTCAGTGTCTCTCTGTGTCCTGCGTCTTCCTCGTTTCCTCTTACCTGTTGTTTCCCAACATGAGGGCTTGCTTTGCTATTCGGTTATAGAATTAACTCTATATTTGATTAAATCTGCGAGTGTAAACAAAACTGACCTATATAAATACTGTAAATAGTAAAGAAAATTTATTTATTTATGTTTAGTGCAATATAAACTAATTTATACCGATATTTTCCTGTATTTGTATGTAAGTGTTATGATCTTTTATTTTAAATAATTCCATTGGTTCCGATCATATGCCTGATTGTAATGTTGTTGTAAATGTAGCCAAAAAAAATGTCAGCTCTTTTAGGGTTTTTTTGTTTTGTTAATGAAGAGTTTTGTGACATATTTTATGTTGCAGGGTAGTGTTAACTTGTGGAATAAATGAATCATTAACTGGCAGTGTTTTTGGTGTCATCTTTTTTTATTTCGGATCTTTATGTTGTTTCTTCTTCTTCTACCTTTCAGCTCCTTGTGGAGCATATGTAACATCTGTTTTAATGTTTTAAAAGTCAACAGTTTATCAAGTCACTTTACAACACAAATCATCTATGAACAATTCTATAATAATGTTCATATCAACAGTGGAGGATCTCTGGCCACACGAGTCCTCCGGGCACTCTTTGTTCCAGGTGAACAGTTTATTAAATCACTTTACAACACAAATCATCTATGAACAATTCTATAATAATGTTCATATCAACAGTAGAGGATCTCTGGCCACACGAGTCCTCCACGCACACTTCATTCAAGGTGAACAGTTTATCAAATCACTTTACAACACAAATCGTCTATGAACTCACTGAACAATCCTATGAATAACGTTTATATCAACGGTAGAGGGATCTCTGGCAGCCCGGGTCTTCCATGCACGACACACTCAAGTGATCACTGATCAGCTGCCCTTTTCTCTGTTCATCTCTGACAGCCCGAGTCTTCCATGCACGACTCGCTCAAGTGATCACTGATCAGCTGCCCTTTTCTCTGTTCATCTCTGGCAGCCCGGGTCTTCCATGCACGACTCGCTCAAGTGATCACTGATCAGCTGCCATTTTCCCTGTTCATCTCTGGCAGCCCGGGTCTTCCATGCACGACTCGCTCAAGTGATCACTGATCAGCTGCCCTTTTCCCTGTTCATCTCTGGCAGCCCGGGTCTTCCATGCACGACTCGCTCAAGGTGATCACTGATCAGCTGCCCTTTTCCCTGTTCATCTCTAGCCAGCGTGTCTCCAACCGTCAACCCCCTCTCTCTTGGCCAACTTTCTAACTGCTCCTCAAACTACGTCATCGTATTTTTACGTCACTTTTCACTCTCCGCGCACTGTATTGCACTACCTATTGTGGCGTGCAAACAGTTTATCAATTCCATCTTCAATTCCGTCTCTTCACCTTTTAGTGCGCAATTTCGCGTCTACACATAGGTCTTCAACAAGTACTTCCTATCTATCTTTCGTTCGCCTGAAGTATTGTCTATATCTACAATGTAGTTTCCTGTATAAATTTTACTGTCTTTTGTCATTCTTGCAGTGGTCCATATAGTTTTGTCTGTAGTGTTCTATCTATGGGCCAATGGGTTTTCCTCAGTCTACTATATTCAATACAGTCTTGAAGTATGTGTTCAGCAGTCTGGGGCGCCTGTAGGGGTGTATCTATGGGTCAATGGATTTTCCTCAGTCTACTATATTCAGTGCAGTCTTGAAGTATGTGTTCAGCAGTCTGGGGCGCCTGTCCACATAGACATACTTCCCATTGGCGTGAGTGTTGTAGTGCGCCTTTTGGCTGGTTGCCTCCGACTTCAGCACGTAAACTTGCTAGAGCAGACTGTGGTCTTGCTCGGTTGTAGGAAGGCCTGCCCAGTCTTGGTTTTCAGTCCCTGGTGACTGTTAAGCCCCATCCCCACGACAAGGAGCTGGCCTTGATGGGGCCAAGCCGTACTGTTTCTTGCCGTTCTTTTAAGATCGTTCCATGTCTTCCCCATCATCTTCATCTCTGCTTCTATCTGCATTCTCCAATACTTTTTCTGTTATTTGTTGTGGGCTATATTTTTCTCCTCTTCTTGGCGTTCATCGGTTAAGTGGACATGGATCCATTTTGTTACTAGTTTACGAAAAAGCTGCGATGCCTGCGCCTTTAAGCCTAACACATTCATCTTTAGCATTGCCTGCTTGCTTGCGTTCGCCCGATGACTGAGGTAGTACACCTCTTCGTCACCCGTCTTGCATTCACCCGAATGCTAAGTGGGCGTGTCTACATTGTGTTGTGTTTTCCAGTATAACTGTGATATTTGTGCCTTTCGGCCCAACACATCCGACTTCAGCGCGATCTTTAGATTGATTCAGTTTGGTTTATGGATCATTCTCATTTCACCTATGACATGTCAATAAGTGCTGAGATCTCCTCCCCAACATGTTCCTCTGTGTGTGGAGTCTGACGACTCCACTTCTGTTTTGATTTGATATTCTTCTGTGTCTCCTCACATACCGCTCCGGGGACTGGTTGGTCTCGAGGCAAGACGCCGGCCTCGAGACAGAGAGGTTGTGGGTTCAAATCCCGGCTGCACCAGTTGGGATTTTTATTTATGATTTCTCTCGGCGGCAACCACCCCTGGTCTCAGCAGCGAGGCCCGGCTTGAAACGTCAATTATTCATCGACGGAAAAAATATGAGTAACTTCGGAGTTATCTGCCTGTGTGGCGAGGGACCCCTGGTAGCATGGCTGCCAGGGAAAAATTTATTCTTCTTCTTTTCTCTTTTCACTCATACCCAACAAGTGTCGTGGTTATATTATTTGTCGTTCTTGAGCTGCTCGAACTGTCTGAATTTGTGATTTTCCTTTGTTGCTACATGTCTCTGTCACTGCACCTATCCATCTTCTTCTGGGTCTTCCTCTTGGTCTTTTTCCATGCATTCTCGAGAAGAACGCCCTTGATGGTGATTGGTGAGGATTCATTCTGACCAGGTGGCCAAACCATTTAAGTTGTTGTTGTTCTATATATTCTTGCCAGGGTTTTGTTCCTACCATTTTTCTTATGGTTTGATTTGTGGATGAAAATAATGGATTAACACGCAAAATTCAGCTCCTAGTCTCTAGGGACTTCGTCAGAGGGTAAAAGCTGGCAAAAACACACACACAAAAAGACGGCTCCTTTCTGGCATCCCCAGTTTTGACGTGATGTTCACGTTGTAGATTCATGATCATTGGTTGAGTCATCTTCGTGCCCGCCCTCCGTGTGGGTATTCAGAATATCAGTCTGAAATAAATTGGTGATTCTGACTGATGCTCTGTCAGTACTGTCAGTACTATCAGCTCTAAAAAGCCCCAAGAACAATGAACTATGTGACTCGAGAACAACCCTGAACCAACTATGCAATAACTTCCAGAGAGTAGTCATTCAGTGGATACCATCACACTGTAATATACACGGGAACGAACGCGCAGACAAATTAACTAAAGAGGGAGGGAGATTACCAAAAGAGAACCATCGGTTCAGTTATGATAAAGCCAAATCTATCCTCAAAGGTCAGTACCATGAAAAATGGAAACGAGAAGACCCAAAGCATAACGAGAGGGACGGATACCACCAACTATCAAGGAGGGATCAAGTCATCATACTTCGCCTACGCACTGGCCACTATAGAATGAGAAATCACATGTTCACCAAATTCAAAATAGGTACAACTAGCCTATGCCACTGTAGACTGGACAATATGACTACAAAACATGTTCTACAGGATTGCCCCCAGTACACAGACCTGGGAAGAGCAATGTGGTCCACGTCCATCTCCCTGGAAGAAAAACTATATGGGGCAATCGAATCACTTAAACAGACAGCTGACTTCATGAGAGAGTCTGGAATCCTACCCTGCTTGAGTCTTGATCACACACAGAGAGAGAGAGAGAGAGAGAGAGAGAGAGAGAGAGAGAGAGAGAGAATGTCAGTCCGGTCCACTGCACATCCATCCTCCACAGCAGCTGTTCCAGCCAAGCTGTCAGCTCGTTCGTTTCCTCTCACACTGGAGTGTCCATTCCTCTCACACTGGAATGTCCATTCCTCTCACACTGGAGTGTCCATTCCTCTCACACTGGAGTGTCAATTCCTCTCACACTGAAGTGTCCATTCCTCTCACACTGGAGTGTCCATTCCTCTCACACTGGAGTGTCCATTCCTCTCACACTGGAGTGTCAATTCTTCTCACACTGGAGTGTCAATTCCCCTCACACTGGAGTGTTCATTCCTCTCACACTGGAGTGTCAATTCCTCTCACACTGGAGTGTCAATTCCTCTCACACTGGAGTGTCCATTCCTCTCACACTGGAGTGTCCATTCCTCTCACACTGGAGTGTCCATTCCTCTCACACTGGAGTGTCCATTCCTCTCACACTGGAGTGTCCATTCCTCTCACACTGGAGTGTCCATTCCTCTCACACTGAAGTGTCCATTCCTCTCACACTGGAGTGTCCATTCCTCTCACACTGGAGTGTCCATTCCTCTCACACTGGAGTGTCAATTCCTCTCACACTGGAGTGTCAATTCCCCTCACACTGGAGTGTTCATTCCTCTCACACTGGAGTGTCCATTCCTCTCACACTGGAGTGTCCATTCCTCTCACACTGGACTGTCCAGTTATGAAGATGAAACAGATCATAATCTGTCTTAAGTTCTTGAGTGACATAGGCAGATCTGCTTAATGACCTACGCCTAGTCAATTTTTGAGCCTATTTTTTTTTTTTTTACTGTTACCTGCCATGGGATCTTTAATGTGTGCAAGAGAACTTTCTGTTTCTCGTTGTTATCCAAGAAGGCTAAACATGGGATCTTGCTGCCCAGACACCAGGGAAAGGTGAAGCCACGAGGAAACCAATGATTTTAAGTGAAAAATTTCTGCAGGAGAGAGAGAATGAAAGATTTATCAGGAAGAGATTCAAGCATAGTATATGGGAGCATTGAAAGATTTATTAGGAAGATACTCAAGCGTAGCTTATGGGAAGACTGAAAGATTTATAAGGAAAAGACCCAATCATAACTTATGGAAAAACTAAAAGATTTATCAGGAACATGTACCAGCATAACTTATGAGTGAAAGTTTCATCACTTCCGGCAGTCTCAGCCATTGTCACGTGATCCTATTGTAGTTTCTCCGATATTGTTACTCCATTATACGCTGGGTTCGTCTTGAGTTCTGTTATTTCTCCAATGTTGGTTTGTTTCTTCTTCTTATGCTGTCCAGGGAACTTTCAACGTTCTTCTGAGAAATTCCATATCTGTGGCCTCTAACCGTCTTTTCATTTGTTTGTCTACTGTCCATAATTCGCTTCCATGGGTCACAATTGGCTCTATATAGCACCGACGAACTCTCTCACTTCTATTGGCATAGATTTGTTGCATAAGGTGTTTTTTTTTCATTTTCTGAAATGCTATTTTGACCTGAGCTATTCTACTTGTTGGGAGCCGCGATAGCTCAGTGGTTAGTGAACTGGACTACAAAGGACAAGAGGTAGGGTTCGATCCCAACCGACGGCTTCCGGGTTCACCCAGCTTTAAATGGGTACCGGATTTTTTTTTCTGGGAAAGTAAAGCGGCACGGGCGTAATACCGACCACATTACCCCAAAAATCATGTGCCGAAGGTCTGTAAAAATTATGGTCACTAACACCATATTCCCTATACGTCACTTGGCGTGACGGGGGTACTTTACTTTTTTTTTTTAATTCTACTTGTTATTTCTGTGGTGCATCTTCCATCTAATTTGAAGTGTTGCACTTATTTCAGATTTGCCATGTTTGTTTTTATGCTGCATAATGATGATGATTGTTTCTTCGATATGACCATTACTTCTGTGTTCTTACTGTTGAGAATGAGACCTTTCTATTTGGGATACTAGATATCTTGGGGCCATGGCATTGATAAGTCAACAGAATTTATACGATGCATTGTGGGTATAAGATTGTGGAAGGATCGCTTACGCCAATCGGTATGGCACATGATGATGATAAACAAGCATGACCTCAGTATACTGACCCCAGCATGTCTGTGAACTTTCATGGTATGCTTGTTAGGAGGAGCATACGCGCATGCGACCTGCGGTAGCAACAGTTGAGTGGGCGCACTATCAGCTGACCAAGACCTAGCAGTTCTTTCTCCTCGTGGTCTCCCCCGGGAACTAGCCTGCGTCAAAAAAGAAGCTACGGTCGCAGTGTTCCCTGTAGTGGTGGCTCTTACTGATATAGAAGACCTAGTATTGAGCCTGCGTCAAAATAGGCTGGCTAACAGAAGCTAGGGTCGCAGTGTTCCCTGTAGTGGTGGCTCTTATTGATATAGAAGACCTAGTATTGAGCCTGTGTCAAAACAGACTGGCTAACAGAAGCTAGGATCTCCGTGTTCCCTGTAGTGGTGGCTCTTACTGATATAGAAGACCTAGTATTGAGCCTGTGTCAAAATAGGCTGGCTAACAGAAGCTAGGGTCGCAGTGTTCCCTGTAGTGGTGGCTCTTACTGATATAGAAGACACAGTATTGCAGTACCTCTGGACTAGTAGTTTTCCAGCATAGTCTGCGAAAGACGAACTTCAACTTATCGAGTAAGAGCCGGGAATGTCAAGAAAAACATAAAAACCCGCCACATCAATAAGTCAAAGGGCACCATGCCCCCATCAACTTGTGGCATCACATCAACTTGTATGGAACGGAGTCACAACGCATCAGTCATCATCATCATCATCATCATCGAGTGCCATCTCCGCAACGAAGGTTAGCTACAGTGGAGCGCCATTCTGCTCTGTCTCTTGCTTTGATAGAGCAGGTTTGTAGATGTCATAGGCTGATTTGTCCATCTTTTGATGTTACTCATCCATATTAGCCTTGGTCTGCCTCTACCTCTTTTACTCTGTATTTTCCCCTCCAAGATTAGTTTTGGTAGGATGTTGTATCTTTTAACATGACCCAAACATCGTATTTGTCTTGTTTGAATTATGTTTAGTAGTTCTCTTTTCATTTTTAGTTGTTTTAAAACTTCATCGTTTGTTTTCTTTTCTTTCCATGTAATTGAACGCATCATTGTCTCGCATAATCTCGTAGATGTAGACGAGAACTTATTTTAAGCCTCTGACATCTACAACTGGGTAACTTGTATTCCCGTCCCACCCTTTGAATTATTTGTAAGTTCTCATCATTGCACTTCGAGCATGTCCATTGATGCTCAAATCCTCTCCTGACGGGACTGGTTGGTCTCGAGGCAAGACGCTTATTTCGAGACAGTGAGGTTGTGGGTTCAAATCTTGGCTGCATCATTTTGGATTGTTATTTATGATTTCGAACAGAAAATTGAAGCCTTTGAAATGTGGATTTATAGAAGAATAGGTAGAATTGGATGGAAACAAAAGATAACAAACGATGAAGTTTTAAAACAACTGAAAATAAAAAGAGAACTACTAAATACAATTAAGACAAGACAAATGAAATTTTTGGGGCATGTTAAAAGACACAGCCTACTAAAAGTAATATTGGAAGGGAAAATACAAGGTAAAAGAGGCAGACCAAGACTAACATGGACGAGTAACATCAAAAGATGGACAAGTCAATCTATGTCAGCCTGCACCATCAAAGCAAGAAACAGAGTAGAATGGCGATCCATGGTAGCCAACCTTCGTTGCGGAGAAGGCACAGGATGATGATGATGATGATGATTTATGATTTCTGTTAGGGGCAACCACTCCTGGGCTCAGCAACGAGGCACTGCTTGAAACGCCCATTACTCATCAACGTAAAAAAATATATATATATAAGTACCTCCGAAGATGGAGTTATCTGCCTGTGCGGCAGGGGGCCCGTGTGCAGTGCGGTCAGACTTTGCGAGAGGTGAAAGCTGGCGAACGCAACCCCCCCCCCCCTTCCCCAGCAAGTCCCGCGGCGCCAAGCTGACAACTCCAGTTCTGTGTTGGTTGATAGGTTCATGCGTGGGCCCACTAAATCTCTCGTTTCAGGATGTACCCATATTTACTCCCATCTTTTTCATCCGAAGGAGTGACGTGGACTCATGGTTGTCGAAGTCATGCGTCCCGCATCTTGTCTTTCTTCGTAGGGAAATGGTTTTGCTTGTCAATGTATGGTTCAGAGCTCTGGTACTGTCTCTGGTCTGATTCTGGACAAAGTGTACAGCGCCAAGTGTGTTCCTCATTCCTTAAGAGAAGAGAAGAGATGCGAAGAGAAGAGAAGAAGAGAAGAGAGGAAGAAAGGAGAGAAGAGAAGAGGAGAGGAGAGAAGAGAAGAAGAGAGGAGTGAATAGAAGAGAAGAGAAGAAGAGAGGAGAGAAGAGAAGAAGAGAGGAGGGAAGAGAAGAGAAGAGAAGAGAAGAAGAGAGGAGAAGAGAAGAGAAGAGAAGAGAAGAGAAGAGAAGAGAAGAGAGAGAAGAGAGAGAAGAGAGTAGAAGAGAGGAGAGGAGAGGAGAGATGAAGAGAGGAGAGAAGAGAAGAAGAGAGGAGAGAAGAGAAGAAAAGAAGAGAGGAGAGAAGAAGAGAGGAGAGAAGAAGAGAGGAGAGAAGAGAAGAAGAGAGGAGAGAAGAAAAGAGGAGAGAAGAAGAGAGGAGAGAAGAGAAGAAGAGAGGAGAGAAGAAGAGAGGAGAGAAGAGAAGAGAAGAAGAAAGGAGAGAAGAGAAGTGAAGAGAAGAGAAGAAGAGAAGAGAAGAAGAGAGGAGAGAAGAGAAGAAAAGAGAAGAGAAGAAGAGAGGAGAGAAGAGGGGAGAGGAGAGGAGAGAAGAGAAGAGAAGAGAAGAGAAGAGAAGAGAAGAGAAGAGAAGAGAAGAGAAGAAAAGAGGAGAGAAGAGAAAGAGAAGAGAAGAGAAGAGAAGAGAAGAGAAGAGAAGAGAAGAGAGTAGAAGAGAGGAGAAGAGAGTAGAAGAGAGGAGAGGAGAGGAGAGATGAAGAGAGGAGAGAAGAGAAGAAGAGAGGAGAGAAGAGAAGAAAAGAAGAGAGGAGAGAAGAAGAGAGGAGAGAAGAAGAGAGGAGAGAAGAGAAGAAGAGAGGAGAGAAGAAAAGAGGAGAGAAGAAGAGAGGAGAGAAGAGAAGAAGAGAGGAGAGAAGAAGAGAGGAGAGAAGAGAAGAGAAGAAGAAAGGAGAGAAGAGAAGTGAAGAGAAGAGAAGAAGAGAAGAGAAGAAGAGAGGAGAGAAGAGAAGAAAAGAGAAGAGAAGAAGAGAGGAGAGAAGAGGGGAGAGGAGAGGAGAGAAGAGAAGAGGAGAGAAGAGAAGAAAAGAGGAGAGGAGAGGAGAGAAGAGAAGAGAAGAGAAGAGAAGAGAAGAGAAGAGAAGAAAATAGGAGAGAAGAGAAGAGAAGAGAAGAGAAGAGAAGAGAAGAGAGAAGAGAAGAGAAGAGAAGAGAAGAGAAGAGAAGAGAAGAGAAGAGAAGAGAAGAGAAGAGAAGAGAAGAGAGAAGAGAAGAGAAGGAGAATGATGAGACAGTGATGCATATATTGAGAGATTGATGAGTCTAACGGTGGAAAAAAGGGTCTGGCCGAACCGGAAAACTTAGTGGGAGATTAGCAGAAGTTTAGTTGGTTTTGGCTTGTAGAAGGCCCCGGTATCACTACAAACGAATTAAAATCCATAATTGCTCAACCGCCGTGCCAGTGTAATCATCCGAATTAACATCTCATCTCATTGAAGGATCCAAACAAAGAAAGGCATGTGCAGTCCCCATCATAGCAGCTACGGCACACGCCAACAGACATAAGGCTAAGCGGCACCGAAAGTGAATGCAGCTGAACTGTCCTTTGTCAAACGATATCATCACACATCGTAAGCAATCAGAATATTGAAACACGATCCGGATGAAAAACACAGCTCACGGTGTGCACAGAACATTAAACTCAGTAGCTCCAGCAGCAAGCCGGACTTGGAATATGAGGAAACTGCAACAAGAAACGCTTTTCAAACTGAGCCTCAATCGTTCATGTCGCCTATCCGCCATATTGACCGGAAGTCATTAGCATACAATCAACACCTTACAGGAACAATCAGTCTGCATACGCTTCGAAAAATGGTGGGACATGCGGCGGAGCGGGTATGGGGATAACCCGACTACATTGAAACTGTTCCATGAATAGAGTAGGTTTAGTCTTGTCAGGGCTGCAGCTGCCTGTGCAATTCAAGCCATTACTTCTGATTCTGTTGCCTTCGTTAGTGACAACGAGCCCATATAATTGAACAGATTGGCTGTTTTGAGCGTCTCTCCGCTCATTGTGAATATCCTTTCAATTATGCGGGAGTACGGGGAAATGAAAGAGCGGACAGATTGGCTAGCTGTGCTGTCTTTGAATGCGGTCAACCAATGGATCGGGCATACGACATCAATGCCCTCCGAGATGTGGGAAGGACACAGGACTTCGACAATAATGAGTCCACGTCACTCCTTCGGATTAAAGAGATGGGAGTTAAGATTGGCACAATCTGAGACGAAAAATTTAGTGGGTGTATAAGAAGACTTATCAACCAACATAGAACTGGAGTCGCCAGTCGCTGGACGTTGCGGGACTTGCTGAGGAGGGGATCTGAGCATCCATGGACATGTTCGGAGTGCAAAGATGATGACCCGCAAATAAATCAATAATTTCTCAATGTTTATGGTCTTATTTGTCGTTTGTGTGGTTATGTCAGCATTGATCGCCATTCCGTACGCTCTTTGTAACTTATCAAGGTACTAAATCAGGATCTCGAGCTTTGACATAGCTCATACTAGATCGTCAATATCTTCCACAATACTTTTTTCCCTCTTTTTCTTCTTTCCTTCCTCACTTGCCTATCAGCGTCGAGGAGAGATATAATTTGCAGTCTTTTGTTCTTGGAATGAAGATTGCATTGTAGTCTATAGAGTCCAGTTTGGCATTGGTAGCACAGCATTGGAATAAAGATTGCATTGTAGAGTCTAGAGTCCAGTTTGGTATTGGTAGCACAACGTTCGAGTGAAGATTGCATTGTAGTCTATAGAGTCCAGTTTGGCATTGGTAGCACAGCATTGGAATAAAGATTGCACTGTAGTCTATAGAGTCCAATTTGGCATTTGTAGCACAGCATTGGAATAAAGATTGCATTGTAGAGTCTAGAGTCCAGTTTGGTATTGGTAGCACAACGTTCGAGTGAAGATTGCATTGTAGTCTATAGAGCCCAATTTGGTATTGGTAGCACAACGTTCGAGTGAAGATTGCATTGTAGTCTATAGAGTCCAATTTGGTATTGGTAGCACAACGTTGGAGTGAAGATTGCATTGTAGTCTATAGAGTCCAATTTGGCATTAGTAGCACAGCGTTGAAATGAAGATTGCATTGTAGAGTCTAGAGTCCGGTTTGGTATTGGTAGCACAACGTGTCACAACGTTGGAGTGAAGATTGCATTGTAGTCTATAGAGTCCAATTTGGCATTAGTAGCACAGCGTTGAAATGAAGATTGCATTGTAGAGTCTAGAGTCCGGTTTGGTATTGGTAGCACAACGTTGGAGTGAAGATTGTATTGTAGAGTCCAGTTTTGTATTGGTAGGGCAACATTGGGATGAAGATCATGTTGTAAAGTGCCCATACGAAAGTTGGTAATCGTTTTTTCCCCTAGGCTGACAATGGTCCCAAAGTGGTGTTGGAGTGTGTCAAACGAGACAAAACATGAATTAACATCAATTTTGTATCAAACTTACATGTTAATTGGCTTTTATTTTTTACGACTTTCTTATTAATGTTTAGAAATATTAACATTGTCTGCGATGTTCTAAATCTTAGAAACATGGCTTTTTAAAAATGTTTTGTTTTATATAAAAAGTTACTTCCGGTAGATGTTTTTAAGTTGAACAAGTAGTGTTCCTTTTCCGGTTTGCTTTCAATATGGTAGGTGATTTGTTGTTTTTAAAGAGTATTGGTGTTATCGCAATCTGTGTAATCTGAAGATATTATCACGCTATTTACACTATATTGAAGCATAATGGTAACGTTGAACATGTTTTTGTGATTTGCTATTAATTTACTGTAAAAATACTTTTCAAAAGTTTTTTTTGCCAGCTTCAATAACTACTCGTACATCACACTCTAATTCACGTATTAAAGGAATTTATTCTTCCTCATTTATTTGTCTTTCAGCGTCGTGGAGAGATTTTGTTTACTGACTTTTGCTTCTCTTTTGATCTTTCCTGCTGGTAGTGGTATGTTTTCTAGTACGTAGTATGGTTTCTAATTCTGTCAATCACATCTGTGACATCTTTTCCTTTGCCTTTCGAGGTCGACACTTCTGCCTTTCGATTCATATTCAGGTTCTTGTCGCACTCGTTTGACTTCTTAACTTAACTAACTACACATTATATTACACTTTATTTTAAAATAATTGTGAATTGTTGTTTGTCACTAGACTTCCTAAGTATTTAAATTACTCTACTTGTTTTAGTTGTCATATGTAGTCTAAGTTATGTTGATTTTCTCAGTTCTGTTTCTCTTTTGCGATATAGATAAATTATTTTGAATTATTCACTTCTGTTTTGTTGATTTTATTTAAAATTTATGCTGTATAAGTGTATATAATATAACCTGTGCTGAGAGTGAGGATTTAATTTAAGTGTTCTTGTAAGTCTTCAATTTTTGATTTTTTCCATGTATTACTTAGTCATCTTAATTAGTGCCTGATTGAATTGTGTGCAAATAAAAGCTCGTTGGTCTCATCTATCTCCAATGGTTGGCTAACTAAATTAAATTGCATGAATAAAATAAACAGTAGGCTGAGTAGGGGGGGATATTTGTATACACCCCTGTCTTGACTAATGACTTACACCTGATCTAACTTCAAAGTGGTCTGTGTAACCTTCCTTAACCTGCTGCTGTTCTGACTGTGCAGCAGCTGTTAACGTGTAGTGTAGAGACATGTATAGTTGGTTCAGGTTAGATGTTTGTTTACTCCGTATGTTGCTAGTATCTCCCACAGTTGCTCTGGCTGATCTCTGTTTACTTACTCTGTCGAATGCATTTTCTTTCCTGGTCAATGAAAGCTATGTACAAATTTTGATTGCGTAACAGTTCTGTTGACGTCACTGTCACTTTTTCTGTTAGCTGTTTTAAGGTGAATAGTAAGTATAGACTAATCGAGCATCAGTTATGATCAGTACATCCTGTTTTTTTGGAACCTCATTTTGAGATGACTCAATCAACTCCATTAATTGTCAGTGTCTGTAGTCTAATTATTATTGGTCTCAGCCTTTTTTTACACAATTTTGGTGTATAACTTTCCTGCATGGCTGAGAAGTGATATTATACAGTATATTAAGTGCAGTCTCTCTTGCTTCCTTTCCATATTGGTACGATGATTGCATGTTGCCTGTCTTCTGGGGTTTAGAAGTCAACGAAGTCTTGTTAGTGTTATGGTGTTTTTCATAATGTTTAATAGACTAAACTAGTGTGAATAAATATGATATGAAGTCTATTTAAGTGTTTCAGTAGGTCTTCTATTTTTTCATTTAACTTGTAACTAATAGTGCATGATCATTTGAAAATAGAAGCATGCTATTTTAGAATGAATGTCACTGTGGTGTGGTCTTTCATTTATCAGTGAATTATCAGTGGTTGTTATGAATTTAGCATCATGTGGACTGACGCCCTTTGGCTCAACACCATGTCATTAATATCTATGTGTATTTCTCAAAGTTCAGAGAGAGACAAAGAGCGAGAGACTGAGACTGACTGACTAGCTGGCTGGCTGGATTGACTGACTGACTGTTCGTTCGGAGTGCAATGATGATGACTCGCAAATAACTCAGTAGCTCAATAACTAAGACTAATGAGAATAAGTAAAAAAAAAAATATGACATCTGTGTCCTTACTGTAAGTGGGAATAACACAGTGACCACATATTGAGAGACCAAAGGAAGGAAGTAGTACGATTTGGGGTGGGGTTAAATTATTGGGTGATTCAGGGAAATATGTTATGAACACAAGATCCATGATCATTCTTCTCTCAAATGTCAACTTATGGGGAGCTGACGCTGCATAGACTTTGTGGAAGTGTAAATGCTTAGGAATGATTGTCTCAAACAGCCTCTCAAACAGTACCAAGATGATGAAAGGATGACATGAAAGATACCCTGTGACGAATAGGCCAGAAGACAAGCCTGAGCAGGAGCCATCAAGCTAGCAGTCTTCTTGACTCTGAAGAAGAGGGGAGAAAACACCCCACCAAATCTGGTATAAGGAGAGAAGAAACTACCGACATTCTTACCCCTCCCCAGTGTCGTGGTGTCACACACTATTAACTGATGAAGAGATCTCCACCCAATCTGGTCTGGAGCAAGTATGGACAACTCTTGCCAGGACCTGCCGGCCTCTATCATTACATCATGAATAGTTCGCTGCCATGTCCTCAATTGTCTGCCTCTTCTTCTTTTGCCGGGTGGTGTCCATGTTAATGCTAGGTGCAGATGCCTGGATTGTTCCATTTGTAGAACATAGCCTAACCATTCCAAAGTCTTCTTTTCACTTCTTTTTTTTTAATGTTGTTAATGCCTGATTTTCATATGACTTCGTTTATGAAAATAAGTCAGGTTTCTATCTCAGTGGTTCTCTCTCCATGTTTCAGCTGTATATAGAAAATCTCACACTCTAGGTCCACACTTTCCAGAAATCTTAATTTGGTTATATATTTTTTAGTTAGTGTATATTTTAACTTCCATTTGCTTCATATCAGCAGTCATCATCGTCTATCATTTTATTGCTTCATATCAGCAGGTATTCAAATCAAATGTACTTTCAACCCTTACATATGCGTGTGAAAGCTGGAAAACAGCAAGAGATATAGAAACAAAGTTGAACGCATTAAAAAATAAATGTCTAAGGAAAATACTTGGTATAGCGTGGAACGAATTCAAAACAAACGAGGAAATTAGAGAAATCGCCAATCAACCACTAATATCTTCAGTAATAAAGAAATGATGATGGTCATATGTTGGACATGTAATGAGAAGAGATAATAACCGAATAGCAAAGCAAGCCCTTATGTGGGAAACAACAGGTAAGATGAAATGAGGAAGACCCAGAGACACTGAGAACATTGATGAGAGAGGTAAGAGCAGCAGAAATAGGCTCCCTCAATGAGATAGAGCTGCTTGCACAGAACAGAGACAAATGGTGAGATTTGATAAACTATCTTTAAAAGAATTGAAAACTGCTAGAATAAACAATTTAGATAAGAGGAGTATCTTGGTCTATGCCCTAAGCTATGGCTCGAAAGGTCAATAGATAGATATCAGCAGGCTTCATCGTCTATCATTTTATTGCTGAGCCCTAGGATAGTTTTCTATTATCGCTTCTATTAATTTGAGAGTTAGTGCTGAAAGAGCAGGGAGAATAGGATATACAATAGAATACCTTTTTACAACTTAACTTATTGCTGCACAAACTTGTCCAATTTGTGTGACAGAACCTTCAGTGCTTAGGATAATACTAACACACCATACCACGCTGAAGGCAATTATGTTCACTGAAAGAGAAACACGTTTTGTATGGGAAAAACATTTGACCTGCTATACACACCATATTATATTATGGTAATTATAATCTTCATGTTTTTATTTTCAGGGTTACCGCGGGCGTAGAAAATCACTGAAGCGTGTGACAGCACCAAAATCATGGATGCTGGACAAAACAGGGGGTGTTTTTGTAAGTTCAATTTGACATATATTTGAAGATTTGGTAAATTTATAAAGTAGGCATTTCTTTATTGACATTTATAAAGTAGGCATTTCTTTATTGACATTTATAAAGTAGGCATTTCTTTATTGACATTTATAAAGTAGGCATTTCTTTATTGACATATATTCTAAAAATTTGTTAAATATAGTAGGCATTTCTTTATTGACATATATTCTAAAAATTTGTTAAATATAAAGTAGGCATTTCTTTATTGACGTATATTCTAAAAATTTGTTAAATATAAAGTAGGCAATTCTTTATTGACATTTATAAAGTAGGCATTTCTTTATTGACATATATTCTAAAAATTTGTTAAATAGAAAGTAGGCATTTCTTTTATTGACATTTATAAAGTAGGCATTTCTTTATTGACATTTATAAAGTAGGCATTTCTTTATTGACATTTATAAAGTAGGCATTTCTTTATTGACATATATTCTAAAAATTTGTTAAATAGAAAGTAGGCATTTCTTTATTGACATTTATAAAGTACGCATTTCTTTATTGACATATATTCTAAAAATTTGTTAAATAGAAAGTAGGCATTTCTTTATTGACATATATTCTAAAAATTTGTTAAATAGAAAGTAGGCATTTCTTTATTGACATATATTCTTATATTCTAAAACTTTGTTCAATATAAAATAACTATGACAAACAATTGGAAAATAACACAAATTATGATATAATATAAATCACAGTGGAAGTTCAGTCACGTCATTCGAGTTAGTAAAACCATTCCAGTGCTAAGGTGCTTGTTTCCTCTCACTGTTTGTTTCCTTACACAGGCACCGAAGTGCACCCCAGGACCTCACAAATCTCGTGAAAGCTTTCCCATGACTTTGTTCCTGAGGAACCGCCTCAAGTATGCCCTCTCCTATCAAGAAGTGAAAAAGATTGTTAAGCAGAGGCTTATCAGGGTTGATGGAAAGATCCGCACAGACAACACTTACCCAACAGGGTTCATGGGTATGATTGTATTTAATTTGTTTACTGTGCATGTAAAATACAAAAATTAAATTTTTCAACTCAAATGATAAGTCGGTCCTATTATATGGCTGTGAAACATGAACAACAAAATTGACAATCATGAAGATACAGACTTTTATTAATGGATGCTTACGCAGAATAAAAGGATGGATATGGCAGGACAAAATCACTAACATAGAATTATGGAAATGTACCAGGCAAATACCAGTGGTTAAAGAGATACAGCGAAGACGATAGCACTGGATAGGACACACACTGTGGAAGCCAACTGAGAGTATTACACAACAGGCCCTTTTTGGAATCCCTAGGGGAAAAGACAAAGAGGAAGACCAAGGAATTCTTAGAGAAGACAGATAGAAGCAGAGATGAAGATGATAGGGAAAACGTGGAATGATCTTAAAAGAATGGCAAAAAACAGAACGACTTGGAAAGTGTTTGTTGAAGACCTATTCTCCACAGAGAGCTAAAAAGGTAGAAGAAGAAGACTGTGCACGTAGAACCTTGCGTGCCAAAATGACACATATTGCAGAGATCACTGTTTCTAAAATCTATGGCTCTGTTTCCATAACAATACTTCTTACAATGACAACTTGTCAAGCTATCGATCAACCTCCTTAGTCGCTTCTCTTACGACATGCCTGGAAGTCACAGTGTCACTATTCTTTACCTCCCTCATAATGAGCCCCGGTAACACACGGGATATGTAAGTAATAGACAACACAAAATCGAACATCGATGCAGCTCAATAGGCCTTCAGTAGGAACAACATATACACATGTCTATGCACATATGAGATTTTGTGTTGTCTATTATCTATGTAAAGCTGTAACATATTTAGTAGCCTCTGTCAGTCATAGTCGACTATGGATTTTTCAGCGCCCCTAGAAATATTGTTTTCTTTTCTTTCGCCATGTATTCTCTTTCTCTATGAATCTGTCTGCTTCTTGTTTGAGGTGAACCTTTAGAGTGTGTTTCCAAAGAGTGTGGTCTGCAGCTTCCCAAGCGGCAGGGTTTATGTTCAGTATTCATGTCACGTTTACACACATCTACAAATCGAAGTTTTGGTTGCCCCCTAGTTCTTCTACCATCTGCCAGTTGTCCGTAGAGTATATCTTTCAGTATGTGGCCATCTTTCATACAGTGATGTAGAAAGCTGTAACAATACCATAAAAATTTTTTTTTTTTTTTTTTTCATTTCCGTCCCTGTTAATTAGTTTGTTGTATGAAAGACAGAACTGAAATGGATATGGGAGTCCCTGTCTAAATGAGTCTACAGAAAAAGTAGGTTATTAGAAATTTCAATGCATGCTTGCAACATACATTTCTGGGCTTTTATTATTGTCCCATCAGTTATCCTAGGAGCAACTCAACAGAACAACCTTCATGTGATCCAGAAGATTCACATTTTGTTTTGGTTCAACTTGTACAAACACATGTGTTTTTAAGCTGAAATATTGTGTAGCATAACAACATAGAGGGGAGCCGCGATAGCTCAGTGGTTAGTGAACTGGACTACAAAGGACAAGAGGTAGGGTTCGATCTCTACCGATTGTTTCTGGGTTCACCCAGCCTTTAATGGGTACCAGATTTTTTTCTGGGAAAGTAAAGCGGCATGGGAGTAATATCGACCACATTACCCGAAAAATCATGTGCATGTCTGTAAAATATATGGTCACTTACACCATATTCCCTATACATCACTTGGTGTGACAGGGGCACTTTACTTTTTTTTTTTATACAACAACATAGACCATACATTTGTTTTATATTTATTGTGCCAGATGTCGTGTCCATTGAGAGGACAAATGAGAACTTCCGCATCCTGTATGATGTCAAAGGCAGATTTGTTGTCCATAGAATCAAACCAGAAGAGGCTAAGGTATGTAGTCTTCATTGAGTGTGATTTCATTTTGTTACTGCTGCTTTATGTCTTCTATACTGTTGTATTTTGTTAAGGGCTGAGTAGAGTAGAGGTACATCAGCCTCTCGGCAGAAAGGACCTGGCTTCAAAACCAACCACAGATAGTGGCGATTTTTGACCCTAGATTACAATCTATCTATCTATCGTCCTTTTGAGCCGAAGACGGCACATAGGGCAGAACCACAATCTCAAAAACAGAAACCTTGCGTGCCAAAATGGCACATATTGCAAAGATCACTGCTTCTAAAATCTATGGTCTGTTTCCATAACAATGCTTTTTGCAATGACAGCTTGTCAAGCCATCGATCAACCTCCTTAGTCGCCTGTTACGACATGCCTGGAAGGTCACAGTGTCACTATTCTTTACTTCCCACATAATGAGGCCCCGGTAACACTCGGGGGGAGATTACAATACCGCGGTAAAAAATTACATCAAAACACACATTTTTCAAAATGTGACAGTTTACCATAGCTAAACATCCCCCCTTTAAATGTACCATCTTAGTTTATATTTCTGGTGACCCCTGAGTGGGATTTTGATATAGGATTTCTTGTTTTGCGAGATATAATTGTATATTGCAGGGAAAAAAATCTCAAATTTGAAAGAAATTAGTAGTTTTCCTCTTTCTTTCTTTTTTTTTTTTTTGCTGTGACCGGGGATATCTCCACGGCCATCTGTTGACATCAAACCCTTTGTGACTTGGTGAAATACAGCAAATAACACTATGCCGATAGACATTGTAACATTTCCAGGCCATGTGGTCAAATTCAGGTCAAAAATCAACCCAAGCCAGAAAATCCCCATGCCTTGCCTAGTGTAAAACACACAGCTGTGTGTCAAAAGTTGAAAGAAAATACTATTTTTAGAGCTAAGTGGTAGTAATTTTTACTACAATATCATTAAACAGATAGTCATCGATCATTATCCTAATCTAGGGTTAATAAAATAAAAATGGCTTCTTTATGACTTTACCTACCCCTGCTCTCTTATCCAATGTCTCTGTTTTGGTTAATAGCAATAAACTGGAGGTTCCGTGACCACTAGGCACATTAAATCCACGCCAGCTAAAATTGAAAAGTGTAGTCCTTAATTTGGCCAGTGATAGGGCAAAAATGTCAGCCAAAAAAAAACCTACCCACACAGTGAAAACCAAGGCCTCACTATGGGAGTTTGTGGATTTTGGCCTGGATATTTTCACTTGCCCATGAACTGATATAACATTAGATTTCCCACTAATTGTGCTTTTCTGCATTGTTGTGCACAAGATCTTCTAAAAATGCATTCGTGCCTTTGATCACAACTCCCACAAAATTTACAGTTAAACTTGTAATCTATCTATCTCTATTGACCTTTCTAGCCGTAGCCGGCCCATTGGGCGTAGACCAAGATACACCTTCTCCTATCTGAATTTTTGTTCTAGCAGTTTTCAACTCTTTTAAAGATTAAAAATTCTTAAAAACTCTTTTAAAAATTATTTAATATAATATCTAGATAACCCATGATTGTATAAATTCAAAAATACATCATTCATGTCTGTATGTCAGTTATTAAAGAATTTATGAATTTTTTTTTCTGTTCTTTTATAATGGCAAATGAACCTCTCCTTGATTGAAAACCATTTCTGGTATTTTCATAATCATGTGATATCCTGTTCAAATAAAATTAAATGTAAATTCACTATCATGCTACTTTCAAATGTGCACAGAGAAAGTTCTCAAGGTTGAACGGAGTATATAAAAGTTGAATGGTTTTGGATGTGAAAGTACCTATTGTGTAAAACATTTCTACTTGACAGTAGTGATCACTAACAGTTGACGTTATTTTCTCCCCTTCTTATTGCTACTGCCAGTACAAGCTGTGTCGTGTGAGGAAGACTGCAACAGGCCCCAAAAATGTCCCTTACTTGACAACCCATGATGGTAGGACCATCCGTTATCCAGATCCACTTGTGAAGGTCAATGACACCATCATGCTGGATATTGCCTCGGGCAAGATGAAAGAGTTCATCAAGTTTGATACCGGTAAGCTAGCTATTGTGTTGGTTTCTTTACTAGTTAGCAAAACCTAAATGGTCATTTTACAAAAGGAATGGTTAAAAAAAAATGTAGTAATTTAAACCTAGATTATGTTTCCTATATGACTCACATTTTTTACGAGACTGTGGTTAAAATTATTGCCCCTTAAAAGTTACATTTGGAGTTCCAAAAATAGTATTTTATTAGAATTTTTTTCTACACAGATATGTTTACCCTAGATTTACGGGAATCGGATGCGTTAAATTGTTTCCCGGCTAACGTTTGATTTATATCCTGAAATTGATTCAATCTCGCAGTTGCTTCCAGAGGTGTTAAGTTTGTCTATTCACGCAGCGACCGCAAGCCATCAGTTCAGCCAATATGTTGGGGCTATTGTGTTACAAAGGTTTGTTTTATGTCACACCCACAGCAGAGGAGATTTCTCCTATCATGCGGTAAAGAAAACAAATTTCTTGAAAATTGGCAGAATTAAAACAAAAAAAAACCATGTGCGCTTTCTACTATGTAATTGAAAGAAAAAAAAATCCAACATCAAAGTAAAGAAATCGAACACCAAGGGGTCACTGGAAGTGATTATTAGGGAAGTGGGTGTTTGCCTGTGGCAAACTGTCAAATTAAAAAAAAATAAAAATTATCTACTCATAATGATGACAATCCTTTAACCTGACACACATAAATACATTGTGCGTTCATGGTGACATCAACATCCAACGCTTTGTCTGAATGAGTTCTGTTTTTATCATTTGTATTTTGGGGTGATAATTTTTACGACATTATCGTAACCTAGGGTTTAAAAAATGGTATTTTATTGGGTATTGTAAGGTCTGTAAAATATATGTTCACGGACACCATATTCCCTATACACCACTTGGCGTGACGGGGGTACTTTACTTTTACATGATACCATAGTAAAAATTACTACCACTTAAATGGGTTTAAATTTTGGGTTTTGGAAAATCAAACTTTCTTGTTACATGGCAGTGTGTTTACCCAAGATGAGACATGGTGATCGAATGCTTTCATCATTTCCTGATAATTGTTTTCTTAATTTTGCTTGTTCACAAAGCTGAAATATGAAAGTTCTTGTATCTTAATCCAGTTATGCCAAAGCCATACATATTTTTTCCCTGTTTATTCATATTAAAATTGCAAATACTTTTCTGGGGGTTCAAAGTTAATGATATACCGAAATTTAACAAATTTTTTTCTTCATATTTCTATCGTGTGGGCACATCAAACACATTACTTTATTGTTGTTTATTTGTGATCTTTTGTCACTTTAGGCAACCTAGTGATGATCACTGGAGGCCACAACTTGGGGCGTGTTGGGACAATCACACACAGGGAAAGGCATCCTGGCTCCTTTGATATTGTCCACGTCAAAGATGCCCTGGGCCACACTTTTGCCACCAGGTCAGTGCATTTATTTGATATGATATCTAAGTGCAATCCATTGTTGACAGTAGAAGCAAGAAAAAGTTCTTAAATATTATGTAGAGCCAGTCTTAACATATGGATGTGGATCGTGGGCAATAGGACAACAGACAAGAAAATCACTGTAGGCTGGAGAAATGTGGTTTTATAGAAGAATGTTGAGAATACCATGGACAGCTAAGAAGAGTAATTACAATGTTCTGAAAGAGGCAAAAAAAAAACAAAAACAAACAAACAAACAAATATCCAATATTAGGAAGAAACAGTCATCATTCTTTGGCCATGTAATAACAGCTGGAATATATTGTAACAACTGGGAAAATTGAGAGCTGAAAAGAGATAGATGGATCAAAGAGAAAAGATGCCAGGTAGCTTAAGAGAATGGCTTGGCAGGAGGTCAACAGAAATGATAAATAACTCGAGATTGCAAGTTGTGGAGAGACATGATCGCCTACGCCAGTAGGCCAAGGTACTTGATGTTTTCAGATAGAGCAACAATTTGTCCAATAGTGTAGTGAAACTGTAGATTTAAGAATATTACAGTAATGTAGAGAAAATACAGCGGACCAAGGATAAAGCGAGCATCATGGATATTTCAGTATAGTAATGGATAGCTGAGAATGCAACAGACTCAATAAGGTGAATTGGATTTCCTTCGAGCTACAAGATGTTGGTTATTTTATCTTCACTGTTAATTGGGCCAATGACCATCACATCCATAGTCTCACCAAGATACCCCTTCTATCTAAATTTTTGTTCTAGCTGTTTTCAATTCTTTTGAAGATATTTTATAAAATCTCGCCATTTGTCTCTGTTCTGTGCAAGCAGCTCTATCTCATTGAGGGAGCCGATTCCTGCTGCTATTGCCTCTCTCATCAATGTTCTTCTCAGTGTCTCTCTGGGTCATCCTCTTGCATGTTGTTTCCCACATGAGGGCTTGCTTTGCTATTTGGTTATTATCTCTTCTCATCACATGTCCAACATATGACCATCATCTTTTCTTGATTACTGAAGTTATTAGATATCACACTCAATAGGTTCATATGGGTTCCATAACTTAATTCTCATGTCTTTTATATTCTACACACTCTTTCTGCCTGTTTAAATCCTGACATTTATGCTAGCCTCCCCTGATCACTGTTATAAAGGTGAATCCTTTTGATGTAGGGTTACCTTTGTCTATTCTTTATGTTCAGAAAGAGAGTTCTTAAATGTTATGTAGAGCAAGTCTTAACATATGGATGCGAATCATGGACAATAGGACAACAGACAAGAAAATCACTGGAGTCTGTAGAAATGTGGTTTTACAGAAGAATGTTGAGAGTACCATGGGCAGCTAAGAAAAGTAATGAAAATGTTCTGAAAGAGACCAAAGCAAAAAGAGAGCTAATTTCCAATATTAGGCAGAAACAATCATTTTTTGGCCGTGTAATGAGAAGAGAACAACTGGAATATATTGTAACAACTGGGAAAATTGAGGGATGAAGAGATACCAGACAGCTTAAGAGAATGGCTTGGCAGAAGGTCAACAACAGAAATGATAAATAACTGCTGAGATCGAAAATTGTGGAGAGACATGATCACCTACGCCAGTAGTCCTGGTACTTGATGATGATGATTCTTTATGTATCTGTAATTCCTTTAGCTTGTTGAATGAAAAAGTTATTAGAGGCCGCAGACATGGGATTTCTCTGAAGAGCATTCCCTGAGCTACTAAAAAAACCAATGAGGACATTCTGAGGCCAACACAAAAAGGGAGCTGCTTTTAAAAAAAAAACCAGGCAGGTCAAGAGAAGACGAATGTTAATGTCCCAGAGGCCTGTGAGCCGACGTCCTTTGACCCAATGCCATGTAATGATATCTGCAGGTGTGTAAGAGTTCCATTTATGAGGTCTTTCAGGAAGTAGTTGCTTTGACTATTCTGGTCGAGTCTCCCTCAGTTTCTGTAACAACTCCCTTAAGCTATAATGTCCCACTCTCAACCGCTGCTCCTTGGCATGAGCCGGTTTGCCCATGTAGTAGTTCCCATCAAAGAAATGGTAGTTGTCATGTATATCTTTGCCCATCTCCGGTTGTTGTCATACATATATCTTTGCCCATCTCCGGTTATTGTCATGCATATATCTTTGCCCATCTCCGGTTATTGTCATGCATATGTCTTTGCCCATCTCCGGTTATTGTCATGCATACATCTTTGCCCATCTCCGGTTATTGTCATGCATATATCTTTGCCCATCTCCGGTTATTGTCATGCATATATCTTTGCCCATCTCCGGTTATTGTCATACATATATCTTTGCCCATCTCCGGTTATTGTCATACGTATGTCTTTGCCCATCTCCGGTTATTGTCATGCGTATGTCTTTGCCCATCTCTGGTTATTGTCATGAGTATGTCTTTGCTCATCTCTGGTTATTGTCATGCGTATGTCTTTGCCCATCTCCGGTTATTGTCATGCGTATGTCTTTGCTCATCTCCGGTTATTGTCATGAGTATGTCTTTGCCCATCTCCGGTTATTGTCATGAGTATATCTTTGCCCATCTCCATTTTTGTCATGTATCCTCTTTGCTCATCTTCATCAATATCACTATGTTATTACTATAAATACGCTCACTTTCAATATTGTAATTCAATAAATATCACATTGTCAAGAAACCTATTTTTTTATTTCAGACTGTCCTACGTGTTTGTCATAGGCAAGGGCATTAAGCCATGGATCTCATTGCCTAGGGGCAAAGGTGTCAAACTGACCATTTCTGAAGAGAGAGACAGAAGAATCGCTGCCAAGACTCAGTGAGAGTCCAGAACATAGGATTACCCACATTTCATTACTCATGTGCTGATGCCCTTTGTGAAGTTACTGTGAGGAAAGTGAATAAATTGATACTGAAATGTGCCTTTGCATTCATTTTTTTCTCTCTCTTAAAGTTAAGTTGTTAATATATGTTAAAATAATGTCTGTCTCTTTCCAAAGTTAATTGTTTAGTTTCTGAAGCATGTTCAGGAATCCAAGGAATTTTTGGAGAAGACAGATAGAAGCAGAGATGAAGATGATGGGGAAGACATGGAATGATCTTAAAAGAATGGCAAAAGACAGAACGACTTGGAAAATGTTTGTTGAAGACCTATGCTCCACTGGGAACTAAAAAGGTAGAAGCACTTCACATATTACTGGATAGACAATTTAGGGACTGGGTGGTCTAGAGCTAAGATGCCGACCACTGTACAAGAAGGTCTGGGGTTCGATTCCCACCATGTGCCATGGAAAATTGTGAAAACAAGTGTTCTTGTAGGTCTTCTAAAGTGTATTAGTGCCTGCCCGTCTGCTAATAACTCAACTCTGGGTGATTTACATATGTGGTCCATGTAAGTAAAAATATGTGGGAGATAGATCAGGTGTAAGATGGGTGGTACTAACTACAAAAATGACCAGTGTATGTGGTCCATGTAAGTAAAAATATGTGGGAGATAGATCAGGTGTAAGATGGGTGGTACTAACTACAAAAATGACCAGTGTATGTGGTCCATGTAAGTAAAAATATGTGGGAGATAGATCAGGAGTAAGATGGGTGGTGCTAACTACAAAAATGACCCGTGTATGTGGTCCATGTAAGTAAAAATATGTGGGAGATAGATCAGGAGTAAGATGGGTGGTACTAACTACAAAAATGACCCGTGTATGTGGTCCATGTAAGTAAAAATATGTGGGAGATAGATCAGGAGTAAGATGGGTGGTGCTAACTACAAAAATGACCCGTGTATGTGGTCCATGTAAGTAAAAATATGTGGGAGATAGATCAGGAGTAAGATGGGTGGTACTAACTACAAAAATGACCAGTGTATGTGGTCCATGTAAGTAATAATATGTGGGAGATAGATCAGGAGTAAGATGGGTGGTGCTAACTACAAAAATGACCCGTGTATGTGGTCCATGTAAGTAAAAATATGTGGGAGATAGATCAGAAGTAAGATGGGTGGTACTAACTACAAAAATGACCAGTGTATGTGGTCCATGTAAGTAATAATATGTGGGAGATAGATCAGGAGTAAGATGGGTGGTGCTAACTACAAAAATGACCCGTGTATGTGGTTCATGTAAGTAATAATATGTGGGAGATAGATCAGGAGTAAGATGGGTGGTGCTAACTACAAAAATGACCCGTGTATGTGGTCCATGTAAGTAATAATATGTGGGAGATAGATCAGGTGTAAGATGGGTGGTACTAACTACAAAAATGACCCGTGCAGCCTGTTGGCTTAATTAGGTTGGTTATTTTTGACCATTAGCATTGAAATTATGAGCATTTTTGCCAATGGTCTCAGAATAAAAAAAAAACTGTTGTTCTGCAAACATGGCAGAGGAAAACTTTGGAAATCACCTGCTGTTACATTAGGTAGCACAAGGGTTCACCTGCTGTTACATTAGGTAGCACAAGGGTTCACCTGCTGTTACATTAGGTAGCACAAGGGCTGGGTTTGTTCCAGTAACCAGGGACAAAATGTAAAAATGAAATATAACTCCCACAATCAATAAGAAAACACAAAAGAATGCAGTATCACACTTTGTAGATCCAAGCACACAATATTTTAATGAACAATCAAACATGGCTAGTTGAACACATCAAGCATACCTATATTAACCTATTGCCAAACATCACAATAGAAGCAAACAATGCACTCTTCAACAGAATCCTTTCTCTCTCTACTTTAAATGCTATATTCTAGAGCAATCATCAAGAGAAATATCTCCAGTGTAAGGATACAATTTAGGATCTATTCTCTAGAATAAAAAAAAATACTATGTAAAGGTAAAGTACGAGACTTGAACCGGCGTCTTAGCACACAAGTTTCCACCCATATGTGCTCGGCCGCCTATCCAGAAATGTTCGGAGATTTCTGGATAGTGTCGCTTCAAGCATCGAAACTCACGATGCGAGGCGACATTCCTCACCTTCCCAGGGTAATACCCTGGTACCCATTTCTGCCAACGGCTGGGTCAACCATGGGAGTATTTTTTTTTTCCAAATTGAGTACAATTTGCACTGCTCCCAGCGGGAATCGAACACGGGTTGACTGAACGTCGGTAGTCCTGTCGGGTGGTTTTCCCAACTAGGCTACCAAGGCCACCAAATACTGTCTTTAATGAATTAACAATATGAAAGAACTAAATGCAACTCATACAGTCAGCCATCATGAAATATGAAATGAAATATAGCACAGTGAAGGAGCCACAGTAGCTCATTTCTTGAGACTTAATCGGTAACCTTCCCATGCCGTTACATCACATAGAGCTTGTGTTTTTCGCAACACATCTTTTCTTAGCGAAGTATTTGATATTATCTAATGAGTTTATGCCTGCCAATCTTGCTTCTCTTATCTTATTTCTTTTCAGTGTTTCTCCAGGCCTTCCTCCTTTTCTGTCAATAAATTTATTGAACTGACCAGTAAAAGTCAGGCAAAATGTTTAAAGAAGGCAAGAGGGTGATGTGGATGGAAGGGTACCGTGTACATGGACCAAAAAAAGAGAAATCTAGCAGAATGTTTCTCCTTCTGCGATCATGGCTCATTTAGACTAGGATCTCAGACACTCTTATGAAGACTTGCTGTCTATGATATTTTAGTCACCTTACAGAGATCTATTTTTTCTGATTTTTTAGTTATCTTGAGATCCCTTTTTTTATCTTTAATATTTTAGTTATCTTATGGAGATCCCTTTTTTATCTTTGATATTTTAGTTATCTTACGGAAATCCATTTTTATCTTTGATATTTTAGTTATCTTACGGAAATCCATTTTTATCTTTGATATTTTAGTTATCTTACGGAAATCCCTTTTTGTCTGC
This sequence comes from Megaustenia siamemsis, assembly GCA_032433765.1. Taxonomy (NCBI): domain Eukaryota; kingdom Metazoa; phylum Mollusca; class Gastropoda; order Stylommatophora; family Ariophantidae; genus Megaustenia; species Megaustenia siamemsis. The sequence continues at coordinate 44,326,653 of JAVIAB010000107.1, read as the reverse complement.
TTAGGGATGCCCTTTTCATCTTTGTTATTTCAATTATCTTATCCATTTGAGAATTTGTATAAGATTCTTGTTTGGCACATTCAATTAGAAGCTGTAAGCTTAACTTTAATGATTAAACATTATTCATAGATAGGTGCCATGTCTGTTGTCTCTTGAAACACTATGTTAGCATCATGTAATGTCACAGGTTAAGACCACTTTCTAATTTATGTCAGTATGAAGAAAGTAAAAAGAAATCGCCCGTGCGCTGCCGGGGCCCGAAAGGGGAGTAAAGAATAGCGGCGCTGTACCCTACCAGGCATGTTCGTAAGAGGCGAGAAAGGAGGGTTGGGCACGGGACTGGCTATCCCATACTGTAAAAAAATAAGCCGAAAAAACGTCACAAACATGGCCAAGTCAAAGAACGACTTGGAAAGTGTTTGTTGAGGACCTGTGCTCCACAGGGCGCTGAAAGGGGAGTGTAGTAGTTTAGTGGCATCTATGCTCACAAATGTAGTAAAATTTCTATGAATAGAATTTAAATCTCACTTTTAAAATTAGGTGAAGCAGCTACGATAAAGAGATTGACCTAAATAACATGGAGTTGTAGTTAGTAGAAGGCGTATTATTGCAAATGAATTAAAATCCATAGTTGCTCACAACCACCTGTGCTAGTGGAATCTTCAGAATTAACATATCTTACTGAAGGATCCAAAGAAAGAAAGATAGGTGCAATCCCCATTACAGCAGCCACAGCACACACCATAAGGCATAGCCGCACCAAAAGTGAACGCAGCTGAACTGTCCACCATACAATGTCATCATTCATCGTAAGCAATCAGAATATCGAAACACGATCTGAATGAAAAACACAGCTCATGGTGTGCACGGAGCACTAAACTCAGTAGCTCCTGCAGCAAGCTGAACTTGGAATATGAGTTGCAACAGGGAACACTTTTCATACAGAGCATCAACAGTTCCTGCCGCCTATCCACCACAGTGACCAGAAACCCTCATGATGAAGTGCTAGAAACATGTAACAAATCTCAAAGCAGTGCCAATCAACAAACAAACTATTTTAATAAATATACAATTCTATTTAATAAAAATAATTCAACTAAATCTATGAAAGACAGCACACATTTATATTTACCTAAGAATAACTTATTTACTAATTCTATGAAGATAGTCTTTCAAAAACTTGTTATAGTTGATAAGATCTGAAAAGTCTGTATCATAACTGTCTTGCAGTAGATGAAATTCACTTTCGGAAATATTAATGTTGAACTTGCGTAAGATTCTGCGGAATTCATCTGTTGAGATTTTACCCTGTATTTCTGGGTCCGCACTTCTGAATTCTCGTCTCATCTCCTTCCACTTTTGGCTAACACATTCCTCAACTCGCCTTAGAGAATCTTCCATCTCTTCAACTTCTTGAATTGGTTCTTCAGAATTCTGCAAATATGAAATCTACATATGGTAAAGAGCATATAGGAATTCTGCTAATATAAAAATCTATGTACAGTAAAGAGCATATCGGAATTCTGCAAATATAAAATCTATGTGCGGTAAAGAGCATATTGAAATTCTGAAAATATAAAATCTATGTATGGTAAAAGAGGACACATAAATATACAATAGGACAACAGACAAGAAAATCACTGGAGTCTGTAGAAATGTGGTTTTACAGAAGAATGTTGAGAATACCATGGACAGCTAAGAAGAGTAATGAAAATGTTCTGAAAGAGGCCAAAACAAAAAGAGAGCTAATTTCCAATGTTAGGAAGAAACAATCATCTTTTTATGGCCATGTAATGAGAAGAGAACAACTGGAATATATTATAACAACTGGAAAAATCAAGGGACGAAGAGATAGAGGGGAAACAAAGAGAAAAGATACCAGACAGCTTAAGAGAATGGCTTGGCAGAAGGTCAACAACGGAAATGATAAATAAATGTTGAGATCGAAAGTTGTGGAGAGACATGATCACCTACGCCAGCAGGCTTGGTACTTGATGATGTATGGTAAAGAGCATATTTAATGAGACAGAAAAAACATTTTTTAAAAGGAGATATTCTTTCTGGCATTCCGAAGTAATTGATAGTTCTCTTCATCGTCCGTTCTTAAAAGCACGTTAAATTGGTGTACATGATCGTTGCAGATTATTTGAGCTTTTCAGCCCAAAATATCCAACTTTAGCACAGCATGGGCTCTCGCTGGGCCATACTAGACTGGTTTGTCTGTTTCTAGTGGCACCAGAGGCAGAGTAGGGTCTATCGTGCATCTTGTCTCCCATAGTTGAGTCACTGGTAGCTTGCAGCTCTGTTGCTGTCAGGCACCTTATCTCCCATAGTTGAGTCACTGGTAGCTTGCAGCTCTGTTGCTATCAGGCACCTATCTCCCATAGTTGAGTCATTGGTAGCTTGCTTCTCTGTTGCTGTCAGGCACCTTATCTCCCATAGTTGAGTCATTGGTAGCCTGCTTCTCTGTTGCTATCAGGCACCTTATCTCCCATAGTTGAGTCATTGGTAGCCTGCTTCTCTGTTGCTGTCAGGCACCTTATCTCCCATAGTTGAGTCATTGGTAGCCTGCTTCTCTGTTGCTATCAGGCACCTATCACCCATAGTTGAGTCATTGGTAGCTTGCTTCTCTGTTGCTGTCAGGCACCTTATCTCCCATAGTTGAGTCATTGGTAGCCTGCTTCTCTGTTGCTATCAGGCACCTTATCTCCCATAGTTGAGTCATTGGTAGCTTGCAGCTCTGTTGCTATCAGGCACCTTATCTCCCATAGTTGAGTCACTGGTAGCTTGCAGCTCTGTTGCTATCAGGCACCTTATCTCCCATAGTTGAGTCATTGGTAGCCTGCTTCTCTGTTGCTATCAGGCACCTTATCTCCCATAGTTGAGTCATTGGTAGCCTGCTTCTCTGTTGCTATCAGGCACCTTATCTCCCATAGTTGAGTCACTGGTAGCTTGCAGCTCTGTTGCTATCAGGCACCTTATCTCCCATAGTTGAGTCATTGGTAGCCTGCTTCTCTGTTGCTATCAGGCACCTTATCTCCCATAGTTGAGTCATTAGTAGCTTGCTTCTCTGTTGCTATCAGGCACCTTATCTCCCATAGTTGAGTCATTGGTAGCCTGCTTCTCTGTTGCTATCAGGCACCTTATCTCCCATAGTTGAGTCATTGGTAGCTTGCTTCTCTGTTGCTATTAGGCACCTTATCTCCCATAGTTGAGTCACTGGTAGCTTGCAGCTCTGTTGCTATCAGGCACCTTATCTCCCATAGTTGAGTCACTGGTAGCTTGCAGCTCTGTTGCTATCAGGCACCTTATCTCCCATAGTTGAGTCATTGGTAGCCTGCTTCTCTGTTGCTATCAGGCACCTTATCTCCCATAGTTGAGTCATTGGTAGCCTGCTTCTCTGTTGATATCAGGCACCTTATCTCCCATAGTTGAGTCATTGGTAGCCTGCTTCTCTGTTGCTATCAGGCACCTTATCTCCCATAGTTGAGTCATTGGTAGCTTGCTTCTCTGTTGCTACCAAGTACCTTATCTCCCATAGTTGAGTCATTAGTAGCTTGCTTCTCTGTTGCTATCAGGCACCTTATCTCCCATAGTTGAGTCATTGGTAGCTTGCTTCTCTGTTGCTATCAGGCACCTTATCTCCCATAGTTGCGTCATTGTTAGCATGCAGCTCTGTTGCTGTCAGGCACCTTATCTCCCTTAACTATGAGTCACTGGCAGCTTCAAGTTTTGTTGCTATCAGGCACCTTGACTCCAAAAATGAGATAGAAAAAAATGAAGGTTGATAAAGTCTGTCAACGGTTCCCCAATGACCCCCAGGTTAATGAAGTTTTGTCAACGGTGCTCCAATGACCCCAAGGTTGATGACGTCTTGTCAACGGTGCTTCGATGACCCCTAGGTTGATGTAGTTTTGTCAACGGTGCTTCGATGACCCCTAGGTTGATGTAGTTTTGTCAACGGTGCTCCAATGATCCCTAGGTTGATGAAGTCTTGTCAACGGTGCATTAATGACCCCTAGGTTGATGTAGTTTTGTCAACGGTGCTCCAATGACCCCTAGGTTGATGAAGTCTTGTCAACGGTGCTTCGATGACCCTAGGTTGATGAAGTCTTATCAACGGTGCTTCAATGATCCATAGGTTGATGAAGTCTTGTCAACGGTGCTCCAATGACCCCCAGGTTGATGAAGTTTTGTCAACGGTGCTCCAATGACTCCCAGGTTGATGAAGTCTTGTCAACGGTGCTTCGATGGCCCCTAGGTTGATGAAGTCTTGTCAACGGTGCTTCGATGACCCCTAGGTTGATGAAGTCTTGTCAACTGTGCTCCAATGACCCCTAGGTTGATGAAGTCTTGTCAACGGTGCTTCGATGACCCCTAGGTTGATGAAGTCTTGTCAACGGTGCTTCGATGACCCCCAGGTTGATGAAGTCTTGTCAATGGTGCTCCAATGACCCCCAGGTTGATAAAAACCTGTCAACTGTCCCAGCTGAAATATATTTTAACAACTGGGAAAATTGAGGGACGAAAAGATAGAGGGAAGCAAAGGGAAAAGATACTAGACAGCTTAAGAGAATGGCTTGGCAGAAGGTCAGCAACAGAAATTATAAATAACTGTTGAGATCAAAAGTTGTGGAGTGACTGATCACCTAAACCAGCACTTGTTAAGCACAAGTACTTGGTAAGGATGAATGTAGTTGCCTAAAGCGTATTGATTGTTTTAAATGTGTATTTTGGAGTGAGGATTGTGCACTCTTTTTTGATGGAAGTTTAGAATTGTTGATTAGGGTTGCACAGTAGTTGACCTTGTAATCAGAATTTGCCAAGGCACTGTGGCAGGAGCTGTGATGTGGTGTATCAGATATGGGTAATTCCTGACTGCAGTGAAACTGATTGCATGAACAGAACAGACAAGCCAATCATGGTTTTATGTCAGTTAACAAGTTACAATTAACAAGAGTAATCTCTTACACCAAATTAAGTTAACCATAGTGTTACGACAATTAACAACATAACCATATAGATGTACGTCAATTAACAACTTAACCATAGTGTTATGACAATTAACAACTTAACCATATAGTTGTACATCAATTAACAACTTAACCATAGTGTTACAACAATTAACAACCTAACCATATAGTTGTACGTCAACAACTAAACCACAGTTGTACGTTAATTAACAACTTGTCCATAGAGTTTTACATCAATTAACGACTAAACCATAGAGTACGTAAATTAACAACTGAACCATAGAGTTGTACATAAATTAACAACTAAACCATAGAGTTGCACATCAATTAACAACTTAACCATAGAGTATTAAGTCAATTAACTTAACCATAGAGTTGTACATCAATTAACATATTAACCATCGATTTTATGTCAATTAACAAGTTAACCTTATAGTTTTTTATGTTGATTTACAAGTTAACCATACAGTTTGACTTAAAAGGCAAAATTCAGTATCAAGTTCTACATCAAATGGCAAGTTTTTAGGTAATGGTTCACAAGACAAAAGAAAAGTAAATTGTTCTGTTTACATACGTAGAGCTTTTGATTCATCATCTTTTCCCTGTTGATCAACTTGGCTCTTTCGTTCAACTTTACGGTCAGCAGGAAGTGTCTAATGAAATCACCATAGCTGAATCGCCCGTTCTCAGTGATGTCATATTTTGTGACCAGGTCATTGAAATCTGACGGTGGAAGCACAACTCCAAATTGCTGCAGCAAATCTGTGTTGAAACAGTGATGTAACATAGTGGTGCTTGTTCAATCTAAACACTGAGCCAATCTTTAAAAACGTCACAGACATTAATGGAAAGATAATCAATAACCTAAGATATGCTGATGATACTGTTCTACTAGCTGAAAATCCTAAAGATCTACAATTGCTTAATGAAATAAACATGACAAGCAAGAAATATGGATTATATATGAATATCAAAAAGACAAACTATGATCATAAACAAAGATAAATACTCAACCTACAAGTGGATATAAAAATTGAAGGAATAGACCTGTAGATAGTTCAGAACTACAACTACCTTGGACATACTATAACCATTGATGGAAAATGTACAACTGAAATAAACAAAAGAATAGGAATGGCAACAAGTAATTTTAATGTCATGAAGAACATACTAACATCAAAACAAATAACACCAGGGCTAAAACTAAGAATAGCAAAATGTTATGTCTTCTCAACATTCCTATATGCTGCAGAAACATGGACATTAGACAAGAAAACAGAACAGAGAATTAAAGCCTTTGAAATGTGGATATATAGAAGAATAGGTAGGCTTTTGCCTGAGCCATTCTGCATCTCATCTCTGTTGTATATCTACCATCTGAGGTTAACATTGTTCCCAGATATTTAAATTCACTTATTTGTTTTAATATTGTTCCACTTGTCTTTACTGTGCATTGTGGTGATGTCTTTTTCTTTGTTGTTACCATTACTTCTGACTTTTTGCTATTAAGGCTGAGTCCTTTATTTTTGCTATTTAGACTAAAATAAAACTAACATTTCTTGTAACTCATTTTCACTCTTATTATTAAGACTATCATCAGCATAAAAGTAAAAGTAAAGTACCCCCGTCACGCCAAGTGGCGTAAAGGGAAATATGGTGTTAGTGACCATATATTTTACAGACCTTCAGCACATGATTTTTGGAGTAATGTGGTCAGTATTATGCCCGTGCTTCTTTACTTTCCCAGAAAAAAATCTGGTACCCATTTAAGGCTGGGTGAACCCGGAAGCCGTCGGTTGGGATCGAACCCTACCCCTTGTCCTTTGTAGTCCAGTTCACTAACCACTGAGCTATCGCGGCTCCCTATCATCAGCATACCTGAGATTATTTATATTATAACATCCAATTGTTATTCCAGGCATGCCCCTTATACATTTTATAATCATCTCACTATACGTATTAAATAAATCTGGTGACAGCACACAACCTTGCTTAACACCCTGTTTTATTTGTTGAAACATTCTCAATTGATTTCCAGCTCTTATGGCCACTGTTTGTTGCCAGTACCTGTTCTTTATTATTCTTAGATCTTTTCTGTCTACGTTTATGCTTTCTAAAATTCTGATTATTTGTAACTACAATATTTTTTGATTAAAATATGATTATTTTACACAATAAAGGGTCACATTTGTGAAATATTTCTTCCCAAAAGCTTTGGACTAAAATATCAATGGCATAACAATTAAGTATTCTAGAATATTCATATTTTTGTTTTTCTTGTTCTTAGCGTTCATCTGTTAATTGGACGTGGATGCGTTGTGTCACTAGTTTACAGCATAGCCACGATGTCTGTGCCTTTTTGCCAGACATACCAGTCTTCTGCATGGATAGAATTTCTTGGCAATTCTATAAAGCTAATACAGGCCCCCCCTTCTACAATCAATTCTACCATAAAGCTAATACAGGCCCCCCTTCTACAATCAATTCTACCATAAAGCTAATACAGGCCCCCACTTCTACAATCAATTCTACCATAAAGCTAATACAGGCCCCCTTCTACAATCAATCCTGCCATAGAACTAATACAGAGCCCCTTCTACAATCAATCCTACCATAGAATTAATACAGAGCCCCTTCTACAATCAATCCTACATTATAACTAATACAGACCCCATCTACAATCAGTCCTACCATAGAACTAATACAGACCCCTTCTACAATCAATCCTAACATAGAATTAATATAGACCCAATCTACAATCAGTCCTACCATAGAACTAAAACAGGCCCCCTTTTACAATCAATCATACCATAGAACTAATACAGAGCCCCTTCTACAATCAGTCCTACCATAGAACTAATATAGGCCCCCCTTCTACAATCAATCCTACCATAGAACTAATACAGGCCCCCCTTCTACAATCAATCCTACCATAGAACGAATACAGGCCCCCCTTCTACAATCAGTCCTACCATAGAATGAATACAGAGCCCCTTCTACAATCAATCCTACCATAGAACTAATACAGGCCCCCCTTCTACAATCAATCCTATCATATAACTAATACAGACCCCATCTACAATCAGTCCTACCATAGAACTAATACAGAGCCCCTTCTACAATCAATTCTACCATAGAACTAATATAGACCCCATCTACAATCAATCCTACGATAGAACTAATACAGAGCCCCTTTTACAATCAATCCTACCATAGTATTATACAGGCCCACTTCTACAATGAATCCTATCATACAACTAATATAGACTCCCTATACAATGAGTCCTACCATAGAACTAATACAGAGCCCCTTCTACAATCAATCAATCATCATCGAGTGCCATCTCCGCAACAAAGGTTGGCTACCATGAAGCACCATTCTGCTCTGTCTCTTGCTTTGATGATGCAGGTTGTCATAGACTGATTTGTCCATCTTTTGATGTTACTCGTCCATGTTAGTCTTGGTCTGCCTCTTTTACCTTGTATTTTCCCCTACAGGATTATTTTTAGTAGGCTGTTGTGTCTTTTAACATGGCCCAAAAATCGCATTTGCCTTTTTTGAATTGTGCTTAGTAGTTCTCTTTTCATTTTTAGTTGTTTTAAGACTTCATTGTTTGTTTTCTTTTCCTTCCATTCAATTCTACCTATTCTTCTATATATCCACATTTCAAAGGCTTCAATTCTCTTTTCTGTTTACTTGTCTAATGTCCATGTTTCTGCACCATATAGGAATGTTGAGAAGATATAACATTTTGCTATTCTTAGTTTTAGCCACTGAAACGAGACACCAGTGGGTGTCAATGTCAAGTATTATCATTCTTTGTCAAGTATTATCAGTCCTGTTGACTGAAGAGAGAAATTCTACATGTTCTAGCAACGTGGCAGTTGTGAGCTGCTGAAACGAGACACCAGTGGGTGTCAATGTCAAGTATTATCAGTCCTGTTGACTGAAGAGAGAAATTCTACATGTCCTTAGCAACGTGGCAGTTGTGAGCTGCTGAAACGAGACACCAGTGGGTGTCAATATTAAGTATCATCAGTCTTTATCACGTATAAGCAGTCCCGTTGACTGAAGAGAGAAATCCTACAATGTTCTATCAACGTGGCAGTTGTGAGCTGCTGAAAAGGGACACCAGTGGGTGTCAATATCAAATATTATCATTCTTTGTCAAGTATTGGCAGGCATTGTCAAGTATTCTCAGTGTGGGTGACTGAAAAAGAATCCTATGAGTTCTTAGTAAACTGGCAGCTGTTGAGCTGTTGGAATAAAGGCACAGGGGGTGCCAACATCAATTAATATCATTCTGTAGCAAGTATTTATCAAATGCTGTGTCTGAAAGAGAGCTCGACGGTGTTTATCCAGTGGAAGTGAGTGTGAACGAACTATAACTATTATGTCACATGTTACTATTATGGATGAAGCCACAGTGGTCACAGTAGTGATCGCTGGTGGAAGACTAGTACAATAAAGTTCTTGTGTTTTTTATTCCAATGAGTTGTCGTATGTGTGTAGTAAGTAATAATTAACAAGGTCTGCGACGAACAACCAGGGTGTCGCCAACATACATCAGAAGTACTACGATATGATAAAAAACTATATGGTCAGCGGCCTATGTCTATTATGACAAGGGCTGAATGAGGTCACGGTTTATGCCTGACTGCCTGGAAGGTGGCAACTCTGACCAGGCCTGTCAGTAAACACACGTCAAGGCAAGAGAACAGTGGCCGTGGCGCGGGCGACAACGACAGAGGAGTCGGGCGGGAAAATTATTATTATTAAGAAGAAACAGGTAGACAAAGACACTGTTACACTAATATGACCCCCTCTACAATCAATCCTACAATAGAACTAATACAGAGCCCCTTTTACAATCAATCCTACCATAGAACTTATACAGAACCCCTTTTACAATCAATCCTACCATAGAACTTATACAGAACCCCTTTTACAATCAATCCTACAATAGAACTAATACAGAGCCCCTTTTACAATCAATCCTACCATAGAACTTATACAGAGCTCCTTTTACAATCAATCCTACCATAGAACTTATACAGAACCCCTTCTACAATTAATTGTACCATATACTAATATAGACACTTTGTACAATTAATCTACCTTGAAATTGTTTAACTCCTATTGTCCCTGAATTGTCTACGTCCATGTCTCGACATTGCTTCTGCATCTCATGCCAATGACGAAACACAACATCCTTGACTCGAGCTTCTGCAGACTCTGCGTTAATCATGGGTGTTGAAATTCTGGAGCGAGACCTCTGACTTGATCGAGACTGGCGGGAACTGGAACGTCTGCTCAGCTGAGTATAGCAAAAATGAAAATAAAAAAACTTAGCTCTCTGATGAGAAGTGCATGATTGACTTGAAGACTTCCTAAGATAATATACAAAATAAACATAAAATGGTACAAAGCAGCTAAAACTAATAGAAAAACAAGAAAAACTACAACATTTTGGCAAAGTCCTTCATCAACAAACAAACTATACAAATTAAACAAATCCAAGCCAGAAAACAAAGAAATCTAAAAATGCCGGAAAGAGATGGTGGCCAGGATTTACATAGTCTGGTTAAAAGATAAATAGACAATAGGGCAGGTGGGATATAATTAGACCATCATCATCATCATCAAGTATCTGGTCTTCTGGCATATGTGATCATGTCTCTCCACAACTTTCGATCTTGACAGTTATTTATCATTTCTGTTGTTGACATTCTGCCAAGCCATTCTCTTAAGATGTCTGGTATTTTTTCTCGTTGCTTTCTCTATCTCATCGTCCCTCAATTTTCCCAGTTGTTACAATATATTCCAGTTGTTTTCTCATTACATGACCAAAAAATGATGATTGTTTCTTCCTAATATTGGAAATTAGCTCTTTTTGCTAAGGCCTCTTTCAGAACGTTTTCATTACTCTTCTTAGCTGTTTATGGTATTCTCAACATTCTTCTGTAAAACCACATTTCTACAGACTCCATTGACTTTCTTGTTTGTTGTCCTATTGTCCATGATTCACATCCATATGTTAAGACTGGCTCTACGTAACACTTAAGAACTCTTTTTCTTGTTTCTATTGTCAAAAATGGATTGCATAGTATCTTCCTCATTTTTTGGAAAGCCTGAGCAATTCTGCATCTCACCTCTATTGTACATCTTCCATCTGAGGTTAACAAAGTTCCCAAATATTTAAATTCATTTACCTGTTTTAATATTGTTCCACTTGTTTTTATTTTGCACTGAGGTGATGTCTTTTTCTTTGTTGTTACCATTACTTCTGTCTTTTTGCTATTAATGCTGAATCCTTTATTTTTGCTTTCTTTCACTATAATGTCTAACATTTCTTGTAACTTATTTTCAGCCTTAGCTATTAAGACTGTATCATCAGCATACCTTAGATTATTTATATTATGACCTCCAATTGTTATTATTTTGTAAGAGGATTGACATAGTCTGGTTAAAAAATAGGATTTAATTAGACCAAAAGGAAACAAATGAGAAAAATGAAAAGGTGTCCCTTAGGGCACGAAGAAAGCAAGAAGAGGAAAACGAGAATATCTTCCTAAGGTAATCCACAATCCCAGTTTGCGTGAATTATTGCAACTGAAGATTAATTTGGGGTTTGAAACTGCAATTTGGGATCTCGGTATTCTAGAGATAAGATGTCAGTCTCTGGGTAAAATAGCCCAGAGTTTGAATACCCCAACAGGCAGTGGGAAATTTTATCTTCCAATCCATGTTTACTTTGTGACTTGATCTCTGGGACTGATTTAAGAGAGGGACTAAATTAGCTTTATGGTAGGATTGATTGTAGAGGGAGTCTATTAGCTTTATGGTAGGATTGATTGTAGAGAGAGTCTATTAGCTTTATGGTAGGATTGATTGTAGAGGGAGTCTATTAGCTTTATGGTAGGATTGATTGTAGAGAGAGTCTATTAGCTTTATGGTATGATTAATTGTATAGGGAGTCTATTAGCTTTATGGTAGGATTGATTGTAGAGAGAGTCTATTAGCTTTATGGTATGATTAATTGTATAGGGAGTCTATTAGCTTTATGGTAGGATTGATTGCAGAGGGAGTCTATCAGCTTTATGGTAGGATTGATTGCAGAGGGAGTCTATTAGCTTTATGGTATGATTGATTGTAGAGGGAGTCTATTAGCTTTATGGTAGGATTGATTGTAGAGGGAGTCTATTAGCTTTATGGTAGGATTGATTGTAGAGGGAGTCTATTAGCTTTATGGTAGGATTGATTGTAGAGAGAGTCTATTAGCTTCATGGTAGGATTGATTGTAGAGAGAGTCTATTAGCTTCATGGTAGGATTGATTGTAGAGGGAGTCTATTAGCTTTATGGTAGGATTGATTGTAGAGGGAGTCTATTAGCTTTATGGTAGGATTGATTGTAGAGGGAGTCTATTAGCTTTATGGTAGGATTGATTGGAGAGGAAGTCTATTAGCTTTATGGTAGGATTGATTGCAGAGGGAGTCTATTAGTTTTATGGTAGGATTGATTGCAGAGGGAGTCTATTAGCTTTATTGTAGGATTGATTGTAGAGGGAGTCTATTAGCTTTATGGTAGGATTGATTGTAGAGGGAGTCTATTAGCTTTATGGTAGGATTGATTGTAGAGGGAGTCTATTAGCTTTATGGTAGGATTGATTGTAGAGAGAGTCTATTAGCTTCATGGTAGGATTGATTGTAGAGAGAGTCTAGTAGCTTCATGGTAGGATTGATTGTAGAGGGAGTCTATTAGCTTTATGGTAGGATTGATTGTAGAGGGAGTCTATTAGCTTTATGGTAGGATTGATTGTAGAGGGAGTCTAATAGCTTTATGGTAGGATTGATTGTAGAGAGAGTCTATTAGCTTTATGGTAGGATTGATTGTAGAGGGAGTCTATTAGCTATATGGTAGGATTGATTGTAGAGGGAGTCTATTAGCTTTATGGTAGGATTGATTGTAGAGGGAGTCTATTAGCTTTATGGTAGGATTGATTGTAGAGGGAGTCTATTAGCTTTATGGTATGATTGATTGTATAGGGAGTCTATTAGCTTTATGGTAGGATTGATTGTAGAGGGAGTCTATTAGCTTTATGGTAGTATTGATTGTAGAGGGAGTCTATTAGCTTTATGGTAGGATTGATTGTAGAGGGAGTCTATTAGCTTTATGGTAGGATTGATTGGAGAGGGAGTCTATTAGCTTTATGGTAGGATTGATTGCAGAGGGAGTCTATTAGCTTTATGGTAGGATTGATTGTAGAGGGAATCTATTAGCTTTATGGTAGGATTGGACTCTTAATCTCTGGGTAGTGAGATCTGATGTCTATCCCGCTCTGGGTAGTGAGATCTGATGTCTAGCCCTCTCTGGGTAGTGAGATCTGATTTCTATCCCTCTCTGGGTAGTGAGATCTGATGTCTATCCCTCTCTGGGTAGTAAGATCTGATGTCTATCCCTCTCTGGGTAGTGAGATCTGATGTCTATCCCTCTCTGGGTAGTAAGATCTGATGACTAGCCATCTCTGGGTAGTGAGATCTGATGTCTAGCCCTCTCTGGGTAGTGAGATCTGATGTCTAGCCCTCTCTGGGTAGTGAGATCTGATGTCTAGCCCTCTCTGGGTAGTGAGATCTGATGTCTATCCCTAATCTAAGAAAAAATCTATATCTAAGAAAATTTCAAAACGGAGAAAAAGTAACAGAGTCTATGCCGAATGGGCTAACTATGGCCTGATAGATTAGATTAAATAAGATAAGATTAGATTAGATGTTAGATAAGATAATATAATATAAGTTAGGATTAGATAAAATTAGATTAGATAGGTAGATAGATAGATAGATGGTAGATAGAAAATTAAGAATCTCTGGACTATGCTAGATATAATAAAGTTGTTGTACACAAACAACAAACTCCATTTTAGTAAACACATCGTCTGTGTATTGTTGACAAAAAAAGCCATGCCTTGTGACATATGGGCAATATGGTCTCTGCTTTTATTTTATTATTAAAAAAATTTTTTTTGGGTCACTTTCAACTGACGATTTCTACTTTTCATTGTCAGTATCATCCAAGACAAAGTTAGTTGGGTGACCTAGAAGAAAAACAAAACTCCAGACAGATTCACACGCTTGTTTGCGTTCGTCCGCTGACTGAAAGGAATACACCTCATCATTCACCCTTAAGAGGACATTAAGTGGGCGTGTCTGCGTTGTGTTGTGGTTTGCAGTAAAACTGATATTTGGTCTTTCGACCCAACACATCCAACTTCAATATGTTATTTTTTAGTACAGGGTTGTCTTCCCTCTTCGATCCCTACTCACTTGGTCAGATTAGACAGGTTAGGCTTTTACTGGAGGCACCATGGAGAGGTGGAGTAGGATCTGGATGGTTCTGGTTCACTGATCCTGTGACAAGCCATCAGCTGTGGGTCGCTGATGACTTGCAGCTCTGTTGCTGGGAGGCAACTTTGCTTCCGAACTCTGATATATACTGGGCTTCAGCAGAAAGGCAAGAGAGGCTGATCAAAGACTGGTGGAGGATAGCGGAAACAAAGATGTAGAGTGGTTAGACATAGGGTACCCTGTGACTGGCCAGGACTTCATGAAGTGGAAAATCTTGGTGTACAAGCTGCTGACTGGCTTATCCTCTTCTTCAGCGTTCAAGTCTGTTGATCATGCGAACCTGACTCTATTCTGCTTTATGATGGAGGAGTAGGAACAACATCCTGACACACAATGAGCTGGTTGGTATATGCGTGTGTCCAGATTTTTCCACTAAACTGGTTGACCACACACTGTCTTCGACAGGCTGGAATTAGGTTTGATGTAGGAGTTTTCCTTCTCGTAGGGTGGATGCTGTCCAGGACTGATGAGCACACCCTGTCCATACTGTCTTATCAATAAATGACCACAACAAACCGGAGAAGAAGACAGCAGTGACCGGATAAACATACCCTAGAGCAAGATCTTTGTGACCTGGAAGTTGCTGGTCTCTCTAACAGCATCTGGCTGGGAGCCCTGGCTACAGTCATGGCAGGCTGTAGCGATGTTGGCATCAATGACATATCTTCAGAGAACATCTTCATGAACAATTTGTATTCGATGCCATCAAGTTCTGCCTTTGGACACACGGTAATTAATCTTTCAAACTGTTTAAATAGAAAAATAAATTTAAATACGTATCAATATAGGTCTTCAACAATCACTTTCAGCTCCCTGTGGAGCATATTCTTCAACAAACACATTCCAAGCCATTCTATTTCTTGCCATTCTTTTAAGATTATTTCATGTCGACCCATCCTATTCATCTCTGCTCCACTATCTGTGGAGCATGGGTCTTCAACAAACACTTTCAGCTCCCTGTGGAGCATATGTCTTCAACAAACACATTCCAAGCCATTCTGTTTCATGCCTCACCCCTTCCTATTCATCTCTGCTTCCACCTGTCTTCTCCAAGAATATTTTGGCATTCCCCTTTGTATCCTCCCGTGGGGATAAGAATAAACGCTTGTCGTGTAACACCATTCTGCTCTGTCTCTTGCTTTGATGGTGCAGGTTGTCATAGGCTGATTTGTCCATCTTTTGATGTTACTCGTCCATGTTAGTCTTGGTCTGCCTCTGCCTCTTTTACCTTGTATTTTCCCCTCCAGGATTACTTTTAGTAGGCTGTTGTGTCTTTTAACATGGCCCAAAAATTGCATTTGTCTTGTTTGAATTGTGTTTAGTAGTTCTTTTTTCATTTTTAGTTGTTTTAAAACTTCATCAGTTGTTTTCTTTTCTTTCCATCCAATTCTACCTATTCTTCTATATATCCACATTTCAAAGGCTTCAATTCTCTGTTCTGTTTTCTTGTCTAATGTCCATGTTTCTCTACCATATAGGAATATTGAGAAGATGTAACATTTTGCTATTCTTAGTTTTTTCCTCTTTTTATATCAATGGGTGTAGAGCTCTCTTTGTTATATTTTATTATTGCTGTTTGCTCCCAGTATTGATTACAATCTTATGAGAACTTTCCCATAATTCTAAGTTAGTGATTTTGTCCTGCCATCTCCATCCTTTTATTCTGCTCAAGGGAGCTCACTAAAGATATAAAGTTGGTAAACAAACAAAAATAAACAATAAACCATGAGGGCACAGTGTCTTCAGAGTACGACTTCACAAAATAAGTTTCAGAGTCTCTACCATCTACTGCTGTGGAGGACCCAAACATACAACATCATGTGCTATATAGAGAGAGCATGACCTTTGACAGACTAAGAATGAAAGCAAAAAAATGAAAGAAAAACAGGAAAAAGCCTGGAACAAGCCTGCACAAGAAACTAGAAACCAAGGAGGACCTGAATTATATTGTCCTTTTTGTGATTATAGAAGATCCAGATATATTTGTGATCCTTGCTGGTCCACATACATATTTGTGATCTTTGCTGCTCCAGATGTATTTGTGATCCTTGCTGGCCCACAGATATATTTGTGATCTTTGCTGCTCCAGATGTATTTGTGATCATTGCTGGCCCACAGATATATTTGTGATCCTTGCTGGTCCACAGATGTATTCATGATCCTTGCTGGCCCAGATGTATTTGTGATCCTTGCTGGCCCACATATGTATTCATGATCCTTGCTGGCCCAGATGTATTTGTGATCCTTACCAATCTAGACATGCAGCAAAAATAGCTAAAGAAGAATTCTTTGATTATTATATTTTTTTACATGTTTTTTTTACCAAATATTTTTTAATGGGATACAATAACTTCACTAATTTACCTGCTCATCACTCATTGTCATAACATGCCTAGCAATCACTTCTCTCAATTCACCAGCGGTTACTGATCCAGTATTTGCTGGATCAAGGCTCTGAAAGTCACGTAGAATGTTGTGGTAATGGGAGACAACTGCTTGATGGATCTGCTCAGATACTTCATCAATAACAGGAAGGCTGAAATCTAAGCTGGGGTCACTCTGAGGAGCCTGGATGCACACTCCATTGTTATCATTCTTAAATTAACAGTGATGAAATAAAACATGAGGATTTATTGCAACAAGTAAAAACAGAATTGTATAGAAACACTAATCTTCGTCCTTTCAACTCCCTGTGAATCTTCGGTCTTAAAAAAAACACAAAGCTGTTTTGGCTTTTATTTATTATTTGGCTGTCCCCTACATCTCTTACCCCACAACACTTCAGCTGTCTCCTACATCTCTTACCCCACAACACTTCAGCTGTCTCCTACATCTCTTACCCCACAACACTTCAGCTGTCTCCTACATCTCTTACCCCACAACACTTCAGCTGTCCCCTACATCTCTTACCCCACAACACTTCAGCTGTCCCCTACATCTCTTACCCCACAACACTTCAGCTGTCCCATACATCTCTTACCCCACAACACTTCAGCTGTCCCCTACATCTCTTACCCCACAACACTTCAGCTGTCCCCTACATCTCTTACCCCACAACACTTCAGCTGTCCCCTACATCTCTTACCCCACAACACTTCAGCTGTCCCATATATCTCTTACCCCACAACACTTCAGCTGTCCCATATATCTCTTACCCCACAACACTTCAGCTGTCCCCTATATCTCTTACCCCACAACACTTCAGCTGTCCCCTATATCTCTTACCCCACAACACTTCAGCTGTCCCCTATATCTCTTACCCCACAACACTTCAGCTGTCCCCTACATCTCTTACCCCACAACACTTCAGCTGTCTCCTACATCTCTTACCCCACAACACTTCAGCTGTCCCCTACATCTCTTACCCCACAACACTTCAGCTGTCTCCTACATCTCTTACCCCACAACACTTCAGCTGTCTCCTACATCTCTTACCCCACAACACTTCAGCTGTCTCCTACATCTCTTACCCCACAACACTTCAGCTGTCCCCTACATCTCTTACCCCACAACACTTCAACTGTCCCCTACATCTCTTACCCCACAACACTTCAGCTGTCTCCTACATCTCTTACCCCACAACACTTCAGCTGTCCCCTATATCTCTTACCCCACAACACTTCAGCTGTCTCCTACATCTCTTACCCCACAACACTTCAGCTGTCCCCTACATCTCTTACCCCGCAACACTTCAGCTGTCTCCTACATCTCTTACCCCACAACACTTCAGCTGTCCCCTATATCTCTTACCCCACAACACTTCAGCTGTCTCCTACATCTCTTACCCCACAACACTTCAGCTGTCCCCTACATCTCTTACCCCACAACACTTCAGCTGTCTCCTACATCTCTTACCCCACAACACTTCAGCTGTCTCCTACATCTCTTACCCCACAACACTTCAGCTGTCTCCTACATCTCTTACCCCACAACACTTCAGCTGTCTCCTACATCTCTTACCCCACAACACTTCAGCTGTCTCCTACATCTCTTACCCCACAACACTTCAGCTGTCCCCTATATCTCTTACCCCGCAACACTTCAGCTGTCCCCTACATCTCTTACCCCACAACACTTCAGCTGTCCCCTACATCTCTTACCCCACAGCACTTCAGCTGTCCCCTACATCTCTTACCCCACAACACTTCAGCTGTCTCCTACATCTCTTACCCCACAACACTTCAGCTGTTCCCTACATCTCTTACCCCACAACACTTCAGCTGTCCCCTACATCTCTTACCCCACAACACTTCAGCTGTCCCCTACATCTCTTACCCCACAACACTTCAGCTGTCCCCTACATCTCTTACCCCACAACACTTCAGCTGTCTCCTATATCTCTTACCCCACAACACTTCAGCTGTCTCCTATATCTCTTACCCCACAACACTTCAGCTGTCCCCTACATCTCTTACCCCACAACACTTCAGCTGTCCCCTACATCTCTTACCCCACAACACTTCAGCTGTCCCCTACATCTCTTACCCCACAACACTTCAGCTGTCTCCTACATCTCTTACCCCACAACACTTCAGCTGTCCCCTACATCTCTTACCCCACAACACTTCAGCTGTCCCCTACATCTCTTACCCCACAACACTTCAGCTGTCCCCTACATCTCTTACCCCACAACTCTTCAGCTGTTCCCTACATCTCTTACCCCACAACACTTCAGCTGTCTCCTATATCTCTTACCCCACTCTGCAACATCACAATCTTTTGTCTTCTCATATACCTTGTATTCTTCTGGTCTTTTCTTTGCAAAGTGTGTATGCACACAGACCTGTGTGGGAACTTCTGGTTATTCATGATGTATGCACACTTTTTCACTTTGGTGTGCACACACATACCTCGTGAGTGTACCGTGACATTCATTTTCCTTCCTGCCCACAACACAGTTTGCAAGGAAAAAACTGTTATTATTTTTATTTCTCATTCTGGTTCAAAATTATTTTTTAAATTATTTATTATATTTTGTCTTAAATACGTATCTGTGTGTGTGTTGTATGTTTGTTCCTGCTGACGGCCTATTGGGCCAAAACGTTGTTCTGATTTGTATTGTCCAATTATTGCATACAGCTTTAATCATGGAACTAGTGGTGGGGAGTGTTAAACACTCCAAGGTATGAAGACAGCTTTACAAGGGAGGAACACAACACAATACTGACGTTTCGGCCTGTGGCCTCCTTCAGAATACAAGGACAACGAAAACAAACAATGAAACACAATTATCTATAACTACATAATCATAAGAAAGAAGAGGTGGTCAGAAAAGAAGGAAGTAGGATGTAGAAAAATGAAAAAAGAAGAAAGCTACATGAGGGGAGGTAGGATAGTAGTAGATGTATAAATAGAAAGGAGAGGACAATATATATATATATATATATATATATATATAAATATATAAAATAGTAACACTTTGCTTAAATGTCTTGTCTGTCAGCCGGGAACGAAATGAAAGAATCCTCTAAAAGCAGACATCCATGACAAAGAGGCAGTATTGACAATCAGGAAGGAGGGTGATAGAGGAGAAGATGTTGAGGGCGTCGTTAGTGTGCTTTGACATAAGAAGGGAGGCCCATAACTATGGGTTGAAAGATACTGTCAAGGAAGTCGGAGATGAGAACTGTGGGACATGTGATGGACGAGACAATGGGTCGTCCAGGAGAGTCAAATTTGTGTATCTTGGGCAGCATATAGAAAGAGGGCCTGCCCAAGCAGTAGTTAGGAAGGATCATATCATGGGAGCTGGAGGGAAGTAGCCCATCCTGAATGAAACAGAGGATCGTGCGACGTACCACGGCGTTATTGGAGACAGTGGTATCGTCGGGAGTAGGGAGGTAGAAAGTCAAGTCGGATAATTGTTTGTCCCCTTCCCGGATATAGAGGTCTTTCCTCCAAATGACCACCGAGCCAACCTTGTCAGCCGGCTTGATGACAATATCATCACTTCGGCGAAGGTCCTATAGGGCTTTGTATTCATCACTACTCAGATTGGAGTGTTGAAGTCTCTGGGGACGGAGTGCCATAATCTCCAGGAGAGTACTGTTAATGAAAAGGTCCAAAGCCTATGAGTCACCCGGGGAGGGAGTCCTGTCAGATTTGCGGGAGGAGAAGCGGGCAAATTCGTCTGTGGAAGGAGGTAGAGAGGAAGATTTTGGATGAAGAAAGTGATAGAGTTTAAGTCGTAGTCATCTGAAATACTCCTGCATGTCCCGTACTGGAAAAATGTAAGTGAATTATAATATTGTGAATTAAAAATGATCTACCTTGAATATTTTATATTAAAAAAAATATATTTATTCCTTTAAATAATCACATATCATAAATATATTGCTAGTTTCATTTTCTGTATCCATTTTCCGTATCTATTTTCCTTTCCAGTGATGTATGACACATACCACATTTATCTAAATTATTGTGTGAAGTAGTCAAATGAAAAAGGTATATGGTGAAATTTTTTGAAACAGGAAAATTAATCTGGTCCAAACCTAAAAATAAAAGTTGAACGCATTCGAAAATAAATGTCTAAGGAAAATATACTTGGTATAGTGTGGAACGAATTCAAAACAAACAAGGAAATTAGAGAAATCACCAATCAACCACTAATATCTTCAGTAATAAAGAAAAGACGATGGTCATATGTTGGACATGTGTTGAGAAGAGATAATAACCAAATTGCAAAGCAAGCCCTCATGTGGGAAACAACAAGTAAGAGAAAAAGAGGAAGACCCAGAGCACTGAGAAGAACATTGCTGAGAGAGGCAAAAACAGCAGGAATCAGCTCCCTCAATGAGATAGAGCTGCTTGCACAGAACAGAGACAAATGGCGAGATTTGATAAAATATCTTTAAAAGAATTGAAACCTGCTAGAATAAAAATTCAGATAGGAGAAGGAGTATCTTGGTCTACGCCCTATGGGCCGGCTACGGCTCGAAAGGTCAATAGATAGAAACCTAAAAATAACATGTATCCTGTTCTGGTCCTGAAAGAGTTAAAAGAGTAAAGTTTTTATAAAGAGTATCTGAGTGTTTTTTTTTTCCTTTGATTGATTGATATTCCTGGGCCGAATACAGTGCATGGGGGAAGTCATATTTCTCCATGTTTGATGGTCTCTGAGAACCATAGCTGTGCTCTCTTTGATGATGGATCTACGCAGGGTTTCTTTCGACCTTCCACATTTTCTTTTACCTTGTGGTCTCCATGTGAGGGCTTGGTGAGGTAGCCTTCTAACATCCATTCTGAGAACCTTGAAAAATTTTGTCTCTTAAATGTCTTCTGTTGCATCGATAAAAAGCTTCAGTGCGGAAAGAGTTAATGGCTGCTTGAAGCTCGTTGATAGTGAAAGTTTAGCATGAAGCATTGGGGGGCTTTAACAGCATTAAACAGATAGCAACATCTATCTTCAATATACATACCTCTGGACATTCTTGAGAAGGATGTGAAGACCCATGGGGCTGTCTGGAGTACACTGAGGTAGGGTCTGTTAACAAATAACTGCAAGCATTTCCATCTGTCATTCTGACAAACTGAGACAAAAAGTCTTTGTAATCAATGCACTGATTTTCTGTAATATTGAGGCTAGTTTGAATATGTCTCCACTGTGAATCAGTCAGGGCAAAGCAGAACATGTCTAAAACTCTGCGGAAATCTGCAACTTGAACCTTGCCACTGTCGTCTTTATCAAAAGCGGTTAAAGTCTAAAATTAGAACAAGGGCAAAATAATGAGTACTTTCAATTATTATTTTTTTTTAAACTTATTATCAGAATTTCTTAACTTCATTATGAAGTGATCATGACAAAAAAATGAAGATAATTATAATAAACAAATAATTATAAAATAAAACAAGAAACTTCCGAGACGAACATAAATTATACACTGGCAAATGTTATTTTTACGCTTCTGAAACTCCACAAGCCTCATTAGAAAACAGAGAACAGATAGCCTGACTGCAATCCTAATTTGGGATGTCTCTTGTTCTGTTTTAAGTTTTCCGTTTCAGGATTTCTCAAGTTTCTGTAAAAATGCCTTTGTCTGTGTATAATTTTTGTAAAACAAAAAGAATGTTCAAAAGAATTCTAGGAGTTTTTGGAAATACAGCATACTTTTGATAAACACTCCAGTATGATTTCTGTTTAGAGATGCTATATTTTTCCTCATTGACTCTTGATTTCTGTTTAGAGATGTTATATTTTTCCTCATTGACTCCTGATTTCTGTTTAGAGATGTTATATTTTTCCTCATTGACTGCTGATTTCTGTTTAGAGATGTTATATTTTTCCTCATTGACTCCTGATTTCTGTTTAGAGATGTTATATTTTTCTTCATTGACTCCTGATTTCTGTTTAGAGATGTTATATTTTTCTTCATTGACTCCTGATTTCTGTTTAGAGATGTTATATTTTTCCTCATTAACTCCTGATTTCTGTTTAGAGATGTTATATTTTTCCTCATTGACTCCTGATTTCTGTTTAGAGATGTTATATTTGTCCTCATTGATTCCTGATTTATATTTAGAGATGTTATATTTTTCTTCATTGACTCCTGATTTCTGTTTAGAGATGTTATATTTTTCCTCATTGACTCCTGATTTCTGTTTAGAGATGTTATATTTTTCCTCATTGACTCCTGATTTATACTTAGAGATGTTATGGTTTTTCCTCATTGATTCCTGATTTATATTTAGAGATGCTATATTTTTCCTCATTGACTCCTGATTTCTGTTTAGAGATGTTATATTTTTCCTCATTGACTCCTGATTTATACTTAGAGATGTTATGGTTTTTCCTCATTGATTCCTGATTTATATTTAGAGATGTTATATTTTTCCTCATTGACTCCTGATTTCTGTTTAGAGATGTTATATTTTTCCTCATTGACTGCTGATTTCTGTTTAGAGATGTTATATTTTTCCTCATTGACTCCTGATTTCTGTTTAGAGATGTTATATTTTTCTTCATTGACTCCTGATTTCTGTTTAGAGATGTTATATTTTTCTTCATTGACTCCTGATTTCTGTTTAGAGATGTTATATTTTTCCTCATTAACTCCTGATTTCTGTTTAGAGATGTTATATTTTTCCTCATTGACTCCTGATTTCTGTTTAGAGATGTTATATTTGTCCTCATTGATTCCTGATTTATATTTAGAGATGTTATATTTTTCTTCATTGACTCCTGATTTCTGTTTAGAGATGTTATATTTTTCCTCATTGACTCCTGATTTCTGTTTAGAGATGTTATATTTTTCCTCATTGACTCCTGATTTATACTTAGAGATGTTATGGTTTTTCCTCATTGATTCCTGATTTATATTTAGAGATGCTATATTTTTCCTCATTGACTCCTGATTTCTGTTTAGAGATGTTATATTTTTCCTCATTGACTCCTGATTTATACTTAGAGATGTTATGGTTTTTCCTCATTGATTCCTGATTTATATTTAGAGATGTTATATTTTTCCTCATTGACTCCTGATTTCTGTTTAGAGATGTTATATTTTTCTTCATTGACTCCTGATTTCTGTTTAGAGATGTTATATTTTTCCTCATTGACTCCTGATTTCTGTTTAGAGATGTTATATTTTTCTTCATTGACTCCTGATTTCTGTTTAGGGATGTTATATTTTTCTTCATTGACTCCTGATTTCTGTTTAGAGATGTTATATTTTTCCTCATTGACTCCTGATTTCTGTTTAGAGATGTTATATTTTTGCTCATTGACTCCTGATTTATACTTAGAGATGTTATGGTTTTTCCTCATTGACTCCTGATTTCTGGTTATAGATCTATTATAAATCTATTTCCACCAATGACTCCTGAGTACAGAACCATCTTTCTCTGAAAGCCACTATAACAAACCGGTTAGTGAACTCATCGACTGACCATATTGGTTGAAGTTAAATCTCAAATCACATTTTTTATGTGAAACTGTTACAACTTCAAGGCAATTAGTGTGCTTGTTACATCTGCACCCAATATGAATGGTAGGGTGATCTGGAGTAGTGATGGCCAAATGGTGGCCTGGGGACCAGATCTGGCCTGCCAGTTTATTTCTCTTGGCTCTTGAAGTGTCCACAGAAACTACTATAATAAATAATGACCCTTTTGGTTTTGTGGAGGCTAATGTGTATTTTATTGAGGCTTTGTTTTTGTCAAACAGTTTCTCTCGTGGCTGATTCTACCAATGTTTGACAAACACACTCGGCCACAGACTGAACAAATCAGGCCCACTGATCCACAGGGTTTTCCATCCTTTTTATGAGTCTTTTCTCTTCCATAAACTTAACATAACAAGTCCAGGGCACATGGTCCTTACACTCCATGTGCCAAGTTTAAACATTGGTGCTTTCCTCCTCATTTCATTGTGCCTACTCTGCCTGGGCACGGAATATGCAGATAGTGCTTTACCCAGTCGCACTATCTCCCCCTCGACTTTGTTTCAAGATATCCGAAGGAGAGGTATAATAAATATCTATAAATAAAATACAGTCCATTAAAAAAATAACAAAATTAATTTTGAAATAGATAGTTTTCTAGTTACAAATGATAAAATATCATCAAAGTGCAAGTATTATTTATATATTACTAAATTACATCATGTAATTTTTGATGACACTCTGAGTTTGGCCCTTCAGTTCTGGCTTTGCATAAAATCTGGCTCTTGGTCAACCTGGTCAACACTGCTCTAGAGATAAGGTGACAGTCAGCTTCTGGACAGCTAGGTTCTGTGTTCAAATTGTAAATAGAATAATGCATAGAGAAGGTCTCCCATTATAGCGGAGTCTCTAATATGTACAGGGCTCACTGCGCCCGTTCTCTAAGCGTAGATGTAAACGTTCTTTGGTTTTTAGTTATTTAATCTCACCTTGGCCACTCGTTCTTTTCTACAATGACAGTGCTCAGTCGTCGGTGTATACACTGTCAAATTTAAGTACTTCGCGGTGTGTCAGATTCGTTTGTACACGCAAGTCTCTCGTATAAAAGAATAGTAAGCCTTTATTGGCATAGAGTCCAACAAATAGGATGAATGAATATACAAAGCCCAGCGGCCTGACATCACTGCTAGGGTATTAAAGCACCTGCTATGGAAATATTTACATCCAACTCTGGTAATCATTCTCAAGGCTCTCTCCTAACACTAAAATTCATTTTTCACTAATAAAGAGCATTTGCTCAGTCCTACCAACTTAACTCCACTGTGTCGTCCTAGTTACTTAGTTTCCATCTTGTATCGATTCTGACTGAAACTGCATTTTATCCCCTCCTACTAATAAAGAGCTTTTGCTCCGGTACTGCTACAAGAGCCTAACTTAAATACCAAAATCTTCTCCCTATTTACTTTGTTTCTATGTTCCTCCTGTTTGGAAACTCCCTCCTATCAACTCCTAACAAAGAGCATTTGCTCCAATACCGCTACAAGGGCCCAATGCCCTCATGGTGTGGCCAGCCTCCTAATTCCTTAGTTCACATGTGACTTCTCCATGTTTGGACACCTTCTGTCCAGTTTTAAGTATCTCGTACCTCAACCAATCATAACTACATAATAGGTAATTCCCCAGCCAATGAATCCTCTTTACATCATAGCCTCTATCTCAACTAACGCTTCCCTTAAGTCTGTTCACTCCATGTTTTGTCACTAGTCCCCATAATCACGAGACTTTCCCATCCCTACTCACCCAAACAAACAGTTCACTACTTTTCCCATGAATGTCACTTTCCCCACACGTATGATGGTTCTCTCAATTCTCCTTACACTGTCCCTAACTTCATTACTTCTCTACATCCTTACATTCTCGGCTACAAAATCCCACGACAGGTGGCAGAAATTTTTCACTTTGCATCTGTGGTTTTTTTTTGTGGCTTTACCCTTCCTTGGTCTTTGAGTAATGAGATCTGGTGTCTAGCCCTTCTTGGAAAGGGATTGCTTTAGAGAAAACCTTAGGAAACCTTGGGTAATGAAAAAGAGCAATGAAGACTATTAAAAGAGCAATGAAGACATATTAAAAAAGCAATAAAGACATATTAAAAGAGCAATGAAGACATATTAAAAGAGCAATGAAGACATATTAAAAGAGCTAAACATTGAAAAGAACTGGCTTGTAAATAACATTCTACAGTGGAAATTAAAATTCTATGACCACATCAAAAGATACACTGGACTAGAAAGAATAATAATGGAAGGTACGGTTCCAGGAAGACGAGATGGGCAGTCCAAGAAGAAGGTCATTTCAAGACATCAAGGAGACCTTAAAAATGACAACAGAAATCAGTGGTTTGGCAAAAGACAGTTTCTTTCAGATGGGATACGATGAGTGCAACATGCTGCAGATGAAACGCAACCTGATGTCTGGATGTCAAGAATCCATTTTCAAATGTCAAGTATGGTTCTTCATAACAATGGCAAACATTTTCTTATTTTCGTTGTCAAAAATAAAGATCATCATTATCAGGTGCCATACTGGTTGGTATTGGCAATCATTTCTACCCACATCACTCGGTCCTTCACGCATGTCAATTTCAGTTGGTGATCTTTTATTATACCATTTGGATAAGCTGTTCAATATTTTTCTCTTGGTTTTCCTCTGATTCTCTTTGTATTGATTCTGCCTATTGTTACAATATTCTCAATGCCATCTTTAACCATGACATGCCCAATACACGTAGATTGCCTTTTACACACACAAACATAGATACCAACCTTAAAGACATCATTAATGTTGGAACTTAGTTTCATTTTCAACTTCACTTCTGCATCTTCTGGACTTAACATATCATGTTTTCCCACTTTGCTGTCGTGAGGTCGATGACCATAACTGGATTTACGTCCATCTTCAAATGCATTAAGAAACTCAGCATAGTTGATACAGCTTCCATATGTGGGCAAGCCAATTCTGAAACAAACAAACTGAAATTCTGATTTAAACAAAAAACATGGTGCTCTTTACACCTTGTAGATATACCTTCCATATTTTTTAAAGGCAAACTTGTACACCTGACCACAAAAAAGGTTTCATCATCATCATCAAGTACCTACTGGCGTAGGTGATCATGTCTATCCACAACCTTCGATCTCGACAGTTCTTTATCATTTCTGTTTTTGACCTTCTGCCAAGCCATTCTCTTAAGATGTCTGGTATTTTCTCTCTTTGCTTCCCTCTATCTCTTTGTCCCTCAATTTTTCCAGTTGTTACAATATATTCCAGTTGTTCTTTTCTCATTACATGGCCAACAAATGATGATTGTTTCTTCCTTCTTCTTCTTCTTTCCTTCCTCATCTGCCTTTCAGCGTCGAGGGGAGATATAATTTGCAGTCTTTTGCTCTTCTGTTCGCCTCTGCTGCTGTTATGTTTCCTAGTGCTTCTAATATTCCATCGATCCATCTTTTTCGTGGTCGACCCTTGGGTCTGTTGTTCTCACAACGTTTGTTGAAGGCTCGTTGTGTTGTGTTTTGTTCTTTCTGCCTTGTCACGTGGCCGAACCATTTTATCTGTTGTTTCCTTATATATTCTATGGCTGGGGCTATTCCTAGCTTTTTTCTCAGTTCTACATTTCTGATCTTATCTCTCAGACTGTTTCCTGTCATTCGTCTAACACATTTCATCTCTGTAGAGGTTATTTTTCTTATTGTTCTTGCATCTAGAGTCCAGGTCTGGCATTGGTAGCACAACGTTGGAATGAAGATTGTATTGTATAGTGCTCGTTTTGCCTCCAGAGTTATTTCCTTGTTGGACAATAGTGGTGATAACTGTCCGATGATTTGACAAGCTTTGTTGCATCTTGATTCTATCTCTGCTGTTTGGGAATTGTCGTTTGTCATTAGACTTCCTAGGTATTTGAATTCCTCTACTTGTTTTAGTTGTCTGCCTTCTATAGTTATGTTGATGTTCTGTTTATTTTTGGCGACATTCATGACTTCTGTTTTGTTGATGTTGATTTTCATGTTGTATTTTGTTCCTAAGATGTTGAGTTTGTTTAAGTGTTCTTGTAGGTCTTCTATTGTTTCATGTATTAGTGCCTGGTCGTCTGCAAATAGAAGCTCGTTGCTCTCCTCTGTCTCTGATGGGTTGGCTAGCTTGCATATATGGTCCATGTATGTAATAAACAGTAGAGGGGATAGTACGCACCCCTGTCTTACACCTGATCTAACTTCGAAGTGGTCTGTGTAGCCTGTTGCTGTTCTGACCCTGCAGCTGCTGTTGGCGTAGAGACTTTTAATAATGTTGGTTAGATGTTGGCTTACTCCGTATGTTGTTAGTATCTCCCACAGTTGTTCTCTGTTGACTCTGTCGAATGCTTTTTCCTGGTCAATGAAGGCTATGTATAAGTTTTGGTTGTGTTCTGTCGTTTTTTCTGCAAGTTGTTTTAGTGTGAATAGTGCGTCGGTACATCCTCTGTTTTTTCGGAACCCCATTTGAGAATCGCTTAATTGTAGTTCTATTATTGGTCTCAGTCTTTTTTCCAAGATTTTGGCGTATAGCTTTCCTACATGGCTGAGCAGAGATATACCTCTATATTGATTGCAGTCTCTTTTGCTACCTTTCTTTTTCCATATTGGTATGATGATTGCCTGTTGCCAGTCTTCTGGGGCTTGTTGTTAGTGCCATGCTGCATTAAATATTCTGTGCAGCCATTGCATTCCTGTTTCTCCCGCTGCTGCTATTATTTCTATTGGAATGTTATCTATCCCTGGTGCTTTGTTTCTTGGTGCATATTTGATTGCTTCTTCTATTTCCTCCTGTTGTTTCTTCCTAATATTGGAAATTAGCTCTCTTTTTGCTTTGACCTCTTTCAGAACATTTTCATTACTCTTCTTAGCTGTCCATGGTATTCTCAACATTCTTCTGTAAAACCACATTTCTACAGACTCCAGTGATTTTTTTGTCTGTTGTTCTATTGTCCATGATTCACATCCATATGTTAAGACTGGCTCTACATAACATTTAAGAACTCTTTTTCTTGTTTCTATTGTCAAAAATGGATTGCATAGTATCTTCCTCATTTTATGGAAAGCTGCTTTTGCCTGAGCCATTCTGCATCTATAAAACTAAAAATAAGGTTTACAAATGGGAAAAAAACCTGACATGTTCATCACT
Source organism: Megaustenia siamemsis (assembly GCA_032433765.1). Taxonomy (NCBI): domain Eukaryota; kingdom Metazoa; phylum Mollusca; class Gastropoda; order Stylommatophora; family Ariophantidae; genus Megaustenia; species Megaustenia siamemsis. Next base: position 44,297,182 of record JAVIAB010000107.1, on the reverse strand, counting down.
CTTTCTTCTCCAGATTCCGGTACCATGTCTGATAGTTCTTAGGTTTTTTTACTATCTTGGCAAGGCACAATCATTTCAGCCTCTGACTATGTCTTCTATTTTATACTAGACCACAGTTACTGTTAACAAATTATAGTTAAAATTATATTTTTACTTGTTATGTGTATACATGTGTGGTTTGTTGGACTCAATATTCGTAGTCCATCTAAAGTGTAGGTTGTTTTGATTTTAATTGGATTCTTTGCATAATAAAAGTAGCTGATATGGGAACAAAGTCAATAGAGACAAGCTAGAAGATGAGATGAGGTCTATAGTTTTACTGTTGAATGATCATGCTGAGGCTGAGATTGCTTTCTCTGGTGGATCAGTCATCTTTTGTGTCCAAACACGTCTCGGGTTCAAAGCCCACAGAAGTGGTGGTGATTTAAAAAAAATAAAAAATAGGAAAAAATTAATCCATGGTTCCATGGTTTCCTTATGGCATTACCCTCCCCTGATCTCTTGCATAGTTAAATCCAATGTCAAACACTCTTGGATAACGGCAATAAACAGGAGGTACCATGTACACTCGTGCATGTTAACCCACTGGCAGTTAAAATCAAATACGCCATCAATTTGATCACTGCCCAGGCAAAGTTGTCAGCAAAAACCTACCCAGACTGTATCCCAGGTCATGCTACGGAGTCAGTGCACATTGGCCAGGATTCTTCTAGGATTTTCTCATGATTCTTGAGGGTGATATTGTGACACCTATGGGTTCATCCAGTGTGCTGTGATGATGATTCTAACAACAAACAAACATATCTCTGGTTTGCCTCACACTTTGCTCTTTCACTTTCTGAGTTATTGTCTTAGATATTCATAAGTCCCTTAATTGAAAGTATAAATTTGCACAATATTCATTTTAAAATTTGAAGTGGACAGTGATGATGATTCTAACAACAAACAAACATATCTCTGGTTTGCCTCACACTTTGCTCTTTCACTTTCTGAGTTATTGTCTTAGATATTCATAAGTCCCTTAATTGAAAGTATAAATTTGTACAATATTCATTTTAAAATTTGAAACGGACAGTGATGTTTGTTTACCTGTTCATGAGGGAAAAGAACTGCTCATCGTTGATAAAAATATGTTGCTCATTCAATATCTTTTGTATATCAGCCATCGATACAAATCCAAACTTGTTTGTGTCATACTTGCGGAACGCCGTATAGAAGTCAGAGTAACTGTCTCTGATTTTGTCCCTGAAGTGACAAGAAAATAAAAGTTTATTTAAATGTCAACATAAACCTAAAACAGTCCTCATATCTCTGTTTGGTCTCTAGGCAAGACGCCTGCCTCGAGACAGAGAGGTTGTGGGTTCAAATCCCGGCTACACCGGTTGGGATTTTTATTTATGATTTCTCTCTGCGGCAACCACCCCTGGTCTCAGCAGCAAGGCCCGGCATGAAACGTCAATTACTCATCGACGGAAAAAAATATGAGTACCTCCGTAGTCGGAGTTATCTGCCTGTGTAGTGAGGGACCCCTGTACACACGGCTGCCAGGGAAAAATGGCCATGCAAAATTCAGTTCCTAGTCTCTAGGGACTTCATCAGAGGTAAAAGCTGGTGAACAAAAAAAAAATCTCTGTAATTTCTGCCAAATGTAAGCTGACAGAATCAAGGAATGTCATGTCTTTGATGCTGTCTAATTGTCATATTTTTTATATTTCATGTTTTAATTACTATCATTCAGAAAGTTAATTCTGTCATTAAATTACCATTTAAGACACTGATGGTAATTCACTGATCATTCACTACCATTTTAAAAATTAATTATAACAGTTAAATACTATTCTACACATTAATTCCAGAAGTGAATTATCAATAATTTAATTGTTAAAATGTTAATTCTATCTACCTATTGACCTTTCGAGCCGTAGCCGGCCCATAGAGCATAGACCAAGATACTCCTCCTCTTATCTGAATTTTTGTTCTCGCAGTTTTAAATTCTTTTAAAGATATTTTATCAAATCTTACCACTTGTCTCTGTTCTGTGCAAGCAGCTCTATCTCATTGAGGGAGCCAATTCCTGCTGCTATTGCCTCTTTCATCAATGTTCTTCTCAGTGTCTCTCTGGGTCTTCCTCTTTTCCTCTTATCTGTTGTTTTGCACATGAGGGCTTGCTTTGCTATTCGGTTATTATCTCTTCTCATCACATGTCCAACATATGACCATCATCTTTTCTTGATTACTGAAGATATTAGTGGTTGATTGGTGATTTCTCTAATTTCCTCGTTTGTTTTGAATTCGTTCCACGCTGAATGCTTTCAACTTTGTTTCTATATCTCTTGTTGTTTCCCAGCTTTCACACGCATACGTAAGGGTTGATAGTACATTTAATTTAAATAGTCTAAGTTTTGTGTTTGTGCTGATGAGTTTTGATTTCCACAACTTTTCAAGGCTTCTGAAAGACATTGCTGCTTTAGCTATTCTGATTCTTATTTCTTTGCTTGTATCCCCTTCTCGATCAATGAGACTTCCAAGATAGATTACTTGCTTGCGTTCACCCGATGACTAAAGTATTCTAGAGTATTCTAGTAGACTACAGAATTACTCTTCATCATCCGCCCTTAAAAGGACGTTAAGTGGGTGTGTCTGCGTTGTGTTGTGGTTTACAGTATAACTGTGATATTTGCGCCTTTCGGCCCAACACATACGACTTCAGCACACCAAGATAGATAAAGTGATCGATCTCTTCCACTGGTTTGTTTTCCATGTATATTTTGTCATTTGTTGGAATTAAGCTTTTCATGACTTTAGTCTTTTCATGATTGATCTCAAGCCCAATTTTGATTTTGCTGGTTATTGATGATAGTTCATTTGTGTTTTCCTGCATCGTTTTTATCTGACTGCTGATGAGAACTATGTTAATTATTACTGCGTAAATTAATTACAAATTAAAATTATTATTTTGAAAACTAATTCCACTTTTTAATTATCCCCTCATACTACAAACTTTTGAATGACTTTCCTCTTTGAGTTAAAATAATTTAATTATGAACCTTACAGCATTTTCTATTGCAGAAACTGACCTGAGAAGTCTTTCAACTCCATCCACTGAAAAATTCATTGCCAGGTTGGTTTGATTCCAGGTAATATCTTTATGTTTCTCCAGCTGCTTGCGACTGTGGTTCTTCAAGAACTGATAGTTGTCCTCCCAGATTCTCCCACTTGGACCATTGTCCCTTGTGGCATATTCTAGAGCTCCTAGTCTCTGCAGGAAGTCTTGATGGGACATATAGTTCTTGTTTTCTGTATCCAGCCTACAAAAGTGAACATTATTTTTCTCATTGCATAGATTTATGGATTTTAGATAGTAACACCCATTAACCTTATGTGTTCTCAAACAACTGCACGTAATACAAGTTTATGTAAGTTAATTATACAAGTTTATGTAAGTTAATTATACAAGTTTATGTGGGTTAGATATTATACAAGTTTATGTGGGTTAGATATTATACAAGTTTATGTGGGTTAGATATTACACAAGTTTATGTGGGTTAGATATTATATAAGTTTATGTGTGTTAGATATTATACAAGTTTATGTGGGTTAGATATTACACAAGTTTATGTGGGTTAGATATTATACAAGTTTATGTGGTTTAGATATTATACAAGTTTCTGTGGGTTAGATATTATACAAGTTTATGTGGTTTAGATATTATACAAGTTTATGTGTGTTAGATATTATACAAGTTTATGTAAGTTAGATATTATAAAAGTTTATGTGGGTTAGATATTATACAAGTTTATGTGGGTTAGATATTATGCAAGTTCATGTGGGTTAGATATTATACAAGTTTATGTGGGTTAGATATTATACAAGTTTATGTGGGTTAGATATTATGCAAGTTTATGTGGGTTAAATATTATAAAAGTTTATGTGGGTTAGATATTATACAAGTTTAAGTGGGTTAGATATTATAAAAGTTTATATGGGTTAGATATTATAAAAGTTTATGTGGGTTAGATATTATAAAAGTTTATGTGGGTTAGATATTATAAAAGTTTATGTGGGTTAGATATTATACAAGTTTATGTGGGTTAGATATTATATAAGTTTATGTGGGTTAGATATTATACAAGTTTATGTGTGTTAGATATTATACAAGTTTATGTGGGTTAAATATTATACAAGTTTATGTGGGTTAGATATTATACAAGTTTATGTGGGTTAAGTATTATACAAGTTTATGTGGGTTAAATATTGAGCAAAAAAATACAAAGACTCTAATGAGTGACAATGTAAGGGGAACAGCATTAAATGACTGATTGAGCCAGAATGTTGATTTTTTGTTTAGTCTTATCGTGTCTGTAAAGCTGATATATTCTTCTCCTGCAGAGTCCAACAAATTAAGAAAGTTATTGCTGCCTGCCACATTATCTTGCTGGGTCCAGCAGCTAAGTGCTTGTACTGTCTTCATGGAATTAACCCTAGATTATGATATCTATCAGTTACTCATGTTTTTATCTATCTATCTATTGACCTTTCAAGCCGTAGCTGGCCCATAGGGTATAGACCCAGATACTCTTTCTCTTATTTAAATTTTTATTCCAGCAGTTTTCAATCCTTTTAAATATATTTTACAACTATCTATCTATTGACGTTTCGAAACGTAGCTGGCCCATAGGGCATAGACCAAGATACTCCTCCTCTTATCTGAATTTTTGTTCTAGAAGTATTCATTTCTTTTAAAGATATTTTATCAAATCTAGACATTTGTCTCTGTTCTGTGCAAGCAGCTCTATCTCACTGAGGGAGCCGAATCCTGCTGTTCTTGCCTCTCTCATCAATGTTCTTCTCAGTGTGTCTCTGGGTCTTCCTCTTTTCCTCTTACCTGTTGTTTCCCATATGAGGGCTTGCTTTGCTATTCGTTTATTATCTCTCCTCATCACATGTCCAACATATGACCATTGTCTTTTCTTTATTACTGAAGATATTAGTGGTTGATTGGCGATTTCTCTAATTTCCTCGTTTGTTTTGAATTCGTTCCACGCTATATATTTTACAACTGCGTAGTCAAAATTACTTCCTCTTAAATGTTCCATTTAAAGTTTGGAAAATAATATTTTCTTTGAGCTTTTGTTACACATCTGCGTGTTTAACCAAGCAGAGACATGAGAACTGGATGCCGTCATCATTTCCTGGCTAATATTAGATTTATGGAGTTAAACTCAATCCCATCATGCCATGTCTACTGGAGGTGTTATGCTGTCCATTAGCACAGTGGTCATCAGTCCGTCAATCCAGCTGTATCTTCGGCTTCCTCTTAACATCGTTCTTTGACTATCCCATGTTACAAAGGTTTGTTTGATGTCTGCACTGATGACTGAGATTTACCTATATCATCATCATCATCATCATCATCATCATCATTAAGTACCGGACCTACTGGCGTAGGTGATCAGGTCTCTCCACAACCTTCGATTTCGGCAGCTATTTATCATTTCTGTTCTTGACATTCTGTCAAGCCATTCTCTTAAGCTGTCTGTTATTTTTTCTCTTTGCTTCCCTCTATCTCTTCGTCCCTCGATTTTTCCAGTTGTTACAATATATTCAAGTTGTTCTCTTCTCATTACATGGCCAAAAAATGATGATTGTCTCTTCCTAACATTGAAAATTAGCTCTCTTTTTACTTTGACCTCTCTCAGAACCTCTTCATTACTCTTCTTAGCTGTTCATGGTATTCTCAACATTCTTCTGTAAAACCACATATCCTATATTATAAGAAAATAAAAATGTTGAAAATTGGCCAAATTAAAACACAAAAATGATAGCCTAATACTGTTTATAATGTGCACGTTTGTGTTTGATAAAATACCAAATAAAACAAATCCAACATTTAGGGGGTCTAGTAATTAGAAAGGTATAGGTATGGGTGAATGTTACATGCAGTAAAATGATAAATTTAAAGAATTTGTATTTTGAGATGGTAATTTTTAGGATGATATTGTAATGTAGAAATGTTACATCATCTCAATATTCCTGTATGGTGCAGAAACATGGACATTAGACAAGAAAACAGAACAGAAAATTGAAGTCTTTGAAATGTGGATTTATAGAAGAATAGGTAGAATTGGATGAAAAGAAAGAAAAACAATGAAGTTTTAAAACAACTAAAAATGAAAAGAGAACTAATAAACACAATTAGAGCAAGACAAATGAAATTTTTGGGGCATGTTAAAAGGCACAACAGCCTAATAAAAGTAATATTGGAAGGGAAAATACAACATAAAAGAGGCAGAGGCAGACCAAGACTAACATGGACGAGTAACATCAAAAGATGGACAAGTCAACCTATGACAATCTGCACCATCAAAGCATGAGACAGAGTGGAATGGCGCTCCATGGTAGCCAACCTTCGATGCGGAGACGGCATTCAATGATTATGATGATTGTAATGTAGAGTTAAGGTTATCATCATTTATTTAATACAAATTCAAACAATAGAAACAGAAAAACTCCTCTTTAGACTACTCAGTCCTACCCATTCTCCTCCTCTTCTCTTAAGGAATGAAGAAGAAACTTGGTGATGTCCTCTTTGTCCAGAGTCAGGCTATACTCAGTAACAGAGCTGCCAATGACCTTATCGGCTATTTCATTGCCATGTACACCAGCATGCACTGGACAGTACATCCAGGTTAACGTGCTCACTGTAGAGCCATCTAAGAGCTGCATCCACTCCTGTCGCAGAAATCACCATTTGACCATTGTTGGCCATTGACCAGAATGCTAACAGACCCTACTTAAGTACAATGATCTTATTTTCTTCCTCATTTGCCTTTCAGCATCGATGGAAGATATAGTTTTGTTGTAATTTGCTCCTCTGTTCTGTTCTGCTACTCTTATGTTTCCTAGTGTTTCTAATATTCCATCAATCCATCTTTTTCATGGTCAAACCTTGGGTCTGGTGTTCTTGTTACATTTATTAAAGGCTCATTGTGTTTTGATTTTTCTGTCTTTTCACATAGCCAAACCATTTTATCTATTGTTTCTTTATGTATTCAATAGTGGAAATTGCTCCTAGTTTTTTTTCTCAGTTCTTCATTTCTGATCTCATCTTGCAGGCTGTTTCCTGTCATTCATCTAACATATTTCATCTCAGTAGTGGTTATTTTCTTATTATTCTTGAGTCTAGGGTACAGTTCTGGCATTAGTAGCACAAAATTGGAATGAAGATTGTATTGTAGAATGTTTTGCCCTTAGTGTAATTTCCTTGTTGCACAATAGTGGTGATATATATATATATATATATATATATATATATATATGGCCCTTTTCATCTTGTCAGATGGTTTAGTGGAGGCTATTGTATTTTTTTTAACGTTTTGTTTTTGTCGAACAGCTTCTCTCGTGGCTGATTCTACCAATGTTTGACAAACACACACGCCACAGATTGAACAAGTAAAACCCACTGATTCTCAGGGTTTTCCATCCTTTTTCATGAGTCTTTTCTCTTCCATGTTTTTCCATAGAACAGCCTGAAATGATGTTATGCCATTCCTTATACATGCACTCCATGATGTGCGATCACTTGCCAGATGTTCCCAGTCATTTTCACATATGGAGAAGTCATTCAGAGATGATTTACAGATATCTCTATATCGTAGTAGCTGTCTGATTTTACTAGCTTTGTTGCATCTTGAGTTTATTTCTGCTTCATGTGAATTGTCATTTGTCACTAGACATAAGCATTTAAACTCCTGCACTTGTTATGTACAATGATAATGGTTCTATATACCAAAACTAGACATTAAAATATATTTCTTTTTTGAATGAATAAAATATACACCTTTTCCACAGCTTCTTGAACTCTGCTGGTTCCATGGGTATGACAAAGTTGGCAAGGGTCTCTTTGAGTTCAGGCTTTGTGATGATTCCATTACCTTTACTATTTATTGATCTGAATGCCTGTAGAATGGTGATGGTGTATGGAAAGTAGTTTGTAACAAAGAATGTAAATGTAATACAAGAAAATTCACTTGAAAACAAAGCAGTGCACAAAGATTCTAAGCTACAATGAAAAATAATTTAACGGTAGAAGGATAATCTAAAGCATCATGTTCTAAACCATGGCCCATGACACAAGTAGCCCACGAGGCTTATTTGGGTAGCCTGTGGGCCTCTTCAGTTATTTTCATTAATAAAAGTTAAACCACTAATATAATATTACAATTTTGGGTAATAGGAAAATAAGTAAGTCAGTGTTTTCAGTAGGATCTATAATTCCCCGCAGTACAAAATACTTTGTATTTTCACCTCTGACAAAGTCCCTAGAGACTAGGAACTGAATTTTGCATGTTAATCCATTTTTCCCTGGCAGCCGTGTGCACTGGGTTCCCTTGCCACACAGGCATATAACTCCATCTTTGGAGGTGCTCATATTTTTTCCATTGAGTAATTGTTTCCTGCCAGAACTCACTGCTGAGACCAAGGGTGGTTGTCGCAGAGAGAAATCACAAATAAAAATCCCAACTGGTGCAGATGGGATTTGAACTCACAACCTCTCTGTCTCGAGACTGGCATCTTGCCTCGAGACCAACTAGTTGTAACCTTTGTAACACAGGATAACCAGTGAGTAATGCTATGAGGAAGCTAAACATATGGCTCGAATAATGGACTGACAGCTGGGTGTGAATAGACAATTAACACCTCAGGTAGTCATGATGCCATGCAGTTAAATTTCAGGCCATAAATCAAACATAAGTCAGGAAATGATTACTGCATTCAGTTCCAGTGTCTCTCCTAAGGTAAACACACAGCTGTGTAGCAAAAGTTCTAAGTAAATACTATTTTTGGAACTCCAAAAGTAACATTTAGAGTTTGTAAATTTTACGAAGGTTTTGTAAAAACCTGATTTACAGATAGGAGACGTAATCTAGGGTTAACACAATGTGGCATGATCATTTTTCATAAATGTTTTAAAATTAAAACTCATCATCATCACCATCATCATCATCAAGTACCGGGCATAAGTGATCATGTCTCTCCACAACTTTCAATCACAACAGTTATTTATCATTTCTGTTGTTGACCTTCTGTCAAGCCATTCTCTTAGGCTGTCTGGTATCTTTTCTCTTTGCTTCCCTCTATCTCTTTGTCCCTCAATTTTCTCAGTTGTTACAATATATTCCAGCTGTTTCCTTCTCATTACATGGCCAAAAAATGATGATTGTTTCTTCCTAATATTGGAAATTAGCTCTCTTTTTGCTTTGACCTCTTTCAGAAAGTTTTCATTACTCTTGTTAGCTGTCCATGATATTCTCAACATTCTTCTGTAAAACCACATTTTTACAGACCCCAGTGATTTTCTTGTCTGTTTTCCTATTGTCCATGATTCACATCCATATGTTAAGACTGGCTCTACATAACATTTAAGAAATCTTTTTCTTGTTTCTATTGTCAAAAATGGATTGCATAGTATCTTCCTCATTTTTTGGAATGCCGCTTTTGCCTGAGCCATTCTGCATCTCACCTCTGTTGTACATCTTCCGTCTGAGGTTAACAAAGTTGTTAACAAAGTTCCCAAATATTTAAATTCATTAAATTAAAAATAGCTATTAAAAAATATATAAAATTTATTTAATACACACTGTTTGGACAATTTGTTCAGGAAGTCAGAAAAGAAGTTAAATAAAAGAATTACAAGGTTTTAGTGAAAATAATTAAGGAAAAGTCAATAAATTAGAAGCCACAATAATTGGCGCATGGGTTTCTTACATCAGCAACTGGAGCCACATTTTGCGACTCATGGTCTGGAATGGAGTTAATAAAGCAGTGGTTATTATGTAGCTGGGAATATTTTCGTTGAGTTTGCTGATTGACTATAATACCTTAGACAAGTCACTCCACTGTGTGTGAGCTTTCTGTGCCAAAAGGCTATGAGCTTCTGATGCTGTCAGTGGTTTTGGCTTTTGTGTCTCATTAAATCTGGGAATAGGACAAAGAAATGTTTATATCAACAATAACAGCAGAAACAGCAACAGCAACAATTATAGCAGCAACAAAAATTGTAACAATATAATAATAGTAGCAACATCTATAATAAGAGTAACTCAAACTCCAAATATTTAGACTTAGTACTGTTAGGCCTCAAACATCTAGACTAATATAGAACTTTCCTACAAAAAATGAACTACTAAAATAGAACTTTCCTACTCTAATGCTAATCAAAATGCTAATCAGTTTTCCTACAAACATAAAAGGCAAAACTAGAGCTTTCCCACAAACCGAGAACTAATCTAGAGCTTTCTTAGAAAAAGAAAACTAAATCAAGAGCTTTCCCACAAACAGAGAACTATTTTAGAGTTTGCCTACAAAAATAAAGGGCTAATCTAAAGTGTTCCTACAAACAGAGAACTAATCTAGAGTTTTCCAACAAACAAAGAGAACTAACCTAGAGCTTGTCTACAAACAGAGGGCTCATCTAAAGCATTCTTACAAACATAGAGAACTAACCTAGAGTTTGTCTACAAACAGAGGGCTCATCTAAAGTGTTCCTACAAACATAGTGAACAAATCTAGAGCTTTCCTAAAAACAGATAACAAATTTAGAAATTTCCTAAAAACAGAGAACAAATTTAGAGCTTTCCTAAAAACAGAGAACAAATTTAGAGCTTTCTTAAAAACAGAGAACAAATTTAGAGCTTTCCTAAAATCAGAGAACAAATTTAGAGCTTTTTTAAAAACAGAGATCAAATTTAGAGCTTTCCTAAAAACAGAGAACAAATTTAGAGCTTTCTTAAAAACAGAAAAAATTTAGAGCTTTCCTAAAAACAGAGAACAAATTTAGAGCTTTCCTAAAAACAGAGAACTAATCTAGAGCTTGCCTACAAACATAGAGAACTAATCTAGAGCTTGCCTACAAACAGAGGGCTCATCTAAAGTGTTACTACAAACATAGAGAACTAATCTAGAGCTTGCCTACAAACAGAGGGCTCATCTAATGTTTTCCTACAAACATAGAGAACTAATCTAGAGCTTTCCTAAAAACAGAACTATTCTAGAGCTTTCCTAAAAACAAAGAACTATTCTATAGCTTGCCTACAAACATAGAGGGCTCATCTAAAGCATTCCTACAAACATAGAGAACTAACCTAGAGTTTGTCTACAAACAGAGGGCTCATCTAAAGTGTTCCTACAAACATAGTGAACAAATCTAGAGCTTTCCTAAAAACAGAGAACAAATTTAGAGCTTTCCTAAAAACAGAGAACAAATCTAGAGCTTTCCTAAAAACAGAGAACAAATTTAGAGCTTTCCTAAAAACAGAGAACAAATTTAGAGCTTTCCTAAAAACAGAGAACAAATTTAGAGCTTTCTTAAAAACAGAGAACAAATTTAGAGCTTTCCTAAAAACAGAGAACAAATTTAGAGCTTTCTTAAAAACAGAGAACAAATTTAGAGCTTTCCTAAAAACAGAGAACAAATTTAGAGCTTTCCTAAAAACAGAGAACTAATCTAGAGCTTGCCTACAAACATAGAGAACTAATCTAGAGCTTGCCTACAAACAGAGGGCTCATCTAATGTTTTCCTACAAACATAGAGAACTAATCTAGAGCTTTCCTAAAAACAAAGAACTATTCTATAGCTTGCCTACAAACATAGAGGGCTAATCTAAAACACTCCTACAAACATAGAGAACTAATCTAGAGCATTTCTACAAACACAAAACTATTTTGGAGCATTCATACAAATACAGAACTAATCTGAAGCTTCCCTACAAACAAAGAGAACTAATATGCTTCTCTAAAGATAAAAAAAAACCTTTTCTATAGCTTCCCTACAAACACAATACTAGCCTGAAGCTTCCCTACAAACACAGAACTAATTTGCTAATTTGGAGCATTCATACAAATACAGAACTAATCTGAAATTTCCCTACAAACACATAACTAATCTATAGCTTCCCTACAAGCACAGAACTAATGTATAGTTTCTCTACAAACACAGAGAACTAATCTGAAGTTTTCCTACAAACAAAACTAATTTGGAGCATTCATACAAATACAGAACTAATCTGAAGCTTCCCTACAAACAAAGAGAACTAATATGCTTCTCTAAAGATAAAAAAAAAACTTTTCTATAGCTTCCCTACAAACACAATACTAGCCTGAAGCTTCCCTACAAACACAGAACTAATTTGCTAATTTGGAGCATTCATACAAATACAGAACTAATCTGAAATTTCCCTACAAACACATAACTAATCTATAGCTTCCCTACAAGCACAGAACTAATGTATAGTTTCTCTACAAACACAGAGAACTAATCTGAAGTTTTCCTACAAACAAAACTAATTTGGAGCATTCATACAAATACAGAACTAATCATAAGCTTCCCTAAAAACACACAAAACTAATCTAAAGTTTCTCTACAAACACAGAACTAATCTGAATCTTCCCTACAAACACAGACAACTAATCTGAATCTTCCCTACAAACACAGAAAACTAATCTGAAGCTTCTCTACAAACACAGAAAACTAAAACACAGAACTAATCTGAAGCTTCCCTACAAACACAGAGAACTAATCTGTAGCTTCCCTACAAACACAGAGAACTAATCTGGAGCTTCCCTACAAACACAGAGAACTAATCTGAAGCTTCCCTACAAACACAGAGAACTAATCTGTAGCTTCCCTACAAACACAGAGAACTAATCTGTAGCTTCCCTACAAACACAGAACTAATCTGTAGCTTCCTTACAAACACAGAAAAGACAAATCAAAGACTCAATAACAATAACACTGCTACCTGTGAACAGAGTTTAACCACTTGTGACCCTCAATTACGTCCCTTGGTTCAAATCTTTTTACAAACTCTAAATAGCTGATCCGACTGCCTGGAGTGATTCCCAACATCTCACAGAACTTATCATACTCCCAGTCTGACATGATGATCATGAACGAGTCAAGCATGCGCTGGAAACCAGACTTGTCCAGACAGCCTAGATGAAGGTCATCAAATTTGTAAAATGCTTCTCTCAGATTCTGCAAAAGACACAAAGGGTTGGGTGTTTCTTTCGCATGATCTGTTATTACACTTTAATATAGGAATGGAGGTGAAGGTGTGCCTCACAGCAGCAGAGCTGGAAGTTGTCAGCGACCCACAGCTGATGGCTTATGCCAGAATTGGTGAACCAGAACCATCCTACCCTGCTCCACCTCTCCATGGTGCCTCTAGTAACAGACTAATCGGTCTAATCTGGCCAAGCAAGTATGGATTGAAGAGGGAAGATAACCTGGTACTCAAAAATGTCGTGCTGAAGTCAGATGTGTTGGGCTGAAAGGTGCAAATATCATAGTTATACTGTAACCCACAACACAAAGCAGACACACCCACTTAACGTCCTTTTAAGGGTGGATGATGAAAAGGACTGTACTCCTTTAGTCATCAGGTGAAAGCAAGCAAGCATATAGGAATATTAATCATCATTGGGCTTTGCCCTTTGCAAAATGTTGCTCTCATCACAACTTGTTGGAAAGAATCTCTGTATCTAGCCAGATCTCCCATTTCTGTTGTCATGTTCAAGGTCTCATTGATGTCTTGAAACCACTTTCTTCTTGGTCTGCCCCTGATGCGTTGTCAAGGAACCAAACCTTCCATTATTGTTCTTTCCAGCCCAATGTGTCTCTTGACGTGGCCATAGTATTTAAATTTTCTACTGAGACGGTGTTTATGAACCAAATCTTTTTATTGTTTAAGTCTTCTAATATATCTTCTTTTGCTCTTTTTCATTATCTGAGGTATCTTATGGAGTTTTCTGTAACTTTTAGCTTAAAGTTAATACATTTTATGCATTGTTGTTTGCCAGATTGTCCAAGATTCACAACCATATGTTCGGAAAATACATTTCCTTAGTAATTTTAATTTTACCTCCTTGCTGGTACCACAGGTTCCAACCAGTTTGCTGAGCTTCAGTTAGGTGAGTGGCAGTGTTCCCCATCGTTTGGCTTTTCATGGCAACGTGCTGTGCCAGTGAATAAGGGTTTGATCCTGCTTCGGTCCATATATTGTTCTGTGTTTTTTTTCTGTTGTTCATTATTTGTCATTTTTTCCCGAGTGCTGTAAACATACCTCTTCCTCTGAATTGATTCGCTGATTATCGTCTCGGAAGTTTCCCTCTAGAATAATATTCATTTATTATTATTTATCTACCACAGGTTCCTCCTGACATTGGCTTGCTTGCATTCACCCAATGACTAAAGGTGTACACTTCTTTGTCATCCGCTCTTAAAAGGTCTTGTTTTTTTGTGTACATTTGCCAGCTTTCTACCTCTGATGAAGTCCCTATAGACTAGGAACTGAATTTTGTGTGTTAATTTGTTTATCCCTGGCAGCCATGTGCACAGGGGTCTCTCGCCGCACAGGCAGATAACTCTGTCTTCGGAGGCACTCATATTTTTTCTGTCCATGAGTAATTGACGTTTCAAGCTCGGCCTTACTGCTGAGACCAGGGGTGGTTGCCACAGAGAAAAATCATTTTTAAAAATCCCAACTGGTGCAGCCGGGATTTGAACCCATAACCTCTCTTGTCTCAAGGCTGGTGTCTTACCTTGAGACCAACCAGTCCCCATGGGTTGTGTTGTGGTTTGCAGTATAACTGTGATATTTGTGCCTTTCAGTCCAACACATCCAACTTCAACACACTCAGGGCATTTAATTTGTGTGTTGTCACTGCCTATTAACATGATTTTTAAATTCTTTTTTTCCCCCCACTTTCTCTTATACTATTCCTTTTGGTGTTGAGGGAGATGCAAAGTTTTAGTTCTTGCCAATCTGACAGCCTCAACCATTGTCAATTGATGTTATTGCAGCATTTCTTGGATGCTATCAGTCTATCTTATTGTTAATAATATATTATATTTAAATATAATGTTGATGTTTTCAGAATCTTCTGTAACTGTGTGTACACATTTTCACTTTTGTGCGTGCTCATAACCCGTGCACACTAAGATTCTTACACATAAGGTTATACAGGGACGTCTCTATTTTCAATTTTCATTTTGTTTCTTCTCGTTTGAAACAATTATATATATTTTTTTATTATTTAAAAAATTTTAAATAATATTTGTGTGTGTTGCATGTTTGTTCCTGCTGAAGGCCTATTGAGCCAAAACGTCTTTCTGTGTTCTCTTGTTATGTCAAGCTTTAACCATACCGTTTTTTTTCTTTTTTTTTCATTTCTCCTCATCTTAATGATGTCAGTCAACATGATCATCTGTCACACAAGTAGTGGTTTGTCTTATGCTCCTGTCATCGCTATAAACTTTGTAGTCCTAGAAAGAAACTGGGAAAATCTTGTGTAAGATCCTAGCATGTGGAGAACAAAAATAAGAACACACCACACCAACATTCAAGAATGAGATGTCAAAATCAGAAGACGAAAGGCACCGGAAAAAAGAGATGAGGCAGGCATCACAAATGTATCTTGCACATTCTGCGGACAGATCCGTCTATCCAATATTAACAGTTTCAATCATGAGAGAAGCTACTCAGTAAAACAGCTTCCAGCATAAAAAAAAAGTAAAGTGCCCCCGTCACACCAAGTGGCGTATAGGGAATATACGGCACATGGTATAAGTGACCATAAATTTTACTGACCTTCGGTACATGATTTTTGGGGTAATGTGGTCGGTATTACGCCCGTGCTTCTTTACTTTCCCAGAAAAAAATCCGGTACCCATTAAAGGCTGGGTGAACCCGGCCAGTTGGGATCGAACCCTACCCTCTTGTCCTTTGTAGTCCAGTTTCCTAACCACTGAGCTATCACGGTTCCCCGTCCGGCATAAGACACTCATATTTTATCAAACTACTAATAAATCATGATTACTTGCTATCAACTGTCTGTCTAGACAACAAAGGCTATACACATATAGTAACTATCACTATGTCTCTTTCCAATTTCAGGGATGTTCTGGTAATATTCTATTGGGTTGGAAAATAAATGCCACTTTTCCTGTTGAGTCGTCACAAAATTTTAAAACTTTAATCCCACCCAGCTTTTTATGATTTTAAAATGGCATTTTAGTTTTAGTCTTAATTTTCCAGCATTTATAGATGGAGATGCCCTGTGCATTATACATTCCACTCATTCTTAAAATGGATATTTTATGGAAGTGGTTTTAATTTGTGACACTAGACACAAAATGTAGAATTTTAAACTAAAGTCAATATTTTAATGGCTAATCTAAAAGATCAAAGATTTGCAAATCTGAGAGTTTCAGGGGATGCATTATTCAATTTTTAACAGCAAAATTTGTTAAATTAAAAAATTCATCATCATTATAATGCGCCATACCGGTTGGCATAGGCAATCATGTCCTTCCACAATCTTCTATCCATCATGCATCATATCAATTCTGTTGTTGACTGTTTCTGTGCTATGATACCAAGCTATCTAGTCCTTTGTCTCTCCCTTTGTCATCTGTGATCTCTCTTTCCCTGTCTTTTGCCAGTTGTAATCTAGAAAGAGATGGGATTTCTCAGAAGAATGTTGAAAGTTCCCTGGACAGCAAAGAGGCCAACACAAAAAGGGAGCTCTTAAAAAAACATCAGAAAGAAGCAATCAACATTTTTTGAGCACATCATGAAAAGAGGAAAGTTGGAATACTTGGTTACAACTGGCAAAATAAAAGGAAAGAGAGATCGTGGACGACAAAGAGAGAAAATACTGGATAGCTTGGTGTCATGACACAGAAAACAGTCAACAACAGAACTGATACGATGCACTGTGGATAGAAGATTGTGGAAGGACATGATCGACAACGCCAACCGGTATGGCACATGATGATGATGAAGCAAGAACTCAAACTTTTCTCTTCTCATGAAGTGCCCAAAAAATGCCAATAGTTTGTTTCTCATGTTTTGTAGTAGCTCCCTTTTTATGTTGGCAACTTTTAGAATGTCCTCGCTATTTTCAGCTGTCCAGGGAACTTTCAAGATTATTCTGAGAAATCCCGTCACTGTGGCCTCTAATCATCTTTTCATTTGTTTGTTTACTGTCCATGATTCACTTTCATAAAATACAGTTTCTTTTAATCACTTAGAATGTATAATAGATGAAGCATGTTGTTTTTTTCAATTCCTGGAAAGACACAAATGAGTAAATCAGCTAAAGTATCACTGATAAACAACTGTGCCCAGTAGAAAAAAAAACTCTTGACCTTACCATGATTTGAACCAACTGTCAAATTTGGAGAACAAGATTTTATCTGTTTGGTCACTCCCTTCTCCAAGATCATTTATTATTCTTAATTTTGCATTTTCTATGAAAAACTTTGACATGATAGGAAGGGGACAAATTAAAATGATTTCTTTCTTACTCACAGCAAAGTTTGATATGATAGGAAGGGGACAAATTAAAATGATTTCTTTCTTACTCACAGCAAAGTTTGATATGATAGGAAGGGGACAAATTAAAATGATTTCTTTCTTACTCACAGCAAAGTTTGATATGATAGGAAGGGGACAAATTAAAATGATTTCTTTCTTACTCACAGCAAAGTTTGATATGATAGGAAGGGGACAAATTAAAATGATTTCTTTCTTACTTACAGCAAAGTTTGATCTCAGCTTCTGTCTCAACTTGGTGACAGCATCATCAGCTGTCATACCATAAGCATCACCCCGGTGTGCATTGACTCGGTGATTGCTGAGACGATCAACAAAGTTAGTAGTTCCATCTTTTTGATGGGAAATGTCAAAATTGTTGACAAAGTCCATGTACTGCATGTTTCCATTTGACAATCTGAGCCTGGAGATGAGCTCCAAGAATTGTTCATTGGACATAAAGATGCCCAACTCAGCAAGAATCTGAAAATAGAACATCTTGTATATTTTTTAAGCATTCCTAAAAATAAGAAAAAGACATCACCTCAGTGCAAAATAAAGACAAGTGGAACAATATTAAAACAGGTAAATGAATTTAAATATTTGGGAACTTTGTTAACCTCAGACGGAAGATGTACAAAAGAGCTGAGATGCAGAATGGCTCAGGCAAAAGCAGTTTTCCAAAAAAAATTAGGAAGATACTATGTAATCCATTTTTGACAACAGAAACAACAAAAGAGTTCTTAAATGTTATATAGAGTCAATCTTAACATATGGATGTGAATCATGGACAATAGGACAACAAACAAGAATATCATTGGAGTCTGTAGAAATGTGGTTTTACAGACGAATGTTGAGAATACCATGGACAGCTAAGAAGAGTAATAAAAATTGTCTGAAGGAGGTCAAAGCAAAAAGAGAGCTAATTTCCAATATTAGGAAGAAACAATCGTAATTTTTTGGCCATCTAATGAGAAGAGAACAACTGGAATATATTGTAACAACTGGAAAAATTGAGGGACGAAGAGATAGAGGGAAGCAAAGAGAGAAAATACCAGACAGCTTAAGAGAATGGCTTGGCAGAAGGTCATCAACAGAAATGATAAATAACTGTCGAGATCGAAAATTGTGGAGAGACATGATCACCTACGCCAGCAGGCCCGGTACTTGATATTTTAAATTCAAGCATGTTTTAAATTCAAGAATGTTTTATAGGTTACACGCACCATTTGAAGCTGCTTTTGACTAATGTGTCCCTTGTTCTGTTTGTCATTTTTCATGAAGGCTTTCCGTAGCTCAGGAGTTAACTGACCTACTTTGTCCTTCAATAGAGTTATGACCTCATCTGTGGTCATGTGATTGGCTCTGTGGCACTGATTGGTTGTCATCTGGTTAAGTCTATGAAATTAAAATTAAAAAAAATTGTTAGCACAGGATTAAAATGAATAAAACAAAAGTGTTGGACTGTTCTATACAAAAACACAGGCAACAGATAAATAATTATGGTTATTGAAGGCCACGGTATTACTGCAAAAAAAATTTAAAATCCATAACTGCTTAACTGCCCATGCCAGTGGAATCATCCAAATTAATATCTCATCTCCCAAACAAAGAAAGGTAGCTGCAGTCCCCATCATAGTAGTCTCAGCACACACCGAAAGACATAAGGTGAAACCGCACAGAAAGTTAACACTACGATATCATCATTTATTATAAGCAATCAGAATATTGAAACACAATCAAAACGGATGAAATGCACAGCTCATGTTGTGCACAGAGCACTAGACTCAGTAGCTCCGGCAGCAAGCTGGACTTGGAATATGAGGAAACTGCACCAAGGAACACTTTTCAGACACAGCCTCTAAAAGTTCCTGTCACCTATTCACCATATTGACTGGTATGCCAATGATGACGTATACTGCAATCAACACAGAACACACTATTATGCATAGTATAGAGGATTTCAGATCACATGCACGTAATCTGCTACACCGGCGAAGATCCCAACAGTGGAACTTCCAATCTAAACACTTATCTGTATTTGAAAGATAGAATTGACCATCTTTCCTGCAAAAAACATAACAGTGAACGTTGACGCGAACATGACCGTGCCATTTTGAAACTGGAAGTCAGGCTTGTACAGGTCAGTGTACTGTTCATGCAGTACATGTACTAAAATTGGAATGATACAGAAAAGATTAGCATGGCCCCTACGCAAGGCAAATAATTACAGTGCTGTAGTAAAGCTGTCACTAAACAGTGTTCCACTTGTTCCCTAAATAAAAACACATTCTATACTTTCCATGCTTATTTAATGTATGCACTGAGCAGATCTTTAAAGACCCCATGGAGATGCAGATGTACAAGGATGACAAATAATAATAAATGAGTATTATTATAGACAAATAATAATAAATGAGTATTATTATAGACAAATAATAATAAATGAATATTATTATAGAGGGAAACTTCCGAGGTGATAATTCAGTGAATCATAGGAGGAGGAGGAGGTATGTTTACAGCACTTGGGAAAAATTGATAAATAATCAACAACAGAAAAAAACAAAGAACAATATATGGTCTGAGGCAGGATCAAACCCGTACTCCTTGGCACAGCGCCTTGCCACGAGAAGCCAAATGCTAAGGAACATGGCCAATTTAGCTAACAAAAAAATTAGCTATCATTGACGATGTCTTTCACGCAGGTGTTCTCATAACTATAGCATAGGGCTGTGATTACAACTCAGGAATAAATTGTGTATATGTAATTTTCCTATTAAGACAAAAAGTACCATGGACAGCTAAGAAGAGTAATGAAAATGTTCTGAAAGAGGTCAAAGCAAAAAGAGAGCTAATTTCATATTTTAGGAAGAAACAATCAACATTTTTTTGGCCATGTAATGAGAAGAGAACAACTGGAATATATTGTAACAACTGGGAAAATTGAGGATGAAGAGATAGAGGGAGTATAAAAAAAAAGATACCAGACAGCTTAAGAGAATGGCTTGGCAGAAGGTCAACAACAGAAATGATAAATAACTGTCATGATCAAAAATTGTGGAGAGACATGATCACCTATGCCAGCAGGCCTGGTACTTGATGATGATTAAGACAAATATCTCCTGGTAGGGCTGCGCAGCAGTCCCCCAGGATTTTTTACCCCAAAAATCATGTGCTGAAGATCCATAAAAATTGTGATCACTAACACCATATTCCCTATAAACCACATTGTTTTGATGGGGCTCTTTACTTTAAAAAAAAAATTGTTTTTATAGCGCCAATTCAGGGAATATGGCTGTGAAACATGGAGAACAACAAAATTGACAATCATGAAGATACAGACTTTCATTAATGGATGCTTACACAGAATAAAAGGATGGGAATGGCAGGACAAAATCATCAACATAGAATTATGGAAATGTACCAGTCAAACACCAGTGGATAAAGAGATACAGCGAAGACGATGGTGCTGGATAGGACACACACTGCGGAAGCCAACTGAGAGTATTACACAACATGCCCTTTTTTTGAATCCCAAAGGGAAAAGAGAAAGAGGAAGA
This sequence comes from Megaustenia siamemsis, assembly GCA_032433765.1. Classification (NCBI taxonomy): domain Eukaryota; kingdom Metazoa; phylum Mollusca; class Gastropoda; order Stylommatophora; family Ariophantidae; genus Megaustenia; species Megaustenia siamemsis. The sequence goes on along the minus strand of JAVIAB010000107.1, from coordinate 44,276,244 downwards.
CCAAGAAATTCTTGGAGAAGACAGACAGAAGCAGAAATGAAGATGGTGAGGAGAGGAATAATTGAAAAAAAATATTTTGTTTTTGATGTTTCATTACTAGTTAGCTATGTAGGATTAGTTTTATTTATTCACATATCTGTGTGTGTATGTTGTTTGTTTGTTCCTGCTGAAGGCCTATTGAGCCGAAACGTCATTCGAATCTGTGTCGTCTATTAATCACGTAAAGCTTCTAACATACCATTTTTTTTTTTTTTTTTTTTTTTTTTTTTTTTTTTTTTTTTTTTTTTTTCAATTTTTCCTCGAATTCAGCTTTACTGCAGCTTCGCATTTTTATGCATTCATTTGCATTTCTTTGCCTTAACCCCTGAGGAGAGGAATACAAGGAACGATCTTAAAAGAATGGCAAAAAACAGAACGACTTGGAAAGTGTTTGTTGAAGACCTATGCTCCACAGGTAGCTAAAAAGAAGAAGAAGAATTCAGAGAAAAGTTCTGAATGTAGGTTAGAAACACTAGAAGTTTGTCAGAGGAAGGGTCTCATTTGTGTCATATTAAGGGTCCAATTTGTGTCAATGTGACTTAGGTCATTTCAGCTAAGAAGTGTGTCCTGAACAGGTGTGAGTAGAACATCTATTGGGTTATAATATTGCATGGTGGCAGGCTGCTGGAGCTACTGAGATTAGTGCTCTGTGCACACTGAGCTGTGTTTTTCATCCGGATCATGGTTCGATGTTCCGGTTGCTTATGATGAATAATGATATCATATGACGAAGGATAGTTCGACTGCATCCACTTTCAGTACCGCTTGGCCTTATGTCTTTTGGAGTGTGCTGTGACTATTATGATGGGGCTGCAGCTGCTTTTCCTCGGATATTCGATGAGATGTTAATTTGGATGATTCCACCGGTTACGGGCGGTTGAGCAATTATGGATTTTAATTCATTTGCAGTGATCCCGGCACCTTCGACTAACTACAAATATGGTGTCAGATTTGAATGGTCATGGCTGAGTATGTCAGAGCTTGCTCATGCTAATAATGAGGACAATTCATTCCTTCAGAAGTTGTTCGGTGAAGTCCATAAAGAGAAAGGGAGAGAACCATTACTAAAATACTGACTACTTCACAACTGCATTTTTGGTTTAGCCCTTGTCCTACCTCTTCACCTGATCCAGCTGTCTTTTCAACTCCATGTCATTGCTGCCATCTATGATCTGAGAGCTGAGGCCTACAAAGTCTCCTGGTGACACATCGACCCCAAGCTTCTCAAAGAATTCCATGTAACTGACCTTGCCTTGATGGAAATCTGTGCATCGGCCTATTAGGCTGTAAGGATTTTGAAGATCAATGAAAATTAATGTTACTTTATAAAGTTAATACATAACATTATGTAAGGTACTACTAATGTAGGTATAGATAGAGACCAAAATATTCACTGTACAATACTAATATGACAGAAAATCTTTAACAAACTTTGAAACATGTTCTTAAATGCAAACAAATATTTGGATTGGGGGGGGGGTTGGATCCAGATGTACAACATCAGCCACTGGACTGGAGGGACCCAGGTACAAAGTTCATAATGGGTTTTTTTTTTTTTTTTAAAACAGGAAAAATTTATCCGTGGTTTTTTTGTGCCGTAACATCTGTTGCCCCAACCTCTAAAAATGGGTACCAGAGATTTTTTTGGGCAGTAAAGGTGGCCTGAAATACAAATTTTCAACTCCAATGTTAAGTCAATCCTATTAGAGGGCAATGAAACATGGAGAACAACAAAAATGATAATCATGACAATATGGAACTTCATTAATGGATGCTTGCACAGAATAAAAGGATGGAAATGGCAGGACAAAATTCTATCTATCTATCTATCTATTGACCTTTCGAGCCGTAACCGGCCCATAAGGCGTAGACCAAGATACACCTTCTCCTATATGACATTTTTTTTTTTTTTTTTTTTTTGTTCTAGCAGTTTTCTTTTAAAGATATTTTATCAAATCTCACCATCTGTCTCTGTTCTGCGCAAGCAGTTCTATCTCATTGAGGGAGCCGATTCCTGCTGCTCTTGCCTCTCTCATCAAAATTACAAACATTACTAACATAGAATTATGGAAAAGTACCAGTCAAATACCAGTGCATAAAGAGATACAGCAAAAAACAATGGCACTGGATAGGAGACACATTGTGCAAGCCAACAATTATACAACAGGCTTTTTTTTTTAATCCCCAAGGAAAAAGACAAAGAGGAAGACCAACATATTCTTGGAGAAGACAAAAGGAAGCAGAGATGAAGATGATGGGGAAGACATGGAATGATTTTAAAAGAATGGCAAGGAATAGAACGACTTGGAAAGTGTTTGTTGAAGACCTATGCTCCACAGGGAGCTGAAAGTGTTTGTTGAAGACCTATGCTCCACAAGGAGTTGAAATTAGAAGGCGGCGGCTTGGCATGATACTGAAATCATCACCCAAAAATGAACCGTGATGATAGAAAAAATCTGGTCACTAACACCATATGCCCAATATGTCTAGCAAGACAGGGGTGGGAATCTTTACTTTTACTTATTTCTTGTCTTTGTTAATTTCTCGTCTTTGTTAATTTCTTGTCTTTGTTAATTTCTCGTCTTTGTTAATTTCTCATCTTTGTTAATTTCTCGTCTTTGTTAATTTCTCATCTTTGTTAATTTCTCGTCTTTGTTAATTTCTCGTCTTTGTTAATTTCTCATCTTTGTTAATTTCTCATCTTTGTTAATTTCTCATCTTTGATAAATTCTCACCTTTGTTAATTTCTCATCTTTGTTAATTTCTCGTCTTTGTTAATTTCTCGTCTTTGTTAATTTCTTGTCTTTGTTAATTTAAAGTCTTTGTTAATTTAAAGTCCCCTCATCTTTGTTAATTTCTCATCTATGTTAATTTCTCATCTATGTTAATTTAAAGTCTTTGTTAATTTAAAGTCCCCTCATCTTTGTTAATTTCTCGTCTATGTTAATTTCTCATCTATGTTAATTTAAAGTCTTTGTTAATTTAATTTCCCCTCGTCTTTGTTAATTTCTTGTCTATGTTAATTTCTCATCTATGTTAATTTAAAGTCTTTGTTAATTTGAAGTTTTATTAATTTAAAGCCTTTGTTAATTTAAAGCCTTTGTTAATTTGAAGTTTTATTAATTTAAAGTCTTTGTTAATTTAAAGTCTGCGCTGATATTTCTTATACCTTATTGGCCTTTTCTTGCATTTATTGTTTGTATGTGCAAACCTTTTAAAATGTTCCTCAGAGATCGGCAGAACCTGCAAGTCAATAATCTTCTTCAATGTACCCTTAGACAGATACCCAGTTCCACCACCATCATAGTACTTCAGCCAATCAGACACATTCTTCCAGTAATAGGCAATCTTTTCTTGCAGAATTTCTTCCACCTAAGACCAGGAATATTCGAAATAAGACATCATTAAGTTAGATGGAGACTTCAGAAAGTTAAACACAATGTAATGAAAATGTAAACTAGGTTATATATCTGGACACACGAGCTGCCAGATTAATAAAATAATTGTACAGGTTTCTCCCACACTTAAGGCCAATGGGAAATATGGCCCATGTGCCTGTATTTTTCAAAGACCAACAGCACATTTTATGTGATTACTGTGCCAGGTTGCCTTACTCTCTCTAGTTGTGAATTGAACTATGAATCTTCTGGAACTAACCATACCACCACCAATGAATCTGTGATATAGAAATGGAGTAGATGTGGGAATTTTGCACAGTTTTCTTGATGATGATTGTATAGTTTTCTTAATGATGTGGTAGTGTTTTCTTGATAATGATGTGGTAGTGTTTTATTAATGATGTGGTAGTGTTTTCTTGATGATGATGTGGTAGTGTCTTCTTAATGATGATGTGGTAGTGTTTTCTTGATGATGTGGTAGTATTTTCTTGATGATGTGGTAGTGTTTTCTTGACATGAGTTTCCATGATGATATTTTTAGAGTTTCTCTGATGATGTGGTTTTCCTGGCATCGAGAGCTTGCCTGGCTTCCCTGGCATTGAGTTTCCCTGGCATTGAGTGTTTCCCTGGCATTGAGAGTTTCCCTGGTGTTGAGTTTCCCTGGTGTTGAGAGTTTCCCTGATGTTGAGAGTTTCCCTGATGTTGAGAGTTTCCCTGGTGTTGAGAGTTTCCCTGACGCTGAGAGTTTCTCTGATGTTCTTTTTGGTTTCCTTGATGACATGGTTTCCCCGATGTTGTGGTTTCCCTGACGTTGTGATTTCCATGATTTTCTTTTTAGAGTTTCCTTGATGTTGATCTTTTATATAACTCTGGGTCTCTTAAACTCTTTTCTAACAATGAGACAAATGATGCACTGGGGCTCCCTTGTAGTCCCTACAACCAGTCAATGAATCATCCCTTTGATGATTACTCGTCTTATTCACATTTTAAAATGTTTACAAGTGGAAATCTCTACCGTCAGAAGTTTAATTATAAAGAATTTGTTAGTAAAACAATGTTTGATTACTTCTAGTAGAAATAGAAAATTTCATGAGATAAAAATATGTTGATGATTTATTGATGAAACCCAGAAAGTTTGCATTATTTCACAAGATGATTCACATCAAGTTATTTTTTTAAAACAATTTTAGAATTGACTAACATTTCTAGCTAATAATAGCAGGAACTTTTCTTAATATTCATTATGGTAAAGTATCGTAAAGCTTTAAAGAATCGTTTTGAAAACGTCAGACCATCAGCGATAACAATTATACAACTTTGTAAGCACAAGATCATGTCTTGAGTGAAAATATAAATATAAACATAAAATATTAAGTTTATTGGAGATATTTTTTTGATAATTGTGAAGACAAATGGTTTGTGTGTCTAAAATTATTACTTCTGAAAGGATTTACTGAAGACAACATAGAATACAACTGGAATGTGGGAACATTGTTTATTATATATTTCAGATCTCAGATGCTAGGATTTTGTTCTACAGGATTGCCCCCAGTACACACACCTGAGGAGGACAATGTGGTCCAGACCCACCTCCCTGGAAGAGAAACTATACAGGGCAACTGAATCACTTAAACAGACAGCTACCTTCATAAGAAAGTCCGGAATCCTACTCTGAATGAGCCATGATTGCAGAAGAAGAAGAAAATGCTGGCATTCATTTCTATATATATATATAATTATTACTTCTTTGGATAGCTAAAAAGACCAATGAGGAGATTCTCAAAGAGACCAACAAAAAAAGGAGCTCCTAAAGAACATAAGAAAGAAACAAACAATATTTTTTAGGCACATCATGAGAAGAGGAAAGTTGGAATACATGGTTAAAACTGGCAAAATACAGGGAAAGAGAGATTGCAGATGACAAAGAGAGAAAATACTAGATAGTTTGGTGTCATGGCATGGAAAACAGTCAACAAAATTGATACGATGCACTGTGAATAGAAGATTATGGATAAAAGATTATGGATAGAAGATTATGAAAGGACATGACTACCTACACCATCTGGTATGGCACATGATAATTAATACAGTTATTTTAATGCATTTATTTTGACTAAATGCATCCTCATGTCAATCTTCGTTTATTGCTTGTTTGATACATGCTGTATTTTTCAATAATAATTATACTGACGAGATTTTAAAAACAGACATCAACTTTTTTTTCTGTCAGCCATTTTCTTTGGTACAGACTTAGTTTTTCTGTTGTAGGGAAAAAAAGTTAAAACTCTCAGCCTGTCTTAATTATCTTTTAACATATGTCACACACATTAATGATCACAAGACATTCTCTTCAGGTACAAACAACATGTTCATGTTGCCTCTGTTATATTTGTAGGATTGATTCTATGTTGACTCTCTCTCTTATTGTCTCATTTCTAATTTTGTATTACATAACAATTAATCAACACATTATGTACCACATCATCATCATCATGAGCGATACCAATTGGTGTAGGCGATCATGTCCTTCCACAATCTTCTATCTACAGTGCATCATATCAGTTCTGTTGTTGACTGTTTTCCATGCCATGACACCATGCTATCCAGTATTTTCTCTCTTTATCCTCCACGATCTCTTTTTCCTTCTATTTTGTCAGTTGTAACCAAATATTTCAACTTTCTTCTTCTCATGATGTGCCCGAAAAAATGATTGTTTCTTTCTGAGATTTTTTTAGGAGTTCCCTCTTTGTGTTGGCCTCTTTGAGAATTTCCACATTGGTCTTTTTAGCTGTCCAGGGAACTTTCAACATTCTTCTGAGAAATCCCATCTCAATGGCCTCTAACCGTCTTTTCATTTGTTTGTCTACTATCCATGGTTCGCTTCCATAGTTCAAAATTGGTTCCATATAGCACAGATGAACTCTCTTTCTCAATTCTATAGACATAGATTTGTTGCATAAGATATTTTTCATTTTCTGAAATGCTATTTTGGCCTGAGCTATTCTGCTTTTTATTTCTGTGATGCATCTTCCATCTGATATTATTGTGCCCTAGTATTTGATGCGTTGCACTTGTTTCAGATTTGTCCTGTTTATTTTTATGCTGCATTATGGTGATGATTATTTTCTTTGATATGACCATTACTTCTGTTTTCTTACTCTTCAGACTGAGACCTTTTTTGTTGCTTTCTTTTACTATTATGTCTATCATTGTTTATGTCTACCACAAGCTATAAAATGCAGTTTAACCACAGCGAGAAACTCAGGAAACCCATTTTGTGGCTTTTAATTAATTAATTTTTCCTCAGTTTCCACTAAAACCTAGTAATTCACTTGTTTAACCTCTTTTCTGATTCCTGAGTAAATTATCTGAACAAACTTTGTGTTTTACATCAATTTTCATTTATTTTCTCACTGTTTTTTCACATTTTTTGAAATGTCAGAAAAACAACCTGGCCCTATCATGTTTTGCTATGTAGTGAACATAGTAGTGAACGTATTAATGCTGTGCTGTATGAAATGTGTGATCATACCTCTTCAATCTGACATGTGTGATCATTCTTCTTTCAATCTGACATTGAGTTATGAGTTATTAGCGGGTCGTCATCATTGCACTCCGAACATGTCCATAGGTGCTCAGATACCCTCCTCAGCAAGTCCCGCAGCGTCCAGTGACTGACGACTCCAGTTCTGTGTTGGTTGATAAGTCTTCTTACATGGCCACCAAGTCTCTCGTTTCTGGCTGTGCCCATCTTAACTCTCATCTCTTTCATCCGAAGAAGTGATGTGGATTTGTGTTTGTCGAAGTCCCGTGCTCTTCCCACATCTCGGAGGGCATTGATCAGACATGTGTGATCATACCTCATTCAATCTGACATTTGTGATCATACCTTCTTCAATCTGAGATTTGTGATCGTACCTCTTCAATCTGACATTTGTGATCATACCTCCTTCAATCTGAGATTTGTGATCGTACCTCCTTCAATCTGAGATTTGTGATCGTACCTCCTTCAATCTGAGATTTGTGATCATACCTCCTTCAATCTGAGATTTGTGATCATACCTCCTTCAATCTGAGATTTGTGATCGTACCTCCTTCAATCTGAGATTTATAATCGTACCTCCTTCAATCTGACCTATTTTCATGTATGGCAAATAAAAAAGAAAAATACAACATAAAATAAGAATAAAAAACGTATAAAACAAACACTTCACTGACGTGAAGACAACACAATCTCTTACAGTTTCCCAAGCCAGAAGAGTGGGCTTTGATTTGTTGTATTTATGAACTGACCTCAGCCATTTATGACCTTCCTATGATTACGAAACAAAGACAATAAAAATGGAAATAAATTATTTACGAACGTTCTTTTTAACAGCAGATTATGATATCTATCTGTGAGTCATCATTTTACAATACTGTTGTAAATGTTAATACCGCTTAATTGTTACATTTGGAGTTAAAGAAAATTAGATTTTCTTTGAACTTTTGCTACGCAGCTGTGTGTTTACCCAAGCAGAGACATGGGAATTGGATGTTGTAATCATTTTCTGGCTTAGTTTAGATTTATGTCCTGAAATTTGACCCCAGCGAGCCGTAGCTACCGGAGGTGTTATGTTGTCTATTGACATGGTGGTCATCAGTCCATCAATCCAGTCATATATTCCACTTCCTCTTAGCATCTTTTGCTTGCTATCTCCTGTTATAAAGGTTTGTTTGATGTCTGTGCCTACAGCCTTGGAGATTTCCCATCATCAGAAAAAAAAATTCCTTGAAAATTAGAGATATTAAAAAAAAGACAGCCCCTTTAGTACATTAGCACAGTACTTTTTACAGCGCACACTTTTTACAGTGTGTCTGATCCAACATCAAAGGAAATAAATCCATCACTCAGAGGGTCACTGGAAGTAGGAATTAGGAAGGTATGGGGGGGGGGGGAATGTTTGTACATTGCAAAGTGTCAAATTTCAAGAATTTGTATTTTGAGGTGATAATTTTTACAACAGCCTTGCAATCTAAGGAGTTGCATAATATGCTATAAAGGCATTAACAATATATAAACCTTAATAATATTATAAATATCCAAAGCTTCAGTATTTTGTTATCTTTTTGTAAAGCTGTGACCATATCTTGTAGGAGTGTATGTTACATCCCACCACTTGTTTCTGCTACCAGCTTTACCGCAGCATAACAACTATTTGCTTGTTTCCAAACTAAGACAACATATGTTTTAGAAATTCAGACTAGCAGAAAATGATCTATTTAAAAAAAAAATCAAAATAAAAAAACAAAATAAAACTCATTCTCCAGTCTTGCAATGACAAGCAGTAGTCTTCTTCAATAATTTTCTGCTGGGAACATGTCAGACACAATTGTTGCAGATTTGAGTGATTTACAGCAATTTATCTTCAGTTCTACCAGAGTTAGGGAGCCGCAATAGCTCAGTGGTTAGTGAACTGGACTAAAAAGGACAAGAGGTAGGGTTTGATTCCAACCGACGGCTCCGGGTTCACCCAGCCTTAAATATGTACCAGATTTTTTCTGGGAAAGTAAAGCGGCACGGGCATAATACCGACCACATTACCCCAAAAATTATGTGCCGAAGGTCTATACAAATTATGGTCACTAACACCATATTCCCAATATGCCATGGCGAGATGGGGGTACTTTACATTTTATTTATCTCTACCAGAGTTGCAAACGATCTTATGGCTCACAATCATCACTATTGATTAGTGTTTCTTTGACATTGATTTGTACAGTTTCCAAGACCCTAGTATTTGTTCAGAATTTTCTGGAGACCAACTATAAAAGCAAGTACATGTATTATCTTCAAGTTTGAATTTTTGCAATACACAATGTCCAAGTCTTTTGTGATATGATATTATGACACGATGGTCATATGTTGGACATGTGTTGAGAAGGGATAATAACTGAATAGCAAAGCAAGCCCTCATATGGGAAGCAACAGGTAAGAGAAAAAGAGGAAGACCCAGGGAGACACTGAGAAGAACATTGATGAGAGAGGCAATAGCAGCGGGATTCGGCTCCCTCAATGAGATAGAGCGGCTTGCACAGAACAGAGACAAATGGCGAGATTTGATAAAATATCTTTAAAAGAATTGAAAACTGCTAGAACAAATATTCAGATAGGAGAAGGAGTATCTTGGTCTACGCCCTATGGGCCGGCTACGGCTCGAAAGGTCAATAGATAGATAGAAGTCTTTTGTGGCCAGCTCTTATGCTTAAAATCAGTGGAATGGGTGGTCTAGATGTAAGACATTGGCCTCAGAAGGTCTTGAGTTTGAATCCCACCCTAGGCGGTGGAAATTGTTCACTTTGAATCTGGTTTCTTCGTGGCTTAACCCTACCCTGGATTCCGGGTAGTGAGATCCAATGTTTAACCTTTTAACCCTCTAGGATAACAGTGAAAAATAGGAGGTCACTTGTGCACTTTGCACACCTTCAAGTACCCTTGGCAGTTAACCCTAGATTATGATTCATATACCTGTGACTCGTATTGTCATGATTCCATAGTAAAAATTACTTCCATTTAAATATAACAATTTTAGTTTTGAAAATCAAACTTTTTGAACTTTTGTTACAAGACAGTGTGTTTACACTTGACGAGAAACTGGGATCAGATGCGGTAATCATTTCCTGATTTACAATCAATTGTTAGCCATAATCTTGACCATATGGTTCTCTCCAGCTACCTTTGTCTATTCACACAGCTAGTGTCAGCCTTAATTTTAACCTGTATGATCAGCGCCCTCTATGGGTTGCTCGCCGACTTTCCATTGTTACAAAGGTTTCTTTAATGTCATTCTGATGGCCCAGGAGATTTCTTCTTCATGAGAAAAAAAAGGAAGAAAAGTGAACTTCTTGCTTGCTTGTGTTCGCCAAAAGACTAAAGGAGTACACCTCTTCGTTATCTGCCCTTAAAAGGACGTTAGGTGGATGTATCTGCGTTGTGTTGTGGTTTACAGTATAACTCATATTGCACTTTTTGGCCCAACACATCTGACTTCAGCACAACATTTTTGAGTACTGGGTTATCTTCCATCTTTGATCCCTACCCACTTGGCCAGACTAGACAGGTTAGTCTGATTCTGAAGGCACTACAGAGAGGTGGAGAAGGATCTGCATGGTTCTGGCTCACTGATCCTGGCACATGCCATCAGCTGTGGGTCACTGACAACTTACAGTTCTACTGCTGTGAGGCGCGCCTTTTCATCCAAAGAAATTTCTTGAAAATTAGCTGATTAAAAATAGAAAAACGTGTGTGTTTACAATGCCGTAGTATTTTTTACTACATAAATGGAAAATAATCCAACATCAAAGGAAATAAATAAAAAACACTCAGAGGTCACTGGAAGTGATAATTAGGAAAGGGGGTGGGAGTTGTTTACCCATGAAAGACTGTCAAATTAAAAAAAAAAAGTATTTTGGAGAGTTAATTTTTACAACAGAATCATAATCTAGGGTTAAAAGTCAAAAAGTTAACCAGACATGGCCGCTGCTGGAAAAAAATTACTAAACAAAATATACACATATTAAAGATGGATGTGTTAGGGCAAAAAGCATGGATATTGTGGCTTTGCTGTAAACTAGAGACAGCACATACACACCCACTTAATGCAAGAACATTGATAAGAAATTCTTAAGATTACATATGTTCTTTTCTTTATATCAAATCTAATTGTTACAAAATAATTGTTACAAATAACAAAGGTCTTCAACAAACACTTTCAGTTCCCTGTGGAGCATAGGTCTTCAACAAACACTTTCAGCTCCCTGTGGAGCATAGGTCTTCAACAAACACTTTCAGTTCCCTGTGGAGCATAGGTCTTCAACAAACACTTTCAGCTCCCTGTGGAGCATAGGTCTTCAACAAACACTTTCAGTTCCCTGTGGAGCATAGGTCTTCAACAAACACTTTCAGCTCCCTGTGGAGCATAGGTCTTCAACAAACACTTTCAGTTCCCTGTGGAGCATAGGTCTTCAACAAACACTTTCAGCTCCCTGTGGAGCATAGGTCTTCAACAAACACTTTCAGTTCCCTGTGGAGCATAGGTCTTCAACAAACACTTTCAGTTCCCTGTGGAGCATAGGTCTTCAACAAACACTTTCCAAGTCGTTCTGTTTCTTGCCATTCTTTTAAGATCATTCCATGTCTTCCAAATCTTCATCTCTGCTTCCATCTGTCTTCTCCAAAAGTATTTTGGTCTTCCTTTTTGTCTCTTTCCTTGGGGATTCCAGAAAAGGGCAAGTGTAATATTCTCAGTTGGCTTCCGCAGTGTGTGTCCTATCCAGCGCCACTGTCTTAGCTGTTTCATTTTATCCACTAGTATTTGACTGGTACTTTTCTATAATTCTATGTTTTCTTTTCTTTGACTTGTCCATGTTTGTGTTTTTTGCAGCTGATTTTTTTTTACAGTACAGGGTAGCCAGTCCCATGCCCAACCCTCCTTAGTCACCTCTTACAAACATGCCTGGTAGGGAACAGTGCCATAATTCTTTACTCCCCTTTTGGGCCCCGGCAGCACATGGGCATCTTATGAAATTACAAAATAATTGTTACAAATTTATTATGCTATAAGTGTTAAGAAATAATAGTTACAAAATAACTGGTATAAAAAAATTGTTACAAAATAATTGCTACAAGGTAATTTTACAAGCAAAAAAAAAAACTTCCATAAAATGTCCACACCTTAGTCTCCTTTTCCTCAAAAAGCCTCAAGAAAGTTTGATAATCAACTTTGTTCCTTCTGTCTGGATCAATCTTCAGCATTAACTTCTTGAATTGTTCATCATCCAGACGGAAAGTGAACTTCTCAATTAGTTCACGGAACTCCTTTTTAGTTACCAGACCATCACGATTCTAGAGCCAATAAAATGTGAGCAAATCTAAGAGTGTGCAAAATAATTTCTTTTCAAAATAAAATTTAAAAAATTATAACAATGCAACTTTTGTTTTGACAAGAGGATAGAGGCTGAATTTATATAACTGTTAAGACTGCTGGTTTCAAGATGGCATGGTCATGTTTGCATCAACGTTCACAGTTACGTTTTTTGCCAGAAAGATGGCTAATTCTATCTTTCCAATGCAGATAAGTGTATAGACAGGAAGTTCCACTGTTGGGATCTTTGCTGGTGAGTGGAGTACATGCATGTGATCTGAAATCCTCTACAGTGTGCACAATAGTGTGTTCTGTGTTGATTGCAATATACGTCATCATTTGAATAATGGGCAATATGGGGGATAGGCGGTAAGAACCATTGAGGCTCAGTCTGAAAGTGTTCTTTGTTGCAGTTTCCTCAAATTCCAAGTCCGGGTTTCTGCTGAAGCTACTGAGTTAGTGCTTTGTGCACACCGTGATCTGTGTTTTTCATCGGGATTGTGTTTTGATATTCCGATTGCTTACGATGAATGATGATATTAATATTATATGATGGACAGTTCAGTTGCATTCAGTTTTTATGCGGTTACACATTATGTCTTTAGGCGTGTGCTGTAGCTGCTAAGATGGGGACTGCAGCTACCTTTCTATGTTTGGATCCTTCAATGAGATGAGTTTTAATCCGGATGATTCCAGTAGCATGGGCAGTTGAGCAATTATGGATTTTAATTTGTTTGCAGTGATACCAAGGCCTTTGACTAACCATAACCATAACCATTTAGATAACTTTTTGCATTTCATCTGAATGACTAGATTATGATTTGTAGAAATGCTGAATAGAACTATTTTACTTATGTAAGAAATGCTAAATAGAACAATTAACCTATCTATGTAAGATATGGGAGCCGCGATAGCTCAGTGGTTAGTGAACTGGACTACAAAGGATAAGAGGTAGGGTTCGATCCCAACCGACAGCTTCCGGATCACCCAGCCTTTAGTGGGTAATGGATTTTTTTCTGGGAAAGTAAAGTGACACGGGCATAATACCGAGCACATTACCCCAAAAATCATGTGCCGAGGGTCTGCAAAATTGATGGTCACTAACACCATATTCCCTATACACCACTTGGCATGACGGGGGTACTTTACTTTTTATGCAAGAAATGCTGAAAGTAAAAACAAACAGCAAACAAAATTATTTATAGAAATACTGAAAATAGCAATGATCTTATATATATGTAAAAACACAATCTTTTACTCAATTATGTTTTCTGAGTGATTCGATAAGCAAGCTTGGGAAAATTGAAGGATTACTAGACTAGAAGGCAGTGGTTAGAAACACTAAAGAAATCAGGACTGACTGAGATCCGTTTAATTTTTGTTCCTGAATACTAGGATATTAGAGGAAATGGCTGCCATGAAAAGCAGACATGCAATGGACTGTGCAGATATTCTAAATGCCCACAGGGTGGCAGGGCACGAAGATGATTCAATCAGGGATCATGAATCTACAACCATGTTCAGACTGCACAAACATGAGGTAAAAACTGGGGTGCCAGAAAGGATTGCTATTGCTTGCTTGCTTGCGTTCGCCCGATGACTTAAGGAGTGTACATCGTTATCCTCCGCCCTTAAAAGGACGTTAAGTAGGCGTGTCTGCGTTGTGTTGTGGTTTACTGTATAACTCTGATATTTGTGCCTTTCGGCCCAACACATCTGACTTCAGCATGAAAGGATTGCTATGAATCACAGAATTATAAAAATCAACAAAGAACTGGATTAATCAGTCTCCACTCACTGAGGGACATACTGGGAGGTGATCCAAGCGCTTCCTATAACTATTTGTATAAATGTCACATTCCTAATTAGTGACTGAGCTCCTACCGGTTTGCTCAGAGTGCTGTGATACTAACTTAAACAATAACAATATTGCCTTTGTAACATTTCTGAAAATAACTACCTTATCTATCTGTAAAAGGGACCCATGATAGCTCAGTAGTTAGTGAACTGGACTACAAAGGACAAGAGGTTGGGTTCGATCCTGATCAACGGCTTCTGGATTCACCCAGTCTTAGATGGGTAAAGGTTTTTTTTCTGGGAAAGTAAAGTGGCACAGGCGTAATACCGACCACATTACCCTAAAAATCATGTGCTGAAGGCCTATAAAAATTATGGTTACTAACACTATATTCCCTATACGCCATTTGGTGTGACGCAGCTCTTTACTATCTCTAAAAGTGCCGAAAGTGAAAATTACCTTATCCATCTGCAGAAATGCTTCTTTAAGACTGCTGAAACTTGTGTTCACTCTCTTGTACAACTCTTTCCAGATCATGCTCCAATCTGCTGTGGCCTTTGATTCCATTATAGGATAGATTCTGTTAAGAATGAATTCCAAGATGGAACTGAATCTAACTAGTCAGAGCAGTTATTTTTAAAAAAATAAATTATGCACAATTAAATGAAAGACAACATATACAACATATTTGAAGTTTAACAACACCAGATGGGGAAACTTTTTCTACCTTTCAGCTTCCTGTGGAGCATAGGTCTTCAATAAATGCTTTCAGCTCCCTGTGGAGCATAGGTCTTCAATAAACGCTTTCAGCTTCCTGTGGAGCGTAGGTCTTGAACAAACACTTTCAGCTCCCTGTGGAGTATAGGTCTTGAACAAACACTTTCAGCTCCCTCTGGAGCATAGGTCTTCAACAAACAATTTCAGCTCTTTGTGAAGCATAGGTCTTCAACAAACACTTTCAGCTCCCTAAGGAGCATAGGTCTTCAACAAACACTTCCAGTTCCCTATGGAGTATAGGTCTTCAATCAAAACCATTCTGTTTCTTGCCATTCTTTTAAGATCATTCCATGTCTTCCCCAACATCATCTCTGCTTCTATCTGTCTTCTCCATTAATATTTTGGTCTTCCTCTTTGTATTTTTCCTTGGGGATTCCAGAAAAGGGCCTGTTGTGTAAAACTCAGTTGGCTTCCGCAGTGTGTTTCCTATCCAGCGCCATTGTCTTCGCTGTATTTCTCTGTCCAGTGGTATATTTTTGGTTTTTCCCCATAGTTGTATGTTAGTGATTTTGTCCTGCCATTTCTATCCTTTTATTCTGCACAAGCATCCATTAATAAAGGTCTGTATCTTCATGATTGTTATTTTTGTGATGGGGGTGGGGGGGGGGGGGGAAACTAGTGTTAGACTATCTAAATACCCTCAATATTTTTTAAAGCGCAAACTGTACACTAGACCAAATATCATCATACAAATTGGGAAGAGGAGGCAACTTTATGGTCACAGGGCATTGTGGAGGCGAAGGCGTGCCTCACAGCACCAGAGCTGAAAGTTATTAGCAACCCACAACTGATGGATCATGAACCAGAACCATCCAGATCCTGCCTCACCTCTCTGCGGTGCCTCTAGTAACAGACTAACCTGTCTAGTCTGGCCAAGCGAATAGGGATTGAAAAGGGAAGACAACCTGTCATGCTGAAGTCGGGTGTGTTGGGCCGAACGGTGCAGATATCACAGTTACACTGCAAACCACAACACAACACAGCCACGCTCACGTAACGTCCTTTTAAAGGCGGATGATGAAGAGGTACACTCCATTAGTCATCGGGTGAATGCAAGCAAGCAACAGGGCCTTGTTTTCTATAGAGTGATGACTACTTTACCTCTGCCTTCAAGGATAACTGTGAACACTTTGCAACACACAGTATTACGTGATGCATAGCAACAAGAGTTTCCCAAAATTTCATAAAACTATTGCTTTTCTAACAAGAAAAAAAGCATCTGATAATAATAGTTTAATATAATAATCATCATTCTGTAAAGTTTCACCACCAACAAGGTTCATTTAGGTCGAAAAAAAAAGTTTGAAACAAGTGACCATTGATCGCAAACATTGCCGGTAAAAAGTCAGCTTGACATACATTTAAGCATAATTATGAAAATACTATGAGGCACAGAGGTTCAAAAACAAAATATGTAATAATTATTTAGGTGACAATTTACATTTAAATAGTGTCTCTGTGTCCACAATAGCACAATAGGAATAGTAGATTTCTAGGTCAGGTTAATTGTGTACATGCACCAAAATTACAGATCAACTGCTCTCTGTAACATTAAAGTTGAGATAGGGGGAAACAGAGAGGGAAGTTGAGATAGGCGGAAACATGGAGGCATGTTGAGATAGGGGGAAACAGGGAGGCATGTTGAGATAGGGGGAAACAGGGAGGGATGTTAAGATAGGGGGAAACATGGAGGCATGTTGAGATAGGAGGAAACAGAGAGGGAAGTTGAGATAGGGGGAAACAGAGAGGGAAGTTGAGATAGGGGGAAACAGGGAGGCATGTTGAGATAGGGGGAAACAGAGAGGGAAGTTGAGATAGGGGGAAACATGGAGGCATGTTGAGATAGGGGGAAACAGAGAGGGAAGTTGAGATAGGGGAAACAGGGAGGCATGTTGAGATAGGGGGAAACAGAGAGGGAAGTTAAGGTAGAGGGAAACAGAGAGAGAAGTTAAGGTAGAGGGAAACAGAGAGGGAAGTTAAGGTAAGGAGAAACAGCGAGGGAAGTTAAGGTAATGAGAAACAGAGAGGGAAGTTAAGGTAGAGGGAAACAGAGAGGGAAGTTAAGGTAAGGAGAAACAGAGAGGGAAGTTAAGGTAAGGAGAAACAGAGAGAGAAGTTAAGGTAGAGGGAAACAGAGAGGGAAGTTAAGGTAAGGAGAAACAGAGAGGGAAGTTAAGGTAAGGAGAAACAGAAAGGGAAGTTGAGGTAAGGAGAAACAGAGAGGGAAGTTGAGGTAAGGAGAAACAGAGAGAGAAGTTAAGGTAAGGAGAAACAGAGAGAGAAGTTAAGGTAAGGAGAAACAGAGAGGGAAGTTAAGGTAGAGGGAAACAGAGAGGGAAGTTAAGGTAAGGAGAAACAGAGAGGGAAGTTGAGGTAAGGAGAAACAGAGAGGGAAGTTAAGGTAAGGAGAAACAGAGAGGGAAGTTAAGGTAAGGAGAAACAGAGAGGGAAGTTAAGGTAGAGGAAAACAGAGAGGGAAGTTAAGGTAAGGAGAAACAGAGAGGGAAGTTGAGGTAAGGAGAAACAGAGAGGGAAGTTAAGGTAAGGAGAAACAGAGAGAGAAGTTAAGGTAAGGAGAAACAGAGAGGGAAGTTAAGGTAAGGAGAAACAGAGAGGGAAGTTAAGGTAGAGGAAAACAGAGAGGGAAGTTAAGGTAAGGAGAAACAGAGAGGGAAGTTGAGGTAAGGAGAAACAGAGAGGGAAGTTAAGGTAAGGAGAAACAGAGAGAGAAGTTAAGGTAAGGAGAAACAGAGAGGGAAGTTAAGGTAAGGAGAAACAGAGAGGGAAGTTGAGGTAAGGAGAAACAGAGAGAGAAGTTAAGATAGAGGGAAACAGAGAGGGAAGTTAAGGTAGAGGGAAACAGAGAGGGAAGTTAAGGTAGAGGAAAACAGAGAGGGAAGTTAAGGTAAGGAGAAACAGAGAGGGAAGTTAAGGTAAGGAGAAACAGAGAGGGAAGTTAAGGTAAGGAGAAACAGAGAGGGAAGTTAAGGTAAGGAGAAACAGAGAGAGAAGTTAAGGTAAGGAGAAACAGAGAGAGAAGTTAAGGTAGAGGGAAACAGAGAGGGAAGTTAAGGTAAGGAGAAACAGAGAGGGAAGTTAAGGTAAGGAGAAACAGAGAGGGAAGTTAAGGTAAGGAGAAACAGAGAGGGAAGTTAAGGTAAGGAGAAACAGAGAGATAAGTTAAGGTAGAGGGAAACAGAGAGGGAAGTTAAGGTAGAGGGAAACAGAGAGGGAAGTTAAGGTAAGGAGAAACAGAGAGGGAAGTTAAGGTAAGGAGAAATAGAGAGGGAAGTTAAGGTAGAGGGAAACAGAGAGAGAAGTTAAGGTAAGGAGAAACAGAGAGGGAAGTTAAGGTAGAGGGAAACAGAGAGAGAAGTTAAGGTAAGGAGAAACAGAGAGGGAAGTTAAGGTAAGGAGAAACAGAGAGAGAAGTTAAGGTAAGGAGAAACAGAGAGGGAAGTTAAGGTAGAGGGAAACAGAGAGAGAAGTTAAGGTAAGGAGAAACAGAGAGGGAAGTTAAGGTAAGGAGAAACAGAGAGAGAAGTTAAGGTAGAGGGAAACAGAGAGGGAAGTTGAGGTAAGGAGAAACAGAGAGGGAAGTTAAGGTAGAGGGAAACAGAGAGAGAAGTTAAGGTAAGGAGAAACAGAGAGGGAAGTTAAGGTAAGGAGAAACAGAGAGAGAAGTTAAGGTAGAGGGAAACAGAGAGAGAAGTTAAGGTAAGGAGAAACAGAGAGGGAAGTTAAGGTAGAGGGAAACAGAGAGAGAAGTTAAGGTAAGGAGAAACAGAGAGGGAAGTTAAGGTAAGGAGAAACAGAGAGAGAAGTTAAGGTAGAGGGAAACAGAGAGAAGTTAAGGTAAGGAGAAACAGAGAGGGAAGTTAAGGTAAGGAGAAACAGAGAGGGAAGTTAAGGTAGAGGGAAACAGAGAGAGAAGTTAAGGTAAGGAGAAACAGAGAGGGAAGTTAAGGTAAGGAGAAACAGAGAGGGAAGTTAAGGTAGAGGGAAACAGAGAGAGAAGTTAAGGTAAGGAGAAACAGAGAGGGAAGTTGAGGTAGAGGGAAACAGAGAGAGAAGTTAAGGTAAGGAGAAACAGAGAGGGAAGTTAAGGTAAGGAGAAACAGAGAGGGAAGTTAAGGTAGAGGGAAACAGAGAGAAGTTAAGGTAAGGAGAAACAGAGAGGGAAGTTAAGGTAAGGAGAAACAGAGAGGGAAGTTAAGGTAGAGGGAAACAGAGAGAGAAGTTAAGGTAAGGAGAAACAGAGAGGGAAGTTAAGGTAGAGGGAAACAGAGAGAGAAGTTAAGGTAAGGAGAAACAGAGAGGGAAGTTAAGGTAAGGAGAAACAGAGAGAGAAGTTAAGGTAGTGGGAAACAGAGAGGGAAGTTAAGGAAAGGAGAAACAGAGAGGGAAGTTAAGGTAAGGAGAAACAGAGAGGGAAGTTGAGGTAAGGAGAAACAGAGAGAGAAGTTAAGGTAAGGAGAAACAGAGAGGGAAGTTGAGGTAAGGAGAAACAGAGAGGGAAGTTAAGGTAAGGAGAAACAGAGAGAGAAGTTAAGGTAAGGAGAAACAGAGAGAGAAGTTAAGGTAGAGGGAAACAGAGAGGGAAGTTAAGGTAGAGGAAAACAGAGAGGGAAGTTAAGGTAAGGAGAAACAGAGAGGGAAGTTAAGGTAATGAGAAACAGAGAGGGAAGTTAAGGTAGAGGGAAACAGAGAGGGAAGTTAAGGTAAGGAGAAACAGAGAGGAAGTTAAGGTAATGAGAAACAGAGAGGGAAGTTAAGGTAGAGGGAAACAGAGAGGGAAGTTAAGGTAGAGGAAAACAGAGAGGAAAGTTAAGGTAAGGAGAAACAGAGAGGGAAGTTAAGGTAAGGAGAAACAGAGAGGGAAGTTAAGCTAAGGAGAAACAGAGAGGGAAGTTAAGGAAAGGAGAAACAGAGAGGGAAGTTAAGGTAGAGGGAAACAGATAGGGAAGTTAAGGTAGAGGAAAACAGAGAGGGAAGTTAAGGTAAGGAGAAACAGAGAGGGAAGTTAAGGTAAGGAGAAACAGAGAGAGAAGTTAAGGTAGATGGAAACAGAGAGGGAAGTTAAGGTAGAGGGAAACAGAGAGGGAAGTTAAGGTAGAGGGAAACAGAGAGGGAAGTTAAGGTAGGGGGAAACAGAGAGGGAAGTTAAGGTAAGGAGAAACAGAGAGGGAAGTTAAGGTAAGGAGAAACAGTGAGGGATGTTGAGATAGGGAGAAACAGAGAGGGAAGTTAAGGTAAGGATAAACAGAGAGAGATGTTGAGATAGGGAGAAACAGAGAGGGAAGTTAAGGTAAGGAGAAACAGTGAGGGATGTTGAGATAGGGAGAAACAGAGAGGGAAGTTAAGGTAAGGAGAAACAGTGAGGGATGTTGAGATAGGGAGAAACAGAGAGGGAAGTTAAGGTAGAGGGAAACAGAGAGGGAAGTTAAGGTAGAGGAAAACAGAGAGGGAAGTTAAGGTAAGGAGAAACAGAAAGGGAAGTTAAGGTAGAGGGAAACAGAGAGGGAAGTTAAGGTAAGGAGAAACAGAGAGAGATGTTGAGATAGGGAGAAACAAGAGAGGGAAGTTAAGGTAAGGAGAAACAGAGAGGGAAATTAAGGTAGAGGGAAACAGAGAGGGAAGTTAAGGTAAGGAGAAACAGAGAGGGAAATTAAGGTAGAGGGAAACAGAGAGAGATGTTGAAATAGGGAGAAACAGAGAGGGAAGTTGAGGTAAAGAGAAACAGAGAGGGAAGTTAAGGTAAGGAGAAACAGTGAGGGATGTTGAGATAGGGAGAAACAGAGAGGGAAGTTAAGGTAAGGATAAACAGAGAGAGATGTTGAGATAGGGAGAAACAGAGAGGGAAGTTAAGGTAAGGAGAAACAGTGAGGGATGTTGAGATAGGGAGAAACAGAGAGGGAAGTTAAGGTAAGGAGAAACTAGAGCGAGATGTTGAGATAGGGAGAAACAAGAGAGGGAAGTTAAGGTAAGGAGAAACAGAGAGAGAGATTTTGAGATAGGGAGAAACAGAGAGGGAAGTTAAGGTAAGAAGAAACAGAGAGAGATGTTGAGATAGGGAGAAACAGAGAGGGAAGTTAAGGTAAGGAGAAACTAGAGAGAGATGTTGAGATAGGGAGAAACAAGAGAGGGAAGTTAAGGTAAGGAGAAACAGAGAGAGATGTTGAGATAGGGAGAAACAGAGAGGGAAGTTAAGGTAAGGAGAAACAGAGAGAGATGTTGAGATAGGGAGAAACAGAGAGGGAAGTTAAGGTAAGGAGAAACAGAGAGAGATGTTGAGATAGGGAGAAACAGAGAGGGAAGTTAAGGTAAGGAGAAACAGAGAGAGATGTTGAGATAGGGAGAAACAGAGAGGGAAGTTAAGGTAAGGAGAAACAGAGAGAGATGTTGAGATAGGGAGAAACGGAGAGGGAAGTTAACGTAAGGAGAAACAGAGAGGGAAATTAAGGTAGAGGGAAACAGAGAGAGATGTTGAGATAGGGGGAAACAGAGATGTTGAGATACAGGGAAACAGGGAAGTTGGGATAGGGGGAAACAGGGAAGTTGGGATAGGGGGAAACAGGGAAGTTGGGATAGGGGGAAACAGGGAAGTTGGGATAGGGGGAAACAGGGAAGTTGAGCTAGGGGGAAACAGGGATGTTGAGATAGGGAGAAAAAAGGGAAGTTGAGATAGGGGGAAACAGGGAAGTTGAGATAGGGAGAAATGGAGGGAAATTGAGATAGGGGGAAACAGAAAGGGAAATTGAGATAGGGGAAAAAGAGAGGGAGGTTGAAATAGAGGAAACAGAGAGGAAAGTTGTGATAGAGGAAACAGAGAGGAAAGTTGAGATAGAGGAAACAGAGCAAAGTTGAGATAGAAGGTAACAGAGAGGAAAGTTGATATTGAGGAAACAGTGTAAAGTTGAGGTTGAGGGCAATAGAGAGCAAGTTGAGATTGAGGGCAACAGAGAGCAAAGTTGAGATTGAGGGCAACAGAGAGGAAAGTTGAGATAGAGGGTAACAGAGAGGAAAGTTGAGATTGAGGGCAACAGAGAGGAACGTTGAGATAGAGGAAACAGAAGAAAGTCGAGATAGAGGGCAACAGAGAGGAAAGTTGAGATTGAGGGTATCAAAGAGGAAACGTTTACAGCTGGGTAGAAAGTCAACAGGCGAAATGATTAAATCTCGAGTTCAAAGAGAAAACAGTTATGGAATGACATGATGCCAGCAGACATGCTACATGATGGTAATGAATTTCTTTGAAGTTATAACCACACCTGTGATTAGGGCGTATTGGTATAGTCTGTCCGTTTCCAACAGCCACAGGGTTCTGAAATTTTTCCAGAAATATTTCCCATGCCACATGACCACTTGCCTTCACATTACATCTGCGTTAATGTAAGACAAAATGTAATATAAATGTCATGTAATTGCAATATATAAAAGAGAAAAAGGCCAACCTAGAGAAACACTTAAAGGGAATGTAAGGAAAGAAAGAGAGTAGGGGACAGTAGGGAGAGAGTTAAGAAACATAGTATGTATGGGGGGAAAGTGACATTCCTGGGAATTCTGAGTAGAACTGTTGTTTAGGGTAAGGGGAGAATCTCATAATTGTGGAGACATTGACAAACACGTGGAAGTGAGTTGAGTTGGGGGGTAAGGTGAAGGTGGAATATAGATGACGTTGAGAGAATCCATTGGATGGGAAATTAAGGAAGTGATTTTTGATTGGCTGGAGGGCGAGGGATTTAAGTGCCTGCATAGTGTTAGAAACAAGCTCTCTAAGAGAAATAGACAGGTAGCTGAGGAGAGAGAGATTACTCTGTAAGTTAGGCATGAGCCTTATAGTTGCAGATGAGCTCAAGCTCAGTGTTGTTTAGCCACGACTAGTTAGAACTCCAGAAGAGATTTTATGTTTTAGTTAGGAAACCAATAGTGGTCACGACAGATATAACTTTATAGATTAGTTAGGAGTGATGACATGGAGCGTTAGACAACGTTACAGACAATGGTGAACAGTGTGTAAGCTTCAATTAAGAAAGATCAATACATGTGAGATGCGATGCTTGAGAAAAGTAACAAACAACACAAGAAGAGATAGAATACCAAATGAAACCATAAGAAAAATGGTAGGAAAAAAACCCTGCCAAGAATATATAGAACAACAACAACTTAAATGGTTTGGCCATCTTGTCAGAATGAATCCTCACCAATCACCATCAAGGGCGTTCTTCTCGAGAATGCATGGAAAAAGGTCAAGAGGAAGACCTAGAAGAAGATGGATAGATGCAGTGACAAAGACATGTAACAACAAAGGAAAATCACTAATTCAGACAGTTCGAGCAGCTCAAGAACGACAAATGGTATAAACCATGACACCTTTTAGGTATCAGTGAAAAGAGAAAAGAAGAAGAATAAGAAGTGTAAGTTTTTTTTCACAGTTACATTAAAAGAACACTGACAAGAGAGGCAACAACAGCAGATATCAAGAATTTGCATCAGTTAGAACATCTGGAAGACATGAAACTTTAAGACTAACATTTGTTTCTTCAGGTTTAATGTAAACCAAATAGACTTAACAGGGCACGCACTCAATACAACATGAAAATCAACATCAACAAAACAGATGTCACAAATATTGCAACAGCGAAACTTAATAATAATGATAGATGGCAGACAATTTTTTATTTTTTCGTTCGATAACCTTCGATGTCGATATGGCACAAGATGATGGTTTGAATAAAATTACCTTTCCATTAGATGCTGAAAAATCTGGTCAGACATGGGTAGCGTAAAACTGCTGAGAATTGACTTGAAGACCTCTATGGACACAAATCCGTCCAAGTGTTTGTCTAGTGCCATAAACGCTTTCTTCAGCTTTAGGTAATTGCTGCGCAGCTGTTCAGTAAAATTTAAAAAAACATGACTTTAGAAAGAAAAAAAAACAATTAGCGCAATTATTTTTAACTCTTTCTGTACGGAAGCTTTCTATCGACGCAACGGAAGAGATTTAGAACAAAATTGTTCATGGTTTTAAGAATCAATCTACATATTTATATTTATCTAAGGGAGCCGCAATAGCTCAGTGGTTAGTGAACTGGACTACAAAGGACAAGGGGTAGGGTTCGATCCCAACCGACGGCTTCCGGGTTCACCCAGCCTTAAATGGGTACCGGATTTTTTTCTGGGAAAGTAAAGCAGCACAGGCGTAATACTGACCACATTACCCCAAAAATCATGTGCTGAAGGTCTGTAAAATATATGGTCCCTAACACCATATTTCCCTATACGCCACTTGGTGTGACGGGGGTACTTTACTTACTTTTATGTAACATATTATATATGAATGTTTAGATAAATTTAACAAGGTATAAGTTTTCTCAATATTCAGATGATACAGGACATGTAAAAAGAATATGGTTTGATAGCGTTCACACTAATCAAAATGAGCATGGCGCACTATGCGGTGAAACGTATGGAAAGAGTTTAAAAAAAATATCTTTACAACATCAGTTCTATTTCAGGAGTTACTGAGGGGAGTTATAGGACTGGAAAATAGAGATTGTCCAGTGCTGTCATCATGAGGTGTTTGGTCTGTGTTTTATTTCACCCTCAATTGAAACGACTTTTTGATCTTCTATTATTTGAATGTTCCAAAGTTCTCAGTAAATGAACAAAACTTAGACACTTCAACTCCTGTGTGATATCAGTGCTAGCATATGGATATGATACCAGTGATAACTTATGGATGTGATATCAGTGCTAACTTATGGATATGATACTAGTGCCAACATATGGATGTGATACCAGTGCTAGCATATGGATATGATACCAGTGATAACTTATGGATGTGATATCAGTGCTAACTTATGGATATGATACTAGTGCCAACATATGGATGTGATATCAGTGCTAGCATATGGATATGATACTAGTGCCAACATATGGATGTGATATCAGTGCTAGCATATGGATATGATACTAGTACCAACATATGGATGTGATATCAGTGCTAGCATATGGATATGATACTAGTGCCAACATATGGATGTGATATCAGTGCTAGCATATGGATATGATACTAGTACCAACATATGGATGTGATATCAGTGCTAGCATATGGATATGATACTAGTGCCAACATATGTGATACCAGTGCTAACTTATGGATATGATATCAGTGCTAACTTATGGATGTGATACCAGTGCTAACTTATGGATGCAATATCAGTGCTAACTTATGGATGTGGTACAAGTGCTAACTTATGGATGTGATACCAGTGCTAACTTACAGATGTGATATAAGTGCTAACTTATTGATGTGATACAAGTGCTAACATTTGGATATGATCCCAGTGCTAGCATATGGATGTGAAAACTGGAAATCCATTAAGACTTTAGATAAGGAATCCAGCCTTTGAAAACAAATTTCTTCGGAACTCAAAACATAAGCTGGAAAGAATATATTTCAAATGAACAGATAAGAGATGAATCTAAACAAGATTATGTTATGGTTAGTCGAAGGCCCCAGTATCACTACAAATGAATTAAAATCCATAATTGCTCAATCGCCTGTGCCAAAAGAATCATCCAAATTAAAACTTATCTCATTGAAGGATAAATAATGGCTAATAACAACAATGCTCTGTGTTTCCTGAGTCATAAAGAGTTGTTTAATATCTGCCAACCACAAAAAAAATTTCCTGTGGACACAGCAAAAAAAAAAATAAAAAAGGCCTATTTATTGAAAATTGGCAATTTTTTTTTGTGTGTGCATTAAACGACGTATCTCACGATCTCAAAGCAATGGAAAAAGCAGTTTCAACACTCAGAGGTCACAAGAAGTGATGCTTACTGCTTGCTTGCATTCGCCTGATGACTCAAGGAGTGTACCTCTTCATCTATCTATCTATTGACCTTTCGAGCCATAGCCGGCCCATAGGGCGTAGACCAAGATACCCCTTCTCTTATCTAAATTTTTGTTCTAGCAGTTTTCAATTCTTTTAAAGATATTTTATCAAATCTCACCATTTGTCTCTGTTCTGTGCAAGCAGCTCTATCTCATTGAGGGAGCCGATTCCTGCTGCTCTTGCCTCTCTCATCAATGTTCTTCTCAGTGTCTCTCTGGGTCTTCCTCTTTTTCTCTTACCTGTTGTTTCCCACATGAGGGCTTGCTTTGCTATTCGGTTATACCTCTTCATCATCTGCCCTTAAAAGGACATCAAGTGGGCGTGTCTGCGTTGTGGTTTGCAGTATAACTGTGATATTTACACCTTTCAGTCCAACACATCCGACTTCAGCATGACATTTTTGAGTACCGGGTTGTCTTTCCTCTTCGATGCCTACTCGTTTGGCCAGACTACACAGGTTAGTCTGTTACTAGAGGCACCATGGAGAGGTGGAGCAGGGCCTGGATGGTTCTGGTTCATTGATCCTGGCGCAAGCCATCAGCTGTGGGTCGCTGACAACTTCCAGCTCTGGTGCTGTGAGGCGTGCCTTCACCTCCACAGGAAGTGATAATTAGGAAGGTACATGGAGGGGGTAATGTTTAATATGGAAAAAATGTCAAATTTTGAGGAATTTGTGTTTTGATGCACTAAATTTTACTCATCATCATCATCGTGTGCTTTCTCCGCACTTCTCCGTAGGTTGGCTACCATGGATTGCCATTCTACATTGTTTCTTGCTTTGATGGTGCAGGCTGACATAGATTGACTTGTCCATCTTTTGATGTTACTCATCCATGTTAGTCTTGGTCTGCCTCTGCCTCTTTTACCTTGTATTTTTCCTTCCAATATTACTTTTAGTAGGCTGTTGTGTCTTTTAAGATGCCCCAAAAATTTCATTTGTCTTGTCTTAATTGTGTTTAGTAGTTCTCTTGTTATTTTCAGTTATTTTAAAACTTCATCGTTTGTTATCTTTTCTTTCCATCCAATTCTACCTATTCTTCTATAAATCCACATTTCAAAGGCTTCAATTTTCTGTTCTGTTTTCTTGTCTAATGTCCATGTTTCTGCACCATACAGGAATTTTACTATGGTATCATAATCTCGTGTGTTACCGGGGCCTCATTATGAGGGAGGTAAAGAATAGTGACACAGTGACCTTCCAGGCATGTCGTAAGAGGCGACTAAGGAGGTTGATCGATGGCTTGACAAGCTGTCATTGTAAAAAGTATTGTTATGGAAACAGCGCCATAGATTTTAGAAGCAGTTATCTCTGCAATATGTGCCATTTTGGCACGCAAGGTTTCTGTTTTTGAGATTGTGGTTCTGCCCTATGTGCCGTCTTCGGCTCGAAAGGACGATAGATCATAATCTAGGGTTAAAGTTTCCCCTGCTTCTTAATCTTCCTCTCCTTCATCCATCTGGTACTAAGACCTCCCTAATAATTTATATCTAGACCATCATTGAGATAGAACTGCTTGCACAGAACAGAGACAGATGGCGAGATTTGATAAAATATCTTTAAAAGAAAACTGCTAGAACAAAAATTCATATAGGAGAAGGTGTATCTTGGTCTACGCCCTATGGGCCGGTTACGGCTCGAAAGGTCAATAGATAGATAGATAGACTATCATGCTATTTTTATATGACCGGAATATTTTATTTTTTTTGCTTTTATTTTCTTTGCTTTTATTTTATTTGGGAACCAGTCTCCTGTAATATTAAAAGTAAAAAAAAAGTAAAGTACTCCCGTCACACCAAGTGACGTATAGGGAATATGGGGTTAGGGACCATAAATTTTACAGACCTTCGGCACATGATTTTTGGAGTAATGTGGTCGGTATTACGCCTGTGCCGCTTTACTTTCCCAGAAACCATAAAAAAATCCGGTACCCATTAAAGGCTGGATGAACCCGGAAGCCGTCGGTTGGGATCAAACCCTACCTCTTATCCTTTGTAGTCCAGTTCACTAACCACTGAGCTATCCCGGCTCCCCCTGTAATATTAAGTTCGTATAAAATGGACAGAATGTCTCCAGCAGATATTTTGATAGGTACATTTGACAGCCATATACTGCTATGAGGAAAAACTAGACAGTCTTAAATATCTAAATCTAAATTCTAAATCTAAATTCTAAATCTAAATTCTAAATCTAAATTCTAAATCTAAATTCTAAATTCTAAATCTAAATTCTAAATCTAAATTCTAAATCTAAATTCTAAATTCTAAATCTAAATTCTAAATCTAAAATATAAATCTAATGTCATCTTCTTTCCTTCCTCATTTGCCTTTCAGCGTCGAGAGGAGATATAATTTGCGGTCTTTTGCACTTCTGTTTGCCTCTACTGCTGTTATGTTTCCTAGTGTTTCTAAAATTCCGTCGATACATCTTTTCCATGGTTGACCCTTGCGTCTCATGTTCTCGCAACATTTGTTGAGGGCTCGTTGTGTTGTGTTATTGTCACTCTGCCTTGTCACTTGGTCAAACCATTTTATTTGTTGTGTCTTTATATATTCTATGGCGGGGGCTATTCCTAGCTTTTTTCTCAGTTCTTCATTTCTGATCTTATCTCTCAGGCTGTTTCCTATCATTCGTCTAACGCATTTCATCTCTGTAGAGGTTATTTTTCTTATTTTTGCTAACATCTAATATCTAAATTCAAATTTTAATAACAAACCTAAAGTAAAACTAATACCTAAATAAAAATTGTAATCTAAAATATAAATCAATCAACTAAATTAAAATTAAAATATAAAATATAAACCGAACATCTAAATTTAACTTTAAATCTAAAATATAAATCAGCATCTATTAACATTTAAATCTAAAATCTAAATCTAACATCAAAATTGAAATTAAAATTAAATATAAAATATAAATCTATTAACCAAATTAAATTTTAATATAAAATTTAAATATAAATTTTACATCAAAATTAACATTTAAATATAAACAAATTAAACATGGACAGACACAGAATCTCACTCTTCTCCTAAACTCTTCCTCTATTTGCTCATAATTCATTGAGAGCATAAACTTCTCATCATCTCTCAGGCTCTTTCTCATCTGATTTATCATCACTTTGTTCTGACCTGTCACTCTTGGCCATTTATTGACTGACGGTAAAAAATTAAACAAAACAGACACAAAAATTACCAGGGAAACAAAATAAAACAAAAAATATGGTTTTCACAGTTACAGTTCTAGTAGAGTCACTACTAATACCGTTATCACTGACTTATTAGATTAGATTTTAACTCCGTTAAATTTACTTGAAGCATGAAAATATTTTTAACTCTTAATTTTGGTTACAAATAGGAAGGCTTAAAAAATAGCAAAATGTTATATCTTCTCAAAATTCCTGTATTGTGCAGAAACACGGACATTAGACAAGAAAACGGAACAGAAAATTGAAGCCTTTGAAATGTGGATATATAGAAGAATTCGAAGAAATGGGTGGAAAGAAAAAACAAATTATGAAATTTTAAAACAACTAAAAATGAAAAGAGAACTACTAAACACAATTCAAACAAGATAAACTAGATTTTTGGGTCATGTTAAAAGACACAGAAGCTTTCTAAAAGTAATCTTGGAATGGAAAACACAAGGTAAAAGACACAGAGGCAGACCAAGACTAACATGGAGGAGTAATTTAAAAAAATGGACATGTCAGTTTATGACAACCTCTAGTATCAAAGCAAGAGACAGAGCGAAATAGCGCTCCATAGTTGCCAACCTTTGATGCAGAGATGGCACTCAATGATGATGATGATTATTGTAATAAGATAACAAGACCCAAGTTTATCATCCTACAATCACTAATATCTTCTGTGATCAAGAAAAGATGATGGTCATATGTTGGACATGTGATGAGAAGAGATAATAACCAAATAGCAAAGCAAGCCCTCATGTGGGAAACAACAGGTAAGAGGAAAAGAAGCCGACCCAGAGAGACACTGAGAAGAACATTGATCAGAGCGGCAAGAGCAGCAGGAATTGGCTACCTCAATGAGATAGAGTTGCTTGCACAGAACAGAGACAAATGGCGAGATTTGATAAAAGATCTTTACAAGGATTGAAAACTGCTAGAATAAAAATTTAGATAAGAGATAGAGCATCTCGGTCTATGTCCTATGGGCTGGCTATGTCTCAAAAGGTCAATAGATAGATATCACCCTGACACTGTTCCTTGTAGATGCCTGGTTTATAAGACCTGCTCATATGTGTTACAGACCAACTCAGAAAAGTTTTTCAACAGTTTATGTGAGAACAAGGAAAGTTCCTATTTCCCGGACATGGACAGATTTTTTATATTTGTTTAACAATTTTTTCCAGACAGCAGCCATTTTGGCATTTCTTTTTGACTATTAACTGCCAAGAGTTTATTAGCATGCACAAAGTGAACACGGGAACTTTTGTTTTAAATGGTTTTCTGAGTTGGCAAGACATTGGATCCCACCCGAGTGACTGGGTCGTCTGAGTTGGCAAGACATTGGATCCCACCCGAGTGACTGGGTCGTCTGAGTTGGCAAGACATCAGATCTCACCCGAGTGACTGGGTCGTCTGAGTTGGCAAGACATTGGATCTCACCCGAGTGACTGGGTCATCTGAGTTGACAAGACATTGGACCTCACCCGAGTGACTGGGTCGTCTGAGTTGGCAAGACATTGGATCTCACCCGAGTGACTGGGTCGTCTGAGTTGGCAAGACATTGGATCTCACCCGAGTGACTGGGTCATCTGAGTTTGCAAGACATTGGATCTCACCCGAGTAACTGGGTCGTCTGAGTTGGCAAGACATTGGATCCCACCCGAGTGACTGGGTCGTCTGAGTTGGCAAGACATTGGATCCCACCCGAGTGACTGGGTCGTCTGAGTTGGCAAGACATTGGATCCCACCCAAGTGACTGGGTCGTCTGAGTTGGCAAGACATTGGATCTCACCCGAGTGACTGGGTCGTCTGAGTTGGCAAGACATTGGATCTCACCCGAGTAACTGGGTCGTCTGAGTTGGCAAGACATTGGATCTCACCCGAGTGACTGGGTCGTCTGAGTTGGCAAGACATTGGTTCTCATCTGAGTGACTGGGTCGTCTGAGTTGGCAAGACATTGGATCTCACCCCAGTGACTGGGGTGGAGTAAATCAATGAAGATTTGAAGAGAAAAGTTTCTACCATTTGTCTGGGATTAAAACACAGAACCTTCTAATACAGGGGTTGATATCTGACCACACTAGACCACACAGCCTCCTTAAGTACAGCTGTGATGGTCTAACACACAAACAAACTATCTCCCTTTTTAAACCTTTAGTAGTTAGTCGAAGGTCCCTGTATCACTGCAAATGAATTAAAATCCATAATTGCTCAACTACCCATGCCAGTGGAATCATCCGAATTAACATATCTTATTGAAAGATTCAACAAAGAAAGGCAGCTGCAGTCGCCATCATAGCAGCTACAGCACACACCAAAAGACATAAGGCCAAGCGGCACTAAAAGTGAATGCAGCTGAACTGTTAGTCATATGATATTATCCACCATCGTAAGCAATCAGAATGTCAAAACACAATCTAGATGAAAAATACAGCTCATGGTGTGCACAGAGCGCTAAATTCAGTAGTTCCGGCAGCAAGCCAGACTTGGAATATGAGGAAACTGCAATAAGGAACACTTTTTAGTCAGCCTCAATGGTTTCTGCCGCCTATCTGTACTATTGACCTAAAGCTTTACTTATAAGTAAATTATAACATAGTTAATCTTAGATTGTGTTACTTACCTGTAGGTCCGATTTCACAAAACCGTCGTAAAAATTACTACCACTTAATTATTACATTTGAAGTTAGGAAAATTAGATTTCCTTTGAACTTTTGCTACACAGCTGTGTATTTATCCAAGCAGAGACACAGGAATCAGATATTTTAATAATTTCCTGATTTATGTTAGATTTACGGCCAGAAATTCGACCCCATCATACCGTGACTACTGGAGATGTGATGTTGTCTATTCGCACATCAGTCCATTAATCCAGTCATACGTTCAGCTCCCTCTAAGTGTTGTTCATTGTCTAACCCACGTTAGAAAGGTTTGTTTGATGTCTTGCCATTGGCCAATAAGATTTAATGAAATCAAGCAGAAGATCACAACCCCCAAATCAAGATGCCTACCATAATATGAAATGATGGGAACAAGTTATTATACGCCTCAGAACAGGGCACAATCTCCATAGTCACATGTATACAAAATTTAAGTTTGGTACCTCAACCACATGTACATGAGGACAGGCTGCTGAACACATACTTCAAGACTGTACTGGTTATAGAAGACAGGAAACCCATTAGTCCATAGATACAACACCACAGACAAAACTATTTAGGCCTTTGCACGAATTGCAAAAAAAAAAACCAAGTAAATTTTATACAAGTAATGACATTGCAGATATAGACAATACTTTAGACAAACAAAAGACAGATAGATTTAGATAAAATAATTGAGGTAAGCCACTAAAGGAACAACCATGACTACAACACAGTTTGGGCCAGAGTTTAAAAAAAAAAGACTACAGCCACACCCAATGCTTCCCAGCATACATGAATATGGCAAGAGATAAATGAGTACAATAATGAATGATTAAGTAGTACCTTCAGCTGATGTATTTCTAACTAAGTCAGAATTGTTGCAACTGACATTCACGCCAAGTTGTCGAAGAAAGTCCTTGTAGCTGACGAGGCCATTATTTTGAAAATTAAAAGTGAGCCAGAGTCTGTGAAAATAATATTAGAATTTAGGTGGGAAAAATCTGGTCAGAATAAATATTTTAAACACAAAACCATTACTCTAATTCCTTGCTTGCTTTCATTCCATAATTAAAGGAATAGATCCCTTCAGCATTCACCCTTAAAAGAATGTTAAGTGGACATGGATCAGTTGTGTTGTGGTTTGTAGTAGAACTGTGATAGTTGTGTCCCTTGGCCCAACACATCCAACTCCTCAATTGCATTATTGAGCACTGGGTTTCCTTCCCTCTCGATCTGTACTCACTTGCCCAGACTAGACCTGTTAGTCTGTCTGTAGGGGCACTGTGAGGAGGTGGGTAGGGTCTAGATAGTTCTACCTTTCAGCTCCCTGTGGAGCATAGGTCTTCAACAAAAGCTTTCAGCTCCCTGTGAAGCATTGGTCTTCAATGAAAACTTTCAGCTCCCTGTGGAGCATCGGTCTTCAACAAACACTTTCAGCTCCCTGTGAAGCATAGGTCTTCAACAAACACTTTCAGCTCCCTGTGGAGCATAGGTCTTCAACAAACACTTTCAGCTCCCTGTGGAGCATAGGTCTTTAACAACTACTTTCAGCTCCCTGTGGAGCATTGGTCTGCAACAAACAATTTAGGCTCCCTGTGAAGCATAGGTCTTCAACAAACACTTCAGCTTCCTGTGGAGCATAAGTTTTCAACAAACACTTCAGCTTCCTGTGGAGCATAAGTTTTCAACAAACACTTTCAGCTCCCTGTGAAGCATAGGTCTTCAACAAGCTAACTCCCTGTGAAGCATAGGTCTTCAACAAGCACTTTCAGCTCCCTGTGAAGCATAGGTCTTCAACAAACACTTTCAGCTCCCTGTGAAGCATAGGTCTTCAACAAACACTTTCCAAGTCGTTCTGTTTCTTGCCATTCTTTTAAGATCATTCCATGTCTTCCCCATCATCTTCATCTCTGCTTCTATCTGTCTTCTCCATGAATATTTTGGTCTTCATCTTTGTCTCTTCCCCTAGGGATTCCAAAATAAGGCCTGTGGTGTAACACATTCAGTTGGCTTGCACTGTGTGTGTCCTTATCCAGCGCCATTGGCTTCATTGTATCTCTTTGTCCACAGGTTTTTGACTGGTACTTTTCCATAACTCTAAGTTAGCAGTTTTGTCCTGCCATTTCCTTCCTTTTATTCTGTGCAAGCATCAATTAATGAAGGTCTGTATCTTCGAGATTGTCATTTTTGTTGCTCTCCATGATTCACAGCCATATAATATAATAATAGATAGTTCTGGTTGAACTATAATTCGCTGACAGCTCTCAGCTCTGTTGCTGATCGACTCCTTAGCCCCCTTTTCTCAAAAATTTATATCACTCTGACTAGCAGTAGCAACAAATGCTATCTTAGGCACTAAGAGTGAAAGTGATTTAAAGAAATGATTCTCATTAGGGAGATGTGAAGCAAACAAAGAAATGATACTGGTAGAAATATGGCAGAAATAAGTGTCGCAACAAATAAAAAAAGATTACTTGAAACTGGACAATGAATTAAAATACCTGGGAAGGAGATTAACGATGTTAACTTCAGATGGTAGATGTACAACGGAGGTGAGATACAGAATCAAGTAAAGATGGCATTTTAAAAAATGAAAAAGATACTATGCAACTCATTTTTGCAAATGAAGATAAGAAAAAAAATTCTTCAGTGTTTTATGCAGAGACAATCTTGACATATTGATGTGAATTGTGGACAATCAGACAAAAGGCAATAAGAAAAATGTTGAAGGCTTCAGAAAATACAGTACGACAGGAGAATGTTGAGAATGCCAAGGACATCTATAAATAGAAATGAGGACATTCTAAAAGAGGTCAGAGCAGAAAGAAAACTTTTGCCAAGATGAGTAAGAAACAATGATTATTTTTTGGTCACTTAATGAGAAGGGAACTGATGGATAATGTGACAACTGGAAAAACTAAGGGAGGAAGAGATAGAGGGAAACAGATAATAGACAGTTTGAGGGGATGGTTTGGTAGGAAGTCAACAAGAAAAGTGATAAACAACTTTAGAGAGTTGTGGAGAGACATGGTCACCTGTAAACTACAGGAAGTCAACAAGAGAAGCGGTAAATCTCAGTAGAGAGTTGCGGAGAGACAAGATCACCTGTAAACTACAGGAAGTCAACAAGAGAAGCGGTAAATAACAGTAGAGAGTTGCGGAGAGACAAGATCACCTGTAAACTACAGGAAGTCAACAAGAGAAGCGGTAAATAACAGTAGAGAGTTGCGGAGAGACAAGATCACCTGTAAACTACAGGAAGTCAACAAGAGAAGCGGTAAACAACTGTAGAGAGTTGTGGAGAGACAAGATCACCTGTAAACTACAGGAAGTCAACAAGAGAAGCGGTAAACAACTGTAGAGAGTTGTGGAGAGACAAGATCACCTGTAAACTACAGGAAGTCAACAAGAGAAGCGGTAAACAACTGTAGAGAGTTGTGGAGAGACAAGATCACCTGTAAACTACAGGAAGTCAACAAGAGAAGTGGTAAACAACTGTAGAGAGTTGTGGAGAGACAAGATCACCTGTAAACTACAGGAAGTCAACAAGAGAAGTGATAATAGCTTCCTTTTTGCTTTGGCCTCTTTCAGAATGTTTTCATTACTCTTCTTTAGTTCTCTTTTTGCTTTGGCCTCTTTACTCTTCTTAGCTGTCCATGGTATTCTCAACATTCTTCTGTAAAACCACATTTCTACGGCCTCCAGTTATTTTCTAGTCTGTTGTCCTATTGTCCATGATTCACATCCATATGATAAGACTAGCTCTACATAACATTTAATTTAATTTTTAAAAAATTATATTTTTTTACCAAGGTATAACAAACCTCACTCATCTGTGCACTGCACACTAAAGCAAGGGACACAACTAAAAGTTTGGTAACAAGGTCCCGAGCTCATTATATGAACAAAGGCGGAGAATCATAAATCATACTTATCAAATTGTTGATCAGTCAGCTTAAAACAGCAGCTTTCCAGAACCTTCCGTAGATCCTGCCTAGTCACCTTGCCATCCATGTTGTAGTCATAGATCTGGAGACCTTTCATGACCAGCGGCAGGTTGGCATTTACCTGTTGATTTTGGGCACAATCCGTCAAATGTTGATACTAATCAGTTTATACTCGTATATATATATATAAATAATTGAATAGAATTTTAGAGTATTTTTTTTTGGTATAGATAATATATATAAATATTTATATACTGATGGACCAAAGCACTTGCTGGATGAGGCTGCTTCTGATGATCAGATTGTCTCCTGTCACAAAGCCCTATTTAAAGAGTTTTCTATTATTTATATATATATATATATATATATATATATATATATATATATATATATATATATAAATATTCTTTCTTCTTCTTCTACCTTTCAGCTCCCTGTGGAGCATAGGACTTCAACAAACACTTTCCAAGCCATTCTGCTTCTTGCCAATCTTTTAAGATCGTTCCATGTCTTCCCCATCATCATCTTTCCTGGATGGTGGATTTACTTTTATTCTTTTCTTTGACTTGTCCATGTTTGTGAAGCTTTTTTTGGCTTAATTTTTTTTACAGTACGGGATAGCCAGTCCCATGCCCAACCCTTCTTAGTTGCCTCTTATGTACATGCATGGTAGGGAACAGCACCACTATACTTTACTTCCCTTTCGGGCCCTGGCAGCATACGGGCAATATATAAATATTGGTACTTGTTAATCTTGTTTCACATCAGTACACAGATACTTTTCTGGTTAGTACAGGTCTATTTTTATTGAATGTTAGTACAGGTCTATTTTTATTGAATGTTAGTACAGGTCTATTTTTATTGAATGTTAGTACAGGTCTATTTTTATTGAATGTTAGTACAGGTCTATTTTTATTGAATGTTAGTACAGGTCTATTTTTATTGAATGTTAGTACAGGTCTATTTTTATTGAATGTTAGTACAGGTCTATTTTTATTGAATGTTAGTACAGGTCTATTTTTATTGAATGTTAGTACAGGTCTATTTTTATTGAATGTTAGTACAGGTCTATTTTTATTGAATGTTAGTACAGGTCTATTTTTATTGAATGTTAGTACAGGTCTATTTTTATTGAATGTTAGTACAGGTCTATTTTTATTGAATGTTAGTACAGGTCTATTTTTATTGAATGTTAGTATCAATCTATTTCATTTGAGTGCTGATTCTGATCGGTTTTAGTTTAGAATTGATTTCTTCTTCATCTTCTCTCCTTCCTCATTTACTTTCAGTGTCGAGGGGAGGTATAATTTGTGGTCTTTTGCCACTCTGTTGGCTCCTGCTGCTGTTATGTTTCCTAATGTTTCTAATATTCTGTTAATCCATCTTTTTCATGGTTGACCTTTGAGTCTGGCGTTCTCGCAACATTTATTAAAGGCTCTTTGTGTTGTGTTTTTGTCTT
The DNA here is from genome assembly GCA_032433765.1 of Megaustenia siamemsis. Classification (NCBI taxonomy): domain Eukaryota; kingdom Metazoa; phylum Mollusca; class Gastropoda; order Stylommatophora; family Ariophantidae; genus Megaustenia; species Megaustenia siamemsis. Next base: position 44,239,189 of record JAVIAB010000107.1, on the reverse strand, counting down.
TGTCTTTTCATGTGACCAAACCATTTTATATTGTTTTTTTTTATGTATGTTACGACAAAAAGATAATGATATTTTTTTTTTATATATAAAATAATCAACTTTTGTAGAATGCCGATACTGATCTTTTCTTGCTGGATGCTAGTCCTAATCAATTTTTGAAAAAAAAATTGTCATTAACAATAATTTACTTTAATGATAAATAAGTTTATTTAATATCTGTTCTTAACTGTTATTAGTAATGAAATAATACATTTCAGTCCTGTGTAAAAATAGAAGATAGAAATATAGTGTTAAAATGTTAACTGACAAAACAGAAACAATATTAACAGTACTAGAGACCTTATATTTGCCAAGAGAAAGATAAGCTTTATTGTCATAAAACACATGCAAACAGTCATGTCTTAGCACACATTAATCCTTAAAACTAAACAATTAATGGCTGTAAATACATCAGAAGACAACGTTTATTACCAAACACTTTAGTATCTCAATCTACTTTACAACAATCACGTAGAATTATACTTGACCTTGTCTCGTAACATTTGCTCAATCATTGTGATTCTGTCGTTCATGGACCCAACAGTCTACCCTAAAACAAGATCAATAAATATATACATAAATCACCTACATTATACATACGTCACATGTAAAAGTAAAGAGCCCCCGTCATTCCAAGTAGCGTAAAGGGAATATGGTGTTGGTGACCATAAATTTTACAGACCTTCAGCGCATGATTTTTGGGGTAATGTGGTCGGTATTATGCCCGTGCCACTTTACTTTCCCAGAAAAAAATCTGGTACCCATTTAAGGCTGGGTGAACCCGGAAGCCGTCAGTTGGGATCAAACCCTACCTCTTGTCCTTTGTAGTCCAGTTCACTAACCACTGAGCTATCATGGCTCCCCTACATCACATATACATCACACATATATCACATATATTTCCTCCCTTCCTTAAGCTCTTCCTCCCTCTTTCCTTCCTCATCCTGCAACCCTTATGGTGTTGGGGTACAGCTGACAGACCTTGTGGTGATTGGGGCACCACTGACAGACCTTATGGTGTTGGGGTACAGCTGACAGACCTTGTGGTGATTGGGGCACCACTGACAGACCTTATGGTGTTGGGGTAAAGCTGACAGACCTTGTGGTGATTGGGGCACCACTGACAGACCTTATGGTGTTGGGGTACAGCTGACAGACCTTGTGGTGATTGGGGCACCACTGACAGACCTTATGGTGTTGGGGTACAGCTGACAGACCTTGTGGTGATTGGGGCACCACTGACAGACCTTGTGGTGTTGGGGTACAGCTGACAGACCTTGTGGTGATTGGGGCACCACTGACAGACCTTGTGGTGTTGGGGTACAGCTGACAGACCTTGTGGTGATTGGGGCACCACTGACAGACCTTGTGGTGTTGGGGTACAGCTGACAGACCTTGTGGTGATTGGGGCACCACTGACAGACCTTGTGGTGTTGGGGTACAGCTGACAGACCTTGTGGTGATTGGGGCACCACTGACAGACCTTGTGGTGATTGAGGCACCACTGACAGACCTTATGGTGATTGGGGCACCACTGACAAACCTTGTGGTGATTGGGGCACTGCTGACAGACCTTGTGGTGATTGGGGCACCACTGACAGACCTTATGGTGTTGGGGTACAGCTGACAGACCTTGTGGTGATTGGGGCACCACTGACAGACCTTGTGGTGTTGGGGTACAGCTGACAGACCTTGTGGTGATTGGGGCACCACTGACAGACCTTGTGGTGTTGGGGTACAGCTGACAGACCTTGTGGTGATTGGGGCACCACTGACAGACCTTGTGGTGTTGGGGTACAGCTGACATACCTTGTGGTGATTGGGGCACCACTGACAGACCTTGTGGTGATTGAGGCACCACTGACAGACCTTATGGTGATTGGGGCACCACTGACAAACCTTGTGGTGATTGGGGCACTGCTGACAGACCTTGTGGTGATTGGGACACCACTGAGAAACCTTGTGATGATTGGGGCACCACTGACAAACCTTGTGGTGATTGGGGCACCACTGACAGACCTTGTGGTGATTGGGGCACTACTGACAGACCTACTGACAGACCTTATGGTGATTGGGGCACTACTGACAGACCTACTGACAGACCTTGTGGTGATTGGGGCACTACTGACAGACCTACTGACAGACCTTATGGTGATTGGGGCACCACTGACAGACCTTGTGGTGATTGGGGCACCACTGACAAACCTTATAGTGATTGGGGCACAACTGACAGACCTTGTGGTGATTGGGGCACCACTGACAGACCTTGTGGTGATTGGGGCACCGCTGACAGACCTTGTGGTGATTGGGCACCACTGACAGACCTTGTGGTGATTGGGGCACCGCTGACAGACCTTGTGGTGATTGGGCACCACTGACAGACCTTGTGGTGATTGGGCACCGCTGACAGACCTTGTGGTGATTGGGGCATTGCTGACAGACCTTGTGGTAATTGGGGCATTGCTGACAGACCTTGTGGTGATTGGGGCACCATTGACAGACCTTGTGGTGATTGGGGCACCACTGACAGACCTTGTGGTGATTGGGCACCACTGACAGACCTTGTGGTGATTGGGCACCGCTGACAGACCTTGTGGTGATTGGGGCATTGCTGACAGACCTTGTGGTAATTGGGGCATTGCTGACAGACCTTGTGGTGATTGGGGCACCATTGACAGACCTTGTGGTGATTGGGGCACCACTGACAGACCTTGTGGTGATTGGGGCACCACTGACATACCTTGTGGTGATTGGGGCACCACTGACAGACCTAGTCAACCTTCTCCATTTCTCTGTATTTTCAGTCCATCTCAGGGACTCTGCAAAGTAAACTTGTCCACTTTTTGAAGTTATCTTCCCATTATTTCCCCATCTACCTCTTTATCTTCCTTCTTTCAATGTTCCCTGCAGAATGATCCTTGCCAGGCCAGATAATGAAGATATATGTGGTCAAACCATTTCATTTTGCGTTTCTCCACAATAGTCAAAAGATTGTCATGTACTCGATTGCTTGTTGTATCCTTTTTCCAAAATTTTTCATTTGTGATACCAAAAACCTGCGATAACATTTCATATCTATAGCTCAGGGGCTGGTTGGACTCAAGGCAAGACACCGGCCTCGAGACAGAGAAGTTGTGGGTTCAAATCTCAGCTGCACCAGTTGGGATTTTTATTTATGATCTCTCTCTGCGGCAACCACCCTTGGTCTCAGCAGAGAGGCCCGGCTTGAAACGTCAATTACTCATCGATGGAAAAAATATGAGTACCTCCGTAGACGGAGTTTTCTGCCTGTGCAGCAAGGGACCCATGTGCACACGGCTACCAGGGAAAAACTGATTAACACACAATATTCAGTTCCTAATCTCTAGAGACTTCATCAGATGTAAAAGCTGGCGAACGCAAAAAAAAAAAATAAATATCTATTGCTCGTATTAAAAATAAAATTCTGCTATAAGATGTAGGTGTATAGGTGGTAGATATATATGTTAAATATGATGTGCATATGTACACATTATACAAAAATATATTTTGTGCGTATGTGACCATGACCGAACCAAAAGAACAAGTCAGTAAGGAAAATGACAATGGCGTTACACAGTTACTTAACAAAGACAAGCATATCAACATAGAAATGTTTTGTCAGTCGCACTGAGCCGAGTGATACCTAAAGAAGAGAAATGAGCACTTGTGGATTTTTCTTGACATACAATAAGTAAAGTAAAGTACCCCCATCACGCCAAGTGGCGTATTGGGAAATATGGTGTTAGTGACCCTATATTTTACAGACCTTCAGTGCATGATTTTTGGGATAATGTGGTCGGTATTATGCCGAGCTGCTTTACTTTCCCAGAAAAAAATTAGGTACCCATTTAAGGCTGGGTGAACCCGTAAGCCATCGGTTGGGATCAAATCCTACCCCTTGTCCTTTGTAGTCCAGTTTACAAACCACTGAGTTATCGCTGCTCCCTCTTGACATACAATAATGGAGGTAAAGACATCAATCTATCAACTGAACTGGAAAAAATGACATTGACTGCATTTATTACATATTATGATGTCTGTTAAGTTGCAATAGCTCAGTGGTTAGTGAACTGGACTACAAAGGACAAGAGGTTGGGTTCAATCTCGATCGACAGGTTAACCCAGCCTTAAATGGGTACCGGATTTTTTTTCTGGGAAAGTAAAGAAATTAGAATCAGAATAGCTAAAGCAGCAATGTCTTTCAGAAGCCTTGAAAAGTTGTGGAAATCAAAACTCATCAGCGCAAACACAAAACTTAGTCTATTCAAATCAAACGTACTATCAACCCTTACGTATGAATGTGAGAGCTTGAAAACAACAAGAGACATAGAAACAAAAGTTGAACGCATTCGAAAATAAATGTCTAAGGAAAATACTTGGTATAGTGTGGAATGAATTTAAAACAAATGAAGAAATTAGAGAAATCGCCAATCAACCACTAATATCTTCAGTAATAAAGAAAAGACGATGGTCATATGTTGGACATGTGATGAGAAGAGATAATAACCAAATAGCAAAGCAAGCCCTCATGTGGGAAACAACAGGTAAGAGGAAAAGAGGCTGACCCAGAGAAACACTGAGAAGAACATTGATCAGAGAGGCAAGAGCAGCAGGAAACGGCTCCCTCAATGAGATAGAGTTGCTTGCACAGAACAGAGACAAATGGCGAGATTTGATAAAATATCTTCAGAAGCATTGAAAACTGCTAAAATAAAAATTTAGATAAGAGAAAGAGTATCTGGGTCTATGCCCTATGGGCCGGCTATGGCTCAAAAGGTCAATAGATAGAAAGCAGTGCAGGCGAAAAACCGACCACATTACCCCAAAAATCATATGCCAAAGCAATATAAAAATTATGGTCACTAACACCATAATCTCTATACATCACTTGGCTTGACAGGACTGCTTACTTTTTTTTTAAATGTTTGCCAGGTAATTTCAGTGGGTGCTGAAATCAGTTGGCATGTGGTGTACAGGTCAGAGACTTTTTGTTTCATAAAAATCTGAAAGCATCAACTGTAGACTAAATGATAACTTGACTCAAACTTTTAAATGGTGAATTTTATTGATAAGTTTCGAATATTAAAATATGCAACGACTGATAATTAAATTACCTGATTAGATGTCTGATAAGATATCAGACAAGATGTCTGACTAGTTGTGAACTAGGAGTATAGTTAATGAGTGAGACTGACTAGATGTGAACTAGGAGTATAGTTAATGAGTGAGTCTGACTAGATGTGAACTAGGAGTATAGTTAATGAGTAGGTCTGACTAGATGTGAACTAGGAGTATAGATAATGAGTGAGTGTGACTAGATGTGAACTAGGGGTATAGTTAATGAGTGAGTGTGACTAGATGTGAACTAGGAGTATAGTTAATGAGTGAGACTGACTAGATGTGAACTAGGAGTATAATTAATGAATGAGGTATGGACAACTTAAACATAAGCAACTTTTGGTAGTTGTAGTTGGTCACAGGCCCCAGTATCACCACAAATGAATTAAAATCCATAATTGCTCAACCACCCGTACAAGTGGAATCATCCAAAATATCTTATTGCATTGAAGGATCAAAATAAAGAAAGGCAACTGCAGTCCCCATTATAGCAGTGACAGCACATGCCAAAAGACATAAGGCATATTGCACCGAAAGTGAACACAACCAAACTGTCCGTCATATGATATAACTCATTGTAAATAATTGGAAAATTACAACATGATCCGAATGAAATACACAGCTCACGGTGTGCACAGAGCACTAAACTCAGTAGCTCCGGCAGCAAGCGGGACTTGGAATATGCGGAAACAACAACAAGGAATACTTTTCAAACAGAGTCTTAACGGTTCCTGTTGTCTATCCGCCTTATTGACCGGAAGTCTGCAACAATATCTTAAGGTTTATCAAAAAGATTTACTCTAAGTATGAAGGAATCAAGAAGTGTACTGACAATTGGTGCGATTTTCCTGAAATCTCTTGTAAGCTTTAATTCTTTATGCATTCATCCCTTGAGATGATGCACTTATTGTAGAACTTCTCTATGTATTCATCCCTTGAGATAGATGATGCACTTATTGTAGAACTTCTCTATGTATTCAACCCTTGAGATAGATGATGCACTTATTGTAGAACTTCTCTATGTATTCAACCCTTGAGATGATGCACTTATTGTAGAACTTCTCTATGTATTCATCCCTTGAGATGATGCACTTATTGTAGAACTTCTCTATGTATTCACCCGTTGAGATGATGCACTTATTGTAGAACTTCTCTATGTATTCACCCGTTGAGATGATGCACTTATTGTAGAACTTCTCTATGTATTCACCCCTTGAGATAGATGAAGCACTTATTGTAGAACTTCTCTATGTATTCATCCCTTGAGATAGATGATGCACTTATTGTAGAACTTCTCTATGTATTCATCCCTTGAGATGATGCACTTATTGTAGAACTTCTCTATGTATTCATCCCTTGAGATAGATGAAGCACTTATTGTAGAACTTCTCTATGTATTCATCCCTTGAGATGATGCACTTATTGTAAAACTTCTCTATATATTCATCCCTTGAGATGATGCGCTTATTGTAGAACTTCTCTATGTATTCATCCCTTGAGATGATGCGCTTATTGTAGAACTTCTCTATGTATTCATCCCTTGAGATGATGCACTTATTGTAGAACTTCTCTATGTATTCATCCCTTGAGATAGATGATGCACTTATTGTAGAACTTCTCTATATATTCATCCCTTGAGATGATGCACTTATTGTAGAACTTCTCTATGTATTCATCCCTTGAGATGATGCACTTATTGTAGAACTTCTCTATGTATTCATCCCTTGAGATGATGCACTTATTGTAGAACTTCTCTATGTATTCATCCCTTGAGATGATGCACTTATTGTAGAACTTCTCTATGTATTCATCCCTTGAGATAGATGATGCACTTATTGTAGAACTTCTCTATATATTCATCCCTTGAGATGATGCACTTATTGTAGAACTTCTCTATGTATTCACCCGTTGAGATGATGCACTTATTGTAGAACTTCTCTATGTATTCATCCCTTGAGATGATGCACTTATTGTAGAACTTCTCTATGTATTCACCCGTTGAGATGATGCACTTATTGTAGAACTTCTCTATGTATTCATCCCTTGAGATAGATGAAGCACTTATTGTAGAACTTCTCTATGTATTCATCCCTTGAAATAGATGATGCACTTATTGTAGAACTTCTCTATGTATTCATCCCTTGAGATGATGCACTTATTGTAGAACTTCTCTATGTATTCATCCCTTGAGATGATGCACTTATTGTAGAACTTCTCTATGTATTCATCTCTTGAGATGATGCACGTATTGTAGAACTTCTCTATGTATTCATCCCTTGAGATGATGCACTTATTGTAGAACTTCTCTATGTATTCATCCCTTGAGATGATGCACTTATTGTAGAACTTCTCTATGTATTCATCCCTTGAGATAGATGATGCACTTATTGTAGAACTTCTCTATGTATTCATCCCTTGAGATAGATGATGCACTTATTGTAGAACTTCTCTATGTATTCATCCCTTGAGATAGATGATGCACTTATTGTAGAACTTCTCTATGTATTCATCCCTTGAGATAGATGATGCACTTATTGTAGAACTTCTCTATGTATTCATCCCTTGAGATGATGCACTTATTGTAGAACTTCTCTATGTATTCATCCCTTGAGATAGATGCACTTATTGTAGAACTTCTCTATGTATTCATCCCTTGAGATAGATGATGCACTTATTGTAGAACTTCTCTATGTATTCATCCCTTGAGATGATGATGCACTTATTGTAGAACTTCTCTAAGTATTCATCCCTTGAGATGATGCACTTATTGTAGAACTTCTCTACGTATTCACCCCTTGAGATGATGCACTTATTGTAGAACTTCTATATGTATTCACCCCTTGAGATGATGCACTTATTGTAGAACTTCTCTATGTATTCATCCCTTGAGATGATGCACTTATTGTAGAACTTCTCTATGTATTCATCCCTTGAGATAGATGAAGCACTTATTGTAGAACTTCTCTATGTATTCATCCCTTGAGATGATGCACTTATTGTAGAACTTCTCTATGTATTCATCCCTTGAGATAGATGAAGCACTTATTGTAGAACTTCTCTATGTATTCACCCCTTGAGATGATGCACTTATTGTAGAACTTCTCTATGTATTCATCCCTTGAGATGATGCACTTATTGTAGAACTTCTCTATGTATTCATCCCTTGAGATGATGCACTTATTGTAGAACTTCTGTATGTATTCATCCCTTGAGATGATGCACTTATTGTAGAACTTCTGTACATATTCATCCCTTGAGATGATGCACTTATTGTAGAACTTCTGTACATATTCATCCCTTGAGATGATGCACTTATTGTAGAACTTCTCTACGTATTCATCCCTTGAGATGATGCACTTATTGTAGAACTTCTCTACGTATTCACCCCTTGAGATGATGCACTTATTGTAGAACTTCTCTACGTATTGACAGTTAATTCCTTTAGTCGTCATCAGTTGAATGACAGAAAGAAAGAGATAAACTACAATAATTGCAAACAAAAATTATTGAATATTTATTAAATAAATTTTTAATTTGTATTTGTTTAATATATAAATTCACATTATACGCCATCAGGGTGTGGATTTGGGGTGGGGGGGGGGGGGAGATGTTATTTTGAAATTTTGATTAAGAGTCTAAAATTTACAGCTTTTTTGATGCAAATAATCATATTTTTTTTAATAACATGATTTCTTTGCAGTATAATTATTTAATTTACCAATTATTATAAGTGATAATAATAAAATAATAAAATAATAATAATGGTAATTTATGAGTTTAGTGTCCCAAATTATTTCAGCTCGGAGTAACGTTCCCCGTTCCTTTGCATTTTATTCGGTCGCTCTCGGATCTGTCATTAGATGACCATTGGGTTATGTTTAGGGCTAGTAATAGCCTACAGCTTTTTCTCTTTTCACTGATACCTGAAAGGAGTCGTGGTTTATATCATTTGTTGTTCTTGAGCTGCTCGAACTTTCTGAATTAGTGATTTTCCTTTGTTGTTACATGTCTATATCACTGCATCTATCCATCTTCTTCTGGGTCTTCCTCTTGGCCTTTTTCCATGCATTCTTGAGAAGAACGCCCTTGATGGTGATTGGTGAGGATTTATTCTGACCAGGTGGCCAAACCATTTAAGTTGTTGTTGTTCTATATATTCTTGGCAGGGTTTTGTTCCCTCCATTTTTCTTATGGTTTCATTTGGTATTCTATCTCTTCTTGTGTTGTTTGTTACTTTTCTCAAGCATCGCATCTCACATGTATTGATCCTTCTTTAATGTGATTTAGACAGGGTCCATGTTTGACTTTCATAGCACAAAGTTGGTATGAAAATGCAATTTATCATTTGTTGTTTAGCTGCAAAATAGAATAGAAAAGAAGAATAGCAAAATGTTACATCTTCTCAATATTCCTGTATGGTACAGAAACATGGACATTAGACCAGAAAACAGAACAGAAAATCGAAGCCTTTGAAATGTGGATTTATAGAAGAATAGGTAGAATTGGATGGAAAGAAAAGAAAACAAATGATGAAGTCTTAAAAAAACTAAAAATGAAATAAACACAATTAGAATAAGACAAATGAGATTTTTGGGGCATGTTAAAAGACACAACAGCCTACTAAAAGTAATATTGGAAGGGAAAATACAAGGTAAAAGAGGCAGAGGCAGGGTAAGACTAACATGGACTAGTAACATCAAAAGATGGACAAGTCAGCCTATGACAATCTGCACCATCAAAGCAAGAGACAGAGTGGAATGGCGCTCCATGGTAGCCAACCTTAACCTTCGATGCGGAGACGGTACTCAATGATGATGATGTTTAGCTGCCATAGATATGTTTGGATGTCTTAACAGTGGTGAAAGCTGGTTATGTGACTACAACTACAACTCCTAAACCTAACTCTAACACCAAACATTTTTGTTGAAGAAATTAAATTAAATGAACAAAAAGTAGAAACAGTTAATAATTCTAGTATGAGTATGAATATGTCCGATCAGTGAATGCAGGTCACTCGTTTAGCAGAAATAATTAGGGACACTCGACACTCACTAAACTCGCAAATTACCAAAACAATTTATTTGATAAATAAAATTAATTTAATTTAAAATAAATACTACAACAGTACAACAAATATTATTTTATACACGTTAATCGTCGTTAATGTTATGAGAATGAATGTCAATCATTAATCATTGAATGTCAAATTAAAATTAAATAGATAAATATTAAATGAGTTTTCTTTTTAAATTTAAAGTAATATTAACAATTATGTTACATAAACAATGACTTGATAATTTATTAATAATATTTCAGTTGTATCCACTTACAGGAGGAGAGATATCGTCAGACATGAGAATATAAACTACGATTAGCCTGAGTCCACATCTCCGATGTTTACATTCAACGACCGGCCATTAAGTTTTGTAAATCCTCCCAGAGGTCGTTGTCATGGACGCCTTGGTTGTCAATGGTAACGGCGCTTCAGGCGTCCGTGGGTGACGCGTTTTATGTTTTATCGCGACAATTGTGTGGTTTTTATCATTTCAATACAGACAAACATGTACACACACCACACACATAGCAAACATGCTAATATTCATCATCATGTGCCATACCGGTTGCCGTAGGCGATCACGGATCATGCCCTTCCACAAATGTTCTGTCCAGTGACTCAGTCCAGTATTAGTATTAGTCTCTGTCAAAACAAAAGACAAGAAGACCTACAGAGAACACTTACAAATAGACTCAACATCACAGGCCTAACATACAGCATGAAAATCAACATCAACTAAACAGAAGCCCTGAATATCGCAAAAGAGATGCAGAACATCAACATAACTATAGACGGCAGACAACTAAAACAAATAGAGGAAATTAAATACCTAGGAAGTTTAGTCTAGTGACACACGACAGTTCACAAACAGCAGAAATAGACTCAAGATGCAACAAAGCTTGTCAAATCATTAGACAGCTATCACTGCTATTGTCCAACAAGGAAATAACTCTGGAGGCAAAACGAGCACTATACAATACAATCTTCATCCCAACGTTGTGTTACCCATGCCAGTCCTGGACCCTATATGCAAGAACAATAGAAAAAATAAAATCTGGTATGAAATGTGTTTGACGAATGACAGGAAACAGTCCGAGAGACCAGATCAGAAATGAAGAACTAAGAAAATTGCTAGGAATAAACCCCCATCTGCCATAGAATACATAAAGAAACAACAGATAAAATGGTTTGGTTACGTGACAAGGCAGAATGATCACAACACATAGCCGTGTCAATAACAGCAAGAAATACAAGACACAGAAGAATGATAAATTATAAACAAAATGAAATGTGAAGAATATCGAATGTAACAAGAAGTGACCAAATAACGAATAAAGAATCTTCATTATATACATTAAAAGAGGAAGACCCAGGGAGACACTGAGAAGAACATTGATGAGAGAGGCAAGAGCAGCAGGAATCGGCTCCCTCAATGAGATAGAACTGCTTGCACAGAACAGAGACAGATGGCGAGATTTGATAAAATATCTTTAAAAGAAAACTGCTAGAACAAAAATTCATATAGGAGAAGGTGTATCTTGGTCTACGCCCTATGGGCCGGTTACGGCTCGAAAGGTCAATAGATAGATAGATTATATACATTTATATATATCACAGGTTAGCGGGGTAGAGTTCTGCCCTACCAAAGGAGGAGTAAGCCGTCGCCTTTCCTCCGCTAGTCTTCGGGACACCCATGGGCAAGGTGGAGCTCCCGTTTAGCTCCCCTATCAGGGTTATGTGAAGCCATTGGAGCAGGCGGTGGATGGTGTTGTGGGAGCAGCCGACAAGCAGTGCCAGTTATGGTTCCCATACCGCGATGGCAGGCAGAGGATCTCATGTATAGAGACAATGGCTGCGATCTCCGACTAGTACAGTCACTGCCAAGAAGGAAAGGAATGGCAAACTACTTTCTTATATTGCCTAGATTAATCATGACAAATCACAACTTAATATCTACAGCAAATGAAAAATAGAGGCCACAGAGATGGGATTTCTCAGAAGAATGTTGAAAGTTCCATGGACAGCTAAAAAGACCAATGAGGAAATTCTCAGAGGCCAACACAAAAAGGGAACTCCTAAAAAAACATAAGAAAGAAACAACATTTTTCGGGCACATCATGAGAAGAGGAAAGTTGGAATACTTGGTTACAACTGGCAAAATAAAAGGAAGGATAGATCGCGGACGACAAAGAGAGAAAATACTAGATAGCTTAGTGTCATGGCATGGAAAACAGTCAACAACCGAACTGATACGATGTACTGTAGATAGAAGATTGTGGAAGGACATGATCGCCTACGCCAACCGGTACGGCACATGATGATGATGATATATATCAAGTAAAGCAAGCAAATACTTAAGAAATTTAGTTGTTACATTTGTTATAAAAAAAAACAACATCGGAACACCTCGCAGCGACTGCTCTGAACAAGCGGCCGTTATTCCCCGGTCCTATAAGGTTCCCCCCCCCCACACCCCCCCCCCCCCACCCTTCTCACAATATATACATATATATTCCGATGCTGCGCTTTTTGGTTTAGCACCACCGCATTTTGAATATTTTCGATGCTGGGGAGCCTGTGGATTTTTTTCCCCCCAGTTATGGAACGAGAAAACGACTGCCACATCAGTTGGACATAGTAACTGCTCGGTTCCAACACGCTGTAGACAAGTACTTCGAGGAACTATAGTTCTGTTCCAACATGCTGTAGCCACGTACTTCGAGGAACTGTAGTTCTGTTCCAACATGCTGTAGCCACGTACTTCGAGGAACTGTAGTTCTGTTCCAACATGTTGTAGGCAAGTACTTCGAGGAACTATAGTTCTGTTCCAACATGATGTAGGCAAGTACTTCGAGGAACTATAGTTCTGTTCCAACATGATGTAGGCAAGTACTTCGAGGAACTATAGTTCTGTTTCAACATGTTGTAGGCAAGTACTTCGAGGAACTCCAGTTCTGTTCCAATATGATGTAGCCACGCACTTCGCGGAACCATGGCCATGTTCCAACATGCTGTAGCCACGTATTTCGAGGAACTATAGTTCTGTTCCAACATGCTGTAGCCACGTATTTCGAGGAACTATAGTTCTGTTCCAACATGCTGTAGCCACGTACTTCGTGGAACACTAGTTCTCTTCCGACATGCTGTAGCCACGTACTTCGTGGAACACTAGTTCTCTTCCGACATGCTGTAGCCACGTACTTCGTGGAACACTAGTTCTCTTCCGACATGCTGTAGCCACGTACTTCGAGGAACTATATTTCTGTTCCGACATGCTGTAGCCACGTACTTCGAGGAACTATATTTCTGTTCCGACATGCTGTAGCCACGTACTTCATGGAACACTAGTCCTGTTCCAACATGCTGTAGCCACGTACTTCGAGAAACCATAGTCCCGTTCCAACATGCTGTAGCCAGGTACTTCGTGGAACACTAGTCCTGTTTCAACATGCTGTAGCCACGTACTTCGTGGAACACTAGTCCTGTTCCAACATGCTGTAGCCAGGTACTTCGAGAAACCATCGTACTGTTCCAACATGCTGTAGCCAGGTACTTAGGGAAACGCCCGTGTGACTACTGGGACCCTGACCATTATGATGGAAGAAAAGAATAGAGCCACTGTCATGTACCAGGCATGTCATAAGGAGCACCTAAGGAAGTTGAGGTCAAAGACTAATCCATTGAATCGGATGAGTTTGTGCATCTGAGCTGACGACATCTTTAGTCCCTTTGCTAGCTTGTGTATGTGTGTGTGTGTGTGTGTGGGGGGGGGGTGCTTCACAGCTGGGAACGCACCGAGGAAAGTATTTAAGTTACTATGGAGTGTCCATTTGTGGTGAATATCACCTGCCTACTAGACTAGGATTAAATATCGTAAACTTTAGTCCGCAGTGTCCCTAAATCATCATCATCATCATCATCATCATCATCATCATCATCAAAATCATCATCATCATCATCAAAATCATCCTCATCATCAAGTACCTTGCCTGCTGGCCTAGGTGATCATGTCTCTTCACAACTTTCAATCTCGACAGTTATTTATCATTTCTGTTGTTGACTTTCTGCCAAGCCATTCTCTTAAGCTGACTGGTATTTTTTCTCTTTGCTTCCCTCTATCTCCCCGTCCTTCACTTTTCCCAGTTGTTACAATATATTCCAGTTGTTCTCTTCTCATTACATGGCCAAAAAATGATGATTGTTTCTTCTTTATATTGGAAATTAGCTCTCTTTGACTATGGTCTCTTTCTGAACATTTTCATTACTCTTCTTAGCTGTCCACGGTATTCTCAACATTCTTCTGTAAAACCACATTTCTACAGACGCTAATGATTTCCTTGTCTGTTATCCTATTTTCCATGATTCACATCCATATGTTAAGACTGTCTCTACATAACATTTACGAATTTTTTTTCGTGTTTCTAATTTCAAAAATGTAATGCACAGTATCTTTCTCATTTCTTGGAAAGCTGCTTTTGCCTGAGCCATTCTGCATCTCACCTCTGTTGTACATCTACCATATCACCTCTGTTGTACATCTACCATATCACCTCTGTTGTACATCTACCATCTCACCTCTGTTGTACATCTACCATCTCACCTCTGTTGAATATCTACCATCTCATCTCTGTTGAATATCTACCATCTCACCTCTGTTGAACATCTACCATCTCACCTCTGTTGAATATCTACCATCTCACCTCTGTTGTACATCTACCATCTCACCTCTGTTGAACATCTACCATCTCACCTCTGTTGTACATCTACCATCTCACCTCTGCTGTACATCTACCATCTCACCTCTGCTGTACATCTACCATCTCACCTCTGCTGTAAATCTACCATCTCACCTCTGCTGTACATCTACCATCTCACCTCTACTGTACATCTACCATCTCATCTCTGCTGTACATCTACCATCTCACCTCTGCTGTACATCTACCATCTCACCTCTGCTGTACATCTACCATCTCACCTCTACTGTACATCTACCATCTCACCTCTGCTGTACATCTACCACCTCACCTCTGCTGTAAATCTACCATCTCACATCTGCTGTACATCTACCATCTCACCTCTGTTGTACATCTACCATCTCACCTCTGTTGTACATCTACCATCTCACCTCTGTTGTACATCTACCATCTCACCTCTGTTGAAAACACAATTGTATCTCACATATACTACTCTATCAACTCTTACTTGATAAACCCCTTGTCGTACAAATAAAGGTGACCGACCTTTGTAATATCCGACCTCACAAATAATAACGGGCACTGTGTTATCTCTATGATCTGTAAGAAGAGTTCTTATTGGACGCGTAATCTCCCCTGGTGACCAGGGTCGGTGCGCGCTGGATTATCACGTGCAAGTCAAGTAGATCTCGACAAACCGACAAATATTGTTAAAGTGCTTCTAGCTTAGATGTACCTTATCTGCTTCCGATATTGCTGGTTCAGATTTTCCCACCCAGACGATGGAGAGGGTGAATGGAACTATTTAGAATTTACATCATCATCAAGTACCGGGCCTGCTGGCGTAGGTGATCATGTCTCTCCACAACTTTCGATCACGACAGTTATTTATCATTTCTGTTGTTGACATTCTGCCAAGCCATTCTCTTAAGCTGTCTGGTATTTTTTTCTCTTTGCTTCCCTCTATCTCTTCGTCCCTCGATTTTTCCAGTTGTTACAATATATTCCAGTTGTTCTCTTCTCATTACATGACCAAAAAATGATGATTATTTCTTCTTAATATTGGAAATTAGCTCTCTTTTTGCTTTGGCCTCTTTCAGAATGTTTTCATTACTCTTCTTAGCTGTCTATGGTATTCTCAACATTCTTCTGTAAAACCACATTTCTACAGACTCCAGTGATTTCCTTGTCTGTTGTCCTATTGTCCATGATTCACATCCATATGTTAAGACTGGCTCTACATAACAATTAATAACTCCTTTTCTTGTTTCTATTGACAAAAATAGATTGCATAGTATCTTCCATATTAGAATTTACAATATTCTCATAATGTTTATCTTTTTCTTCAGTGTTTAAGTTATGCGAACTTGACTCTTTGTCCTATTGTCCATGATTCACATCCATATTGTTAAGACTGGTTCTATATAACATTTAATAACTCCTTTTCTTGTTTGTATTGACAAAAATGTATTGCATAGTATCTTCCTCATTAAAATTTACAATATTCTCATAATGTTTATCGTTTTCTTCAGTGTTGAAGTTATGCGTCATGCGACCTTGACCTTTATGTCCTTGACCTGTTATGGAGAGGTAAGAACAACATTTTGAACAAAGAAAAAAGTCTTCGTAGGAACTCACACATAGACTGGAAAGAATACATTTCAAATGAACAGATAAGGGAGGAATCAAAACAAGAATATGTGTCAAGCTTTATAAGAAGGTGTTGGAAATACAACGGTCATGTGCATAGAATGAATAAAGAAAGATTTCCCTGTCAGGCGCTCATTGGGAAACCATCTGGTAAAAATAAACAAGACAGGCCAAGAGAATCGCTACTCAAAACAATTACAAGGGAAGTCTAAATCATGGAACCAAGAAAGAACTAGAAGAACTAGCAGCAGACCATCAATCGTGGAGAAATATGACTTCCCTCCTATGTGCCGTCTTCGACCCGAAAGGAACATCTCTCTCTCTCTCTCTCTCTCTCTCTCTGCGATCAGGACTCAATCAGAGTAGGATTCCAGACTCTCACATGAAGTCAGCTGTCAAGTTAAGTGTGTTGATCGCCCCCACAGACAGAACATCACAATTAGAGTCTGCTAGATCGACTCTGATTGAACACCCGTTGCACTGTGTTCTGCGCCAGTGGCCCAGTGCATCCGATTTCAGCCAGCATTTTATTCAGGTTTGCTTTCCTTAGCCTTTGATTGTCCCCAATCTTCCTGCAAGGCAGCAGATTGTCTTTTCTGTAGGGGGATTCTGCCCTTAGATGGTCGGCCCTCCCAGGTTTACGAGCACCATCTGCCCGAGTCACTAGAGGTGACTAACACAGACGTGCACACACAAAGATTTGAGATGTGACTAACACAGGAGAAAGGAACATGAAAATTAATGATAGATCACCATTAGGACACAAGGTCATCCTATGGTCGGTACTCGTATATGGAAAGTTAGAAAGAAAGTCATGACATATGAGTTAGTTGCATTGTGGACTCGCATATGGGAGGATAGGAACAATGTCATGACACAAGATGAGCTGGTCGCACGGTCATCATTCGCTTACACAATCGTGGACTTCCGTTTCCAACATGGTGGAATGCGGTTCATGTTCTCTTGACCGGGGCAGAAATTGCATTTGTGGACTGATTAGTTTCGGTTCTTCAATGCAGTTTTCTGTGTTAAAGTCAATCTGATGGTCCACTTAACAAATTTCGCCGATAATGCAGAGTCTTAAGCACCTCAATGCTCCTCTTTGTCAAGTCCAAGGTTGGGCAATTATGGATTTTAATTCGTTTGCAGTGATACCGGGGCCTTCCATAACCTTAACCATACGCATGCGTGTCTTGATTGCTCCCTAAACCTGCGCCGTGGCTGACACACTCCGTCTTCGGCAGGCTGGATCTTAGTTTGACATAGTTTTCCTTCTCGTAGGGTGGTGCCAGCCTGGGCTGGCGGGTCCCCCATGCCGCTGTTTCTGCCTGGGTGTTTTCCCACAGCCTTTCCTTCTCTCGATGGTAACTGTTATGCAACTGTGGTTTGTTTTCCAGGGTGTCCTTCCTCGTGGATAGAAGAGCTTTGAACGTAAACGGAAGTCATCATCATCAAGTACCGGGCCTAGTGGCGTAGGTGATCATGTCTCTCCACAACTTTCGATCTCGGCAGCTATTTATCATTTCTGTTGTTGACCTTCTGCAAAGCCATTCTCTTAAGCTGTCTGTTATTTTTTCACTTTGCTTCCCTCTATCTCTTGTCTCTCAATTTTCCCAGTTGTTACAATATATTCCAGCTGTTCCCTTCTCATTACATGGCCAAAAAATGATGATTGTTTCTTCCTAATATTGGAAATTAGCTCTCTTTTTGCTTTGACCTCTATCAGAACATCTGCATTTCTCTTCTTAGCTGTCCATGGTATTCTCAATATTCTTCTGTAAAACCACATTTCTACAGACTCCAGTGATTTTCTTGTCTGTTGTCCTATTGTCCATGATTCGCATCCGTATGTTAAGACTGGCTCTACATAACATTTAAGAACTCTTTTTCTTGTTTCTATTGTCAAACATGGATTGCATAGTATTTTCCTCATTTTTTGGAAAGCTGCTTTTTCCTGAGCCATTCTGCATCTCACCTCTTTTGTACATCTTCCGTCTGAGGTTAACAAAGTTCCCAAATATTTAAATTCATTTACCTGTTTTAATATTGTGCAACGGAAGTAGGGACTCGTAATGTTGAAGGAAGATAATCTGATGATGGGGAGGGTGTAAGGAGAGAGAGAGAGAGAGAGAGAGAGAGAGAGAGAGAGAGAGAGAGAGACTGGTTGGTCTGGAGGCAAGACGCGGGTCTCTGGACAGAGAGGATGTAAGTTCAAACCTCTGCAGCACTAGTTGGAATTTTTCTTTTTGATTTTTCTCTGCGGCAACCACCCCTGGTCACAGCAGCAAGGCGCGGTTTAAAATGTCAATTACTCATAGACGGAAAAAAAGAATACCCCCGAAGACGGACATATCTGCCTGTGCGGCGAGGGACCACTGTGCACACCGCTGCCAAGGGGGGAAAAAGAAAGAGATTAACGCGCAAAAATTCAGTTTCTAGTCTCTAGGGACTTCGTCAGAGTTGGAAGTAAAATAAAAATATATATTTAAAAAATACTGTCGTTGCAGCTAGAGGTTACCTGGCTGAAGCAACAATGAAACTGAACACCTAGTCTTAATGGAGACTGAAGATTACAATGAGGTCATGTGTGCAAAATGAGCTCGCATCTTGACAGATAAAAATCGCCGGTGCTACGAAGTTCATGCTCTCCTTTCATATCTTCCTGTGTAGTGAGAAAAGGAGACGTTTTTGTCCTGAAACCTGTCGGAGGCGCAAGCAAATCTGACGCTTACATCAAGATAGGCGAATCAGAACTGTCAAGGTCCTACTCCGCTCTTCACAGTGACCATAGCAACCTAGTACAACAAATGGAGCCCTTTTTGAGGTGTAACCTACATTCCTACAAGGTATGATGACAGCTTTACAAAAAAGGAACGCAACAAAATCCTGACGTTTCGGCCTACATGCGGCCTTCTTTAGAGAATGAGGACAACGATAACAAACGATGAGGCACAGATAAATACTGCTACATCTAGGATGATAAAAACTGGTAATTGTTATTATTGTTATTATTATGGAAGGCCCCGGTATCACTGCAAACGAATTAAAATCCATAATTGCTCAACCGCCCGTGCCAGTGGAATCATCCGAATTGCTAACTCATTTCCCAAACAAAGAAAGGTAGCTGTAGACCACATCGTAGCAGTCTCAGCACACGCCAAAAGACATGAGGCGAAACCGCACAGAAAGTGAACACAGCCAACTGTTCCTTGTCATACGATACCAGCATTCATCGTAAACAATCGTAATATCGAAACATGATCAAAACGGATGAAACACACAGCTCACGGTGTGCACACAGCACTTAACTCAGTAGCTCCTGCAACAAGCTGGACTTGGAAAAAAAAAAAAAAACTGGTAAGTGAAGGAGAAGTGGACAAGAGATGATCTGATGATACGAGAGAGAGAGAGAGAGAGAGAGAGAGAGAGAGCGAGAGAGAGAAAGAGAGAGAGAGAGTTGTGTTACATGTAGGAGGATAGGTGAAATGTTGAGATATTAAAGTATAAGTACAAAATGATTATATATTTTTAAAAAAATAGACTTAGCAGATAGAATCATTCACGCTGACACTGAAAGAAAGATCATGACTGCCAACTAGACAGCCAATCACGTTCTACAAACAACCAAAACACAACGCATCATCGCGCATATTTAGTTTCCTGTCCAGATATCGACATGCAGCAACAAAATGTCCAAATGACATGGATAGCATATGTTGACGTGTGTCTCATGTTTGCATCTTAAAGGAAAGAACTGCTAAACGGCACGCTCATCAGGACATGGTCCCTGCCAGAGGGCAGTAGAGGCGCACTAAAATTTCTTCATCAGGAGCAGCGGCGGACGATTCAGAGGAGGCAAATGGAGGCCACGACTCCTCTAATCATCATCATCATCAAGTACCGGGCCTGTGGGCGTAGGTGATCATGTCCCTTCACAACTTTCGATCTCGACAGTTATTTATCATTTATGTTGTTGACTTTCTGCCAAGCCATTCTCTTAAGCTGTCTGGTATCTTTTCTCTTTGCTTCCCACTACCTCTTCGTCCCTCATTTTCTCCAGTTTTTACAATATATTCAAGCTGCTCTCTTCTCATTACATGGCCAAAAAAATGGTGATTCTTTCCTTCCTAAATTGGAAATTAACTCTCTTTTTGCTTTGGCCTCTTTCAGAAAGTTTTCACTATTCTTCTTAGCTGTCCATGATATTCTCAACATTCTTGTCCTTTGTAGTCCAGTTCACTAACCACTGAGCTATCGCGGCTCCATTCTCTTAAGCTGTCTGGTATTTTTTCTCTTTGCTTCCCTCTATCTCTTCGCCCCTCAATTGTTTCAGTTGTTACAATATATTCCAGTTGTTCTCTTCTCATAACATGGCCAAAAATGATGATTGTTTCTTCCTAATATTGGAAATTAGCTCTCATTTTGCTTTCACCTCTTTCAGAACATTTTCATTATTCTTCTAAGCTGTCCATGGTACTCTCAACATTCTTCTGTAAAATCACATTGTAGATACCCTGGACAACATGACAACAAGACATGTTCTACAAGATTGACCCCAGTACACAGACCTGAGAAGGACAATGTGGCCCACACACACCTCCCTGGAAGAGAAACTATACGGGACAACCGAATCACTGAAACCAGCCATAATCGTAGAAGCCTGCACACATTGCGTAATTTTGACAGCAGCGATGCCTGGTTTGAAGCGTCAGTAACTAAAGGATGGAAAAAAAAATATGAATACCTTCGATGATGGAGTTATCTGCCTGTGCGGCGAGGGACTCCTATGCACACGGCTGTTAGGGCAAAACGGATTAACACACGAAATTCAGTTCCTAGTCTCTAAGGACTTCACTAGAGGTGAAAGCTGGCGAATAAAAAAACAATGATATACTTTTATACTTGTACTGTTTTATCTCTCTTTGTTTCCGAACTGGTATCTTCGTGACGTCATGTTTGTTTTCATGGTCTGTGATCTCTCAGTCAATATCAAGTTAATGGCCAGAGTTTTCTGCAAACACGGGCAGATTTGCTAACATGTTTTTATTGCCAGTAAATACTCTAACCCAGTAATAGCTGTCGCGACAGCGCCAATAAAAGTGGCCGCTGATAACATTCTTGGCTTTTGATTTATTTGGAGTCTGGTATGGTCTTGCAAGGTCAAGACAATCTCTCTCTCTCTCTCTCTCTCTCTCTCTCTCTCTCTCTCTCTCTAACCCCGATATTATCTGTATCTTGAAATCGCTTCCCTTTCCGTTATCTTTCTATCCGCCACTCTTTGTTTATCGTGTTGGCTCTCATGTTGTCTTTATCTCTCACTATCTTATCCATTTTTGACAAGAGAAATAAGAAACAGAGTTCTTAAATGTTATGTAGAGTCAGTCTTAACATATAGATGTGAATCATGGACAATTGGATAACAGACAAAAAAATCCCTGGAGGCGGTAGAAATGTGGTCGCACATTGGAATGTTGAGAATACCATAGACAGCTAAGAAGAGTAATTAAAACTTTCTGAAAGAGGCCAAAGCAAAAAGAGAGCTAATTTCCAATATTAGGAAGAAACAATCATCATTTTTGGGCCATGTAATGAGAAGAGAACAACTGGAATATATTGTAAAAAGAAAAGTAAGGAACCCTCGTCACACCAAGTGACGTGTAGTGACGTATGGTGTTCTTCTTCCTCTTCTTCTACCTTTCAGTCCCCGGTGGAGCATAGGTCTTCAACAAACACTTTCCAAGTCATTCTGTTTTTTTCCTTTCGTTTAAGATCATTCCATGTCTTCCCCATCATCTTCATCTCTGCTTCTATCTGTCTTCTCCAAGAATTCCTTGGTCTTCCTCTTTGTCTTTTCCGCTGGGGATTCCAAAGGGCCTGTTGTGTAATACTCTCCGATGGCTTCCGTAGTGTGTGTCCTATCCAACACCATGGTTTTCGCTGTATTTCTTTATCCACTGGTATTTGACTGGTAGATTTCCATAATTCTATGTTAGTAATTTTTGTCCTGCCATTTCCATCCTTCTATTCTGCGTAAACATCCATTAATGAAAGTCAGTATCTTCGTGATTGTCAATTTTGTCGTTCTCCATGTTTCACAGCCATATAATAGGACCGACTTAACATTTGAGTTGAAAATTTTTATTTTTGTATTTAACCTAATTTCTATGGATTTCCATATGTTTCCCAGTGCAATGAAAGCTCCTCTTGCTTTTGATATCCTTATTTTGGTATCATTTTCTGTTCCTCCCTCTTTATCTATATTACTGCCCAGATATCTGTAAGATTGTACGTCTAATAGGTAATGTTGAGACTACTATTTCGATATTACTAATCACTCGTCAATTTATTATCTCCCCCTAGTCTCATAGCACAATCACATTATATTTTCATACACTGCCTGATATAAGGAAATCCCAAGATGGTGGATCTAGGGTCACGTTCTCTCGATCGCTGCAGCAAGTGCATTCGGGGTCTGATTAATTCCTGTTCTCCGTTGCATTTTTCTGCGTTGAAGTCAAAATGATGATCTACTTATTACATCTGCGCCGATAAAGCGGAGTAGTACGCCGCCAACAGTCCCTTTTTGACAAATCAAGTGTTGTGAATGCGACCTTCCACCGTCTAGACTTGATCTGCGCTTTACGTCCCATTGGTGCTGTTTATAGCCGTTGTTGGAATTGCTTGACGCAAGTTATTTTACATGTTACTCATTAATGTGAACTGCTTCTTCAGCCGTAGTTTTATCTCTTTAGGGAATTTGCACGGTGTTTTGTTCGTCGTAGGGCAACTTTCACTAGAGTAATCAGGAATCTAAAAAGAGCGAAATTGTGTGTGCGACATTGTTGTGTGCTACGTCACCGTAAAGGTTCATCGTATATCCCTAGAACGGCCGTACGCTAATCTTACGGTCTGTTTGATATGGTGACGGGGTAATATGACGACTATCTATCTTTATCTTCCGTTCGCCCGAAGTATTGTCTATATCAGCAATGTCGTTTCCTGTATAAATTTTACTGTCTTTTGTAATTCTTGCAGTGGCCCATATAGTTTTGTCTGTAGTGTTGTATCTATGGGCCAATGGATTTTCCTCAGTCTAGTATTTTCAGTGCATTCTTGAAGTATGTGTTCAGCAGTCTGGGGCGCCTGTCCACATGTACAAGTAGTTGATGTGCCGATCTTGAATTTTGTATACATGTGACTATGGAGTCGATTGTGTCCTGTTCTGAGGCGTATAATGATAACTTGTTCATATCTATTCATATTATGAAAGGCATCCTGATTTGGGGCTTGTGGTCGTCTGATTGATTTGATTATCTGTTTCTTATGATGGTATGTAACCGGTGTATCTAGTTGTGTGCCTGTTGAACCTTCCTTTGCCAACTGATCTGCTTTCTCATTTCCTGGTATTCCACAGTGAAATGGGATCCACTGCAGGGCAACCCTGTGGTGCTTGCAGAGTTCAGTCAATAAGGTCTGCAGATGTTGTAATTTTCTGGATTGTACTGCCTGGAGTACTGATCTTGCATCTGTCAAAAACACTACAGGCTGTGGGCTAAGATTACTGTTCAGCAGTTTTTCTATTGCCAACTTTATTGCTTGTATTTATGCATCATAATTGTGACAATATTTCCCTGTTGCTATTTTATTTATATCCCTAGTGTTATTTGGGTACTCTATATATGCACCTGCTCCCCCATTCTTTACTGCATTCTGTGCTGATCCATCTGTGTACACACGAATCCATAGGTCTTGTGGGTATTCTTCATCCAGGAAACTGAGAGTTATTGTTTTTCGCTGTAGACTATTCTGTTCCTCTTTGTCAACTATTCCTTTCACTTCTGTCCGTATTTGAACTGATAATCCTGATTCCTCTGTCCAGGGAGTCTGTTCTGGTATGGGCAGTAGGGGGTTAACCACTCTTGGCATGTCTGGTGTTTGTCTACTATAATACGCTTGGCTTGGTGGATAAAACTGCTTCACTTAAGTCGTCCCAATGCAAGATTTTGGAATCGGTCCTTCATTGGATGTCTCGGCATGCATACACATTTTTCTGCCTGTATCAGCACATTTGTGTCTCTGCGTTCTCTCAGTGCTGGTATCCTCCACAATTTCTCCATCTCCAATATTGGTGTTGATTTCATTGCTCCTGTGATGACCCTAAGTGCCTAGTTTTGTACTTTATCCAGTTCTTGCAATGTGGTGTTTGATGTGAGCACCATGCAGATCCATATTCTAAATGTGGGCGTATACTCTGTTGGTAAACTTTACTGAGTATTTTCCCACTCGCACCCCACGTAGTTCCACACAACTTTCTTAGAATAGCCAACTTTCTCCTTGCTTTTTGGGTTGCCTTATTTATCTGCTGTTTCCAAGATAGTTTGTTATCAAATGTAACTCCGAGAAACGTAGCTTGTATGTCTTCTTTCACATGCTCATTATTTATGCAGCTGGCTCCTGCTTTTTGTTTTGGTGAGAGAATGAAAAGTGTAGTACTGTATTTGTCTGTATTGATGCTGATACACCATCTATTTGTCCATGAATTAAGTGCATTCATAGCTCTTTGCAACAATTTGGAGACCACTGTTGCATACTCCTCTGTGCACCACATTACCAAGTCATCTGCATACATTGCCACTTTGATGCCATGTGGTAGTTCAGTAACTAGGTCATTGATGTAGATCAGAAAAATGTGTTGGAGATAGTACCCCTCCCTGTGGAACGCCATGGCGCAGTAAGACCTTATTACTCTTAAGACCATCCAGTTGCACTCTGACTCTCCTGTTATGCAGGTATGCTTTGACCCATTTGTACATCCTGCCATTTACTCCATAATTTCTCAGTTTCTTCAAAAGCCCTTCCTTCCATACCTTATCAAAAGCTTTCTTTAGGTCTATCCATGCTGCTAGTATCAGTTTCTTTTCTTGAAACGCATCTTCAATTTCCTGGGAAAGATAGGTTGCCTGATCTTCGGTAGAGTAACACTGTCTAAAGCCTGCTTGTTGTGGGACAAGGAGATTTTCACTTTCCAAGTACCACTGCAGTCTGAGATTGATTATACGTTCCATTGTTTTGCACAATCAGTTTGTAAGGCTGATTGGTCTATAGCTGGATGTCGTTGAACAATCTTTTCCTGGCTTTAGTAATGGTATCATAATTGCTTCTCTCCATGCCTGTGGCACTCTACCTGTGATCCAGCAAATGTTGTAGATCTGCAGTAGTTTTGCTTTAGCTGCAGTTTCCAAGTTCTTAATCATTTCATTGGACACTCCATCACTACCTGGTGACTTTTTCATTTTTAATTTGGATATTGCCAGCTCTAACTCTCTTTGTGTAATGGGTATTTCCATGACTTCATGTGTGGTCTCTTCTTGTCTTGCATTTTGTTGTTTTAAACGGGTCTCTTGTCGTTTCTCTAGGCTAATTTCAATATTGCTGTCATTTGCAAAGGAGTTTGCAAAGTGATTTGCTGCATGCTTACCTGTTTGGATGTTTCCATCCTTCTTCAATGTTATTTTGGTGTTCCTTTCTGTACCCTCATCATTCAGCTGTTTTACAAGCTTCCACACTTTTCTTGTGTCTCGTTCGAGATTCAAGAACTCTGTTTTCTCTTCCCAGCTTCTCCATCTGGCTTGTAGTTGAGCTCATTGAAATTTGGCATTAGCATGCTGATAGTTGTTGTGGTGTTCCTGGCAAGGGTTATTTTCTGCTTGCTTTCGAGATATTTCCATGTCATTGTGCAGTTGCTCTAGTTCACTACTCCAGTATGGTTTGTAGTGTTTCCGTGCCCCTCTAGGTATTATTTCACTGGCAGCCTGTATTATTAGTCTACTGAATTCATCAACTATTTTGTTGATGTCTCTGTCTGTATTTATATCTTTAGTCAGTACACTGGTGTAATATTGATACACTTTCCAGTCTGCCTTTTTGTAATTCCATCTGGAGAGAACAACAACAACAGCAGCAGCAGCAGCAGCAGCAACAACAACAGCAACAACAACAACAACAACAACAAATACACAGATAAACTTACTTATTGTGATATTTGACACAGACCTGTTCGCTGTAATTTGAAGAAATGCTGTTTAGCTTTGTAGAGCCATGGCTTTCGCGGGCGCCGCTTCTGACATCATTGTTGTAAACAACATTGTCCCTCGACGCTGAAATGAGAATGAGAAAGGAAAGAAGAAGAAAAATGAAAGTTCAATCACTTTTCTTTTTAAAAAAAAAAAAAAAAAACCGATGATTCATGAAATAAACGTGGTCATTTATACCTCCATTAACACTTTCTTCTTTGCTAGGGAATTCTGAACTTTTTCGTGGCCGCACGCTCGTGTCTCCAGAAGTTCAGACGGGCGGTTCTCAAGCTGATATTGTTAAGCAGGGCCTTAGAGCGAACCTCTACAACAGCTTCAAATAAACGGATAAATATCAGCCCGCGAGAAGGTTTTATAGTAAAAAGAAAAAGTAAAGTACCCCCGTCACGCCAAGTGACGTATAGGGAATATGGTGTTAGTGACCATACATTTTACAGACCTTCAGCACATGATTTTTGGGGTAATGTGGTCGGTTTTACGCCCGTGCCGCTTTACTTTCTCAGAAAAAATCCGGTACCCATTTAAGGCTGGGGGAACCGGAAGCCGTCGGTTGGGATCGAACCCTACCTATTGTCCTTTGTAGTCCAGTTCACTAACCACTGAGCTATCGCGGCTCCCCGAGAAGATTTTATACCGGAGGCAAAGACATCTCCCAATAGCAGAGCTGGAAGTTGTCAGCGACCCACAGCTGATGGCTTGCGACAGGATCGATGAACCAGAACCATCCAGACCCTACTCCACCTCTCCGTGGTGCCTCCAGTAACAGACTAACCTTTCTAGTCTAGCCAAGCGAGTAGGGATCGAAGAGGGAAGACAACCCGGTACTCACAAAAATAATAATGCTGAAGTCGGATGTGTTGGGCCATAAGGCGCAAATATCACAGTTTTGACTGCAAACCACAAAACAACGCAGACACGCCCACTTAACATCCTCTTAAGGGCGGATGATGAGAAAGTGTATTCCTTTAGTCATCGGTCGAAATCAAGCAAGCGCTCCTCAAGAAAATCTTAAAAGAATCCTAACCTATGTGCATAAACTCCGTAGCACTGCAAGGGCCACGGTGTCGGTAGGTTTTTGCTAAATTAAATATTTTCTATAATTCTCTATCCTCTGTGTATGGTATCGTTCTGTTGTTGACTGTTAGTGGTTAGTGGTTAGTTGTTAGTGGTTAGCGGTTAGTGGTTAGTCAAAGGCCCCGGTATCACTGCAAACGAATTAAAATCCATAATTGCTCAACCACCAGTGGAATAATCCGAATTAAAACTCATCTCATTGAAGGATCCAAACAAAGAAAGGCACCTGCAGTCCACATCATAGCAGCTGCAACACACGCCAAAAGACATAAGGCGAAGCGGCACCGAAAGTGAACGCAGCTGAATTGTCCTTCCTAATACGATGCTACAATTCATTGTAAGCAATCGGAATATCAAAACATGATCCGGATCAAAAACACAGCTCACGGTGTGCACAGAGCACCTAACTCAGTAGCTCAAGCAGCAAGCCAGACTTGGAATATGAGGAAACTGCAACAAGGAACACTTTTCAGACTGAGCCTCAACGATTCCTACCGCCTATCCGCCATATTGACCGGAAGTCTCTGTTGACTGTTTACTATGCAACAACACCACGTTATCTATAATATTATACATGTAGTATATTTCCTCTTTGTCCCCCGATCTCTATTTTCATTTATTTTCCCAATTGTAACCAAGTACTCCAACTTTCCTCTTCTCACTATGTCCATAAAAAGCAGGTATCCTCTTCATCATCCGCCCTTAAAATAACATCAAGTGAGCATAGATGTGTTGTGTTCTGGTTTACAGCCAGGCTGCGATATTTGTACTTCTGGCCCACACATCCGACTTCGTTGCGACATTTTTAAGTACCGGGTTGCTTCCAACTTCGATCTCTACTTGTTTAGCCAGACTGGTTAGTCAGTTCCTGGAGCACCGCTGACAGGTGGAGTAGGGTCTTGGTCAGCTATGTTTCTCATCGGTCCTGATGCTTGCTGTCAGCTGTGGGTTGTTGGCCTTTCTCACCTCAGTTGTTGGGTGGGTGTCTTGGCTTCTTTATTATTCTTAATGTCCTTGCATAATTGAATTATTTGAGGGTAATCATCATTGAGTTATTTGTGGGTTATCATCATTGAGTTATTTATGGGTTATCATCATTGAGTTATTTGTGAGTTATCATCATAGAGTTATTCATGGCTTATCATCATAGAGTTATTTGTGGGTTATCATCATAGAGTTATTTGTGGGTTATCATCATAGAGTTATTCAGTTATCGTCATAGAGTTATTTATGGGTTATCATCATAGAGTTATTTATGGGTTATCATCATAGAGTTATTTGTGGCTTATCATCATTGAGTTATTTATGGGTTATCATCATAGAGTTATTTGTGGGTTATCATCATAGATTTATTCATGGGTTATCATCATTGTGTTATTTGTGGGTTATCATCATAGGATTTTGGTGGGTTATCATCATAGAGTTATTTGTGGGTTATCATCATAGAGTTATTTGTGGGTTATTATCATAGAGTTATCGTCATAGAGTTATTTGTGGGTAATCATCATAGACTTATTTGTGGGTTATCATCATAGAGTTATTTGTGGGTTATCATCATAGAGTTATTCAGAGTTATCGTCATAGAGTTATTTGTGGGTTATCATCATAGAGTTTTTGTGGGTTATCAACATAGAGTTATTTGTGGGTTATCATCATAAAGTTATTTGTGGGTTATCATCATAGAGTTATTTGTGGTTTATCATCATTGGGTTATCATCATGGTGAGCTGTGTGAGTTCAAGGCTTGTTTGTGCTACTTCCTAGCGCCTGCAGAACTGATTTGAAATTTTAAAAAAATACGACTTCCGGTCAATACGGCAGAAAGGCGACAGGAACCGTTGAGGCTTTGTTTGAAAAGTGTTCCTTGTTGCAGTTTCCTCATATTCCAAGTCCAGCTTGCTGCCGGAGCTACTGAGTTTAGTGCTCTGTGCACACTGTGAGTTGTGTTTTTCATCCGGATCGTGTTTCGATATTTCGATTGTTTATGATGAATGATGATATCGTATGACGAAGGACAGTTCGGCTGCGTTCACTTTCGGCGCGGTTACGCCTTATGTCTTTTAGCATGTGCTGTGGCTGCTATGATCGGAATTGCAGCTGCCTTTCTTTGATTGAATTCTTCAATGCGATGAGATGTTAATTCGAATGATTCCATTGGCACGGGCCTTTGAGCAATTATGGATTATAATTTGTTTGCAGTGATACCGGGGCCTTCGACTAACTATAACTACGACTACATGTGACGTGATTTTTATACTTTAATGCTTCTTCTTCTTCTTCTTCTATGTTTCCTCCATTGCCGTTGGCGTCGAGGAGAGATACAATCTGCGATTCTTTGCTCTTCTGTTGGCCTCTTCTGGTGTTATCCCTCCTAGTGACTCTAGTATTCCCTTTATCCATCTCTTTCTCGGTCTTCCTCTTAATCTGGCGTTTTCGTAGCGTTTGTTTATAGCTTTTTGGGCCGTTGTTAGTTCTTTTTGTCTTGTTATGTGGCCGAACCAATTTATCTGTGGTTTCTTTATGTATTAGATGGCTGGTTTAATTTCGAGTTTCTTCCTCAGGTCGGTGTTTCTTACTCTGTCCCTTAAGCTGTTTCCTGTCATTCTTCTGACACATTTCATTTCGGTGGTCGTTATCTTTCTGTATGATCGCGATTGTCTCTCAGTTATCTTGGCTCTGAGCACTCTTGATTGTGTTACATTGTCCTCTGTTGCTGTGTTAGTTCTTTGACGCTGAGGTAATCAAATGTGGCTGTGTGATCTCAAGAACCGAGAACCGCTGATCAAGACCTGGCGCGCGAGTCGTGCAGCACGGGAGAAAACCCTGTCAGTACAGTCACGCCAGACAGGTGACGACGACTTAACATTAAAGCACTTCCCCGTTTATGAATTCGCACCATCTGGTTTTCTGCACCGACGGACGCCTTCAGGGGTTGAACGCTCCGAGTTGTTTTCAACGGCACTTCTGAAAATATTTCTGACTTAAATCCAAGGAGATTACGAAGGGGCACGACAACGCAGGCCACGGATATTATCTGGTTCGCGTGTTTTGTCGTGACTCCAGCTTAAATACGGATTGCCTTTCGATGAAACTGGATTAATTGACACTGTACTGATCCTGCTGTAGTGCTCAGCGGTCGGTAGGATTATTTAGAATTTTCGTTGGGTAATCCTCTCTGGATTTTGACTTTTGATTAATGTATTTAAAAGAGGATTTTATTTTAGGTAAATTAAAAGTGTTTGTGCGCGATGTGTATAATGTGGTACTTAATAATTTCGATTATTGTTGAAATAAATTAGCTGATTTGATCAAATTATCGGGATCATCATCATCATTGAGTGCCGTCTCCGCATCGAAAGTTGGCTACCATGGAGCGCCATTCCACTCTGTCTCTTGCTTTGATGGTGCAGGCTGTCATAGGTTGACTTGTCCATCTTTTGATGTTACTCGTCCATGTTAGTCTTGGTCTGCCTCTGCCTCTTTTACCTTGTATTTTCCCTTCCAATATTACTTTTAGTAGGCTGGTGTGTCTTAACATGCTCCATAAATCTCATTTGCCTTGTTCTAATTGTGTTTAGTAGTTCTCTTTTTATTTTTAGTTGTTTTAAGACTGCATCGTTTGTTTTCTTTTCCTTCCATCCAATTCTATATATTCTTCTATAAATCCACATGTCAAAGTCTTCAATTCTCTTTCTGTTTTCTGGTCTAATGTTCATGTTTCTGCACCATACAGGAATGTTGATAAAATATAAAATGTTGCTATTCTTAGTTTTATCTCCGGTGTTTTTTGTTTTGATGTTAGTATCTTTTTCATGGCATTAAAATTACTTTTTGCCATTCCTATTCTTTTGTTTATTATCCTTGGTTTAGTACGGAATTAACTGATTAGCCTCTCTCTTCTTATTCTCTCCATTTGGTGTTGTTTTAAAGCGTTGCAGAATATATGAATAAATAATATTTTCTTTATTTCTGTCGTTCATCATCATCAAGTACCGGGCATGATGGCGTAGGTGATCATGTCTCTCCACAACTTTCGATCTCGACAGTTATCATTTTTCTGTTATTGACCTTCTGCCAAGCCATTCTCTTAAGCTGTTTGGTATCTTTTCTCTTTGCTTCCCTCTATCTCTTCGTCTTTCAATTTTCCCAGTTGTTACAATATATTCCAGCTGTTATTTTCTAATTCATCATCATGTGCCATACCGGTTGGCGTAGGCGATCGCGATCATGTCCCACCACAATCTTCTATCTACACTGCATCGTATCAGTTCTGTTGTTGACTGTTTTCCATGCCATGACACCAAGCTATCAAGTATTTTCTCTCTTTGTCGTCCGCAATCTCTCTTTCCTTTTATTTTGCCAGTTGTAACCAAGTATTCCAACTTTCCTCTTCTCACGATGTGCCCGAAAAATTTTGATTGTTTCTTTCTGATGTTTTTTAGGAGCTCCCTCTTTGTATTGGCCTCTTTGAGAACTTCCTCATTGATCTTTTTAGCTGTCCAGGGAACTTTCAACATTATCTCTTCTCATTACATGGCCAAAAAATGGTGATTGTTTCTTTCTAATATTGGAAATTAGCTCTCTTTTTGCTTTGGCCTCTTTCAAAACGTTTTCATTACTCTTACAACTACCGTCGTAACTTCTTTGTACAATCATGAATCGCCCCAATAATAGAAATCACGAAAACAACATTAAGGGGGATTCCAATGGAAAAACCCTCGTTCGGTAGGGGACATCATGTGCTACAGGTGATACCCGATCGTCATCAAGCTATTGTAAGCAAAATAATTCTGTCGTTAATCCGAAACTAATAAGGAATGTGGTTGTCCGCGTCATCATCCGTCTTCAGAAAGACGTTAAGTGGGCGTAGATATGTTGTGTTGTAGTTTGCAATAGAACTGTCATATTTGCGCCTTATTAGCGATTTTTTAGTAACCGAATTGCCTTCCCTCTTCGATATTTGCTTGCTTGGTCAGAGTAGACAGGTTAATCTGTCTCATGTGGAACCACGAAGAAGTGGAGTAGGGTCTGAATGGTTCTGGTACGATATGATACCAGCGCATGTCATCAGCCGCGAGTTTATGACATCTTCCAGCTTTGTTGTTTGGCGCCTTGTCTCCATCAGCTATGAGTCGCCGATAGCTTCCACCTTTGTTGCTGTCTGGCGCCTTGGCTCCATCAGCCAGGACTCGCTGACAGCCTCCAGCTTTGTTGTTTGGCGCCTTGTCTCCGTCAGCCATGGGTCGCTGACAGCCTCCAGCTTTGTTGTTGTCTGGCGCCTTGTCTCCATCAGCTAAGACTCGCTGACAGCCTCCAGCTTTGTTGTTGTCTGGCGCCTTGTCTCCATCAGCTAAGACTCGCTGACAGCCTCCAGCTCTGTTGTTGTCTGGCGCCTTGTCTCCATCAGCTAAGACTCGCTGACAGCCTCCAGCTTTGTTGCTGTCTGGCGCCTTGTCTCCATCAGCTAAGACTCGCTGACAGCCTCCAGCTTTGTTGTCTGGCGCCTTGTCTCCGTCAGCCATGAGTCGCTAACAGCCTCCAGCTTTGTAGTTGTCTGGCGCCTTGTCTCCATCAGCTAAGACTCGCTGACAGCCTCCAGCTCTGTTGCTGTCTGGCGCCTTGTCTCCATCAGCTGAGACTCGCTGACAGCCTCCAGCTCTGTTGTTGTCTGGCGCCTTGTCTCCATCAGCTGAGACTCGCTAACAGCCTCCAGCTCTGTTGCTGTCTGGCGCCTTGTCTCCATCAGCTAAGACTCGTCTGACAGCCTCCAGCTCTGTTGCTGTCTGGCGCCTTGTCTCCATCAGCTAAGACTCGCTGACAGCCTCCAGCTCTGTTGCTGTCTGGCGCCTTGTCTCCATCAGCTAAGACTCGCTGACAGCCTCCAGCTCTGTTGCTGTCAGGCGCCTTGTCTCCGAAAGAATACAACAATTTTATGTCTGTAGATGTTTTATTGCTGGTTCTTTTGTCAGTTTTTCTGTTGCCTTGAAGCGTTGTAGGAAAAAGGAGGAATGTAGTATTATCTGATATCTGTAGAAGTCGTATTGCTTATCTTTTGATCGCTTCCCTTTCAGATATAGTGTCGTTCTTCGGTATATCTGGACGCTGTTAAGATATAAATGTTTTTATTCTTGCATAAGTCTTATTCTAATTTCCAATATTAGGAAGAAACAATCATCATTTCTTTGGCCATGTAATGAGAAGAGAACAACTGGAATATATTGTGACAACTGGGAAAATTGAGGAACGAAAAGATAGAGGGAAGCAAAGAGAAAAGATGTCAGACAGCTTAAGAGAATGGCTTGGCAGAAGGTCAACAACAGAAATGACAAATAACTGTCGAGATCGAAAGTTGTGGAGAGACATGATCACCTACGCCAGCAGGCCCGGTACTTCATGATGATGATGCCTTATTCCAGGGAGCCGCGACAGCACAGTGATTAGTGAACTGTCTACAAAGGACAAGAGGGCTTCAATCTTGATCGATGACTTCCGGGTTCACCCAGCCTTAAATGAGTACCGTATTTTTTTCTGGGAAATTAAAGCGGCACGGGCGTAATACCAACCTCATTACCCCAAAAATCATGTTCCGGAGATCTATACAAATATGGTCACGAACACCATATTCCCTATACGTCACTTGACGTGACGGGGCTCTTTATTTTATTTTATTTTTTTTTATTTTTAAATGTGTCTTATTCCGTCAATCCATCTCTTTATTGTTCTCTGTTCGGATGTTTTGAGGACGAAAGCTTCTTTGTTTCATTCTTACCAAGTGCCTGAATCTTTCACTTGTTGTTTGTTTATATATTCCAGCACGGTCGAATTCTGATCTGTTCTTTGATTGACACTTTATATACTTGATCTATCTTTGGGTTGTTGTGTCTTTCTCAAGGACTTCATTTGGCAAAGTGTGACTTCTATGTGTGGGCTTTGTTCAATGGCCATGTTTACATTAGTAACCTAAGGTTGGTGTGAAAGTGCTTTTGTTTAGTTGACTCCATCCAATTACCCTCAAAGAATGTCGATGCTTTGGATGGTCCAGACTCACGTGCACTTTCTCAGTCGCACGGCCCAGAACCCGTTCCACGTTATAAACTGACATAGAACTGGAGTCGTCAGTCGCTGGACACTGAGGGAATTGCTGAGGAGGGGATCTGAGCACCTATGGACATGTTCGGAGTGCAATGATGATGACCCGGAAATAACTCAATAACTCAATAACCCTCAAAGAAATCCGAAATATACTCAATAATCGGATGACCACATCTTCTTAGAGGCAAAACGGGCACTCTGCACAATACAATCTTGATCCTAACGTTGTCCTAACAAAGCCAAACCTGGACCCTAGATGCAAGAACAATAAGAAAAAAATAACCTCTACAGAGGTGAAATGTGTTAGACGAATGACAGGAAGCAGCCTGAGAGATAAGATCAGAAATGAAGAACTGAGGGGAAAAAAGCTAGAAATAATTCCCGCTATAGAACGAATATATAAAGAAATAATAGTTAAAACAGTTTGGACACATGATAAGACAGTGATCAAAACACAACGAGCCTTTAATAAACGCTATGAGAACACAAGACCCAGGTGCCGACTATGAAAAAGATGGATTGATGGAATATTAGAAAAAAAAATAGGAAACATAACAGCAGGAGAGACCAACAGAAGAGTAAAAGATGGATTAATGGAATATTAGAATCAATATTGTGTGTGTGTTAGTCACCTCTAGTGACTCGGGCAGATGGTGCTCGTAAACCTGGGAGGGCCGACCATCTAAGGGCAGAATCCCCCTACAGGAAAGATCATCTGCTGTCTTGCAGGAAGATTGGGGACAATCAAAGGCTAAGGAAAGCTAACCTGAATAAAATGCTGGCTGAAATCGGATGCACTGGGCCACTGGCGCAGAACACAGTGCAACGTTTTAACGGGTGTCCAATCAGAGTGGATCTGGCAGACTCTAATTGTGATGTTCTGTCTGTGGGGGCGATCAACACACTTAACCTGACAGCTGACCTCATGTGAGAGTCTGGGATCCTACTCTGATTGAGTCCTGATCGCAGAGAGAGAGAGAGAGAAAGAGAGAGAGAGATGGAATATTAGAAACAATATGAAACATAACAGTAGGAGAGGCCAACAGAAGAGTAAAAGATGGATTGATGGAATATTAGAAACACTAGGAAACATAACAGTAGGAGAGGACAACAGAAGAGTAAAAGATGGATTGATGGAATATTAGAAACACTAGGAAACATAACAGTAGGAGAGGACAACAGAAGAGTAAAAGATGGATTGATGGAATATTAGAAACACTAGGAAACATAACAGTAGGAGAGGACAACAGAAGAGTAAAAGATGGATTGATGGAATATTAGAAACACTAGGAAACATAACAGTAGGAGAGGACAACAGAAGAGTAAAAGATGGATTGATGGAATATTAGAAACACTAGGAAACATAACAGTAGGAGAGGACAACAGAAGAGTAAAAGATGGATTGATGGAATATTAGAAACACTAGGAAACATAACAGTAGGAGAGGCCAATAGAAGAGTAAAAGATGGATTGATGGAATATTAGAAACACTAGGAAACATAACAGTAATAGAGGACAACAGAAGAGTAAAAGATGGATTGATGGAATATTAGAAACACTAGGAAACATAACAGTAGGAGAGGACAACAGAAGAGTAAAAGATGGATTGATGGAATATTAGAAACACTAGGAAACATAACAGTAGGAGAGGACAACAGAAGAGTAAAAGATGGATTGATGGAATATTAGAAACACTAGGAAACATAACAGCAGGAGAGGCCAACAGAAGAGCAAAAGATGGATTGATGGAATATTAGAAACACTAGGAAACGTAACAGTAGGAGAGGACAACAGAAGAGCAAAAGATGGATTGATGGAATATTAGAAACACTAGGAAACATAACAGCAGGAGAGGACAACAGAAGAGTAAAAGATGGATTGATGGAATATTAGAAACACTAGGAAACATAACAGTAGGAGAGGACAACAGAAGAGTAACAGATCCCAAACGAAATGTCCCCTCCATTTCCATAATTCACAGCCATATGTTGATATTTTGAAGATACATGTCTTTAGTAGGTTTTATTTTAGTGTCTCCTTGGTAATGCCCCATTTGTTCTTCATGACGTTTAATGTTTGTGTTATTGCTAATCTTCATATAACCTCGTTCTGACAATCTCCATTGTTAGTTACTACAGATCCCAGAACGGTAATGACAGACTGCACTTACGGCTCTAGTCTCCCGCCAGTTGTCTCTTTTTTGAGCGAGCTTGCGATTATGGAGAGTGAATCTGTGCCTGCTAACCTTGCCTCTTTTGTTAGAGTTCCTTATGGTGTTCCTCGAAGTCGTCCTTTTTCCCTCTAACCAGATGGTTCCCATTTGAGAGCTGTTTAGTAATTCTCTGGTTGTTTCTTCTAAATACATACCCGACATATGTCCCTCTTCTTTTTATCATCATCATCGTCGCCGCCGCCGTCGTCGTCACCACCATAATCAAGTATCATGTCTGCTGGCGTGGGTGATCATGTCTCTCCACAACTTTCGATCTCGACAGTTATCACTTCTGTTGTTGACCTTCTGCCAAGCCATTCTCTTAAGCTATCTGGTATCTTTTCTCTTTGCTTCCCTCTATCTCTTCGCCCCTCAAATTTTCCTATTTGTTACAATATATTCCAGCTGTTCCCTTCTTATTACATGGTAAAAAATTATGATTGTTTCTTCCTAATATTGAGTATTAACTATCTTTTTGCTTTGGCCTCTTTCATAACGTTTTTTTGTGCTTGGTGTCTTTGATCGCCTTATTTATTTCAAGCTTTCCAAATCTTAACTCTTTCCATACGGAATCTTTTTATCGACGCAACAGAAGAGATTTCAGAGACAAAATTATTCATAGTTTTAAGAATCAATCTACATATTTATATTTATCTAACATATAACATGTTATATATAAATGTTTAGATAATTGAACAAGGTATTAGTAAAAAAAAGTAAAAAGTACCCCCGTCACGCCAACTGGCGTATATGGAATATGGTGTTAGTGACCATCAATTTTACAGACCTTCGGCACATGATTTTTGGGGTAATGTGGTCGATATTACGCCCGTGCCGCTTTACTTTCCCAGAAAAAAAATCAGGTACCCATTAAAGGCTGGGTGAACCGGAAGCCGTCGGTTGGAATCGAACCCTTCCTCTCGTCCTTTGTAGTCCAGTTCACTAACCACTGAGTTATCGCGGCTCCCAACAGGGTATTAGATTTCACCAATACCAAGATGATACAAGACATGTAAAAAGAATATGGTTTAATGACGTTAACACTAATCAAATTGAGTGTGACGCACTATGCGGCGAAACGTACGCTGCCAAAGTCGGCATGGCACACAGTGCTGCGAAATATACGGAAAGAGTTATAGCCACCTTTACAATTCTGACTCTGCTCTCAGCAGCAATAGTGGAATTATGTACAATTTTGCGAGGAGGGATGGGAGGGAATCCCCTATCGATTGCCGTGTTGAGGATGTTTAAGCGATAGTTTGGACAAAGAACTAAATTACTTACTAGAAGATGGCTGCCTGGCCCATGATCAAGTAGAAAGAAACACTTATGCCTACAGTCGATGCAACGTAAAATGGAGGCAATTGAGTAGGGATCGAATAGGGAATGTAACCGGGTGCACACACAATGTCATGGAGAAGTTGAATGTGTTTTATCTTCTTTTCTCTTCACTTTCTTCAACTTCAGCATCGTCGACTTCTTCTGGCTTTTCATTCATTTACATTCTACATTCTATATTCTACATTCTATATTCTACATTCTACATCTTTTTATATTCTACATTCTATATTCTACATTCTATATTCTACATTTTATATTCTACATTCTATATTCTACATTCTACATATTTTTATATTCTACATTCTATATTCTACATTTTATATTCTACATTCTCTATTCTATATTTTATATTCTACATTCTATATTCTACATTTTATATTTTGCATTTTACATTCTACATTCTACATACTATATTCTACATTCTATAATTTACATTATATATTCTACATTCTATATTTTGCATTCTATAATCTACATTCTATATTCTCCATTCTACATTATATATTCTATATTCCGCACTCTACATTTTATATTCTACATTCCGCACTCTACATTTTATATTCTATATTCCGCACTCTACATTTTATATTCTACATTCCGCAATCTACATTCGCCAAACAGCAGTAAAAGTCTCCGTTAAGTCGGAGGTTAACTTCAATTTACTGTAAACCATAAAACAACGTACCTACGCCGAAATAACGCCCTTTTATGAGCTGACGATGTAGACGAAGAATAGTCGTTGGATTAATGCACAACAATAATAGTAGAGGGTAGGTTTAGTGTGAGCACAGACGGAAACATCATCTACGTTTTCTTGAGCATCCACTCAAATAGCAAACCGATGATGATTCTATATACCAGTGGCGTATACTGGTTATGGGGTCTGGGCTACCGCTAACATAATAAATAAAGACATACATTATATTCAGTAGGCTAACATCAAGTAATATTTGATAATGACATCACTACATTTTAAATTACTTACTTATTTATATGTAAACTCCATCCGTCTTGTTTGGGACGAAAATGTCTCGATGACTTTGTCATTGAAAGTACTGTTGGGTTGGTTTCTAAGTTTCTGAAGGAATGATTTCTCAATGGACATTAATGCTAAACCAGATAAGCGTTCTTGTGTCTGAGTTGAGCGACAATAAGATTTGATTCTCTTGAGTGCAGAAAAAGTTCTTTCTAAAGATGCTGATGCGCATAACGTAGTTATAAATAGGTAAGGAAGTTCCGATAATCAACATGGTTTCACTTTGTGACGATTCTGATTGGCTAGAGCTAAAAATAACCAATGAAACCGCATTTTATATAGGTAGCTCTCGGACGTATAATTTTGACGGGAATTATTGAATGTGAAGGTCATTAATTCTAAGTCGGAGAGAAGAGAAATGTACCGCTGCTGATTAGCGGTTTCTTGTACTATTTTTATAGTAGTTTCAGCTTCATTCACAAACGTTATAGTGGCCATAGGAAAACCTTGCTTTAATAAATGCAAATCAAAGCAAATAAATCATATTGGCCTACGGAATGTGTTATAGAATATTCGAAAATGTGTAATATAATTTTGAAAAAAAAATATAATAAATTATCATTTCCCTTTGTATTTCGTTAATATGTTCAGGCTACCGGCGGTAGCTGCGGTAGCATAGGGAATAAGCCACTGATATATACACATGTATTGGTGCAGATTTACTTTTTGTTTTGTATCCATACAATAACACACCCAGCACTTTTTTCTTACAGAGTAATAACACTGAGTTGAAATCGTGAACCAATCCACATGAATACAACAAACACACAAATTAATACGCCTTCCTAGCACAATTTCAACGAAACATGAACTACAAATGGCTAAACTAAAACATGAACAGCAGTAGTCAGAACAAAACAATTGGCTAAACGTTGCTCATTTCAACTCTCGAAGTTTGAAACAGAAATGGTGATCGTCAGAAGGTTATCGGTTATTTCCGTTGTTGGATTAATTCTGTTGCTGACTCGCAGTGGACACTCAAATCTTGAAGCCTACATCAAACAGATATGTAAGCGCATACCAATCCATACGACTGTTTCAAAGACGAATGGGGATAATGGATTCAGGATTAATATCCAAGGATTACCTAGCCCGGATATTTACAAAGCTGGGGAAACATACACAGGTAGGATTGAAGTGTTCGTCTGTTCTTTGTTCTGTTCTATGTAACCATTTAGAAAATTATCCTACAATAGTGGTTTTTTTCTCCTTCTAGGTATTTCATGAGAAAATGAGGGGGGGGGGATGGTTTTCGTCGTGAATCAGTGGATAGCGCACTGGCCAACCGTGGATAAGAGGTCAGGTCTACCAAAGGCCTACTTCTAAGTTATCTATCTATCTATTTACCTTTTGAGCCGTAGCCGGCCCACAGGGCATAGACCCAGGTACTCTTTCTCTTATCTAATTTTTTTTCTGGCAGTTTTCAATCCTTGTAAAGATATTTTATCAAATCTCGCCATTTGTCTCTGTTCTGTGTAGGCAGCTCTATCTCATCGAGGGAGCAGATTCCTGCTGCTCTTGACTCTCTCATCAATGTTCTTCTCAGTGTCTCTCTGGATCTTCCTCTTTTCCTCTTATCTGTTGTTTCCCACATGAGGGCTTGCTTTGCTATTCAGTTATTATCTCTCCTCATCACATGTCCAACATATGACCATCGTCTTTTCTTGATTACTGAAGATATTAGTGGTTGATTAGAGATTTCTCTAATTTATCAACGTTTTATTAACAAAAGCGTTTTTACGATCGAGGTTTGTTAAACCTCTGATCAACGGTTTCTAAGTTAAGCCGAGCCGTTAATGGGTACCGACGATTATTCCCTGGTGAACATCGCGCATATCGTAATGCTGACAGTGTTTCTAAAAATATGCAGGCGATTTTTAGATTTTAGAGCAAACACGATATTCCTTCCTTCCTTCCTCCCTCCTTCCCTCCTTCCCTCCCTCCCTCCCTCCCTCCCTCCCTCCCTCCCTCCCTCCATCCCTCCCTCACTTCCTTCCTCCCTCCCTCTCTCATTAAGACGAATATAACTTAGATTATAAACAAAATAACACACACAACCTACAAGTTTTTGTTCCTGCTGAAAGCCTATTAAGCCGAAACGTCGTTTTGGTTAGTGTTGTCCACTTGTTACGTGAAGCTTTAACCATACGGTTTTGTTTTAAAATATTTTTTCTCCTATATCTAAGTGTTTTTTTTTCATTTCACCTCACAATTAGTGTCACCACAGATTCCCAATTGTGCACATTTATGTGCATTTCTTTGTCTTGAGACTACAAGTTAATATCAGCGGCGCTGGAACGGTCAAGAACAAGATTATTCTTATAACCTTCAGCTCCCTGTGGAGCATAGGTCTTCAACAAACACTTTCAGCTGCCTGTGGAGCATAGGTCTTCAACAAACACTTTCAGCTGCCTGTGGAGCATAGGTCTTCAACAAACACTTTCAGCTGCCTGTGGAGCATAGGTCTTTAACAAACACTTTTAGCTCCCAGTGGAGCATAGGTCGTTAACAAACACTTTCAGCTCCCAGTGGAGCATATGTCTTCAACAAACACTTTCAGCTCCCAGTGGAGCATAGGTCTTCAACAAACACTTTCAGCTCCCTGTGGAGCATAGGTCTTCAACAAACGCTTTCAGCTCCCTGTGGAACACAGGTCTTCAACGAACGGTTTCAGCTCCCTGTGGAGCATAGGTTATTAACAAACACTTTCAGCTCCCTGTGGCGCATAGGTCTTCAACAAACACTTTCAGCTCCCTTTGGAGCATAGGTCTTCAACAAATACTTTCTTCTCCCTGTGGAGTATAGGTCTTCAACAAACACTTTCAGCTCCCTGCTGAGCATAGGTCTTCAACAAACACTGAAGGGAGCTGAAAGTGTTTGTTGACGACCTATGCTCCACAGAGAGCTGAAAGGAAGGAGAAGAATAGAAAACCTCGTACAGTGAGACAAACTTAAATTAAACATAATTTTAAAATATAGAATAAAAAAAAAACAACCAACAACAACAACAACAACATAATAGAAGATTTGCATTATCATGATTTTAGACACAACACTTTGTCAGCTCATGTGCTCCAAAAAAAGTGTCTATTTCTGACAAGATATGCTCTGAAATGTCATATTCATTGTTTATCGAAATGGAATCAACGACATTTTCATCGTAAAATAGAAATTCTGTGAGTTTTGTTATCGGAATGTGGGCGTCAGGTGTGATTGATTTAAATGTCAGTTGTGCCAAGGAAACAACAAAAAAAAAAACAGGAAAGCTAAAATATTCTTGGAGAAGACAGATGGAAGCAGAGGTAAAGATGATGGGAAGATATGGAATGATCTTAAAAGAATGGCAAGAAACAGAACGGCTTGGAAAGTGTTTGTTGAAGACCTATGCTCCACAGGGAACTGAAAATGTTTGTTGAAGACCTATGCTGCTCAGGGAACGTAAAGTGTTTGTTGAAGACCTATTCTGCACAGGAAACTGAAAGTGTTTGTTGAAGACCTATGCTCCACATGGAGCTGAAAGTGTTTGTTGAAGACCTATGCTCCACATGGAGCTGAAAGTGTTTGTTGAAGACCTATGCTCCACATGGAGCTGAAAGTGTTTGTTGAAGACCTATGCTCCACATGGAGCTGAAAGTGTTTGTTGAAGACCTATGCTCCACATGGAGCTGAAGGTGTTTGTTGAAGACCTATGCTTCACATGGAACTGAAAGTGTTTATTGAATACCTATGCTCCACATGGAACTTAAAGAAAGTTATTGGTTATTGGCTATTGTTTATAGAAGGCCCCGGTATCACAGCAAACGAATTAAAATCCATAATTGCTCAACCGCCCGTGCCAGTGGAATCATCCGAATTACTAATTCATCTCCCAAACAAAGAAAGGTAACTGTAGTCCCCATCGTAGCAGTCTCAGCACACGCCAAAAGACATAAGGCGAAACCGCGCAGAAAGTGAACACAGCCAACTGTTCCCTGTCATACGATATCATCATTCATCGTAAACAAGCGGGATATCGTAGCAGGATCAAAACGGATGAGACACACAGCTCACGGTGTGCACAGAGCACTTAATTAAAGAAAGTGTTTATTGAAGACCTATGCTCAACATGGAACTGAAAGTGTTTATTGAAGACCTATGCTCCACGTGGAACTGAAAGTGTTTATTGAAGACCTATGCTCCACGTGGAACTGAAAGTGTTTATTGAAG
Organism: Megaustenia siamemsis; assembly: GCA_032433765.1. Classification (NCBI taxonomy): domain Eukaryota; kingdom Metazoa; phylum Mollusca; class Gastropoda; order Stylommatophora; family Ariophantidae; genus Megaustenia; species Megaustenia siamemsis. The sequence continues at coordinate 44,195,557 of JAVIAB010000107.1, read as the reverse complement.
ACCTATGCTCCACGTGGAACTGAAAGTGTTTATTGAAGACCTATGCTCCACGTGGAACTGAAAGTGTTTATTGAAGACCTATGCTCCACGTGGAACTGAAAGTGTTTATTGAAGACCTATGCTCCACGTGGAACTGAAAGTGTTTATTGAAGACCTATGCTCCACGTGGAACTGAAAGTGTTTATTGAAGACCTATGCTCCACGTGGAACTGAAAGTGTTTATTGAAGACCTATGCTCCACGTGGAACTGAAAGTGTTTATTGAAGACCTATGCTCAACATGGAACTGAAAGTGTTTATTGAAGACCTATGTTCCACAGGGAGCTGAAAGGTAGAAGAATAAAAACAAGAAATAGTTGCTTCCCGTGTTGTATCGACACGAAAATTGCGTGGCTGGAGTGTCTTCCCCTGTGCCGGAATTTATGCAGGAAAAAATGAGACAAGTTGTTGCCCCTTGTAACATGTTTCTTCCCTCCTCGCAGCCGAGCGATCCGTTACGAGCAGTAAATCTTTTAAGTCAAACATGGACCCTGTCTAAATCACAATTAAGAAAGATCAATACATGTGAGATGCGATGCTTGAGAAAAGTAACAAACAACACAAGAAGAGATAGAATACCAAATGAAACCGTAAGAAAAATAGTAGGAACAAAACCTGCCAAGAATATATAGAACAACAACTACTTAAATGGTTTGGCCACCTGGTCAGAATGAATCCTTACCAATCACCATCAAGGGCGTTCTTCTCGAGAATGCATGGAAAAAGACCAAGAGGAAGACCCAGAAGAAGATGGATAGATGCAGTGATAGAGACATGTAACAACAAAGGAAAGTCACTAATTCAGACAGTTCGAGCAGCTCAAGAACGACAAATGATATAACCACGACACCTTTTAGGTATCAGTGAAAAGAGAAAAGAAGATGGATAGATGCAGTGACAGAGACATGTAACAACAAAGGAAAATCACTAATTCAGACAGTTCGAGCAGCTCAAGAACGACAAATGATATAAACCACGACACCTTTTAGGTATCAGTGAAAAGAGAAAAGAAGAAGAATGATTTAATGTAAGGAATGGTTAATAGGAGTCACGTGAAGAACCGTAATCACTGGACTCCTATATGATTAAAGAAGTAGAGAAAAGAAATGACATAGCAGAGAGTGTTTATTTGTGGTGGTGATTTAGTTCGAATGGCGATTTCTCATCCAGCGACACAGCTGATTGTATGAGTCAGGATATCAGCGAACAGCAGAGCTGGGTGCGACACAGCTGATTGTATGAGTCAGGATATCAGCGAACAGCAGAGCTGGGTGCGACACATCTGATTGTATGAGTCAGGATATCAGCGAACAGCAGAGCTGGGTGCGACACATCTGATTGTATGAGTCAGGATATCAGCGAACAGCGGAGCTGGGTGCGACACATCTGATTGTATGAGTCAGGATATCAGCGAACAGCAGAGCTGGGTGCGACACATCTGATTGTATGAGTCAGGATATCAGCGAACAGCAGAGCTGGGTGCGACACATCTGATTGTATGAGTCAGGATAACAGCGAACAGCAGAGCTGGGTGCGACACATCTGATTGTATGAGTCAGGATATCGGCGAACAGCAGAGCTGGGTGCGACACAGCTGATTGTATGAGTCAGGATATCGGCGAACAGCAGAGCTGGGTGCGACACAGCTGATTGTATGAGTCAGGATATCGGCGAACAGCAGAGCTGGGTGCGACACAGCTGATTGTATGAGTCAGGATATCGGCGAACAGCAGAGCTGGGTGCGACACAGCTGATTGTATGAGTCAGGATATCGGCGAACAGCAGAGCTGAGTGCGACACAGCTGATTGTATGAGTCAGGATGTCAACGAACAGCAGAGCTGGGTGCGACACAGCTGATTGTATGGGACAGGATGTCGGCGAACAGCAGAGCTGAGTGCGACACAGCTGATTGTATGAGTCAGGATCCGCGTCAAATACTTGGGCACAATAATAAAATCAGATGAAAATTCATAACAGAAGTGAAAAGCAGAATAACTCAGGTCAAAAGAGCATTTCAGAAAATGAAAACGTCGTGTGTAACAAGGCCATAGAAATGATAAAAATAGTATGCGGTACTATATATAGCCAATTCTGACCCCGGAAGTGAATCATGGACAGTAGACAAACATGAACAAAAGAAGAAAAGATGGTTAGAGGCTAAAAAGATATTTCTCAGAAGAATGTTGAAAGTTCCCTGGACAGCTAAAAAGATATTTCTCAGAAGAATGTTGAAAGTTCCCTGGACAGCTAAAAAGATATTTCTCAGAAGAATGTTGAAAGTTCCCTGGACAGCTAAAAAGATATTTCTCAGAAGAATGTTGAAAGTTCCCTGGACAGCTAAAAAGATATTTCTCAGAAGAATGTTGAAAGTTCCCTGGACAGCTAAAAGATATTTCTCAGAAGAATGTTGAAAGTTCCGTGGACAGCTAAAAAGACCAATGAGGACATTCTCAAAGAGGGCAACACAAAAAGAGAGCTCCTAAAAACATCAGAAAGAAACAATCAACATTTTTCGGTCACATCATGAGAAGAGGAAAGTTGGAATACTTGGTTACAACTGGCAAAATACAAGGAAAGAGTGGTCGCGGACGACAAAGAGAGAAGATACTAGATAGCTTAGTGTCATGACATGGAAAACAGTCAACCACAGAATTGATATAATGCGATGTGAATAGAAAACTGTTGAAGGATATCGTCTACGCTAAACCGTACAGCACATGATGATGATGATTATGATGATTGTTTTTAACCGTGTTGCCTTTAACAGAACAGGACATGCGCAGACGTTTTCTTTTTACGGCAGAATAATTTGTTTTATTTCACATTGTAAAAATATTAATTTACCTTTCTTGACTTATTGCGCCCTGTAGATATATCTCGCTGTCGATCTGCGGTGAACTTTAGGGTATGCTGCAAGACAGTTAAGAATGTGGTGTCATTTTATTTTTATCTTAGGGTTATCATTGTTGAATGCTCACAGCTGTTAGATACGGTCTTTCATCAGAGTGTAAATCTTTGTGTGCGGAAAATAACAGGCATGGAGGCCGCGCCTCTATTTTCTATTTAATTTTTGCTCTGAGAAAGCGAGCATTCAGGTACATCATCATCAAGTACCGGGCCCGCTGGCGTAGGTGATCATGTCTCTCCATAACTTTCGATCACGACAGTTATTTATCATTTCTGTTGTTGACCTTCTGCCAAGCCATTCTCTTAAGCTGTCTGTTATTTTTTCTCTTTGCTTCCCTCTATCTCTTCGTCCCTCAATTGCACCAGTTGTCACAATATATTCAAGTTGTTCTCTTCTTATTACATGGCCAAAAAATGATGATTGTTTCTTCCTAATATTGGAAATTAGCTCTCTTTTTGCTTTGACCTCTCTCAGAACCTCTTCATTACTCTTCTTAGCTGTCCATGGTATTCTCAACATTCTTCTGTAAAACCACATTTCTACAGACTCCAGAGATTTTCTTGTCTGTTTGTCCTATTGTCCATGATTCACATCCATATATTAAGACTGGCTCTACATAACATTTAAGAACTCTTTTCAGAAAGCGAGCATTCAGGTTAGAAAATATAAAACAGGAAATTGGGCTCACTGTTGTTGTAACAAATGCAGAAAATCTTATGATATAGAATATGAAGCCGCGATAGCTCAGTGGTTAGTGAACCGAAGGACAAAGGTCGGTTGCGATCCTGATGGATAGTTTCCGGATTCTTCCAGCATTAAATTAGTACAATTTTTTCAGGGAAAGTAAAGCGGCACGGGCGTAATACAAACCACATTACCCCAAAAATCATGTATTGAAGGTCAGTAAAATTTATGGTCACTAACACCATATTCCCTATACGTCATATTGTATGACGGGGCTTTTTAGTTTACTATATTTATATACAGATGTGAGATGCAGAATGGTTCAGGCAAAAGCAGCTTTCCAAAAAATGAGGAAGATACTATGCAATCCATTTTTGACAATAGAAATAAGAAAAAGAGTGCATAAATGTTATGTACAGACAGTCTTAAAATAGGGATGTGAATCATGGAGAATATGACAACAGACAAGAAAATAACTGGAGTCTGTAGAGGTGTGGTTTTACAGAAGAATGTTGAGAATACCATGGACAGCTAAGAAGAGTAATGAAAACGTTCTGAAAGAGGCCAAAGCAAAAAGAGAGCTAATTTCCAATATTAGGAAGAAACAATCATCATTTTTCACTACTTAATTAGATAACAGCTGGAATATATTGTAACAACTGGGAAAATTGAGGGACGAAAAGATAGAGGGAAGCAAAGAGAAAAGATACCAGACAGCTTAAGAGAATGGCTTGGCAGAATGTCAACAACGGGAATGATAAATAACTGTCGAGATCGAAAGTTGTGGAGAGACATGATCATCCACGTCAGCAGGCCCGATACTTGATGATGATTATATATATATATGTGTGTGTGTGTTTTGCGTGAAATTTGCAGGACGTTGCATTCACCACAGCCATTCTGAAAGAATCTGTGTCTAGCCAGATCTCCCACAGAACGTTACATTCACCACAGACCGTCTGAAAGAATCCCTGTCTCTAGCCAGATCTCCCACAGAACGTTGCATTCATCACAGCCAGTCTGAAAGAATCCCTGTCTCTAGCCAGATCTCCCACAGAACGTCGCATTCATCACATCCCGTCTGAAAGAATATCTCTAGCCAGATCTCCCACAGAACTTTGCAATCACCACATCCCATCTGAAAGAATCTCTATCTCTAGTCAGATCTCCCACAGAACGTTGCAATCACCACATCCCATCTGAAAGAATCTCTATCTCTAGCCAGATCTCCCACAGAACGTTGCATTCACCACAGACCGTCTGAAAGAATCTCTATCTCTAGCCAGATCTCCCACAGAACGTTGCAATCACCACATCCCGTCTGAAAGAATATCTCTAGCCAGATCTCCCACAGAACGTTGCAATCACCACATCCCATCTGAAAGAATCTCTATCTCTAGCCAGATCTCCCACAGAACGTTGCAATCACCACATCCCATCTGAAAGAATCTCTGTCTCTAGCCAGATCTCCCACAGAACGTCGCATTCATCACATCCCGTCTGAAAGAATATCTCTAGCCAGATCTCCCACAGAATGTTGCATTCACCACATCCCATCTGAAAGAATCTCTATCTCTAGCCAGATCTCCCACAGAACGTTGCATTAACCACATCCCATCTGAAAGAATCTCTGTCTCTAGCCAGATCTCCCACAGAACGTTGCATTCACCACATCCCATCTGAAAGAATCTCTATCTCTAGCCAGATCTCCCACAGAACGTTGCATTAACCACATCCCATCTGAAAGAATCTCTGTCTCCAGCCAGATCTCCCACAGAACGTTGCATTCATCACAGCCCGTCTGATGTCTCTAGCCAGATCTCCCACAGAACGTTGCATTCATCACAGCCCGTCTGAAAGAATCTCTGTCTCTAGCCAGATCTCTCATCTCTTCTGTTGTTATCTTCAAGGTCTGCTTTATGTCTTGAAACCACCTTCTTCTTGGTCTGCCCCTTATGCATCGTCCAGAAACCATTCCTTCCATTATTATTCTTTCCAACCCGCTGTGTCTTTTGACGTGGCCATAGTATTTTAGTTTCCTCTGTAGAACACTGTATAAAAGCCAGTTCATTTTAATGTTGACATCTTGTAATGTCTTCAGTGCTTTCATCATTATCCAAGGTATATTAAGGATTTTTCTGTAGAATTTTATTTCGAATTAATCGATTTTATTCATTGTTTTTTTTAATGAGATTGTCCATGACTCACAACCATATGTTGCTATCGGGAAGATACATGCCCTCAGTAATTTTAGTTTTACTTCCTTGCTGGTAATGTGCCACATGTTCTTCTTGGCATTTAATTTTTGTGTTGCTATTGCTAATCTTCTTTTGATCTACTTCTGGGAGTCTCAGTTGTTAGTTACCAGAATCACAGATATTCATGGAGCCACCATCACCGCCTGTTGATGACACATACTGACGACTGTTAATACAGAAGAGAAGCCCAAACTTCAGTACACCTTCAATCGTACAACAACTTTGCTGAACTTGGACGTCAAACCTGGCCCAACAACATAAACATGTAACAACTTTGTTGAACTTGAACATCAAACCTGGCCCAACAACATAAACATATAACAACTTTGCTGAACTTGGACATCAAACCTGGCCCAAGAACATAAACATACAACAACTTTTGGCCCAACAACATAAACATACAACAACTTTGCTGAACTTGGATGTCAAACGTGGTCCAACAACATAAACATACAACATCTTTGCTGTACTTGGACAACAAACCAGGTCCAACAACATAAACATACAACAACTTTGCTGAACTTGGACATCAAACCTGGCCCAACAACATAAACATACAACAACTTTGCTAAACTTGGGCGTCAAACCTAGTCCAACAACATAAACATACAACAACTTTGCTGAACTTGGACATCAAACCTAGCCCAACAACATAAACATACAACAACTTGCCTGGTCCAACAACATAAACATACAACAACTTTGTGGAACTTGGGCATCAAACCTGGTCCAAGAACATAAACATACAACAACTTGCCTGGTCCAACAACATAAACATACAACAACTTTGTGGAACTTTGGCATCAAACCTGGTCCAACAACATAAGCATACAACAACTTTGCTGAACTTTGACGTCAAACTTGGTCCAACAACATAAACATACAACAACTTTGCTGAACTTGGACATCAAACCTGGTTCAACAACATAAACATACAACAACTTTGCTGAACTTGGACGTCAAACCTAGTCCAGCAGCATAAACATACAACAACTTTGCTGAACTTGGAATCAAACCTGGCCCAACAACATAAACATACAACAACTTTGTTGAACTTGGACATCAAACCTGGCCCAACAACATAAACATACAACAACTTTGCTGAACTTGGACATCAAACCTGGCCCAACAACATAAACATACAACAACTTTGCTGAACTTGGACATCAAACCTGGCCCAACAACATAAACATACAACAACTTTTGGCCCAACAACATAAACATACAACAACTTTTGGCCCAACAACATAAACATACAACAAAAATTGTCGGATCAATGAAAACCTGAAGAGGGCTGCGGACTCTGTCCTGGCGACAACGGAACAGACATAACATGGCCACTTCCGTCTATAGAATTAAGCCTAAGAAATGGAGAAACCAGAACAGCCCTACCAGCGTGACGTTTCCAGAAGTATTATCTATAGCCGGCTGTCGCCATTCTATCCACCGCCTCTGCTCGCTAAGCTAAAAATATCGATCTATAGTTTGTTTCAGATTGTTTGCCTCCCTAATTCCAGTAATATCTCGAAAACCGTCTGATAGAATACCATGATTTTTTGCATGCGACCTTAGATTTTCAATGACGTAACGAATTTATCATTTAAATTATCGTATGTGTTACCGTTTCCTCAAAGCGGCAACTTCCTTTGATCTCCTTCATATTTGTATTTATTTTGACACAAAAAACAGAATGTACGGTAAATGAAGATCTTTTACACTTTTTAGAGGAAAAGGCGTAACTTTTATTTTTATATAAGGGACATTATTACTTTATAATAAGAGAGTAAGTAAGTAAGTGTTCCTGTCATGCCTGAAGGTGTATAGGGGAATAAACCGCCACAATTGCACTTTTTCACAACATGCTACCCATTTGGATTGGGCTCTTTTAATTATACAACTAATATTGAATCAAATCAAAATAGGCCGAACATTCACCGAATAGAAATTATTTATTTTAAGAACACAGAATACATCGTCAACTCACTAAAAAAACAGTTCCTGAAGTGGTCCGTATCCAGAGTTTCCAACTCCAACAAAGTCACTTCAGTAAGTTCAAACAAATGAGTTTTATTCAGAATCTGCCGAATCTAATAGACGTATTACCATTTTTGGTTGAATAACCCACAGACCATCGTTTCTCCAAAACTTATCTTCCTCAACCATAACATGGTCTTCACAACTAGCCCAATAATCTTTGTCTATGTTTGAAATAGCAACATTGGTAAGCTCTTTAACATCAGATAATTTGAAAGTTTTATTTTCGGATGCTACTTGCCCTTTGATCTTTGCCCAAACTAATTCAATAGGATTTAGGTGTGAGTGATATGGAGGCAGCCTCAAACATCTATGACCATGTTCTTCAATTAATTTATCTATTTGAAATATCTTTGGCCGTTGTATCTGTTTTACAAGTGAAAGTAATTCAGGCTTGAGATACATATCGTTAAATGGTATTTGTTCCCTTGTCAGCCATGTCTTTATTTCAGCTTTAGTGCTTGATGATGTTGGAACTTTATCTTCTTGTGCCACTTTGTTATGGTAAGATGCATTATCCATGATCAAACAAGATGGTCGATCTAATAAAGGCAAAAGAGTGTCTTTAATCCAATCTCTGAACATATGACTGTTCATCTCTGAATGATAATCCTGGTTATCAGTTGACTTTGCAATAAAAACAAGTTCAGCATTCTCCACCAGGCCATTATTTTTGCTCCCAGCATGTGCCACTATAAGGCGCTTTCCTTTGCTGCTAGGTACATACCTTTTAATAGTCCCATCTAATGACTGCCATTCTTTTTCATTTGTGTGGTGGGCATTAATCCATGTTTCGTCCAAGTACACAATGTCATAATCTTCATTACGCATTTGTCTAACTTCACGTAAATATTTGCTTCTTGCAGCTACTAAATGAGGTTTCTCGCAAATGATGTTTCTTCCACAAGAATATTTTCTAAAAGTGAAGCCTAAACTCCGCACACTTCTCCATAGTGTAGTTTTTGATACATCAATACTGGTGTTCTTTTTAAGCCAAATCTTAAGTTTCCTTGTGGTAACTTCTTCCCCTAAGTCAAACATTTTACAAATCTCTCTGCGGACAAGTTCTCTGTCAAAACTGTGTAACAAATGTTTTCTTCCTCGACTTCTTTCTTTCCTTGAACATTCACATTGAACATTTCTCACTGATCTATGAAACGACCGTTTACTTAAACCTAACACGTGCATCGTTCTCTTTTCAGGATTTGATATGCTGTGATATAGACTCCCTCGTTTTGCCTCTCTACAAAAATATAAATATAATTTCTTTGTAATATTTTGTTCAGTAACAAATTTCAACTTTAAACTCATTGTTAAGGGCACAACTCACAAAACACGCCTATGTAAATAATTTGATTTTGTATTTTTGGTGACGTTATACTAATGACGTGATACAAAAAGTTGACAATTTTAATCCAGTAAGTGCAAAACCAGAATTGCGCACCGAATATAAGAGAAATTTGCTACACATATGTGCAAATATTGACAAAAATCTGACATTTGCAATTCAATAGTGTAAACCGGTGCCTTTACCCACCAACATATAAAGGAAATTCCCAAATGAAGATGTTTAAATCATTCTTGAAGTGATATGGAAGGGGTAAATACTCTTAAATTTTGATTCAAATGTGCCCAAGTTTAATCATACTTTTATCCTCCTGGTAAGCAAGCGCACAAGAAAAACCAGCAGTTTGTTTGCAATGAATTTATTTTTTCTATTACGTTATGAGATTCAGTAGGTTACATGCAAAATATCAGCACTGTAGCACAAATGGTTGCTGAGCTGTGGTTTTTTGAAGTGAGGCAAAAATCTGAAGCGAACTATAGTAGAAACATTAACTAGGGTATGAACTAGCAGAATCATTAACTAGCGCATGAACTAGTAGAAACATTAACTAGCGCATGAACTAGTAGGAACATTAACTAGCGTATGAACTAGTAGAAACATTAACTAGCGTATGAACTATAGCTCGTTTCAAAACATTTGCCCAACTTCAAAACGCTATTACTCTATAACCGTTTGTTAAATACTTTTGAAATTTTCCAAATGTTATTAGAATGCAAAAGACCCTTTAAATCTATATTTAACAAATATCTTGCAGCTGCAGTTTTCTTAAAGCGGCGATATTTCTTTGATGTTTGTCAAATTGTAAATTGTGAAGCCCTAAAGAATAGAAACTACCGTAGTTGCTGGTCTACGATTAATTTTCACTAGGTAAAGGCGTGGCCGTAATGGGGAAATAACTGGATAAAACAAAACACCAGGATAATTATTGTCTGCTCAGTTCGAGGACGGACGATAATATCAAGGTATACCTGTATGTCCAATTTTCATAGTTGTGTGGTCCTGAAAAGGACCGTTTGTTGAAATAATTTAAGGTAATATAGGGGCCAACATTGGGTGGGCTATATACTTTCATTCTGAATCAGACGAGTCTAAAAGATTAATAACTGTTTGGGGTTGAACATTCCACAAACCATCATTTTTCCAATATTTCTCTTCCTGTTTTAAGACGTGGTCTTCACATTTAGCCCAATAATCTTTGTCTATATTTAATAAAGCGAGATTAGCAAGAGTCTTTACATCGCATATTTTGAATGTTGTATTTTCATCTGCCACTTGTCCTTTTAATTTTGCCCAGATTAGTTATATTGGATTTAAATGAGCATGGTAAGGTGGCAGCCTCAAACTTATATGACCGTGCTCTTGGATAATCTTATCTCTTTGAAAAATCTTTGTCCTCTGTTTTTGCTTTACTAGAGATAATAATTCAGGTTTTAAGTACATGTTATTAAATTGTATATGCTCCTTTGTGAGCCATATCTTAATAGCATCTTTTGTACTGGATGACGTCGGGAATTTATCTTCAAGTGCAACAATGTTGTGGTACGCTGCATTGTCCATTATTAGGCAAGATGGTCGATCTAGTGATGGGAGAACAGAATTTTCAATCCAATGTCTAAATATGTGACCATTCATCTCAGAGTGATAATCCCGATTATCTATGGATTTTGGAAGAAAAATGAGCTCTGCATTCTGTATTAGTCCATGTTGTCGACTACCTGCATGAGCAATTATCAAGCGCTGTCCTTTGCTGCTAGGTATTAATCTCTTAATCTTTCCATCTGATGACTGCCATTCCCTTTGGTTAGTGTGGTGAGCATTGATCCATGTTTCATCCAAGTACACAATATCATAACCTTGCTTGCGCACGTCTTTTACTTCACGTAAGTACTTGCTTCTCATGACTACTATATGTGGCTTCTCACAGATGATGTTTCGTCCATTGGAATACTTTCTGAATGTAAAGCCTGCAGCTCTCACATTCCTCCATAATGTAGACTTTGATATTTCAATACTGTTGTTCTTTTTCAGCGATACTTTTAATTTTCTTATTGTAACAGTTTCATTCATACCCAACATTTTGCGAATTTCACTTCTAATAAGTTCACTGTCGAAATTATCCAACAATTTTGCTCTTCCTTGTGATTTTGTATATTTGGAACATTGACGGTCACATGCTTGAATCCAACGATTAAATGACCGTTTAGATAAATCCAAAATGTGTCTTGTCCTATTCTCAGGGTTTTCTAAAGAATGAAATAATCTTCCTCGTTTAGCCTCTTTGCAAAAATAGTCATACATTTTTATTGCGATGTTTTGTAAACTGCAGAATTTCATTTTAAGACTCATGATAAATGTTAGCGTTCCACGTCTACACCTATGAATGAACGGAAATGGAACACACAATGCCTCGTGTTTACTACAAGTGTCTAATTGTGTCAGACAACTCACGTTTAAAGCGTGAAAAATCGTAAATTGGACCGTGTTTGGATTTGTAATCGCTATTTTTAACTTAAATACCGTAAACACTATGTTTTGACTACATCAATGGGTCGTTATAAATTTATATAAATCAAATAAGCAATAATAATAACCAAATGTTTGTTTTTAATGAAATTAATTCCCTGTTGGGTTCTACTCATTATAACTTTACATGCAAATTTTGAAAAAAATACAAAAAGCGGTTTAAAAGATATTGATTTTAAAAGGTGGGCACGACTTATGAAACAAGCTATAGTCGGAGGATTCCCCTGTAGCCCTCACGCTTATTCCTATAAAGGCGATGACTTAACTACAGCCAACTATAATTTCATAAGGAAAAATTAAAAAATACAAAAAATGGTATGTTAGAAGCTTTACGTGATAAGTGGACGGCACAGACTAAACGACGTTTCGGCCCAATAGGCCTTCAGCAGGAACAAACAAGAAAAACGCACACACAAAACTAATAACGAAATATCCAAAACAAAAATATTCGAAATATGTTAAAGAAAATAAAAATGTCTATCCTGTGTGTATGAAAAGGAAATTGTAAGAAAAGTGTGGCTGTCATTTCTTTACCTTAACCCCTTAATAATTTCATAAGGTACGCAGGCAAAAAATAAAACTGAAAAACACACTAAATAACGTGACGTTTTCAGAGATGCGAGCTATAAACGGCTGACGTCATTCTACCAACAACAATCCCTGCATGCTAAACTGAAAACGTCACGCTACTTGGTTTTCCGAAAAAAAATTCTTTCAACCTGCAGGCCTTAGTAAATCTATAGTTGGCTGTGGCTTAACCAACACTTTCTCGAACGTGAAGACAGAACGAGACATGACCTTGAGCTCAATCCCACGACCATTAACCAGTTCACCATCGAAATGCCGATTAGGTTCGCCTAATTCTTGCAATATTCTAGAAATAACCAAGAAGGTCTCGTTTGGTGCGTCAAAGACACAACAAACCTATAGAAATAGCGGTCTTGTGAAGTGCCAGGAAGCGTAGACCGTACAGGGCAAGCGCTATTTAACTTGGATTGTCGTTCCTATTCGGGTCAAAGGAAGTGACGAAGGAAAGATAACTGTTATAGCGCTATTGATCAATGGGAGCCATGGGCGTAGACACATGGGACAGCAAGTGGGGAGTCGTCAAGAACCCATCCAGGCCCGTGTTGTTGTTCTTTCTATTTTTGTTACAGATCTTCTTCTCCTCCTCTTTCCTTCTCATCTTTCACATATCCCTTTCTCTCCCCCCTCTCTCTTTACTTCTTCTTGTTATAGTAGTAATCAACTCTCTCATGGCAGCAACTCTCTCATGGCAGCAACTCTCTCATGTCAGCAACTCTCTCATGGCAGCAACTCTCATGGCAACAACTCTCATGGCAGCAACTCTCATGGCAACAACTCTCATGGCAGCATCTCTCATGGCAACAACTCTCATGGCAGCAACTCTCATGGCAGCAACTCTCATGGCAGCAACTCTCATGGCAGCAACTCTCATGGCAACAACTCTCATGGCAGCAACTCTCATGGCAGCAACTCTCATGGCAACAGCTCTCATGGCAGCAACTCTCATGGCAGCAACTCTCATGGCAGCAACTCTCATGGCAACAACTCTCATGGCAGCAACTCTCATGGCAGCAACTCTCATGGCAGCAACTCTCATGGCAGCAACTCTCATGGCAACAACTCTCATGGCAGCAACTCTCATGGCAGCAACTCTCATGGCAACAACTCTCATGGCAACAACTCTTATGGCAGCAACTCTCATGGCAGCAACTATCATGGCAACAACTCTCATGGCAACAACTCTCATGGCAGCAACTCTCATGGCAGCAACTCTCATGGCAGCAACTCTCATGGCAACAACTCTCATGGCAACAACTCTCATGGCAACAACTCTCATGGCAGCAACTCTCATGGCAGCAACTCTTATGGCAGCAACTCTCATGGCAGCAACTCTCATGGCAACAACTCTCATGGCAACAACTCTCATGGCAGCAACTCTCATGGCAGCAACTCTCATGGCAGCAACTCTCATGGCAACAACTCTTATGGCAGCAACTGTCATGGCAGCAACTCTCATGGCAGCAACTCTCATGGCAGCAACTCTCATGGCAGCAACTCTCATGGCAGCAACTCTTATGGCAGCAACTCTCAAGGCAGCAACTCTTATGGCAGCAACTCTCATGGCAGCAACTCTCATGGCAACAACTCTCATGGCAGCAACTCTCATGGCAACAACTCTTATGGCAGCAACTCTCATGGCAGCAACTCTCATGGCAGCAACTCTCATGGCAACAACTCTCATGGCAGCAACTCTCATGGCAGCAACTCTCATGGCAGCAACTCTCATGGCAGCAACTCTCATGGCAGCAACTCTCATGGCAGCAACTCTCATGGCAGCAACTCTCATGGCAGCAACTCTCATGGCAGCAACTCTCATGGCAGCAACTCTCATGGCAGCAACTCTCATGGCAGCAACTCTCATGGCAGCAACTCTCATGGCAGCAACTCTCATGGCAGCAACTCTCATGGCAGCAACTCTCATGGCAACAACTCTCATGGCAGCAACTCTCATGGCAGCAAGTCTCATGGCAACAACTCTCATGGCAACAACTCTCATGGCAACAACTCTCATGGCAACAACTCTCATGGCAACAACTCTCATGGCAACAACTCTCATGGCAGCAACTCTTATGGCAGCAACTCTCATGGCAGCAACTCTCATGGCAACAACTCTCATGGCAACAACTCTCATGGCAACAACTCTTATGGCAGCAACTCTCATGGCAGCAACTCTCATGGCAACAACTCTCATGGCAACAACTCTCATGGCAACAACTCTCATGGCAACAACTCTCATGGCAGCAACTCTCATGGCAGCAACTCTCATGGCAGCAACTCTCATGGCAGCAACTGTCATGGCAGCAACTCTCATGGCAGCAACTCTCATGGCAGCAACTCTTATGGCAGCAACTCTCATGGCAGCAACTCTTATGGCAGCAACTCTCATGGCAACAACTCTCATGGCAACAACTTTCATGGCAGCAACTCTCATGGCAGCAACTCTCATGGCAACAACTCTCATGGCAGCAACTCTCATGGCAGCAACTCTCATGGCAGCAACTCTCATGGCAGCAACTCTCATGGCAACAACTCTCATGGCAACAACTCTCATGGCAACAACTCTTATGGCAGCAACTCTCATGGCAGCAACTCTCATGGCAGCAACTCTCATGGCAGCGACTCTCTCATCTCTTCTTCTTCTTCTTTTACCTTTTAGCTCCCGGTGGAGCATAGGTCTTCAACAAACACTTTCCAAGTCGTTCTGTTTTTTGCCATTCTTTTAAGATCATTCCATGTCTTCCCCATCATCTTCATCTCTGCTTCTATCTGTCTTCTCCAAGAATTCCTTGGTCTTCCTCTTTGTCTTTTCCCCTGGGGATTCCAAAAAGGGCCTGTTGTGTAATACTCTCAGTTGGCTTCCGTAGTGTGTGTCCTATCCATCGCCATCGTCTTCGCTGTATCTCTTTATCCACTGGTATTTGACCGGTACATTTCCATAATTCCACGTTAGTGACTTTGTCCTGCCATTTCCATCCCTTTATTCTGCGCAAGCATCCATTAATGAAAGTCGGTACTTTCGTGATTGTCAATTTTGTCATTCTCCATGTTTCTCAGCCATATAATAGGACCGACTTAACATTTGAGTTGAAAATTTTTATTTTTGTATTTAGCCTAATGTCTTTGGATTTCCATATGTTTCCCAGTGCAATGAAAGCTCCTCTTGCTTTTGATATCCTTATTTTGGTATCATTTTCTGTTCCTCCCTCTTTATCTATATTACTGCCCAGATATATATATAAGATTGTACGTCTAGTAGAGGTATTTCTCCTAGTTTTATTTGGTTATTGCCAACTGCATTAATTCTCATAATGTTGGTCTTATCTCTATTAATCTTTAGTCCTAGCTGTTGTGATCTCTCATCTAATATACTCATTTTATCCTGCATCTGTTGATGGCTGTGTGATAGGAGAGCTATGTCATCAGCAAAGTCTAAATCATCAAGTTGTTTGGTCAGTGACCACTGGATCCCATTTCTGTTGTTTTGAGTTATTTTCATAATCCAATCTATGGCCAGTAGAAAGAGAAATGGAGACAGGAGGCATCCTTGCCTTACTCCTGTTCTTATTTCAAATGCTTCTGTAAGCTGTCCTTCATGCACCACACTACATTTTGTTCCTTTATACATTGTTTTTATCAGGTTAATAAACTTTATGGGGACTCCGTAATGACTCAACAACTTCCAAAGCATTCTTCTGTCTAAACTATCAAATGCCTTTTCGTAATCTATGAATCCAATATAAAGTGGGGATTTTAGTTCTAAACTTTGTTCAACTATTATACGTAGGGTAGTTATTTGATCAGCACATGATCTGTTCTTCCTAAAACCTGCTTGTTCATCTCTCAAGTGTTTCTCTATAGCCTCTTTTAGTCTCTCCAGAATGATTCTGCCTAATATTTTTCCTGGCACTGATAGTAGCATAATTCCCCTATAATTTGTGCACTCCTGTAAACTTCCTTTCTTTGGTAGTTTGATCATATAACCTTCTCTCCAGTCTTTAGGTATTTCTTCCCTCTCCCAAATTTTATCCAATAGATCCTGTAACATCTTGGTAGAGGTGTTAATATCTGCTTTGATGGCTTCCGAAGGAATTTCATCTGGTCCTGTGGCTTTACCATCTTTTAATAGTTTGATGGCTTTCATTATTTCTTCTTTTCTTGGTTTTCCGCAGTTAACGTGTAACTCTTCTTCTGCTGGTAGTATATCTGGAGACGGGTCTGTTCAAAAGTTCTTCAAAGTGTTCTTTCCATCTCTCCATTTGTTCCCTTATATTACTAAGCAGATTTCCTTTCTTGTCTTTGATAAAGGCGTTGATCTGTTTGTATTTTCCACCTAATTTCTTTGTGCTGTTGTACAGATCTTTCATATTCCCTTTATTTGCTGCTTCTTCTGCCTCTTTAGCTAGTTCATCTATATATTTCCTCTTATCCCTTTTAATGCATCTTCTCACTTCTTTGTTCACCTCTGTGTAAGCTTCCTGTGTCTTGGCTCTATTACTTCTCGTTTTGCTTTTTTTTATGTCTGCTTTCTTGTTCTTTCTTTCTTTAATTTTATTCAGGGTCTCTGCTGTCATCCATGCCTTATTCTGGCGTTCTCTTTTCCCCAGTGTTTCTTCGCATGTCTCTTTCCATATATTTTTTACCTGTTTCCACTGATCTTCTATATTTATTGTATTTTCTAGTTGTTGGAGGACTTGGTATTTGTTTGATATTGTGACTGCGAATTTATCTTTAATTCCTTGTTCTTTAAGAAACCCTACATTGAAATACTTTCTACCCTTATTCGTTGTATTATACCTTTTTAATTTAATTTTAAGTTTGGCTAACAGAAGATGATGATCAGAAGCTATATCTGCCCCTCTATATACTTTTACATCATGTAAGGATGACTTAAACTTATTATTAATACATATGTGATCAATTTGATTTTCCGTTCTATGATCTGGTGACACCCATGTAGCTTTGTGTATTCTTTTATGTTGGAATATTGTTCCTCCTAGGCTCATTTGATTAAGGGCGCAGAAATTCACAAATCTCTCCATTCTCGTTTATATCTCCAAGTCCATGTTTTCCCATAATCTCATCGAAGCCTCTGTTGTCTGATCCTACCTTAGCATTTAGGTCTCCCATCAAGAGATCTCGTCTTGCATCCATCTGCCATTGTAGCTGTTTATAAAAATCATCTTTAACTGAGTCATCTTTATCGTTGGTTGGTGCATAGCATTGCACATACTTTATCTTCTGCATTTACATCTTTCCAATATTGGATTACATTGACTTGTTCCGTCTCCAAGATGGCGAATCTAGTCCACGTCCCCTCGATCGCTGCAGAAAGTGCAGCCAGGGTCTGATTAATTTCGGTTCTCCGTTGCACTTTTCTGCGTTAAAGTCAAAATGATGATATACTTAATACATCTGTGCCGCTAAAGCGAGGTCGAAGGCCGACAACAGTCCGTTTTTGACAAATCAAGTGTTGTGAATGAGACCTTCCACCGTCTAGACTTGATCTGCGCTTTACGTCACATTGATGCTGTTCATGACCGTTGTTGGAATTCCTTGACGCAAGTTATTTCCACGTTACACATTAATGTAAACTACTTCGTCAACCACAGTTTTGTCTCTTTGGGGAATTTGCTTCGTGTTTTGTTCGTCGTAGGCTGCTTACACTAGAGTAATCAGAAATCTAAAGGGAGCGAGATTGTGTCTTCGACATTGTTGTGTGCTACGTCATCGTATTGGTTCCCTAGACCGGCCGTGTGCTTATCTTACGATCTGCTGTTTGATGTGCGACGGGGATAATTTGACGACTAACTGTGTGTCTATATGTTCGGAATTGGAGTCAACAACGATGACCTAACATCATCAAGTGCTACGACGATCATCATTTTTAAGAGGACGCGAATTACCGGTATATGGTGGATAGGCGGCGGGAACAATTGAAGGCTATGCATGAAAAGTGTTCCTTGTTGCAGTTTCCTCATAATACAAGTCGCATGTCCGTGTTAGTCACCTCTAGTGACTCGGGCAGATGGTGCTCGTAAACCTGTGAGGGCCGACCATCTAAGGGCAGAATCCCCCTATAAAAAAGATCATCTGCTGCCTTGCAGGAAGATTGGGGACAATCAAAGGCTAAGGAAAGCAAACCTGAACAAAATGCTGGGTGAAATCGGATGCACTGGGTCACTGGCGCAGAACACAGTGCAACGTTTTATCAGGTATTCAAGCAGAGTGGACCTAGCAGGCTTAAACAGGCAGCTGTCTTCGTGTGAGAGTCTGGAGTCCTACTCTGATTGAGTCCTGATCGCAGAGAGCGAGAGAGCGAGAGAGAGAGAGAGAGAGAGAGCATTATATTGCTCTATGTTCTGTAAAGTATCTTCCTGTATTTCCGTCTTTTTCACTTGAAATTAAATCCGCAACCTTTGACCTATCTTGACCTTCTTGCGCTATTTTTGTATCACACGTCACCCGGGGTCAACCAATCAGCCTCTTCGTTGCAACAAAACAACACGTGATCAGAACAACTTTATCAAAATGAGTTTTTCAAGTTTCAAGACTTTCAACAAGTGCAAATTTTTGTGTAAAATTTAAATTTAATTAAAAAACGTTATTGTTTAAAAATAATAATAAAGGGTTCACCAACGCCTCTATCTTATGAATTCTCATGGGAGAAGACAAAGGGGGAGACTAAAGTATTACTTGGAGAAGATAGGTGGACAGAGAGATGGAGATGGTGGGAAAGACATGGATCGATCGAGAATGAGCCAAACAGAATGACTTGGAATGTTGAAGACCTATGCTCCACAGGGAGCTGAAAGTGTTTGTTGAAGATCTATGCTTCACATGGGGCTGAAAGTGTTTTCAGAAGATCTATGCTTCACAGGGGGCTGAAAGCGTTCGTAGAAGATCTATGCTTCACAGGGGGCTGAAAGTGTTTGTTGAAGACCTATGCTCCAAAGGGAGCTGAAAGTGTTTGTTGAAGACCTATGCTCCACAGGGAGCTGAAAGTGTTTGTTGAAGACCTATGCTTCACAGGGAGCTGAAAGTGTTTGTTGAAGATCTATGCTCCACAGGGAGCTGAAAGTGTTTGTTGAAGACCTATGCTTCACAGGCAGCTGAAAGTGTTTGTTGAAGAACTATGCTTCACAGGGAACTGAAAGTGTTTGTTGAAGACCTATGCTCCACAGGGAGCTTTGTTGAAGACCTATGCTCCACAGGGAGCTGAAAGTGTTTGATGAAGACCTATGCTTCACAGGGAGCTGAAAGTGTTTGTTGAAGAACTATGCATCACAGGGAGCTGAAAGTGTTTGTTGAAGAACTATGCTTCACAAGGAGCTGAAAGTGTTTGTTGAAGAACTATGCTTCACAGGGAGCTGAAAGTGTTTGATGAAGACCTATGCTTCACAGGCAGCTGAAAGTGTTTGTTGAAGAACTATGCTTCACAGGGAGCTTTGTTGAAGACCTATGCTCCACTGGGAGCTGAAAGTGTTTGTTGAAGACCTATGCTCCAAAGGGAGCTGAAAGTGTTTTTTGAAGACCCATGCTTCACAGGGAGCTTTGTTGAAGACCTATGCTCCACTGGGAGCTGAAAGTGTTTGATGAAGACCTATGCTTCACAGGGAGCTGAAAGTGTTTGTTGAAGAACTATGCTTCACGGGGAGCTGAAAGTGTTTGTTGAAGACCTATGCTTCACAGGGAGCTGAAAGTGTTTGTTGAAGAACTATGCTTCACAGGGAGCTGAAAGTGTTTGTTGAAGAACTATGCTTCACAGGGAGCTGAAAGTGTTTGTTGAAGAACTATGCTCCACAGGGAGCTGAAAGCGTTTGTTGAATACATATACACCACATGGAGCTTAAAGTGTGTTGAATACCTATGCATCAGAGAGAGTTAAAAGTGTTTGTTGAATATCTATGCTCCACAGGGAGCTGAAAGTGTGTTGAAGATATGTGCTCCATAAGGAGCTGAAAAGATTAAGTGAAAAAAAAAGTAGTAGAAAAGTAGAAGAGAAGATGAAAACAAAAGAAGATTGAGAAAGCTAGAAGAAGTTGAAATGAAGAAGAAATAGGAAAAGTGGAGACGAAGAAGTAATGAAGAAGTAGTAAGAAGAAGAAGGAAGAAATACGATTTGTGGAGAATGATAAATATATTGTTCGTATTCGCATTTTTAAAAGTGATCAATGGTATATACATTGATGCTGTGATCAGCATAACGCCAGGTCGCTTTTTGTTCCCAGTAAAGACCGTATGTTTCCCGTGTGTTACCGGGGCTTCATTATGAGGGAAGTAAAGAATAGTGACACTGTGACCTTCCAGGCATGTCGTAAGAGGCGACTAAGGAGGTTGATCGATGGCTTGACAAGTTGTCATTGTAAAAAGTATTGTTATGGAAATAGAGACATCGATTTTAGAGGCAGTGATCTCTGCTATATGTGCCATTTTGGCATGCAAGGTTTCTGTTTTTGAGATTGTGGTTCTGCCCTATGTGCCGTCTTCGGCTCGAAAGGACAATAGATAGATAGATAGAAAGACCGTAGCCCCGTCAGTCTGAAAGCGATCCGTCCCTTTGAGGGAATAATGAACCTGGCGAGCACGTTGTCAACTTCGCCATCACAGTCACTTCCTGGTAATAAATTAGCCCATCTGGCCCGTCCCCTCGTTGCCCGCTATTGAAACATGTAAATTTCGCCCACGAAAAAGGGAAAGGTAAAGTACGAGACTTGAATCGGCGTCTTAGCACGCGAGTTTCCACCCATATGTGCTCGGCCGCCTATCCAGAAATGTTCGGAGATTTCTGGATAGTGTCGCTTCAAGCATAGAAACTCACGATGCGAGGCGACATTCCTCACCTTCCTAGGGTAATGCCCTGGCACCCATTTCTACCAGCGGCAATACTAAAACAAAAAGAAGAAAAATGTGGTATGGTGACAGCTTTACGTGGTAATGGACGAAACAAAAGTCGACGTTTCGGCCAAGTAGGCTTTCATCTGGACGAACAACAAACACAAAAATATATATATATAAGGATATATTAACTAATCTAACTACATGGCGATAATATGCTAGATACTCACTACCAGCGGCTGGGTCGACTACGGCGGTATTATTTATTTTTCTAACCACGAGTACAATTCATACTGCTTCCAGCGGGAATCGAACACGGGTTGTTCGAACGTTGGTAGCCTAGTCGAGTTCCCCCATGACTAAACACTAAATTTAACATAAAGAAACAACAGATAAAACGGGTTGGTCAAGTTATATAACAGAAAGACCAAAACACAAGAAAACGAGCCTTCAATAAGCGTTACGTGAACAGACTCAAATGACAACCACCAGAAAGATGGATTGATGGAATATAAGAAACACTAGGAAACATAACAGCAAGAGAAGTCAACAGAAGAGCAAAAGATGGATTGATGGAATATTAGAAACACTAGGAAACATAACAGCAAGAGAAGTCAACAGAAGAGCAAAAGATGGATTGATGGAATATAAGAAACACTAGGAAACATAACAGCAAGAGAAGCCAACAGAAGAGTAAAAGATGGATTGATGGAATATTAGAAACACTAGGAAACATAACAGCATGAGAAGCCAACAGAAGAGTAAAAGATGGATTGATGGAATATTAGAAACACTAGGAAACATAACAGCATGAGAAGCCAACAGAAGAGTAAAAGATGGATTGATGGAATATTAGAAACACTAGGAAACGTTACAGTAGGAGAGGCCAACAGAAGAGTAAAAGATGGATTGATGGAATATTAGAAACACTAGGAAACGTTACAGTAGGAGAGGCCAACAGAAGAGCAAAAGATGGATTGATGGAATATTAGAAACACTAGGAAATATAACAGTAGGAGAGGCCAACAGAAGAGTAAAAGATGGAATGATGGAATATTAGAAACACTAGGAAATATAACAGTAGGAGAGGCCAACAGAAGAGTAAAAGATGGATTGATGGAATATTAGAAACACTAGGAAATATAACAGCAGGAGAGGCCAACAGAAGAGTAAAAGATGGATTGATGGAATGTTAGAAACAGTAGGAAACGTAACAGCAGGAGAGGCCAACAGAAGAGTAAAAGATGGAATGATGGAATGTTAGAAACAGTAGGAAACGTAACAGCAGGAGAGGCCAACAGAAGAGTAAAAGATGGATTGATGGAATATTAGAAACAGTAGGAAACGTAACAGCAAGAAAAGCCAAAAGGAGAGCAAAAGACCTCAAATTACATCTCCTCCCGATGCTGAAGGCAACTCCCTGTGAAGCATAGGTCTTCAACACTTTCAGCTCCCTGTGGAACATAGGTCTTCAACGAACACTTTCAGCTCCCTGTGGAACATAGGTCTTCAACGAACACTTTCAGCTTTCTGTGGAACATAGGTCTTCAACAAACACTTTCAGCTCCATGTGAAGCATAGGTCTTCAACAAACACTTTCAGCTCCCTGTGGAACATAGGTCTTCAACAAACACTCTCAGCTCCCTGTGGAACATAGGTCTCCAGCAAACACTTTCAGCTCCCTGTGGAGCATAGGTCTTCAACAAACATTTTCCAAGCCGTTCTGTTCTGCCATTCTTTTAAGATCATTCCATGTCTTCCTCATCATCTTCATCTCTACTTCTATCTGTCTTTTCAATGAATTTCTTTTCTTCCTCTTTGTCTTTTTCCCTGGGGATTCCAAAAAAGAGCCTGTTGTATAATAATCTCAGATGGAACTGATATAATATCGTCAAGATAAGATTTTGTTTATTCTTAACGTGTTCACAAGAAAAGGGAGTACACCAGAGATCATCAACTCAGTTCACAATCCGCCGCCACTGTTCTACAGCATCCACACAATCTTCCTCTTATTCTTCTTTCCTTCCACGTTTGCCTTTCTTTCTTCGATGTTATCAGTCTTTTACTCTTCTGTTGGCGTATGCTGCTGTTATGTTTCCTAGTGTTTCTAATATTCTGTTTAACCATCTCTTTGCTTTTCTGTTGGCTTATGCTGCTGTTATGTTTCCTAGTGTTTCTAATATTCTATTTAACCATCTCTTTGCTTTTCTGTTGGCTTATGCTGCTGTTGTTTCCTAGTGTTTCTAATATTCTATTTAACCATCTCTTTTGCTTTTCTGTTGGCTTATGCTGCTGTTATGTTTCCTAGTGTTTCTAATATTCTATTTAACCATCTCTGTGCTTTTCTGTTGGCTTATGCTGCTGTTATGTTTCCTAGTGTTTCTAATATTCCATAAATTCGTCTTTTTGTTCTTCGGTTGACCTCTCCTACTGTCATGTTTCCTAGTGTTTATAATATTCCATCAATCCATTTTTTTCGTGATCGGCCTTGAGTCTGGTGTTCTCGTAACGTTTTTTAAAGCGTCATTGTGTTGTGTTTTGATATTTCTGCCTTATCATGTGACCAAACGTTTTAAATCTTTTTTAATCTGTTGTTAAGTTTTTTATTTTTGTTAATCTATAGCAAGGATTATTCCCAGCTTTTTTTCTCAGTTCTTCATTTCTGAGCTTATCTCTCAGGTTTATTCTCTGACATTTGTCGAACATATTTCATCTCGGTGGTTGCCATTTTTCTACACAATTAGCTTATAAAAGCGCAAAAAAATAAAATGTAAATTGGAGACAACCAATAGTGTAAAATATAGCGTCGGGCAGAGTCAGTAAATTTGTAAAAAGCATGAAAATTGTTTCAGGTACAAGATACTGTGAGTAACCCCCGCCCACCGCCCTCCCTCGACGTGTTACGCCTTCCTACTGAAAATGTTAATTTTGAAGATACGCCTCTGCTAATTCAAATATGATATACCTGGTATTGCTATAGATCACCAAGTGACTTAGAGATAAAGGGGCCCGACTTCCAAGGGGGATTAATTTATTGCCGCGATCATTGTGACGTCGGCAGTCTTGGCAAAGGCGTTGTGTTGGGTATGTATAGATTGTGTTGATTCGGGGTGGGGTGTGACAAACTGACGGGGACCAAAGAGGGTCATGAGTAAATCAAGGTGAAAGGTCAAAGTTAGTCTTAGATAGATAGATAGAGAGAGAGAGAGAGAGAGAGTAAGAGAGAGAGAGAAAGAGATAGATAGATAGATATAAAGAGAGAGAGAGAGAGAGAGTGACGTACGGACTGGCTTCTTACGCAAGTTACGTAACGAGACTTCGCGTTTGTGATTCTCAAACTGTAGAACACAGAACCCCTGCCAGGCATTAAGTGTGGCGTATACAAGTTTACGCACCAACAGCAGACAGTCTAGAGGAAACAATTGATAAATTTTATAACGAGTTAAATGAGGTACTTCATAAATGCAAACCACATGATAACACCATAGTTCTAGGGGATTTTAACGCAAAAGTAGGAAAGGAAAGAGTTGAGGAAGTAGTTGGACATTATGGCTTAGGCGAGAGGAATGAAAGAGGTGAGAAACTTATTGACTGGGCAAGAACACACAACATGATGATAGGAAATACCTGGTTTAAGCAACATCAAAGACGTCTGTGGACATGGAAAAGCCCAGGGGACAACGCACGTAATCAAAATGATTATATAACGATAAGCAATAGATTTAGAAACAGTCTGGTGTGTGTGAAAACTAGACCAGGGGCAGATTGCAATAGTGATCATGTACCAGTTGTGGGAAAGCTTAGAGCAAAATTAAAAACAACAAAACGAGCCTCAGTTAACATCAAGTTAAATTTAGATTTACTAAAATCAGACAAGAAGCTGCAAGACAAATATAAAATCACAATTCAGAACCGGTACAATGCAATAGAGAAGATACAAAGCATTGTTGAACAGTGGGAAATGCTAAAAGAATCAGTGCAGCAAACATCAAAAGAGTTCATACCACCAGTGAGGACAAATTCAAGAAAGAAATGGATGACAGATGACATTTTGCAGCTAATGGATACAAGAAGAAGAAATAAAGAAAATAAAGATGAGTTTAAGAGATTAAATATAGAAATTGTAGTAAAATGCAATGAAGCCAGCAGGCCGGTACTTAATAATGACGATAAGAGAGTATGATGCCATTAGTAGTATTTTTATGACCGTCGATATTTTCAGAATGTTGTCAGCATTACGCCTGTACTGTCCTTCGTTTTGTTTGTTTTTCTTTTAAATTTTCTCTAATGTTTAAATGCTGGTCGAACGAGAAACCTATCGTTTGGGGAGGGTTAAAGTGTGGATCTAAGACTCAGCAGCATGGCATGCACATGACTACTTTTGTAAAAGTTATTTCGACACTTGTCCAAATCGTGTTTCCTGCAACTATTAGGAGCCAACAGTGTGCTCCCATGTCTTCTTTTTTTTTTTTTAATTTGCGCTGACCAGCTTCTACCTCTGGTGAAGTCCCTAGAGACTAGGAACTGAACTTTGCGTGTTAATCCCTTTTCTCTGGCAGCTGTGTGCGCAGAGGCCCTTTGCCGTACAGGCAGATAACTCCATCTTCGGAGGTACTCATATTTTTTCCGTCGTTGAGTAATTCACCTGCTCCGTTGTAATTAAATATTCGGAACCCATATTTATATATTATATATATATATATATATATATATATATATATATATATATTGGTATTTTACTGCATAAGTAGGTAAAGTCTAGAGCCCCTGTCACGCCAAGTGGCGTATAGGGAATATGGTGTTAGTGACCATAAATTTTATAGACCTTCGACACATGATTTTGGGGTAATGTGGTCGGTATTACGCCCGTACCGCTTTACTTTCCCAGAAAAAATCCGGTACCCATTAAAGGCTGGGTGAACCGGAAACCGTCGGTTGGGATCGAACCCTATCTCTTGTCCTGTGTAGTCCAGTTCACTAACAACTGAGCTATCGCGGCTCCCGAAGAGACATAATATCACATTACAATTAATTTTGGAAGGGAAGGTGCACGGTAGACAAGGCAGAGGCAGACCAATACCAAAGTGGGATGATAATATCAAAAGGTGGACAGGTGAAACTTTGACAACATGCAACATCAAGATAAGAGACAGAGTAAAATGGTGGCCAATCAAAACAGAGTGAAGGAAAGAAGTGAATAAAAGGAATAAAGAGAGAAAACCATGGCTGAACTTAGCTCTCGATATCAATATACAACAGATTATCAAGGTAGTAATGTGATATCGAGGCAGCAATGTGATATCAAGGCAGCAATGTGACATCAAGGCAGCAATGTGACATCAAGGTAGTAATGTGATATCAAGGCAGCAATGTCATATCAAGGCAGCAATGTCATATCAAGGTAGCAATGTCATATCAAGGTAGCAATGTCATATCAAGGTAGCAATGTCATATCAAGGTAGCAATGTGATATCAAGGCAGCAATGTCATATCAAGGTAGCAATGTGATATCAAGGTAGCAATGTGATATCAAGGCAGCAATGTCATATCAAGGTAGCAATGTCATATCAAGGTAGCAATGTCATATCAAGGCAGCAATGTCATATCAAGGCAGCAATGTCATATCAAGGCAGCAATGTCATATCAAGGCAGCAATGTGATATCAAGGTAGCAACGTTATGTCAAGGTAGCAATGTGATATCAAGGCAGCAACGTGATGTCAAGGCAGAAATGTGATATCAAGGCAGCAATGTGATGTCAAGGTAGCAATGTGATGTCAAGGCCGCAATGTCAAAATAAATAAATGAATGAATGAATCAATCAATCAATCAATCAATCAATCAATCAATCAATCAATCAATCAATCAATCAATCAATCAATCAATCAATCAATCAATCAATCAATCAGTCAGTCAGTCAGTCAGTCAGTCAATTATCCCGTAACCTTGTCGATTGTTGGGACAACATAGATAGCATTTTCACAATATGCTTCTAGCAGACGGGGTTTAGACCAGCTCTGTGTGATACAACAGACGACATTCCTGTCAATGCTCTGATGTTATCTACCCATCTTTTCTTTTGTCCTTCGGTCTTCTTTTGTCTGGGACTGTGCCTTGCAGAATGATTTCCTCCTGTCCATGCCAGGTCTGTTACTGTTTTCCAACAAGTGACATTGGGTTTTTTTTATGGGCCCTGTGTATCGTTGGGTTCTATCTCGCACTTCTTCATTGGTGATATGTTCTCTGTGTGATATGTTCTCTGTGTGATATGTTCTCTGTGTGATATGTTCTCTGTGTGATATGTTCTCTGTGTGATATGTTCTCTGTGTGATATGTTCTATGTATGGTTTGTTCTCTGTATGATATGTTCTCTGCATGGTATGTTCTCTGCGTGATATGTTCTCTGTGTGATATGTTCTCTGTGTGATATGTTCTATGTGTGGTTTGTTCTCTGTATGATATGTTCTCTGCATGGTATGTTCTCTGTGTGATATGTTCTCTGTGTGATATGTTCTCTGTATGATATGTTCTCTGTGTGATATGTTCTCTGTATGATATGTTCTCTGTATGATATGTTCTCTGTGTGATATGTTCTCTGTATGATATGTTCTCTGTATGATATGTTCTCTGTATGATATGTTCTCTGTATGATATGTTCTCTGTATGATATGTTCTCTGCATGGTATGTGTAATATCTTTCTATACCAGTTCATCTACAACTTTTCATGGTAGCCAACCTTCCATGTGGAAACTGCGACCAAGTAATGAAAGAGTTAGGGAAGGATAACTCTCTCACATAGTCCCAGTCCGTTTCCATGACAGCCATTCTCAGCCGTCGTGTAATTATGTCCCTTTGCTTCACAGATACGCTGAGGCGTCGTTAGAAACAATTAATCGCATAGAGAAAATACGACCACAACTCTACATTGCTGCCTTGATATCACATTGCTGCCTTGATATCGTGTTGCTGCTTTGATATCGTGTTGCTGCTTTGATATCGAGAGTTAAGTTCAGCCACGTTTTTTCCCTCTCTATTCCTTCTATCCACTCCTTTCCTTCACTCGGATTTTATTATTTTAAAGTTTCCCCATTTACGGTTTTTTCCGTTGACAAAAGAAGGAAAGTAATCTACGGAAACAGTCAGAAATACTCAGACATTATAGTTATGCTTGCCCTTTATACCTATTGTAATCATCCCCTGTTAAAAAAAATGAGAATTCGACATCAGAATCCAGCGGTTATCACTTTGTGAAGCAGAGATACGAAGACCTGTTATAATTTTCTCATGTTTCTTGTTGTAAATGAAACTTAAAAATCGGGGCTGCTAACAAGGAAAAGTTGAGAACCATTAACCTAGACTGTTTTCGACAAAGAAGGGAGATAATGCCGGGAGAAGGCGGGAAATGATTGAACACCTTATCGTTCACATGTTAAAGGGGGAGATAAATACCTCTATAGGCAAAACGGGCTCTCTACATTACAATCGTCATCTAACGTTGTGCCACCAATGCCAGAACTGGACTCTAGACTCAAGAAAAATAAGTAAATAACCGCTACTGAGGTGAAATGTAGACGAATGACAGGAACAGCTTGAGAGCAACATCAGGAATTAAGAACTAAGATAAAAAAAAAAAAAAAGCTAGGAAAAATTCCCGTTATAAAGTATATAGGGAGCCGCGATAGCTCAGTGGTTGTGAACTGGACTACAAAGGACAAGAGGTAGGGTTCGATCACAACCGAAAGCTTCCAGCCTTAAATGAGTACTGGATTTTTTTCTGGGAAAGTAAAGCGGCACGGGCGTAATACCGACCACAATACCCCAAAAATCATGTGCTGAAGGTCTGTAAAATTTATGGTCACTAACACCGTATTTCCTATACGCCACTTGGCGTGACGGGGGTACTTTACTTTTTTTTTGGGAAAGTTGAGTTATTAGCAGGTCATCATCATTGCACTCCGAACATGTCCATAGGTCCTCAAATCTCCTCCTCAGCAAGTCTCGAAATGTCCAGCGACTGACGACTCCAATTCTGTGTTTGTTAATTAGTTTCTGGCTGTGCTCATCTTAACTCCCATCTTAACTCCCATCTTAACTCCCATCTTTTTCATCCGTAGAAATTACGTGGACTCATGGTTGTCGAAGTCTTGTGTCTTTCCTACTTCCCGGTGAGCATGGAGGAGGCACAGGATGGAGAGGATGCCTTCTGTCTCCATTTCTCTTTCTACTGGCCATAGATTGGATTATGGAAATAACTTATAACAACAGAAATGGAATCCAGTGGTCACTGACCAAACAACTTGATGATTTAGACTTTGCTGATGATATAGCTCTCCTATCACACAACCATCAACAGATGCAGGATAAAATGAGCATACTTGATGAGAGATCACAACAGCTGGGACTGAAAATAGAGATAATACCAAATTATGAGAATTTATGCAGTTAGCACTAACAAAAATAATAGGAGAGATACCTCTACTAGACGTACAATCTTACATATATCTGTGCAGTAATATAGACAATGAGCGAGCAACCGTGACATATTTTTAAAAAAGAATATAAAAAGCAAGATGGGCCTTCGTTGTATTGGGAAACATATGGAAATCGAAAGAAATTAGGTTAAATACAAAAATAAAAAATGTTCTCCAATGTTAAGTCAGTCCTAAAATATGGCTGTGAAACATGGACAACAAAAATGACAACCACGAACAAAGACCTGCATTAACGGATGCTTGCGCAGAATAAAAGGATGGAAATGGCAGAGCAAAATCAATAACATAATTATGCGAGAGTGCCAGTCAAACACAAGTGGACAAAGAGATATAACAAAGACAGTGGCACTGGATAGGACACACACTGCGGAAACCAACAGAGTATTATACGTCAGGTACCTTTTCTGGAATCCAAAGATGAAAAGACAAAGAGGGAGACAAAATTTCTGGGACAAGAAAGGTGAATGCAGAGATGAAGATGATGGGGAAATGATCTTAAAAGAATGGCAAGAAACAGAACGGCATGGAAAGTGTCTGTTGAAGACCTATGCTCCACAGGGAGTTGAACGTGTCTGTTGAAGACCTATGCTCCACAGGGAGTTGAACGTGTTTGTTGAAGACCTATGCTCCACAGGGTGTTGAACGTGTCTGCTGAAGACCTATGCACCACAGGGAGTTGAACGTGTTTGTTGAAGGCCTATGCTCCACAGGCGCGATAGCTCAGTGGTTAGTGAACTGGACTACCACGAACAAGGGGTAGGGTTCGATTCCAACCGACGGCTTCCGGCTTCACCCAGCCTTAAATGGGTACCGGATTTTTTTTCTGGAAAAGTAAAGCAGCACGGGCGTAATACTGACAACATTACCACAAAAATCATGTGCTGAAGGTCTGTAAAATTTAGGGTCACTAACACCATATTTCCCTATACGCCACTTGGCGTGACGGGGTTACTTTACTTTTTACTTTACTATGCTCCACAGGGAGTTTTAAGTGCTTGTTGAAGACATATGCTCCACAGGGAGTTGAACGTGTTTGTTGAAGGCCTATGCTCCACAGTGAGTTTTAAGTGCTTGTTGAAGACCTATGCTCCAAAGGGAGTTTTAAGTGCTTGTTGAAGACCTATGCTCCACAGTGAGTTTTAAGTGCTTGTTGAAGACCTATGCTCCAAAGGGAGTTTTAAGTGCTTGTTGAAGACCTATGCTCCACAGTTTTAAGTGCTTGTTGAAGACCTATGCTCCACAGTGAGTTTTAAGTGCTTGTTGAAGACCTATGCACCACAGTGAGTTTTAAGTGCTTGTTGAAGACCTATGCTGCACAGGAGCTTTAAGTGCTTGTTGAAGACCTATGCTCCAAAGGGAGTTTTAAGTGCTTGTTGAAGACCTATGCTGCACAGTGAGTTTTAAGTGCTTGTTGAAGACCTATGCTGCACAGTGAGTTTTAAGTGCTTGTTGAAGACCTATGCTCCAAAGGGAGTTTTAAGTGCTTGTTGAAGACCTATGCTGCACAGGGTGTTGAAAGTGCTTGTTTAAGACCTATGCAGCACAGGTTGTTGAAAGTGCTTGTTGAAGACCTATGCAGCACAGGTTGTTGAAAGTGCTTGTTAAGACCTAAGCTCCACAGGGTGTTGAAAGTGCTTGTTGAAGACCTATGCTCCACAGGGTGTTGAAAGTGCTTGTTGAAGACCTATGCTCCACAGGGTGTTGAAAGTGCTTGTTGAAGACCTATGCTCCACAGGGTGTTGAAAGTGCTTGTTGAAGGCCTATGCTCCACAGGGTGTTGAAAGTGTTTGTTTAAGACCTATGCTGCACAGGTTGTTGAAAGTGCTTGTTTAAGACCTATGCTGCACAAGGAGCTGAAAGTTCCTGTTGAAGACCTATGCTCTACAGATAGCTGAAAGTGCCTGTTGAAGACCTATGCTCCACAGCGAGCTGAAAGTGCTTGTTTAAGACCTATGCTCCACAGAGAGCTGAAAGTGCCTGTTGAAGTCCTATTCTCCACAGGGAGTTTAAGGAGCAACTCTCTAACAGGTGCAGACATGAGGAGATACAAGCCGCGATACCAGGCAGCTGTTCGGGATGTCGAGGTCACCACATGGAAGCGGCTCCATAACCCATTACAGGATCTCAAGCAGAACATTCCTTTCAAAAGGTGAGAAGGAAACAGATTAAAAAACGACCTTGACTTAAACAGGTGGAAATATAAATCCTCAAATGTTTAATCGATTCTAATTATAACTTGCGTCCAGTATTTCACGTTCCAGTCCTAATTTTTTTGTACAAGTAACATTTTTTCCTCTGCATTTGTTTTTTCGATGTTCGCGAAATGTGCGATAGATCCACCTGCATATTCACATGTTCATAGCCCCCAATCACGGCCTATAAGTGCTTTTTAAATATCTACGTCCCTGCTAGAAAGATAAACATCGACAACACTTAACAAATATCGTTTAAAAATTAATCCTTATTTTTAAAAACATATAAGGAGTTGAATAATAAAACAAAAACACGAAATAAGATTGAAATAATTTACCGAAACAAACTAATCGCATGTGTAGATCATTATATACAAATTTGAAGGAAGCATCTATCGCTTTTTGGTTCCTAGCGCTTATGCAGATTCGTAAATTTACGAATCTGATAATGATCTCTCGTGTACCTATTTATAGTTAATGATTCAGAACACGTGTTCAGATGATGTGCTGGAAAAAAGAATCACATGTTAAATGCACGAGATATGTTTAGTTTGGCAGTTTTCTTTTTTTTTTTTTTGGGGGGGGGGGGGGGGGGATTTGCACTGGATACACGATGCTGTTAAAATATATAAAGCTGGGAGTTTGGAGAGTAACCCGAGACAGTGAGATTTAGGTTCGCCCCGGGTGACTCCGTGGTGTGGGTGTCATCATGTGCGCTGAAACACTAGCACAAGTGACAGAAATGAAGCCCCCCTCCCTCCCTCGCTTAGGGTGTTAATACACTTGCCTGCAGCACAGATGCCGCGGGTTCAGTTCCCAGCTGAGGTTATTCTCATCCCATTGATATATGGTTCAAGGTGGCTCCGGTGTCTGAAAATGGGTCACGTAGGTAAATAGATCGTTAATTGTTCTATATATTTAGTAAAGATCGTTAATTGTTCTATATATTTAGTATAGATCGTTAATTGTTCTATTATCTAGAAATAATCGATAATTTTCTCCTGTCTCCGGAAAAGTTAGTTCTATTTCCTGCAAAAGATCGTTAATTGTTCTATTTCCTGCAAAAGATCGTTAATTGTTCTATATATCCATTAAAGATCATTAATTGCCCTATATATTTGGTAAAGATCGTTAATTGTTCTATATATCTAGTAAAGATCGTTAATTGTTCTATATCTAGTAAAGATCGTTAATTGTTCTACATCTAGTAAAGATCGTTAATTGTTCTACATCTAGTAAAGATCGTTAATTGTTCTATATATCTAGTAAAGATCGTTAATTGTTCTATATCTAGTAAAGATCGTTAATTGTTCTACATCTAGTAAAGATCGTTAATTGTTCTACATCTAGTAAAGATCGTTAATTGTTCTATATATCTAGTAAAGATCGTTAATTGTTCTACATCTAGTAAAGATCGTCAATTGTTCTATATATCTAGTAAAGATCGTTAATTGTTTTACATCTAGTAAAGATCGTTAATTGTTCTATATATCTAGTAAAGATCGTTAATTGTTCTACATCTAGTAAAGATCGTTAATTGTTCTATATATCTAGTAAAGATCGTTAATTGTTCTACATCTAGTAAAGATCGTTAATTGTTCTATATATCTAGTAAAGATCGTTAATTGTTCTACATCTAGTAAAGATCGTTAATTGTTCTATATATCTAGTAAAGATCGTTAATTGTTCTATATATCTAGTAAAGATCGTTAATTGTTCTATATCTAGTAAAGATCGTTAATTGTTCTATATATCTAGTAAAGATCGTTAATTGTTCTACATCTAGTAAAGATCGTTAATTGTTCTATATATCTAGTAAAGATCGTTAATTGTTCTATATATCCAGTAAAGATCGTTAATTGTTCTATATATTTAGTAAAGATCGTTAATTGTTCTATATATCTAGTAAAGATCGTTAATTGTTCTATATATCTAGTAAAGATCGTTAATTGTTCTATATCTAGTAAAGATCGTTAATTGTTCTCATCATCGATTGCCGTCTCCGCATCGAAGGTTGACTACCATGATGCGCCATTCCACTCTGTCTCTTGCTTTGATGGTGCAGATTGTCATAGGTTGACTTGTCCATCTTTTGATGTCACTCGTCCATGTTAGTCTTGGTCTGCCTCTGCCCCTTTTACCTTGTATTTTCCCCTCCAAGATTACTTTTAGTAGGCTGTTGTGTCTTTTAACATGGCCCAAAAATCGCATTTGTCTTGTTTGAATTGTGTTTAGTAGTTCTCTTCTCATTTTTAGTTGTTTTAAGACTTTGTCGTTTGTTTTCTTTTCCTTCCATCCAACTCTACCTATTCTTCTTTACATCCACATTTCAAAGGCTTCAATTTTCTGTTCTGTTTTCTTGTCTAATGTCCATGTTCCTGCACCATACAGAAATGCTGAAAAGATATAACATTTTGCTATTCTTAGGTTTAGCCCTGGTGTTATTTGTTTTGATGTTAGTATATTTTTTTTTATGGCATTAAAATTACTTTTTGCCATTCCTATTATTTTTTTTTATTTCAGTTTTACGTTTTCCATCACTGGTTATAGTATGTCCAAGGTAGTTATAGTTCTGAACTGTCTCCAGGTCAATTCCTTCAACTTTGATATCCACTTGTAGGTTTTGAGTATTTTCTTTGTTTATGATCATAGTTTGTCTTTTTATATTCATATCTAATCCATGTTTTTTGCTTGTCATGTTTATTACATTAAGTAATTGTTGTAGGTCTTTAGGATTTTCTGCTAGTAGGACAGTATCGTCAGCATATCTTAGGTTATTGATTATCTTTCCATTAATTTGTAGGCCTGGCATCTCTATGATGTTTTTAAAGATTTGCTCAGTGTATAGATTGACCAAGCTTGGTGATAGGATGCATCCCTAACTCCTCTTGTTATATCAATGGGTGTAGTGTTCTCTTTGTTATATTTTATTATTGCTGTTTGCTCCCAGTATAGATTACATATTAGTCGTATGTCCATGTCATCTAGATGTATCTCTTTTAGGCATTCTATAAGTTGTTTGTGGTGTACTCTATCAAAAGCTTTGGTGTAGTCTATGAAGCAGGCATATATTGGTTTGTTTACTTCTGTGTACTTTTCGATTAATGCTCTCATGCAGAATATGGCTTCTTTTGTCCCGCTGTTTTTTCTTAAATCCAAATTGCTGCTAATCTAATTCAATACTGATTTTATCCTGAATCCTTCCTTGTATAACTTTTAGCAAGATTTTTGTAACATGGCTCATTAGGCTTATTGTTCTAAAATCACTGCATTCAACTGCACCATTCTTTCTAGGCAATGCAATGAACGTGATTTAGATCCATTTGATATGTATCCTGTATGATATATGCCGTTGTATATGTATGCGATCACTTCAATGCCATAATCTTCTAGTGTAAAGTTTGTGACAGTCGATGGGGCGGGAAAATCAGAAATAATCAACGGCTCAGAAAGCGAAAATAGCAAAGTGCGTGGTACACAAGAGGCATATTCAGGTCACAAAGACAAATATGGCTGACCACCGTGAGAGATATTTGGAGCATCAGCACGTTCTATTCAAAAGAAAACCATGGAGAGAAATTCCAACATGTCAGAATAAAGATCTAATTGTTCTATTCCCTAGAAATTATCATTCATTGTTCTATTCTTTGGAAATTATAGCTCATTGTTCTATTCCCTAGAAATTATCGTTAATTGTTCCATTCCATAGATAGTATCGTTCATTGTTCTATTCATTGAAAATTATTGTTAACTGTTCTATTCTCCGGAAAAGATAGTTCATTGTTCTATTCTTTGGAAAAGATAGTTCATTGTTCTATTCCCTAGAAATTATCGTTAATTGCTCCATTCCCTAGATAGTATCGTTAATTATTCTAATCCCTGGAAATTATCGCCAATTGTTCTATTCTCTGAAATAGATCGTTCATTGTTCTATTTCCTGACAAAGATCATTTTTTTTGTTCCATTACATAAGTTGATGTTTGTCTTTTCTAACAGAGTTGCATTTTTTGTAGGTTTTTTTGTAGGTTTTTTGTAGTTTTTTTTGGTTTTTTGTAGGGTTTTTTGTAGGTTTTTTTTGTAGGTTTTTTGGTAGGTTTTTTTGTAGTTTTTTTGGTAGGTTTTTTTGTAGTTTTTTTGTGGTTTTTTGTAGGTTTTTTTGTAGGTTTTTTTGTAGTTTTTTTTGTAGTTTTTTTGTAGTTTTTTTGGTAGGTTTTTTTGTAGTTTTTTTGTGGTTTTTTGTAGGTTTTTTTGTAGGTTTTTTTGTAGGTTTTTTTGTAGTTTTTTTTGTAGTTTTTTTGTAGTTTTTTTGGTAGGTTTTTTGTAGTTTTTTTTGTAGTTTTTTTGGTAGGTTTTTTTGTAGTTTTTTTTGGTAGGTTTTTTTGTAGGTTTTTTTGTAGTTTTTTTGGTAGTTTTTTTTTTGTAGGTTTTTTTGTAGGTTTTTTTGTAGGTTTTTTTGAAGGTTTTTTTTGCAGGATAATAGTTTGTTATAGCCTAACCTCATATGTTATCTTATTTACCCTAACCTTACTTCTCATATTATCTCTTCTAACCTCAATGCGGAGACGGCACTCAATGATAATGAGCGCTAATTAGCCTATTTATCGTCAGTTAGCCTATCTAACGTGAATTAAATTACCCAGCGTCAATTAGCCTATATATGGTCAGTTAGATTATCCAGCGTCAATTAGCCTATCTATCATCAATTAGATTACCCAGCGTCATTTAGCCTATCTATCGTCAATTAGATTATCCAGCGTCAATTAGCCTATCTATCGTCAATTAGATTATCCAGCGTCAATTAGCCTATCTATCGTCAATTAGATTATCCAGCGTCAATTAGCCTATCTATCGTCAATTAGATTATCTAGCGTCAATTAGCCTATCTATAGTCAGCTTATCCAGCGTCTATTAGCCTATCTATCGTCAATTAGATTATCCAGCGTCAATTAGCCTATCTATCGTCAATTAGATTATCTAGCGTCAATTAGCCTATCTATAATCAGCTTATCCAGCGTCTATTAGCCTATCTATCGTCAATTAGATTATCCAGCGTCAATTAGCCTATCTATCGTCAATTAGATTATCCAGCGTCAATTAGCCTATCTATCGTCAATTAGATTATCCAGCGTCAATTAACCTATCTATCGTCAATTAGATTACCCAGCGTCAATTAGATTACCCAGCGTCCATTAGCCTATCTATCGTCAATTAGATTACCAGCGTGAATTAGATTACCCACGTCGATTAGATTACCCACGTCAATTAGATTGCCCACGTCAATTAGATTAACGAGCGTCAATTAGATTACTCAGCGTCAATTAGATTACCCAGCGTCAATTAGATTACCCAACGTCAATTAGATTACCCAGCGTCAATTAGATTACTCAGCGTCAATTATATTACTCAGCGTCAATTAGATTACCCAGCGTCAATTAGATTACCCAGCGTCAATTAGATTACCCAGCGTCAATTAGATTACCCAGCGTCAATTAGCCTATCTATCGTCAATTAGATTACCAGCGTGAATTAGATTACCCACGTCGATTAGATTACCCACGTCAATTAGATTGCCCACGTCAATTAGATTAACGAGCGTCAATTAGATTACCCAGCGTCAATTAGATTACTCAGCGTCAATTAGATTACCCAGCGTCAATTAGATTACTCAGCGTCAATTAGATTACCTAGCGTCAATTAGATTACTCAGCGTCAATTAGATTACCCAGCGTCAATTAGATTACCCAGCGTCAATTAGATTACTCAGCGTCAATTAGATTACCCAGCGTCAATTACATTACCCAGCGTCAATTAGATTACTCAGCGTCAATTAGATTACTCAGCGTCAATTAGATTACCCAGCGTCAATTAGATTACCTAGCGTCAATTAGATTACTCAGCGTCAATTAGATTACCCAGCGTCAATTAGATTACTCAGCGTCAATTAGATTACCCAGCGTCAATTAGATTACTCAGCGTCAATTAGATTACCTAGCGTCAATTAGATTACTCAGCGTCAATTAGATTACCTAGCGTCAATTAGATTACCCAGCGTCAATTAGATTACCCAGCGTCAATTAGATTACCCAGCGTCAATTAGATTACCCAGCGTCAATTAGATTACCAGCGTCAATTAGATTACCTAGCGTCAATTAGATTACCAGCGTCAATTAGATTACCCAGCGTCAATTAGATTACCTAGCGTCAATTAGATTACCTAGCGTAAATTAGATTACCTATCGTCAATTAGATTACCTAGCGTCAATTAGATTACCTAGCGTCAATTAGATTACCTAGCGTCAATTAGATTACCAGCGTCAATTAGATTACCCAGCGTCAATTAGATTGCCCACGTCGA
The DNA here is from genome assembly GCA_032433765.1 of Megaustenia siamemsis. Lineage (NCBI taxonomy): Eukaryota > Metazoa > Mollusca > Gastropoda > Stylommatophora > Ariophantidae > Megaustenia > Megaustenia siamemsis. The sequence continues at coordinate 44,157,301 of JAVIAB010000107.1, read as the reverse complement.
TTAGATTGCCCAGCGTCAATTAGATTACCCAGCGTCAATTAGATTGCCCATGTCAATTAGATTACCCAGCGTCAATTAGATTACCCAGCGTCAATTAGATTACCAGCGTGAATTAGATTACCCACGTCAATTAGATTACCCACGTCAATTACCCTATCCGGTTTCAATAATTGACACAATAACACAGTACTATTTCTTAGTTTGTATTTGTGTCTAGTCTATAGCGAATGCATTAAGCAGCGAGTTCGTTATGCATGCGACCTTTATTCTCAGGCGCTCAAGTTAAACATCTGCTACACCTTCGAAATGGAGATTCGGTGGCTGAGTGGTTAGTGTGCTCGCTTCTTGATCAGAAAGAGTAAGATTCAAATCCAAAATGTTACGATTTTTTTTCTTACTGACACGGTTCCATGGTTCACCCGGCTATATATGGGTACTGGAGATTTGCATAGGTAGTAAAGGCGGCGTGATGTGATACCGACCACAAATTGATAAACTATCGGGTTGGTGGTGTAAAAATGTGGTTACTAAACCCATATTACGTTCTTGTGGCTACCGGGGATTTGACCACGGTCAAGGCAGACAAGAATAGAGCCACGTACGTGTGGACTACAAGGGTCTGGTAGGTCAGGGGAGACAAGAATAGAGCAACGTACGTGTGGGTTACAAGGGTCTAGTAGGTCAGGGGAGACAAGAATAGAGCAACGTACGTGTGGGTTACAAGGGTCTAGTAGGTCAGAGGAGACAAGAATAGAGCAACGTACGTGTGGGCTACAAGGGTCTAGTAGGTCAGGGGAGACAAGAATAGAGCAACGTACGTGTGGGTTACAAGGGTCTAGTAGGTGAGGGGAGACAAGAATAGAGCAACGTACGTGTGGGCTACAAGGGTCTAGTATGTCAGGGAGACAAGAATAGAGCAACGTACGTGTGGGTTACAAGGGTCTAGTAGGTGAGGGGAGACAAGAATAGAGCAACGTACGTGTGGGCTACAAGGGTCTAGTAGGTCAGGGGAGACAAGAATAGAGCAACGTACGTGTGGGTTACAAGGGCTAGTAGGTCAGGGGAGACAAGAATAGAGCCACGTACGTGTGGGTTACAAAGGTCTGGTAGGTCAGGGGAGACAAGAATAGAGCAACGTACGTGTGGGTTACAAGAGTCTAGTAGGTCAGGGGAGACAAGAATAGAGCCACGTACGTGTGGGTTACAAGGGTCTGGTAGGTCAGGGGAGACAAGAATAGAGCAACGTACGTGTGGGCTACAAGGGTCTAGTAGGTCAGGGGAGACAAGAATAGAACAACGTACGTGTGGGCTACAAGGGTCTAGTAGGTCAGGGGAGACAATAATAGAGCCACGTACATCTGGAGGGTCTGGTAGATCAGGGGAGACAAGAATAGAGCCACGTACGTGTGGGCTACCAGGATCTGATAGATCAGGGGAGACAAGAATAGAGCCACGTACATCTGGGCTACCAGGATCTGGTAGATCAGGGGAGACATGAATAGAGCCACGTACATCTGGGCTACCAGGGTCTGGTAGATCAGGGGAGACAAGAATAGAGCCACGTACATCTGGGCTACCAGGGTCTGGTAGATCAGGTTAGACAAGAATAGAGCCACTGGCATCTGCCAAGTTTGTGTGGGTCTACCAGAGTCTGGTAGATCAGGGGAGACAAAAATAGAGCGATTGGCATCTGTCAAGTTTGTGTGGGCTACCAGGGTCTGGTAGGCCCGGGGAGGCAAGAACAGAGCCACTGGCATCTGCCAAGCTTGTGTGGGCTGCCAGGGTCTGGTATATTGGTGGAGACAAGAATAGAGCCACTGGCATCTGCCAAGCTTGTGTGGGCTGCCAGGGTCTGGTAGATCAGGGGAGACAAGAATAGAGCCACTGTCACCGGAAATGCCTGTGTGGCTACCAGGGCATTGAGCACCCTGAGGGGAGACAAGTATAGAGCCAGTGTCATCTGTCCTGTCGTGTGGCTACCAGGGCACTGCTCATGCTGAGGGGAGACACATATAGAGCCAATGTCATCGGACCTGTCGTAAGAGACAACTGATAAGGAGTTGGCGTATAAGTTAACAAAACTTGTACAAAGATTTCACAGGTCACAAAGCAACAAACAATGAAGTCAACATTCTTTGAAAAGGGAGGTGACTCAGGAAACGGGGTATGGAGTCATGCAGTCAAAAAAAAAAAAAAAAAAAAAAACGTTATACAGGGTGTTTCTAAAGTCGCAGTGCAGTGAATTTATACTCTCGGAAGAAAAAACGTCACGTCACACAAATTGTAAAATAAATGGTATTATTCAAATATACTTGACTGCTATAGGCGAGCTTATAATGGGTAATGTTGGTATTAACACAATAAAGTTGTGTTAACACCATTGTAAGCCAGATCTATCATGTAGCAGTGATGTTTAAATGAACACGTAAATGGTGCTTGAACTATTACGTCATACATAGATACAATTTAGGTGCGTAATTATTTCAACAACAAAAATGCACAGTCATTAAAGAGACACTCTATATATATATTTTATTTTATTTTTTTTTTTTACGTCAGCTATCACCTCAGACGAAGTAAAGTCTCTAGGAACTGAGTTTTGCGTGTTAATCTATTTTTCCCTGGCAGCCGTGTGCACAGGGGTCCCTCGTCGCATAGGTAGATAACTCAGTCTTCGGAGGTAGTAAATAAAGTACCCCCGTCACCTACCTCTTATCCTTCAAAATAAATAATGTCTTTAGCACTTAAAATATGAAATGCAATTTTAGCAGTTAACATAAGGAACATAATTGTTATATTTAAAATATGGAACTTAATTTGAAAACCAAATGTAGGGAACATAAATTTAATGCTTAAAACAAAGAACATAATTTTAGTCCTGAAAAGATTGGCCATAATTATAACACTTAAATCTTGGAACATAATTTTAACACTTGATACATAGAACATAACATTAACACTGGATACATAGAACATAATTTTAACACTTGATACATAGAACATAATTTTAACACTTGATACATAGAACATAATTTTAACACTTGATACATAGAACATAACATTAACACTGGATACATAGAACATAATTTTAACACTTGATACATAGAACATAATTTTAACACTTGATACATAGAACATAATTTTAACGCTTGATACATAGAACATAACATTAACGCTTGATACATGGAACATAATTTTAATACTTAAATCATGGAACATATTCTTAGCACTTGGAGCATGTTTTCTTGAAAACCTTTATCAGGCATACTGGATATTCATGACTACTGTTTAGGTTCGCTTAACGATCGAGCTTATCATGAAACGCCCCTGATGTGAATGGCAAATGTATTTAGGTAACGTGGAGCTGCAGTAAAACTAATTACAGAGAGTGAACGAAAAAGACGCGAGTTGAGCTGTTTTGCATCAGTTTTCTGATAGACTAGTTTAGGGTTTTTATCACAAAGTCTTCATCTGTAGATTTGGGGAAGGAGATAGGAGAAGAGTTGACGGAAAGGACAGACTGAACTTTGTTGAGCTTGGTATCTTGTCAGCAGCGTTAGTAGACAATGTGGAAAGCAACAATTTAGACTTTAGCATCGGGATAGAAATAATGGCTGTACGGTGGAGGAAAATAACTAGAAATGCAAAATTAAAGTAAATGGGGAGGTCTTTCCTTTTTTTTTTTGTCCATCTGGTGTTTCCTTGAAGCGTGGTATGAGAAAGTAGGAATGTATATTATTATCTGATGCCTGAAAATGTATTGTTTGTTCTTTTTGGTGACTTCCCTTTTAGGTGTAGTGTCGTACTTGGGCGTATCTCGACGCTGTTAAGATAGAAATCTGTTTGTTCTTGTATATGTATTTTAAGCATTTGACAAAGTAAAGCACCCAAAAAAAAAAAAAATCAATTTTAGAAGGCATAAACGTAGACAGCAAAGATCTAAGAATAATAAAGAACATGTACTGGCAACAAACAGCGGCCATAGGAACTGGAAATGAATTGGGAATGTTTCAACAAATAAATCAGGGTTAGGCAAGGTTGTGTGCTGTCACCAGATCTATTTAATATGTATAGTGCGATCTCCACTATATCTCTCCTCGACACTGAACGGTAAATGAGGAAGGAAAGAAGAAGTAGAACATAATACATAGAGAAGCAACAGATAGAATGGTTTGGCCATGTGATAAGGTAAAAAGATAAAAACAAAACACAAGGAGCCTTTAATAAACCTTAGGAGAACACCAGACCCAAGGGCTGACCATGAGAAAGATGACTCGACGAAATATTAGAAACACTAGGAAACATAACGGCAGCAGAGGCGAACAGAAGAGCAAAAGACCTCAAATTATATCTCCCCTCGACCCTGAAAGACAAATGAGGAAGGAAATAAGACAAAGACACAGAACGGCAAATAATGAAGGGAAGAAGATGAAGTAGATGAAAAGAAGAAGAAAGAAAGATTGAAACACCAAAATCTATCACACTGATATGACTCGCTTTATTTCAAGTAATGGGTTCTGTCAATAGCTCCCAAACCTTAAGAACGTAGACCCCAATACGTGTGCAGCCTCGGTTCAAACATCTCCAATGCCCCCTATCCAAACAGAACATCGACCCGCCACATTATGCAAAAACACGAGTCGTAATCTAGCCCCCAGCGACCCTGCCTACTGTTAACATCTCAAAGAACACGTAAAGTAGTGTAAACGGACATCCTTCCATTGAATCCGCACAAAACCAGCACACGATAACCGGTTTCACATGCCAGTGAGGTTTGCCGTTTCAGCGGCGTCGCATTTTGAACAATATTTACCACTCGTTTATGACAGCTCCGGGGACTCACGGGGCTCAACAAATAGACTGTGTGCACCCATTCAACCATGTGACATTCGGACGCCGTAGATTACTCCCCGAGGGTTGAGCAAACATTTATCACAAGTGACGCCTTTAAAATGGGTTGGCTAATGACTGGTTGTGCTCTCAAAATGAGGTTGAGAAAACGTTCCAGGGTGGTTGAAGTATGTGTCAACCTGGAGTATCTTGATTCTTGCATAGTTCTCTTGATGTTCGCCCATCATTAACAATCCTCTACTGTCGTGACACATCATTTTGTGAAGACGATCCCCAAATCGTAAAAAAATAACCTCTACTGAGATTAAATCTGTTGTGAAATGTATGACGAATGACAGTAAACAGCATGAGAGACATCATTAGAAATGAAGAACTGTGACAAAAAAGCTAGGAATAGCCCCCGCCATAGAATATATAAAGAAACAACAGATATACTGGTTTGGCCACGTGACAAGGCAGAGTGATCAAACTACAACCCAACGAGCCCTCAATAAACGTTGTGAGACCAAGGGCCGACCACGAAAAAGGTGGATCGATGGATTATTAGAAGCACTAGGAAACATATAACAGCAGCAGAGGCGAACAGAAGAGCAAAAGACCACAAATTATATCTCCCCTCGACACAGGCAAATGAAGAAGGAAAGAAGGTCCCCATCTTTACAGATTTCCGTTGCCAAGTGTCAATCACGATTTATAACGCATTTGACCACGCCCCCTTGTGTTACATTGCTCGCTTCCTGACCAGAACGGTACGGGTTCGATCCCCAGCAATGACGGTTTTATTTTCGGACTAACAAGGCTCCAGGGTTCACCCAGCCTCTAAAAATGGGTACCAGAGGTTTTTTTCTTGCAAGTAAAGGCGGCCTGGCGTGATACCTACCTCATCACTCAAAAATATTCCGTGGACGGAGAAAAATATGGTCACTAACACCATATTCCCCATACGACTAGCAAGGCATGATGGGAACCTTTCATGTGTTACGTCACGTCATATGAAAGTAAAGTAAAGTGTCCCCGTCACGTCAAGTGGCGTATAGGGAATATGGTGTTAGTGACCATACATCTCATAAAAGAGATACATCTAGATGACATGGACATACGACTAATATGAAATCTATACTGGGAAAAAACAGCAATAATAAAATATAACAAAGATAACTCTACACCCATTGATATAAAAAGAGGAGTAAGACAAGGATGCATCCTATCACCAAGCTTGTTCAATCTATACACTTAGCAAATCTTTAAAAACATCATAGAGATGCCAGGCCTACAAATTAATGGAAATATAATCAATAACCTAAGATATGCTGACGATACTGTACTACTAGCAGAAAATCCTAAAGATCTACAACAATTATTTAATGAAATAAACATGACAAGCAAAAAATATGGACTAGATATGAATATTAAAAAGACTAAAACTATGATCATAAACAAAGAAAATACTCAAAACCCACAAGTGGATATCAAAATAGATGGAATAGACCTGGAGACAGTTCAGAACTACAACTACCTTGGGCATACTATAACCAGTGATGGAAAATGTACAACTGAAATAAACAAAACAATAGGAATGGCAAAAAGTAATTTTAATGCCATGAAGGACATACAAATAACACCAGGGCTAAAACTAAGAATAGCAAAATGTTACATTTTCTCAATATTCCTATATGGTGCAGAAACATGGACATTAGACAAGAAAACAGAACAGAGAATTAAAGCCTTTGAAATGTGGATATATAGAAGAATAGGTAGAATTAGATGGAAGGAAAAGAAAACAAACGATGAAGTCTTAAAACAACTAAAAATGAAAAGAGAACTACTAAGCACAATTTAAACAAGACAAATGCGATTTTTGGGCCATGTTAAAAGACACAACAGCCTACTAAGAGTAATCCTGGAGGGGAAAATACAAGGTAAAAGAGGCAGAGGCAGACCAAGACTAACATGGACAAGTAACATCAACAGATGGACAAATAAGCCTATGACAACCTGCACCATCAAAGCAAGAAACAGAGCAGAATGGCGCTTCATGGTAGCCAACCTTTGTTGCGGAGAAGGCACTCGACGATGATGATGATGATGACCGTACATTTTACAGACCTTCAACACATGATTTGTGGGGTAATGTGGTCGGTATTACGCCCGTGCATCTTTACTTTCCCAGAAAAAAAATTCGGTACCCATTTATGGCTGGGTGAATCCGGAAGCCGTCGGTTGGGATCGAACCCTACCCCTTGTCCATTGTAGTCCCGTTTACTAACCACTGAGCTATCGCGGCCCCCTTCTTACGTCATATGGCTACAAGATATTGGTGTGATTTTAGTTTGATTAGAATTTAATTGCTCAGATCTCCATTAATTGCTCAGATCTCCATTAATTGCTCAGATCTCCATTAATTGCTCAGGTCTCCATTAATTGCTCAGATCTCCATTAATTGCTCAGATCTCCATTAATTGCTCAGGTCTCCATTAATTGCTCAGGTCTCCATTAATTGCTCAGGTCTCCATTAATTGCTCAGATCTCCATTAATTGCTCAGATCTCCATTAATTTCTCAGATCTCCATTAATTGCTCAGGACTCCATTAATTGCTCAGATCTCCATTAATTGCTCAGATCTCCATTAATTGCTCAGATCTCCATTAATTGCTCAGATCTCCATTAATTGCACAGATCTCCAATAATTGCTCAGATCTCCATTAATTGCTCAGATCTCCATTAATTGCTCAGGTCTCCATTAATTGCTCAGGTCTCCATTAATTGCTCAGGTCTCCATTAGTTGCTCAGATCTCCATTAATTGCTCAGATCTCCATTAATTGCTCAGATCTCCATTAATTGCTCAGATCTCCATTAATTGCTCAGATCTCCATTAATTGCTCAGATCTCCATTAATTGCTCAGATCTCCATTAATTGCTCAGGTCTCCATTAATTGCTCAGATCTCCATTAATTGCTCAGATCTCCATTAATTGCTCAGATCTCCATTAATTGCTCAGATCTCCATTAATTGCTCAGATCTCCAATGAATGTACCCATCAACGTGTAGCCACTAACGACACCGGTTCTGTGTTAGTTGATAAGTCTTCTTTAGATTCCCGCTTAGTACTGTCGTCTGGCATCTCCCACCTTTACATGATATTCGTGAGGTCTGTTTATGGTTGCAAAGTGCAAGTTATTATTTTTTTGAGTCGCTTGTTCAACCAGCGTCTTTGAGGGTACTCAGAATGTCAAGCGATCCATTGCCATTCTGCACTCAACATTAGCACAACTGGCAAGTTTGTCAGAACACTCATTACATCTTACACCCGCTTGCCCTGGCACAAAAATGAACGAATCAATTCAGCGGAAGAGCTATGTTTACAGCACTCGGAAAAAATGACAAATAATCAACAACAGAAAAAAAAAACTAAGAAGAATATATAGACCAAAGCAGGATCGAACCCGTACTCAGTGGCACAGCGCCTTGCCACGAAAAGCCAAACGCTAGGGAACACTGCCACTCAGCTAACTAAAAAATGAGCTGTCGTGGACAGTGTCTTACGCGCAGGTGTTCTCATGACTATAGCATAAGACTGCGATCACAGCTCGGAAATACATAGTGTATCTGTATTTTTCCTTTTAAGACAAGTATCTCCCGGATAGAGTAGGGCTGAATACTTGCGTTGCAGACAAACATTTAGGACGAAACAGCACGAATAGTAGTTTCCAGTGGTTTAAACTGGAGACAAATAATAATAAATGAATATTATTATAGAGGGAAACTTCCGAGGCGATAATCAGCGAATCAATTCAGAGGAATAGATATGTTTACAGCACTCGGAAAAATTGACAAATAACCAACAGAAAAAAATATGGACCAAAGCAGGATCGAACCCGTACTCAGTGGCACAGCGCCTTGCCACGAAAAGCCAAACGCTAGGGAACACTGCCACTCAGCTAACTAAAAAAATAGCTTCGTAGGCAATGTCTTTCGCGCAGGTGTTCTCATGACTATAGCATCAGGCCACGATCACAGCTCGGAAATACATAGTGTATCTGGATTTTTTCTGTTAAGACAAGTATCTCCCGGATAGGGTAGGGCTGAATACTTGCGTTGCAGACAACCATTTAGGACGAAACAGCACGAATAGTAGTTTCCAGTGGTCTAGACCACAAACATAAAGCAGATTATTCTCTCACTGGACCTTAATTACTGCCGTCAAGCTCAGCCAGTTCCAATCTTTCTGATCTACACTGAGTATACACATATGTATAAGTCTGTATCTCAATACATGTCAGTGCTGTAGTATAAGCCATTATTTTCATTCATCATCATCATGTGCCATACCGGTTGGCGTAGGCGATCATGTCCTTCCACAATCTTCTATCAACACTGCATCGTATCAGTTCTGTTTTTGACTGTTTTCCATTCCATGACACCAAGCTATCTAGTATTTTCTCTCTTTGTGGTCCGCGATCTCTCTTTCCTTCTATTTTGCCAGTTGTAACCAAGTATTCCAACTTTCCTCTTCTTATGATGTGCTGAAAAATGTTGATTGTTTCTTTCTGATATTTCCATTCGTAATCACTTGAATAAGCCAAATTTATGAATTTGTGACACGTTCCTTATTAACTTGTTTGTATACTTTAATGCCATAATACAATTAAGAAAGATCAATACATGTGAGATGCGATGCTTGAGAAAAGTAACAAACAACACAAGAAAAGATAGAATACCAAATGAAACCGTAAGAAAAATGGTAGGCAAAAAACCCTGCCAAGAATATATAGAACAACAACTTAAATGGTTTGGCCACCTGGTCAGAATGAATCCTCACCAATCACCATCAAGGGCGTTCTTCTCGAGAATGCATGGGAAAAGACCAAGAGGAAGACCCAGAAGAAGATGGATAGATGCTGTGACAGTGACATGTAACAAAATCACTAATTCGGACAGTTCGAGCAGCTCAAGAACGACAAATGATATAACCACGACACCTTTTAGGTATCAGTGAAAAGAGAAAAGAAGAATGCCATAATAAACATACTAACATCAAAACAAATAACACCATAGCTAAAACTAAGAATAACAAAATGTTATATCATCTGAAACATGGACACTAGACAAGAAAACAGAACAGAAAATGTAAGCCTTTGAAATATGGATTATTAGAAGTATAGAATGAATTGGATGGAAAGAAAAGAAAACAAACGATGAAGTCTTACAACTAAAAATGAAGAGAACTACTAAACACAATTAAAACACGACAAATGGAATCTTTGTGGCATGTTACAGGACACAACAGCCAACTAAGCGTAATCTTGCCAGGGAAAATACAAGGTAAAAGAGGCAGAGGCAGACCAAGACTAACATGGACGAGTAACATCAAAAGATGGACTATGACAACCTGCACCATCAAAGCAAGAGACAGAGCGGAATGGGGCTCCGCGGTAGCCACCCTTCGATGCGGAGACGGCACACTTTGATGATGATGATCTTCTACTTTTTTTTTATCTCCCAGTGGAGCATAGGTCTTCAACAAACACTTTCAGCTCCCAGTGGAGCATAGGTCATCAACAAACACTTTCAGCTCCCTGTGGAGCATAGGTCTTCAACAAACACTTTCAGCTCCCAGTGGAGCATAGGTCTTCAACAAACACTTTCAGCTCCCAGTGGAGCATAGGTCTTCAACAAACACTTACAGCTCCCAGTGGAGCATAGGTCTTCAACAAACACTTTCAGCTCCCTGTGGAGCATAGGTCTTCAACAAACACTTTCAGCTCCCAGTGGAGCATAGGTCTTCAACAAACACTTTCAGCTCCCTGTGGAGCATAGGTCTTCAATAAACACTTTCAGCTCCCTGTGGGGCATAGGTCTTCAACAAACCCTTTCAGCTCCCCGTGGAGCATAGGTCTTCAATAAACACTTTCAGCTCCCTGTGGAGCATAGGTCTTCAACAAACACTTTCAGCTCCCTGTGGAGCATAGGTCTTCAACAAACACTTACAGCTCCCAGTGGAGCATAGGTCTTCAACAAACACTTTCAGCTCCCTGTGGAGCATAGGTCTTCAACAAACACTTTCAGCTCCCAGTGGAGCATAGGTCTTCAACAAACACTTTCAGCTCCCTGTGGAGCATAGGTCTTCAATAAACACTTTCAGCTCCCGTGGGGCATAGGTCTTCAACAAACCCTTTCAGCTCCCCGTGGAGCATAGGTCTTCAATAAACACTTTCAGCTCCCTGTGGAGCATAGGTCTTCAACAAACACTTTCAGCTCCCTGTGGAGCATAGGTCTTCAACATACACTTTCAGCTCCCTGTGGAGCATAGGTCTTCAACAAACACTTTCAGCTCCCTGTGGAGCATAGGTCTTCAACAAACACTTTCAGCTCCCAGTGGAGCATAGGTCTTCAACAAACACTTTCAGCTCCCTGTGGAGCATAGGTCTTCAACAAACACTTTCCAAGTCGTTCTGTTTTTTGCTCTTCTTTTAAGATCATTCCATGTCTTCCCCATCATCTTCATCTCTGCTTCTATCTGTCTTCTCCAAGAATTCCTTGGTCTTCCTCTTTGTCTTTTTCCTTGGGGATTCCAAAAAAGGTCCTGTTGTGTAATACTTTCAGTTGGCTTCCGCAGTGTGTGTCCTCTCCAGCGTCATCGTCTTCGCTGTATCTCTTTATCCACTGGTATTTGACTGGTACATTTCCATAATTCTATGTTAGTAATTTTGTCCTGCCGTTTCCATCCTTTTATTCTGCGTAAGCATCCATTAATGAAAGTCTGTATCTTCGTGATTGTCAATTTTGTTGTTCTCCATGTTTCACAGCCATATAATAGGACCGACTTAATATTTGAGTTGAAAATTTTTACTTTTGTTTTTAACCTAATTTCTTTGGACTTCCATATGTTTCCCAGCTGCAACAAATGCTCCTCTTGCTTTTGATATCCTTATTTTGGTATCATTTTCTGTTCCTCCCTCTTTATCTATATTACTGCACAGATATATGTAGGATTTTACGTCTAGTAGAGGTATTTCTCTTAGTTTTATTTGGTTATTGCCAACTGTATTAATTCTCATAATGTTGGTCTTATCTCTATTAATCTTCAGTCCTAGCTGTTGTGATCTCTCACCATGTATGCTCATTTTATCCTGCATCTTTTGATGGCTGTGTGATAGGAGAGCTATGTCATCAGCAAAGTCTAAATCATCAAGTTGTTTGGTCAGTGACCACTGGATCCCATTTCTGTTGTTTTGAGTTATTTTCATAATCCAATCTATGGCCAGTAGAAAGAGAAATGGAGATTAAAGGCATCCTTGCTTTACTTCCGTCCTTATTTCAAATGCTTCTGTAATCTGTCCTTCATGCACCACACTACATTTCGTTCCTTCATACATTGTTTTTATCAGGTTAATAAACTTTATGGGGATTCCGTAATGACTCAGCAACTTCCAAAGCATTCTTCTGTCTAAACTATCAAATGCCTTTTCGTAATCTATGAATCCAATATAAAGTGGGGATTTTAATTCTAAACTTTGTTCAACTATTATACGTAGAGTAGTTATTTGATCAGCACATGATCTGTTCTTCCTAAAACCTGCTTGTTCATCTCTCAAATGTTTCTCTATGGCCTCTTTTAGTCTCTACAGAATGATTCTGCTTAATATTTTTCCTGGCACTGATAGTAGCATAATTCCCCTATAATTTGTGCACTCCTGTAAACTTCCTTTCTTTGGTAGTTTGATCATATAACCTTCTTTCCAGTCTTTAGGTATTTATTCCTCTCCCAAATTTTATCTAATAGATTATGTAACATCTTGGTAGAGGTGTTGATATCTGCTTTGATGGCTTCCGAAGGAATTTCATTTGGTCCTGTGGCTTTACCATTTTTTAATAGTTTGATGGCTTTCACTATTTCTTCTTTGCTTGGTTTTCCACAGTTAACGTGTAACTCTTCTTCTACTGGTAGTATATCTGGAGGATTATTTGAGCCGGGTCTATTTAAAAGTTCTTCAAAGTGTTCTTTCCATCTCTCCATTTGTTCCCTTATATTACTAAGCAGATTTCCTTTCTTATCTTTAATAAAGGCATTGATCTGTTTGTACTTTCCACTTAATTTCGTTGTGCTGTAGCACAAAGAATGATGATGATAATAAACATTAAACAACTAAAATAGCAATACCTGTAACTGAGCTTAAAATATCTCTTTTTTGATTGGCACTAACTGTAGCATCGATAGAAGTAAATGCTAAGAATGTGCAGAAAGTAATAGACTGTAGACTTGCCTCTCGTATACATTTCAAGAGCATCCAATACTATTTGAACTATTTGTTATTCTTGGATTTCTTATATTTGCTGCCTTTCTGTTAGTCCCGGATGAAAACTTAAGTAGAAACGTTTGTTTATTTGATCTTCTTAGATCAGCAGATCTGTCTCTATTTTTAGTTCTATTATTGGACATTTTCGTCTCTTGTGTTTAGATATTACATCGTTCGTCCTCTATTAACATTCTATCAATCTGTTTGAAAATTGGTACCAGATTAAATTTGGTTCCTTTGACGTGAAAATGTGTACCCTATGAAACCTGGGACATGCTATAACCAGTGATGGAAAATGTACAACTGAAATAAACAAAAGAATAGGTATGGCAAAAAGTAATTTTAATGCCATGAAAAATATACTAACATCAAAACAAATAACACCAGGGCTAAAACTAAGAATAGCAAAATATTACGTCTTCTAAATATTCCTGTATGGTGCAAAAACATGGACATTAGACAAGAAAACAGAACAGAAAATTGAAGCCTTTAAAATGTGGATTTATAGAAGAATATGTAGAATTGGATGGAAAGAAAAGAAAACAAACGATGAAGTTTTAAAACAACTAAAAATGAAAAGAGAACTACTAAACACAATTAGAGCAAGACAAATGAAATTTATGGGGCATGTTAAAAGACACAACAGTCTAATAAAAGTAATATTGGAAGGGAAAATACAAGGTAAAAGAGGCAGAGGCAGACCAAGACTAACATGGGTGAGTAACATCAAAATATGGACAAGTCAGCCTATGACAATCTGCACCATCAAAGCAGGAGACAGAGTGGAATGGCGCTCCATGGTAGCCAACTTCGATGCGGAGACGCACTCAGATAGTTAGTTCCTTTGACGTGAAAATTGGAACCTGACAAAGGTTAGTTCCTTTGACGTGAAAATTGGAACCTAATAGTTAGTTCCTTTGACGTGAAAATTGGAACCTGACAAAGGTTAGTTCCTTTGACGTGAAAATTGGAACCTGATGGTTAGTTCCTTTGAAAATCGGAACCTGATAGTTAGTTCCTTTGACGTGAAAATTGGAACCTGATGGAGTGTTGTTCCTATGACGTGAACATTGGTACCCGATGAAGTTGAGTTTCTTTGACGTGAAAATTGCTACCTGATTGAGTTTGGCACCTTTTGACGTGAAATGTTTGGTTCCTTTGAATGTTTAGACACCTTCTTCTAGTCACTTTGAAAGTGGAACAGAAGGTGTGTTTTATCTTCATGGAAAGATATAAATGAAGAACGCAATTAAAGTATCAGTGACAAACTACTGTGCTGCCTTTTGAGAATGTCCTCGTCGGTCTTGTCTTTTTAGCTGTCCAGGGAACTTTCAACATTCTTCTGAGAAATCCCATCTCTGTGGCCTCTTTGAGAATGCCCTCGTTGGTCTTTTTAGCTGTCCAGGGAACTTTCAACATTCTTCTGAGAAATCCCATCTCTGTGGCCTCTTTGAGAATGCCTCGTTGGTCTTTTTAGCTGTCCAGGGAACTTTCAACATTCTTCTGAGAAATCCCATCTCTGTGGCCACTTTGAGAATGTCCTCGCTGGTCTTTTTAGCTGTCCAGGAACTTTCAACATTCTTCTGAGAAATCCCATCTCTGTGGCCTCTTTGAGAATGCCCTCGTTGGTCGTTTTAGCTGTCCATGAGACTCTCAACATTCTTCTGAGAAATCTCATCTATGTGGCCTGAAATCGTATTTTCATTTGTTTAACTGTCCATGATTCACATCATAGATCAAAATTGGTTATATATAGCACCGATGAACTCTCTTTCTTACTTCTCTTGACATAGATTTGTTGCACAAGACGTTTTTCATTTTCTGAAATGCTATTTCGGCCTGATCTATTCAACTTTTTATTTCTGTGGTGCATCTCCCATCTGATGTTGTTATTGTGACCAAGTATTTGACGCGTTGCACTTGTTTCAAATTCGTCCTGCTTTTTGTGTGATAAAGGGTTGCGAAAAAAAATGTCCGTTATTTAAAGCAACTTTTGTTTAAACGGCATCTCTTCGCTTCTATTATCTGCTGTTATCTTTGAGAATGGCTCAGGCAAAAGCAGCCTTCCAGAAAATGAGGAAGATACTATGCAATCCATTTTTGACAATAGAAACAAGAAAAAGAGTTCTTAAATGTTATGTAAAGCCAGTCTTAACATATGGATGTGAATCATGGACAATAGGACAACAGACAAGAAAATCACTGGAGTCTGTAGAAATGTGGTTTTACAGAATAATGTTGAAAATACAATGGACAGCTAAGAAGAGTAATGAAAACGTTCTGAAAGAGGCCAAAGAAAAAAGAGAGTTAATTTCCAATATTAGGAAGAAACAATCATCATTTTTTGGCCAGGTAATGAAAAGGGTACAGCTGGAATATGTTGTAACAACTGGGAAAATTGAGGGGCGAAGAAATAGAGGGAAGCAAAGAGAAAAGTAAATAGACAGTTTAAGAGCAAAGAAGAAATAATGAAAGCCATCAAACTATTAAAAAATGGTAAAGCCACAGGACCAGATGAAATTCCTTCGGAAGCCATCAAAGCAGATATCAACACCTCTACCAAGATGTTACATAATCTATTGGATAAAATTTGGAGAGGGAAGAAATACCTAAAGACTGGAAAGAAGGTTATATGATCAAACTACCAAAGAAAGGAAGTTTACAGGAGTGCACAAATTATAGGGGAATTATGCTTCTATCAGTGCCAGGAAAATATTAGGCAGAATCATTCTGGAGAGACTAAAGAGGCTATAGAGAAACACTTGAGAGATGAACAAGCAGGTTTTAGGAAGAACAGATCATGTGCTGATCAAATAACTACTCTACGTATAATAGTTGAACAAAGTTTAGAACTAAAATCCCCACTTTATATTGGATTCATAGATTACGAAAAGGCATTTGATAGTTTAGACAGAAGAATGCTTTGAAGTTGCTGAGTCATTATGGAATCCCATAAAGTTTATTAACCTGATAAAAACAATGTATGAAGGAACAAAATGTAGTGTGGTGCATGAAGGACAGCTTACAGAAGCATTTGAAATAAGAACAGGAGTAAGGCAAGGATGCCTTCTGTCTCCATTTCTCTTTCTACTGGCCATAGATTGGATTATGAAAATAACTCAAAACAACAGAAATGGGATCCAGTGGTCACTGACCAAACAACTTGATGATTTAGACTTTGCTGATGACATAGCTCTCCTATCACACAGCCACAACAGATGCAAGATAAAATGAACATATTAGATGAGAGATCACAACAGCTAGGACTAAAGATTAATAGAGATAAGACCAACATTATGAGAATTAATGCAGTTGGCAATAACCAAATAAAACTAGGAGAAATACCTCTACTAGACGTACAATCTTATATATATCTGGGCAGTAATATAGATAAAGAGGAGAACAGAAAACGATACCAAAATAAGGATATCAAAGCAAGAGGAGCTTTCATTGCACTGGGAAACATATGGAAATCCAAAGAAATTAGGCTAAATACAAAAATACAAATTTTCACTCCAATGTTAAGTCGGTTCTATTATATGGCTGTGAAACATGGAGAATAACAAAATTGACAATCACGAAGGTACAGACTTTCATTAATGGATGCTTGCGCAGAATAAAGGGATGGAAATGGCAGGACAAAGTCACTAACGTGGAATTATGGAAATGTACCGTCAAATACCAGTGGATAAAGAAATACAGCGAAGACGATGGCGATGGATAGGACACACACTACGGAAACCAACTGAGAGTATTACACAACAGGCCCTTTTTTGGAATCCCAGGGGAAAAGACAAAGAGGAAGACCAAGGAATTCTTGGAGAAGACAGATTGAAGCAGAGATGAAGATGATGGGGAAGACATGGAATGATCTTAAAAGAATTGCAAAAACAGAACGACTTGGAAAGTGTTTGTTGAAGACCTATGCTCCACTGGGAGCTAAAAGGTAGAAGAAGAAGAAGTAAGAGAAAAAATACCAGACAGCTTAAGAGAATGGCTTAGCAGAAGGTCAACAACAGAAATGAAAAAAGAACTGTCGAGATCGAAAGTTGTGGAGAGACATGATCACCTACGCCAGTAGACCCGGTACTTGATGATGATGATCTTTCTGAAATGCCTAAATTGATTGACCATTTTTAACACTCTTGATGTGCACTTTAAGACCTCATTTAGGAGACCATTTCTTTGTTGCGACAATTACTTACGTCCCTTGCTTTTAAAGAGCCTCAATAGCTCAGTGGTTAGTGAACTGGACTACAAAGCACAAGAGGTAGGGTTCGATCCAACCGACGGCTTCCGGGTTCACCCAGCCTTAAATGGGTACCGGATTTTTCTGGGAAATTTAAACGGCACGGGCGTAATACCGACCACATTACCCAAAAATCATGTGCTGAAAGTCTGTAAAATTTATGGTCACTAACACCATATTCCCTATACGCCCCTTGACGTGACAGGGGCTCTTTACTTGTTTTTAAAGGGAAGTAAATAAAGGGAAATAATTCTGTCTTGGAATCTGAGTTATTATTTTTATTTGTCACTGACTGTTCTTTATGTCATTTGATATTTTTACCACTTCTTCATGTTCTTAAAAGATATGTAAAATATTTACAAGAATTCATTGTCAAGAATTCATTGTCATGTATAAAGTTACCAGCATATAAGTTTTATTTGGAAATCATAGCTATAACGATTGCGTGTTCACGTTATGTTAACTTTCAGATAGCGGGGTATTTCGTTTTTACTTTAAAGTTGGAAATAGTTTTGGTTATTTTGACTTGCCTGTTGGCATCTTTCCTTATTTTGGTATCATTTTCTGCTCCTCCCTCTAAATCTATCAGAGGCGCTTTTGTTGCACTGGGAAACATATGGAAGTCCAAAGAAATTAGGTTAAATACATAAATAAAAATGTTCAACTCCAATGTTAAGTCAGTCTTATTATATGGCTGTGAAACATGGATAACAGCAAAATTGACAATCATGAAGATACAGACTTTCGTTAAAGGATGCTTACGTAGAATAAAAGGATGGAAATGGCAGGACAAAATCACTAAAAATAAAATTATGGAAATGTACCAGTCAAAAACCGGAGCCGCGATAGCTCAGTGGTTAGTGAACTGGACTACACGGACAAGGGGTAGGGTTCGATCCCCGACGGCTTCCGGGTTCACCCAGCCTTAAATGGGTACAGGATTTTTTTATGGAAAGTAAAGCAGAACGGGCGTAATACTGACCACATTACCCCAAAAATCATGTGCTGAAGGTCTGTAAAATATAGGTTCACTAACACCATATTTCCCTATACGCCACTTGGCGTGACGGGGGTACTTTACTTTTTTACAGTCAAAAACCAGTGGATAAAGAGATACAGCGAAGAGATGGCGCTGGATAGGACACACACTGCGGAAGCCAGCTGAGCGTATTACACAACAGACCCTTTTTTGGAATCCCCAAGGGAAAAGACAAAGAGGAAGACCAAAGAATTCTTGGAGAAGATAGATTGATGCAGAGATGAAGATGATGGAGAAGACATGGAATGATCTTAAAAGAATGGCAAGAAACAGAACGACTTGGAAAGTGTTTGTTGAAGACCTATGCTCCACATGGAGCTGAAAGGTAGAAGATGTTTGACATCTTTCTTCCTAATATTGGATATATATAGTTCTTGTTTTGCTTCGACTTCTTTCAAACGTTTTCTTTACTCTTTTTAACGTCATTATTCTCAACATCTTCTGCATTCCAATATGGAAGAAACTCTTTTTTGGCATGTAATGACAACTGGATATATTGTAACAAGTAAATTGAGGGCAAATAGACAAAGAAAAAGATACCAGACAGCTTAAAAGTATGCTTGCAGAAGGTCACACAGAATGATAAATAACTGTCGAGATCGATAGTTGCTCTTATGTCAACAGGTATCAGATTATGTTATTGAGTTCAGCTTTGTTAACCTCAGACGGAGATGTACAAGGTGAGATGCAGAATGGCTCAGCAGCATTTAATGAGGATGCAATCCATTTTTGACAATGAAACAAGAAAAGAGTTCTTAAATATTATGTAGAGCCAGTCTTAACATATGGTGCTTATCATGGACAGTAGGAACAGACAAGAAAATCACTGAGTCTGTAGAAATGTGGTTTTACAGAAGATGTTGAGTACCAGGACAGCTAAGAGAAGAAAATGATGAAAGAGGTCAAGCAGAGAGCTAATTTCCAATATTAGGAAGAATCATAATGGCAGTAAGAGAAGAACACTGGTATATATTGTAACAACTGCACTGAAATTGAGGGACGAAGAGATAGAGGGAAGCAAGAGAAAAAATAACAGACAGCTTAAGAGAATGGTTTGGTAGAAGTCACAACAGAAATGATAAATAACTGTCGAGATCTAAAATTGTGGAGAGACATGATCTCATCGCCAGTAGGCACGGTACTTGATGATGATGTTATTGAGTTATTTACGGGTTATCATCATTGAGTTATTTACGGGTTATCATCATTGAGTTATTTACGGGTTATCATCATTGAGTTATTTACGGGTTATCATCATTGAGTTATTTACGGGTTATCATCATTGAGTTATTTACGGGTTATCATCATTGAGTTATTTACGGGTTATCATCATTGAGTTATTTACGGGTTATCATCATTGAGTTATTTACGGTTATCATCATGAATTATTTACGGGTTATCATCATTGAGTTATTTACGGGTTATCATCATTGAGTTATTTACGGGTTATCATCATTGAGTTATTTACGGGTTATCATCATTGAGTTATTTACGGGTTATCATCATTGAGTTATTATGTTCGGTCTCACATCATGGCCTCCTCAGGTTTCGAACACCCCCTCCGCCGCTGCTCTCAGCCTAATTCCTGCCATGCGTCTAACACATTTCATCTCGGCCTGGGTTATTTTCTTTATTGTTGTTGAGTCTATATCAATTTAACATGGTAGATAAACTTTATGTCAAAATAACAAGACATTTTGAACACGATTGTGGAAAGGCTATGCAGTTCTTCAAACTATTCTACCCCCAGGACATAACTCGATTTTGCAAAGTTTTCCAGTTCCAGCCGTCATAAACACTGACCATGTCACTGCAGAACTCGTGAACAAAAGAAGAAAGGTAAAATGAGAAGTTGCGACGAAACGAAAGCTAAATTGGTTAGCTGGTTGTTGTCATGTGACCTGCTGTGTGGCTGATTAGTACATGGACCATGTCTATTAAGTTGTCCACGTCTCTGACTGTTTTTTTTTATACGTTGTTGTAACCTTTGAACTTAAGTAGTCCTTCCCCCCCCCACCCACCCCCAAGAAAACAATTTTAAATTAGGATTGCCAAATTGGCGTTTTTAAAGCGTTGTTTGGCTTAAAATAAAAAATGTCACCTGGCAACCCTGCCTATCATAGATGGGTGAATGTCCTATAGGTCTTAAGCCTCTCTTTCGGCGACTGTTCTTCAACCATTTCATTTAGTACCGTCTCCACGTCAAAGATTAGCTACTATCATCATCATGTGCCATACTAGTTGACGTATGCGATCATGTTCTTCAACAATTCTGTCACCAGTACATCGTATTAATTCTGTTGACTGTTTTCCATGCCATGACACCAAGCTATCTAGTATCTTCTCTCTCTGTCGTTCGCGATCTCTCTTTTCTTTTATTTTGCCAGTTGTAAAAAAGTATTCAAATTTTCCTCTTCTCATGCAAGTTGTTGCATGTTTATGTCGTTGATGTAGGCAAGTTGTTGCATGTTTATGTCGTTGGACCAGGCAAGTTGTTGCATGTTTATGTCCTTGGACCAGGCAAGTTGTTGCATGTTTGTGTCGTTGATCTAGGCAAGTTGTTGCATGTTTATGTCGTTGGACCAGGCAAGCTGTTGCATGTTTATGTCGTTGATCTAGGCAAGTTGTTGCATGATTATGTCGTTGGACCAGGCAAGTTGTTGCATGTTTATGTCGTTGATCTAGGCAAGTTGTTGCATGTTTATGTCGTTGATCTAGGCAAGTTGTTGCATGTCGCCCCTGCCTAAGTGAAACAAGCGCAGAAATGTAAATATCTAGGAAGTTTAGTGACAAACGAAGGAATTTAAATATCTAGGAAGTCTAGTGACAAACAATTCTGAAATAGCAGTATTAGACTTACGATGTAACAAAGCTTGTTAAATCATTGGACATCTATCGCCACTATTCCAACAAGGAAATAATTAGAGGCAAAACGGGCACTCACCAATACAATCTTCATTCCAGCGTTGTGCTACCAACGCCAGTCATGGACCCTAGATGCAAGAACAATAAGAAAAAAAATCAACAGCGAGATGAAATGTGTTAGACGAAAAAACAACATGAGAGATAATATCAGATATGAAGAATGTGATTACAAATAAAAGCTCGGAGTAATTCCCACCATAGAATATATACAGTAATAACAGATAACATGATTTAGCCACGCAATAAAGCAGAAAGATAAAAACACAACGAGCCTTCAATAAAAGTTGCGAAAATACCAGATCCAAGGGCGACCACCAAAAAATGTATTGATCGAATATTAGAAACACTAGGAAACATAGCAGCGGAGGCCAACAGAAGAGCAAAAGACCGCGAATTATATCTCTCCTCGACGCTGAAAGGCAAATGAGGAAGGAATGAATAAGAAAATTGCAGCGAAGTATAACAATTTATAGATAATACAACGATCGTAGACGCGTCCAGGACAACAGAAAAATGTGACTGACAGCTCTGAACGACAAGTAAAGATACAATCTGTCAACATAAAATCACTGACAACACCGAATGACAAATGTCAGTTCGCTTTGCCGGCATTGAGTCGATGACAGCGTTCAACGAACACACATCACACAAACAACCAGTAACATAGAAGCCGGGATTAAACAATAAGCTGGGAATCTACACGGAGTTACAATAGATTATATAACAAGGGGATTAAGAATATAATTTATATTAGAATAAACGACGAGACAAGGGAAGGACAATCATCGGCGCAGAGATTTGATTTGCTGCAGCAGATGTTATCTTAACATGTTTTATCTATTTTTGTCTTTTAACTGAGAGAAGATTTCGTGTTTATTTAGCTGTTTTTTGGGGTAACTATACTGTTGTTTGAGGGAGCCGCGATAGCTCACTGGTTAGTGAACTGGATGGCAAAGGACAAGAGGTAGGGTTCGATCTCAACCGACGGCTTCCGGGTTCACCCAGTCTTTAATGGGTACCTGATTTTTTTCTGAAAGTAAAGCGGCACGAGCGTAATACCGACCACATTACCCCAAAAATCATGTGCTGAAGGTCTGTAAAAATGATGGTTACTAACACTATATTCACTATACGCCACTTGGCGTGACGAGAATACTTTACTTTTTTTAATACTGTTGTTTGATGTGTTGGTATGTGATGATAGCAACATACGGTTGTGAATCATGGACAATCTCGCAAACAACAAGGGAAAAAAATTGACGCATTTAATACAAAATGCTACAGAAAAATCCGTACCTCGGATAATGAAAAAGAGCAATGAAGACGCATTACAAGATTTAATTAAGAATAAATGGCATATAAACAACATTGTACAGAGAAAAGTAAAATACTATGGTCACATCAAAAGGCACAGCGGGCAGGAAAGAACAATAATGGAAGGAATGTTTCCTGGGCGATGCATCAGGTGCAGACCAAGAAGAAAGTGGTTTCAGGACATCAAGGAGACCTTCAACATGACAACAGAAGAAGCTGGAGATCTGGCTAGAGACATAGATTCTCTCATACGGGCTGTGGTGAATGCAACGTTCTGTGGGAGATCTGGCTAGAGACATAGATTCTCTCATACGGGCTGTGGTGAATGCAACGTTCTGTGGGAGATCTGGCTAGAAACATAAATTCTCTCATACGGGCTGTGGTAAGTGTAACGTTCTGTGGGAGATCTAGCTAGAAACATAGATTCTCTCATAAGGGCTGTGGTGAATGCAACGTTCTGTGGGAGATCTGACTAGAGACAGAGATTCTTTCAGACGGGCTGTGGTGAATGCAACGTTCTGTGGGAGATCAGTAGTATACAAGGGTCCATTTGATTATTATTTAGGCGCTAAATTAACAAAGATATATAGTAGGCGCGCGGCGCGCCTAATGTACACGCTAGACAGGGGGAGTTGACCGTGACATTTCGTGGCCGGATGTTGACCGCTAGTCCAGGTCAGGTGCTCCGTATTTTTAAAATTCCGAATTATTTAAAAAAAACAGTCTCCATCTGATTTCGAACACGGGTCTACGGCGTGCCAAGCCAGACACTTACCACTATGCTACAGGCGATCACAGAATTAGAGGCTGAATGAGACAGGTGAATCGTGACGCTTTTGTTGGTGCCTGACAGCTAGCTAGCAGTAGAGAAAGATTGACCCGCATTTAGGCGCTAAATTAACAAAGATATATAGGGCGGCGCCCCGCGCGCATAACGCGTGCGGCGCAGGGGGAGTTAACCGTGACATTTCGTGTCGGGATGGCTTGTGACCTCTCGTTGACCTCTCAACATCTCGGCGCCATGGTCGGGGTGAGCTCGCGCAGTGGGGGACCTGTTATGATCAAAGACCCTATTTCTCTGTGAAATTTCTCACTTGGGTAACTTAAGCTGGTCTAGCCGTCTAACAGAGAGACAGTAAATTAATGTACTTTTGATATTCTATTACTGTTGTGTTTTTTTGTAGTGGTTGTAGTAATAGTAGTAGTAGTTAAAGTCGTTATTGAAGTTGTACAACTAGTGTGACTTGTATTTTGTAGAGTTATAACAGACAAGTGGGGGCTATGCCTTTTTTTTCATGTATAGTAGAGAGACGGTAGAGTCTTATAGTTATTTTTATGCATGACAACTTTAATGTATCTATGAAATTCATTTTGAAATTAATGGAAACATACAACTTACTCAGGGCTTGGCCAACTGACAGCAACGGTCTTGCTAATATATTTAACCCGTGGAAACATCAGCATCATGAGACTTATTAATGTCCAAATTGATCGCTTGTTCATAACACGGATACGACAGCGATGATGACTTTAACGGGGACACAATCAAAGATCCCGTGGGTTTTGTTTTAGTCGATGACAACTTTTGAAATAGTAGCTGACAACTTTTGTATTGGCAGATGACAGCTTTCAATGAATGTTTACATGCTATGTCATTGTAGCAGTCATGTATGTCATGTCGAGGTAGTAGACACGTATGTCATGTCATTGTAACAGTCATGTCAATGTAACAGTCATTTCGTTGTAATAGTCATCTCGTTGTAACAGTCACGTGTGTCATGTCGTTTTATCAGAGACGTATGGTATGTCGTTGTAACAGTCATTTCGTTGTAATATTCATCTCGTTGTAACAGTCACGTATGTCATGTCGTTTTATCAGACACGTATGGTATGTCGTTGTAACAGACATGTTGTTGAATCAGTCATGTCGATGTAGTAGACACGTATGTCATGTCATTGTAACAGTCATGTCAATGTAACAGTCATGTCAATGTAACAGTCATTTCGTTGTAATAGTCATCTCGTTGTAACAGTCACGTATGGCATGTCGTTCTATCAGACACGTATGGTATGTCGTTGTAACAGACATGTCGTTGTATCAGTCATGTCGATGTAGTAGACACGTTTGTCATGTCATTGTAACAGTCATGTCAATGTAACAGTCATGTCAATGTAACAGTCATGTCAATGTAACAGTCATTTCGTTGTAATAGTCATCTCGTTGTAACAGTGACAGATGTCAGGTCGTTTTATCAGACACGTATTGTATGTCGTTGTAACAGACATGTCGTTGTATCAGTCATGTCGATGTAGTAGACACGTGTGTCATGTCAATGTAACAGTCATGTCAATGTAACAGTCTTGTCAATGTAACAGTCATTTCGTTGTAATAGTCATCTCGTTGTAACAGGCACGTATATCATGTCGTTTTATCAGAGACGTATGTCATGTCGTTTTATCAGAGACGTATGGTATGTCGTTGTAACAGACATGTCGTTGTATCTGTCATATCGATGTAGTAGACACGTAGGTCATGCCATTGTAACAGTCATGTCAATGTAACAGTCATTTCGTTGTAATAGTCATCTCGTTGTAACAGTCACGTATGTCATGTCGTTTTATCAGAGACGTATGGTATATCGTTGTAACAGTCATGTCGTTGTATCAGTCATGTCGATGTAGTAGACACGTATGTCATGTCATTGTAACAGTCATGTCAATGTAACAGTCATTTCGTTGTAATAGTCATCTCGATGTAACAGACACGTATGTCATGTCGTTTTATCAGACACGTATGGTATGTCGTTATAACAGACATGTCGTTGTATCAGTCATGTCGATGTAGTAGACACGTATGTCATGTCATGGTAACAGTCATGTCAATGTAACAGTCATGTCAATGTAACAGTCATTTCGTTGTAATAGTCATCTCGTTGTAACAGTCACGTATGTCATGTCGTTTTATCAGAGACGTATGGTATGTCGTTGTAACAGTCATGTCGTTGTATCAGTCATGTCGATGTAGTAGACACGTATGTCATGTCATTGTAACAGTCATGTCAATGTAACAGTCATTTCGTTGTTATAGTCATCTCGATGTAACAGACACGTATGTCATGTCGTTTTATCAGACACGTATGGTATGTCGTTGTAACAGACATGTCGTTGTATCAGTCATGTCGATGTAGTAGACACGTAGGTCATGTCATTGTAACAGTCATGTCAATGTAACAGTCATTTCGTTGTAATAGTCATCTCGATGTAACAGACACGTATGTCATGTCATTGTAACAGTCATGTCAATGTAACAGTCATTTCGTTGTAATAGTCATCTCGTTGTAACAGTCACGTATGTCATGTCGTTTTATCAGAGACGTATGGTATGTCGTTGTAACAGTCATGTCGTTGTATAAATCATGTCGATGTAGTAGACACGTATGGCATGTCATTGTAACAGTCATGTCAATGTATCAGTCATTTCGTTGTAATAGTCATCTCGTTGTAACAGACACGTATGTCATGTCGTTTTATCAGACACGTATGGTATGTCGTTGTAACAGACATGTCGTTGTATCAGTCATGTCGATGTAGTAGACACGTATGTCATGTCATGGTAACAGTCATGTCAATGTAACAGTCATGTCAATGTAACAGTCATTTCGTTGTAATAGTCATCTCGTTGTAACAGTCACGTATGTCATGTCGTTTTATCAGAGACGTATGGTATGTCGTTGTAACAGACATGTCGTTGCATCAGTCATGTCGATGTAGTAGACACGTATGTCATGTCATTGTAACAGTCATAGCAATGTAACAGTCATTTCGTTGTAATAGTCATCTCGATGTAACAGACACGTATGTCATGTCATTGTAACAGTCATGTCAATGTAACAATCATTTCATTGTAATAGTCATCTCGTTGTAACAGTCACGTATGTCATGTCGTTTTATCAGAGACGTATGGTATGTCGTTGTAACAGACATGTCGTTGCATCAGTCATGTCGATGTAGTAGACACGTATGTCATGTCGTTGTAACAGACACATATGTTATGTCGTTGTAACAGACATGTCGTTGTATCAGGCATGTCGATGTAGTAGACACAAATGTCATGTCATTGTAACAGTCATGTCAATGTAACAGTCATGACAATGTAACAGGCATTTCGTTGTAATAGTCATCTCGTTGTAACAGACACTTATGTCATGTCGTTTATCAGACACGTATGGTATGTCGTTGTAACAGACATGTCGTTGTATCAGTCATGTCGATGTAGTATACACGTATGTCATGTCATTGTAACAGTCATGTCAATGTAACAGTCATGTCAATGTAACAGTCATTTCGTTGTAATAGTCATCTCGTTGTAACAGTCACAGATGTCAGGTCGTTTTATCAGTCACGTATGGTATGTCGTTGTAACAGACATGTCGTTGTATCAGTCATGTCGATGTAGTAGACACGTATGTCATGTCATTGTAACAGTCATGTCAATGTAACAGTCATGTCAATGTAACAGTCATTTCGTTGTAATAGTCATCTCGTTGTAACAGTCACGTATGTCATGTCGTTTATCAGAGACGTATGGTATGTCGTTGTAACAGACATGTCGTTGTATCAGTCATATCGATGTAGTAGACACGTATGTCATGTCATTGTAACAGTCATGTCAATGTAACAGTCATTTCGCTGTAATAGTCATCTCGTTGTAACAGACACGTTGGTCACCAGTACAATGAGTATTCTGTTATTGGATCGTAGGTCACAATCTATTTTAGTAACTAATCAGGTATTGCATCAGAGATCAAAATCTATTTTTAGTAACTCAACATCCCCATTATAAGGGAACTGAGTAACACCATCTTTTTTTTTGCTCCAGCTTTGAAATCTGAAATTTTCACAAAAAGAGATGGTGTTACTCAGTTCCCTTATAATGGGGATGTTGAGTTACTAAAAATAGATTTTGATCTCTGATGCAATACCTGATTAGTTACTAAAAATAGATTGTGACCTATGATCCAATAACAGAATACTCATTGTACTGGTGACCAACGTGTCTGTTACAACGAGATGACTATTACAGCGAAATGACTGTTACATTGACATGACTGTTACAATGACATGACATACGTGTCTACTACATCGACATGACTGATACAACGACATGTCTGTTACAACGATATACCATACGTGTCTGATAAAACGACATGACATACGTGACTGTTACAATGAGATGACTATTACAACGAAATGCCTGTTACATTGTCATGACTGTTACATTGACATGCCTGTTACAATGACATGACATTTGTGTCTACTACATCGACATGCCTGATACAACGACATGTCTGTTACAACGACATACCATACGTCTCTGATAAAACGACATGATATACGTGACTGTTACAACGAGATGACTATTACAATGAAATGATTGTTACATTGACATGACTGTTACAATGACATGACATACGTGTCTGTTACATCGAGATGACTATTACAACGAAATGACTGTTACATTGACATGACTGTTACAATGACATGACATACGTGTCTACTACATCGACATGACTGATACAACGACATGTCTGTTACAACGACATACCATACGTGTCTGCTACAACGACATGACATACGTGACTGTTACAACGAGATGACTATTACAACGAAATGACTGTTACATTGACATGACTGTTACAATGACATGCCTGTTACAATGACATGACATACGTGTCTACTACATCGACATGACTGATACAACGACATGTCTGCTACAACGACATACCATACGTCTCTGATAAAACGACATGACATACGTGACTGTTACAACGAGATGACTATTACAACGAAATGACTGTTACATTGACATGACTGTTACATTGACATGACTGTTACCATGACATGACATACGTGTCTACTACATCGACATGACTGATACAACGACATGTCTGTTATCTACGACATACCATACGTGTCTGATAAAACGACATGACATACGTGTCTGCTACAACGAGATGACTATTACAACGAAATGACTGATACATTGACATGACTGTTACAATGACATGCCATACGTGTCTACTACATCGACATGATTTATACAACGACATGACTGTTACAACGACATACCATACGTCTTTGATAAAACGACATGACATATGTGACTGTTACAACGAGATGACTATTACAACGAAATGACTGTTACATTGACATGACTGTTACAATGACATGACATACGTGTCTACTACATCGACATGCCTGATACAACGACATGTCTGTTACAACGACATAACATACGTGTCTGTTACAACGACATGACATACGTGTCTACTACATCGACATGACTGATGCAACGACATGTCTGTTACAACGACATACCATACGTCTCTGATAAAACGACATGACATACGTGACTGTTACAACGAGATGACTATTACAATGAAATTACTGTTACATTGACATGACTGTTACAATGACATGACATACGTGTCTGTTACATCGAGATGACTATTACAACGAAATGACTGTTACATTGACATGACTGTTACAATGACATGACATATGTGTCTACTACATCGACATGACTGATACAACGTCATGTCTGTTACAACGACATACCATACGTCTCTGAGAAAACGACATGACATACGTGACTGTTACAACGAGATGACTATTACAATGAAATGACTGTTACATTTACATGACTGTTACAATGACATGCCATACGTGTCTACTACATCGACATGACTGATACAACGACATGTCTGTTACAACGACATACCATACGTCTCTGATAAAACGACATGACATACGTGAATGTTACAACGGTATGACTATTACAACGAAATGACTGTTACATTGACATGACTGTTACATTGACATGACTTTTACCATGACATGACATACGTGTCTACTACATCGACATGACTGATACAACGACATGTCTGTTATAACGACATACCATACGTGTCTGATAAAACGACATGACATACGTGTCTGTTACATCGAGATGACTATTACAATGAAATGACTGTTACATTGACATGACTGTTACAATGACATGACATACGTGTCTACTACATCGATATGACTGATACAACGACATGTCTGTTACAACGACATACCATACGTCTCTGATAAAACGACATGACATACGTCTCTGATAAAACGACATGATATACGTGCCTGTTACAACGAGATGACTATTACAACGAAATGACTGTTACATTGACAAGACTGTTACATTGACATGACTGTTACATTGACATGACACACGTGTCTACTACATCGACATGACTGATACAACGACATGTCTGTTACAACGACATACCATACGTGTCTGATAAAACGACCTGACATCTGTCACTGTTACAACGAGATGACTATTACAAGGAAATGACTGTTACATTGACATGACTGTTACATTGACATGACTGTTACAATGACATGACAAACGTGTCTACTACATCGACATGACTGATACAACGACATGTCTGTTACAACGACATACCATACGTGTCTGATAGAACGACATGCCATACGTGACTGTTACAACGAGATGACTATTACAACGAAATGACTGTTACATTGACATGACTGTTACATTGACATGACTGTTACAATGACATGACATACGTGTCTACTACATCGACATGACTGATTCAACAACATGTCTGTTACAACGACATACCATACGTGTCTGATAAAACGACATGACATACGTGACTGTTACAACGAGATGACTATTACAACGAAATGACTGCTACAACGACATACCATACGTCTCTGATAAAACGACATGACACACGTGACTGTTACAACGAGATGACTATTACAACGAAATGACTGTTACATTGACATGACTGTTACAATGACATGACATACGTGTCTACTACCTCGACATGACATACATGACTGCTACAATGACATAGCATGTAAACATTCATTGAAAGCTGTCATCTGCTAATACAAAAGTTGTCAGCTACTATTTCAAAAGTTGTCATCGACTAAAACAAAACCCACGGGATCTTTGATTGCGTCCCCGTTAAAGTCATCATCGCTGTCGTATCCGTGTTATGAACAAGCGATCAATTTGGACATTAATAAGTCTCATGATGCTGATGTTTCCACGGGTTAAATATATTAGCAAGACCGTTGCTGTCAGTTGGCCAAGCCCTGAGTAAGTTGTATGTTTCCATTAATTTCAAAATGAATTTCATAGATACATTAAAGTTGTCATGCATAAAAATAACTATAAGACTCTACCGTCTCTCTACTATACATGAAAAAAAAGGCATAGCCCCCACTTGTCTGTTATAACTCTACAAAATACAAGTCACACTAGTTGTACAACTTCAATAACGACTTTAACTACTACTACTATTACTACAACCACTACAAAAAAAAACACAACAGTAATAGAATATCAAAAGTACATTAATTTACTGTCTCTCTGTTAGACGGCTAGACCAGCTTAAGTTACCCAAGTGAAAAATTTCACAGAGAAATAGGGTCTTTGATCATAACAGGTCCCCCACTGCGCGAGCTCACCCCGACCATGGCGCCGAGAGGTTGAGAGGTCAACGAGAGGTCACAAGCCATCCCGACACGAAATGTCACGGTTAACTCCCCTGCGCCGCACGCGTTATGCGCGCGGGGCGCCGCCCTATATATCTTTGTTAATTTAGCGCCTAAATGCGGGTCAATCTTTCTCTACTGCTAGCTAGCTGTCAGGCACCAACAAAAGCGTCACGATTCACCTGTCTCATTCAGCCTCTAATTCTGTGATCGCCTGTAGCATAGTGGTAAGTGTCTGGCTTGGCACGCCGTAGACCCGTGTTCGAAATCAGATGGAGACTGTTTTTTTTTAAATAATTCGGAATTTTAAAAATACGGAGCACCTGACCTGGACTAGCTGTCAACATCCGGCCACGAAATGTCACGGTCAACTCCCCCTGTCTAGCGTGTACATTAGGCGCGCCGCGCGCCTACTATATATCTTTGTTAATTTAGCGCCTAAATAATAATCAAATGGACCCTTGTATACTACTGAGATCTAGCTAGAGACATAGATTCTCTCATACGGGCTGTGGTGAATACAACGTTCTGTGGGAGATCTGGCTAGAGACAGATTCTCTCATACGGGCTGTGGTGAATGCAAAGTTCTGTTGGAGATCTGGTTAGAGACAGAGATTCTTTTAGATGGGCTGTGGTGAATACAACGTTCTGTGGTAGATGTGCTAGGGACTAGCTACTTTTAGATGGGCTGTGGTGAATGCCCCGTTCTCGGCAGGACAGAAGAAATTACAATTGAATCTCAAAACGGCAATCAATTGGGAACCAGAGGGTAAAAGAAAAACAGGGCTACCTAGAGAATGACTAAAATGAACACTGAGGCTAGAAGGAACAACAGCCGTATCAACTCACTCGATGGGATTGAGCGACTAGCCCAGTACGGGAAACGTGTGGCGATAAAACGTGTAGGTCGTGTGCAAGGTCTAACACGTGATATCAATAATCGTCGGACATGATAGTGGAGAATTTCTGCCCTATATGGTTTCTCCATTTCTGCTTATGTAGTTACTCCATTTCTGCCCTATGTGGTTTTTCTATTTCTGCTTATGTAGTTACTCCATTTCTGTCCTATATGGTTTCTCCATTTCTGCTTATGTAGTTACTCCATTTCTGCCCTATGTGGTTTCTCCATTTCTGCTTATGTAGTTACTCCATTTCTGCCCTATATGGTTTCTCCATTTCTACCCTATGTAGTTTCTCCATTTCTGCCCTATGTGGTTTCTCCATTTCTGCCCTGTGTGGTTTCTCCATTTCTGCCCTGTGTGGTTTCTCCATTTCTGCCCTATGTAGTTTCTCCATTTCTTCCCTGTGTGGTTTCTCCATTTCTGCCCTATGTGGTTTCTCCATTTCTGCCCTATGTAGTTTCTCCATTTCTGCCCTGTGTGGTTTCTCCATTGCTGCCCTATGTGGTTTCTCCATTTCTGCCCTATGTGGTTTCTCCATTTCTGCCCTATGTGGTTTCTCCATTTCTGCCCTGTGTGGTTTCTCAATTTCTGCCCTATGTGGTTTCTCCAATTCTGCCCTATGTAGTTTCTCCATTTCTGCCCTATGTAGTTTCTCCATTTCTGCCCCATATAGTTTCTCCATTTCTGCCCCATATGGTTTCTCCATTTCTGCCCCGTGTGGTTTCTCCATTTCTGCCCTATGTGGTTTCTCCATTTCTGCCCTATGTGGTTTCTCCATTTCTGCCCTATGTGGTTTCTCCAACTCGAAAGGACAATAGATAGATGGTGTTTTAATTGGCCATTGTATGACTGTTCTAGTACTACACAAAATGTCCATGAAAAGTTGCAACAAAACGTTGAAAATAACCACAGAACGGAAGCAGAAAATAACCACAGAACGGAAGCAGAAAATAACCACAGAATGGAAGCAGAAAATAACCACAGAATGGAAGCAGTAGGCACGTTTAGAACGGAAGCAGAAAATAAGCACAGAATGGAAGCAGAAAATAACCACAGAATGGAAGCAGAAAATAACCACAGAACGAAAGCAGAAAATAACCACAGAACGGAAGCAGAAAATAACCACAGAACGAAGCAGAAAATAACCACAGAATGGAAGCAGAAAATAACCACAGAACGAAAGCAGAAAATAACCACAGAACGGAAGCAGAAAATAACCACAGAACGAAAGCAGAAAATAACCACAGAACGGAAGCAGAAAATAACCACAGAACGAAAGCAGAAAATAACCACAGAATGGAAGCAGAAAATAACCACAGAATGGAAGCAGAAAATAACCACAGAATGGAAGCAGAAAATAACCACAGAATGGAAGCAGAAAATAACCACAGAATGGAAGCAGAAAATAACCACAGAACGGAAGCAGAAAAAAAGAAATAACGCCCCGACGAAGCCAGGTAACTAGAACATTGGAAGGGTTTTACATAAGATGGGATGATAATAGTGTACATTCAGTGAAAGATCGAGGGGTGAATCGAGAGAGATACCAGCTGGTAAATAGATTGGCGCTGTCTGGGTAAAAGTGTCGTCTGTTGAAGTTAATGTCGGTGTTGATGTCGAAGTTAAGTCGGTGTTGATGTCGAAGTTAATGTCGGTGTTGATGTCGAAGTTAATGTTGGTGTTGATGTCGAAGTTAATGTTGGTGTTGATGTCGAAGTTAATGTCAGTGTTGATGTCGAAGTTAATGTGGGTGTTGATGTCGAAGTTAATGTCGGTGTTGATGTCGAAGTTAATGTCGGTGTTGATGTCGAAGTTAGTGTTGATGTCGAAGTTAATGTCAGTGTTGAAGTCGAAGTTAATGTGGGTGTTGATGTCGAAGTGAATGTCGGTGTTGATGTGGAAGTTAATGTCGGTGTTGATGTCGAAGTTAATGTGGGTGTTGATATCGAAGTTAATGTCGGTGTTGATGTCGAAGTTAATGTCGGTGTTGATGTCGAAGTTAAAGTGGGTGTTGATGTCGAAGTTAATGTCGGTGTTGATGTCGAAGTTAATGTCGGTGTTGATGTCGAAGTTAATGTGGGTGTTGATGTCGAAGTTAATGTCAGTGTTGATATCGGTGTTGATGTCGAAGTTAATTTCGGTGTTGATGTCGAAGTTGATATGACGAGCTGCACGGTATTAAACCCAAAAAGTTGATGCGGTGTCTTGATTTTCTGAGTTCTGCTGGCCATGTGTAAGCTAGTCTGTTGTAGAGGTAATGCGCTACATCGTTCTTATAGATAAACAACATGTACACCAGTGCTTGATGTGGCCAAAATAGTTCAATCATCATCATGTGCCATACCGGTTTGACGTGGCGATCATTTCCTTCCACTTTCTTCCATCCACTGTGCACAGCATCAATTATGTTGTTGTTTTCCATGCCACGACACCAAGATATCCAGTATTCTCTGTCTTTGTCGTCCGCGATCTCTCTTTCCTTTTATTTTGCCAGTTGTAACCAAGTATTCCAACTTTCCTCTTCTCATGATGTGTCCGAAAAATGTCGATTATTACTTTCTTTTGTTTTTAAGAGCTCCCTTTTTGTGTTGGCCTCTTTGAGAACTTCCTCATTGGTCTTTTTGACTGTCCAGGGAACTTTCAACATTCTTCTGGGAAATTCCATCTCTGTTGGCCTCTAATCATTTATTCATTTGTTTGTCTACTGTCCATTATTTACTTCCATAAGTCAGAATTGGTTCTATATAGCACTGAGGAACTCTCTTTCGCACTTCTATTGACATAGACGTGTTTCACAAGATGTTTTCATTTTCTGAAATGCTATTTTGGCCTGAGCTACTCTGCTTTTTGTTTCTGTGGTGCATCTTTCATCTGATGTTATTATTGCGCCCAAGTATTTGATGCGTGCACTTGTTTCAAATTTGTCTTGTTTATTTTTGTGTTTCGTGGTAGTAAAGATAATTTCTTCGATATGATCATTACTTCTGTTTTCTTACTGTTTAGGGTGAGACCTTTCTTGTTGTTTCAAATAGTTAAATTATTATTCTATTTCTTTAACCAAAAAAATGTAACATTTATATGATTGTTTTTGTTGGTTTGATTTAACTCTGGGTACGTGAACCCCATCTTCTACTTTTTCTCTCTTCCTCATTTGGTTTTCAGCGTTGAGGAGAAATAGTTTATGATTCATTCATTTATTAATGAATTCATTCTTTCATTCATTAATTCATTGGGTGATGTCCCCACATCGAAGGTTGACTACCATGGAGCGACATTCATTTTGTGCCGTCTCCACATCAAGGTTGACTACCATGGAGCGACATTCATTTGGTGCCGTCTCCACATCAAAGGTTGACTACCATAGAGCGACATTCATTTGGTGCCGTCTCCACATCAAAGGTTGACTACCATAGAGCGACATTCATTTTGTGCCGTCTCCACATCAAAGGTTGACTACCATAGAGCGACATTCATTTGGTGCCGTCTCCACATCAAAGGTTGACTACCATAGAGCGACATTCACTTGGTGCTGTCTCCCCATCAAAGGTTGACTACCATAGAGCGACATTCACTTGGTGCTGTCTCCACATCAAAGGTTGACTACCATAGAGCGACATTCACTTGGTGCCGTCTCTACATCAAAGGTTGACTACCATGGAGCGACATTCATTTGGTGTTGTCTCCACATCAAAAGTTGACTACCATAGAGCGACATTCATTTGGTGCCGTCTCCACATCAAAGGTTGACTACCATAGAGCGACATTCACTTGGTGCTGTCTCCACATCAAAGGTTGACTACCATAGAGCGACATTCGTTTGGTGTTGTCTCCACATCAAAGGTTGACTACCATAGAGCGACATTCATTTGGTGCCGTCTCCACATCAAAGGTTGACTACCATGGAGCGACATTCATTTGGTGTTGTCTCCACATCAAAGGTTAACTACCATGGAGCGACATTCATTTGGTGCCGTCTCCACATCAAAGGTTGACTACCATAGAGCGACATTCATTTGGTGCCGTCTCCACATCAAAGGTTGACTACCATGGAGCGACATTCATTTGGTGCTGTCTCCACATCAAAGGTTGACTACCATGGAGCGACATTCATTTGGTGCCGTCTCCACATCAAAGGTTGACTACCATAGAGCGACATTCATTTGGTGTTGTCTCCACATCAAAGGTTGACTACCATGGAGCGACATTCATTTGGTGTTGTCTCCACATCAAAGGTTGACTACCATGGAGCGCCATTCATTGGGTGCCGTCTCCACATCAAAGGTTGACTACCATGGAGCGACATTCATTTGGTGCCGTCTCTACATCAAAGGTTGACTACCATGGAGCGACATTCATTTGGTGCTGTCTCCACATCAAAGGTTGACTACCATGGAGCGACATTCATTTGGTGTTGTCTCCACATCAAAGGTTGACTACCATGGAGCGACATTCATTTGGTGCCGTCTCCACATCAAAGGTTGACTACCATGGAGCGACATTCATTTGGTGTTGTCTCCACATCAAAGGTTGACTACCATGGAGCGACATTCATTTGGTGCTGTCTCCACATCAAAGGTTGACTACCATGGAGCGACATTCATTTGGTGCCGTCTCCACATCAAAGGTTGACTACCATGGAGCGACATTCATTTGGTGTTGTCTCCACATCAAAGGTTGACTACCATGGAGCGACATTCATTTGGTGCCGTCTCCACATCAAAGGTTGACTACCATGGAGCGACATTCATTTGGTGCCGTCTCCACATCAAAGGTTGACTACCATGGAGCGACATTCATTTGGTGTTGTCTCCACATCAAAGGTTGACTACCATGGAGCGACATTCATTTGGTGTTGTCTCCACATCAAAGGTTGACTACCATGGAGCGACATTCATTTGGTGCCGTCTCTACATCAAAGGTTGACTACCATGGAGCGACATTCGTTTGGTGCCGTCTCCACATCAAAGGTTGACTACCATGGAGCGACATTCATTTGGTGTTGTCTCCACATCAAAGGTTGACTACCATGGAGCGACATTCATTTGGTGCCGTCTCCACATCAAAGGTTGACTACCATGGAGCGACATTCATTTTGTGCCGTCTCCACATCAAAGGTTGACTACCATGGAGCGACATTCATTTTGTGCCGTCTCCACATCAAAGGTTGACTACCATGGAGCGACATTCATTTGGTGCCGTCTCCACATCAAAGGTTGACTACCATGGAGCGACATTCATTTGGTGCCGTCTCCACATCAAAGGTTGACTACCATGTAGCGACATTCATTTGGTGCTGTCTCCACATCAAAGGTTAACTACCATAGAGCGACATTCATTTGGTGCCGTCTCACATCAAAGGTTGACTACCATGGAGCGACATTCATTTGGTGCTGTCTCCACATAAAGGTTAACTACCATAGAGCGACATTCATTTGGTGCCGTCTCCAAATCAAAGGTTGACTACCATGGAGCGACATTCATTTGGTGTTGTCTCCACATCAAAGGTTGACTACCATGGAGCGACATTCATTTGGTGCCTTCTCCACATCAAAGGTTGACTACCAAGGAGCGACATTCATTTGGTGCTGTCTCCACATCAAAGGTTAACTACCATAGAGCGACATTCATTTGGTGCCGTCTCCACATCAAAGCTTGACTACCATGGAGCGACATTCATTTGGTGCCGTCTCCACATCAAAGGTTGACTACAATGGAGCGACATTCATTTGGTGCCGTCTCCACATCAAAGGTTGACTACCATGGAGCGACATTCGTTTGGTGCCGTCTCCACATCAAAGGTTGACTACCATGGAGCGACATTAATTTGGTGCCGTCTCCACATCAAAGGTTGACTACCATGGAGCGACATTCATTTGGTGCTGTCTCCACATCAAAGGTTGACTACCATGGAGCGACATTAATTTGGTGCCGTCTCCACATCAAAGGTTGACTACCATGGAGCGACATTCATTTGGTGCTGTCTCCACATCAAAGGTTGACTACCATGGAGCGACATTCATTTGGTGCCGTCTCCACATCAAAGGTTGACTACCATGGAGCGACATTCATTTGGTGCCGTCTCCACATCAAAGGTTGACTACCATGGAGCGACATTCGTTTGGTGCCGTCTCCACATCAAAGGTTGACTACCATGGAGCGACATTCATTTGGTGCCGTCTCCACATCAAAGGTTGACTACCATGGAGCGACATTCATTTGGTGCTGTCTCCACATCAAAGGTTGACTACCATGGAGCGACATTCACTTGGTGCTGTCTCCACATCAAAGGTTGACTACCATAGAGCGACATTCACTTGGTGCTGTCTCCACATCAAAGGTTGACTACCATAGAGCGACATTCATTTGGTGCCGTCTCCACATCAAAGGTTGACTACCATGGAGCGACATTCATTTGGTGCCGTCTCCACATCAAAGGTTGACTACCATGGAGCGACATTCACTTGGTGCTGTCTCCACATCAAAGGTTGACTACCATAGAGCGACATTCACTTGGTGCTGTCTCCACATCAAAGGTTGACTACCATAGAGCGACATTCATTTGGTGCTGTCTCCACATCAAAGGTTGACTACCATAGAGCGACATTCACTTGGTGCTGTCTCCACATCAAAGGTTGACTACCATAGAGCGACATTCATTTGGTGCTGTCTCCACATCAACGGTTGACTACCATAGAGCGACATTCACTTGGTGCTGTCTCCAAATCAAAGGTTGACTACCATAGAGCGACATTCATTTGGTGCTGTCTCCACATCAAAGGTTGACTACCATAGATCGACATTCATTTGGTGCCGTCTCCACATCAAAGGTTGACTACCATGGAGCGACATTCATTTGGTGCTGTCTCCACATCAAAGGTTGACTACCATAGAGCGACATTCACTTGGTGCTGTCTCCACATCAAAGCTTGACTACCATAGAGCGACATTCACTTGGTGCTGTCTCCACATCAAAGGTTGACTACCATAGAGCGACATTCACTTGGTGCTGTCTCCACATCAAAGGTTGACTACCATAGAGCGACATTCATTTGGTGCTGTCTCCACATCAAAGGTTGACTACCATAGAGCGACATTCACTTGGTGCTGTCTCCAAATCAAAGGTTGACTACCATAGAGCGACATTCATTTGGTGCTGTCTCCACATCAAAGGTTGACTACCATAGAGCGACATTCATTTGGTGCCGTCTCCACATCAAAGGTTGACTACCATGGAGCGACATTCATTTGGTGCCGTCTCCACATCAAAGGTTGACTACCATGGAGCGACATTCGTTTGGTGCCGTCTCCACATCAAAGGTTGACTACCATAGAGCGACATTCATTTGGTGCTGTCTCCACATCAAAGGTTGACTACCATGGAGCGACATTCATTTGGTGCCGTCTCCACATCAAAGGTTGACTACCATGGAGCGACATTCATTTGGTGCCGTCTCCACATCAAAGGTTGACTACCATGGAGCGACATTCATTTGGTGCCGTCTCCACATCAAAGGTTGACTACCATGGAGCGACATTCATTTGGTGCCGTCTCCACATCAAAGGTTGACTACCATGGAGCGACATTCATTTGGTGCCGTCTCCACATCAAAGGTTGACTACCATGGAGCGACATTCATTTGGTGTTGTCTCCACATCAAAGGTTGACTACCATGGAGCGACATTCATTTGGTGTTGTCTCCACATCAAAGGTTGACTACCATGGAGCGACATTCATTTGGTGCCGTCTCTACATCAAAGGTTGACTACCATGGAGCGACATTCGTTTGGTGCCGTCTCCACATCAAAGGTTGACTACCATGGAGCGACATTCATTTGGTGTTGTCTCCACATCAAAGGTTGACTACCATGGAGCGACATTCATTTGGTGCCGTCTCCACATCAAAGGTTGACTACCATGGAGCGACATTCATTTTGTGCCGTCTCCACATCAAAGGTTGACTACCATGGAGCGACATTCATTTTGTGCCGTCTCCACATCAAAGGTTGACTACCATGGAGCGACATTCATTTGGTGCCGTCTCCACATCAAAGGTTGACTACCATGGAGCGACATTCATTTGGTGCCGTCTCCACATCAAGGTTGACTACCATGTAGCGACATTCATTTGGTGCTGTCTCCACATCAAAGGTTGACTACCATGGAGCGACATTCATTTGGTGCCGTCTCCACATCAAAGGTTGACTACCATGGAGCGACATTCATTTGGTGCCGTCTCCACATCAAAGGTTGACTACCATGGAGCGACATTCATTTGGTGTTGTCTCCACATCAAAGGTTGACTACCATGGAGCGACATTCATTTGGTGTTGTCTCCACATCAAAGGTTGACTACCATGGAGCGACATTCATTTGGTGCCGTCTCTACATCAAAGGTTGACTACCATGGAGCGACATTCGTTTGGTGCCGTCTCCACATCAAAGGTTGACTACCATGGAGCGACATTCATTTGGTGTTGTCTCCACATCAAAGGTTGACTACCATGGAGCGACATTCATTTGGTGCCGTCTCCACATCAAAGGTTGACTACCATGGAGCGACATTCATTTTGTGCCGTCTCCACATCAAAGGTTGACTACCATGGAGCGACATTCATTTTGTGCCGTCTCCACATCAAAGGTTGACTACCATGGAGCGACATTCATTTGGTGCCGTCTCCACATCAAAGGTTGACTACCATGGAGCGACATTCATTTGGTGCCGTCTCCACATCAAAGGTTGACTACCATGTAGCGACATTCATTTGGTGCTGTCTCCACATCAAAGGTTAACTACCATAGAGCGACATTCATTTGGTGCCGTCTCACATCAAAGGTTGACTACCATGGAGCGACATTCATTTGGTGCTGTCTCCACATAAAGGTTAACTACCATAGAGCGACATTCATTTGGTGCCGTCTCCAAATCAAAGGTTGACTACCATGGAGCGACATTCATTTGGTGTTGTCTCCACATCAAAGGTTGACTACCATGGAGCGACATTCATTTGGTGCCTTCTCCACATCAAAGGTTGACTACCAAGGAGCGACATTCATTTGGTGCTGTCTCCACATCAAAGGTTAACTACCATAGAGCGACATTCATTTGGTGCCGTCTCCACATCAAAGCTTGACTACCATGGAGCGTCATTCATTTGGTGCCGTCTCCACATCAAAGGTTGACTACAATGGAGCGACATTCATTTGGTGCCGTCTCCACATCAAAGGTTGACTACCATGGAGCGACATTCGTTTGGTGCCGTCTCCACATCAAAGGTTGACTACCATGGAGCGACATTAATTTGGTGCCGTCTCCACATCAAAGTTGACTACCATGGAGCGACATTCATTTGGTGCTGTCTCCACATCAAAGGTTGACTACCATAGAGCGACATTAATTTGGTGCCGTCTCCACATCAAAGGTTGACTACCATGGAGCGACATTCATTTGGTGCTGTCTCCACATCAAAGGTTGACTACCATGGAGCGACATTCATTTGGTGCCGTCTCCACATCAAAGGTTGACTACCATGGAGCGACATTCATTTGGTGCCGTCTCCACATCAAAGGTTGACTACCATGGAGCGACATTCGTTTGGTGCCGTCTCCACATCAAAGGTTGACTACCATGGAGCGACATTCATTTGGTGCCGTCTCCACATCAAAGGTTGACTACCATGGAGCGACATTCATTTGGTGCTGTCTCCACATCAAAGGTTGACTACCATGGAGCGACATTCACTTGGTGCTGTCTCCACATCAAAGGTTGACTACCATAGAGCGACATTCACTTGGTGCTGTCTCCACATCAAAGGATGACTACCATAGAGCGACATTCATTTGGTGCCGTCTCCACATCAAAGGTTGACTACCATGGAGCGACATTCATTTGGTGCCGTCTCCACATCAAAGGTTGACTACCATGGAGCGACATTCACTTGGTGCTGTCTCCACATCAAAGGTTGACTACCATAGAGCGACATTCACTTGGTGCTGTCTCCACATCAAGGTTGACTACCATAGAGCGACATTCATTTGGTGCTGTCTCCACATCAAAGGTTGACTACCATAGAGCGACATTCACATGGTGCTGTCTCCACATCAAAGGTTGACTACCATAGAGCGACATTCATTTGGTGCTGTCTCCACATCAACGGTTGACTACCATAGAGCGACATTCACTTGGTGCTGTCTCCAAATCAAAGGTTGACTACCATAGAGCGACATTCATTTGGTGCTGTCTCCACATCAAAGGTTGACTACCATAGATCGACATTCATTTGGTGCCGTCTCCACATCAAAGGTTGACTACCATGGAGCGACATTCATTTGGTGCTGTCTCCACATCAAAGGTTGACTACCATAGAGCGACATTCACTTGGTGCTGTCTCCACATCAAAGCTTGACTACCATAGAGCGACATTCACTTGGTGCTGTCTCCACATCAAAGGTTGACTACCATAGAGCGACATTCACTTGGTGCTGTCTCCACATCAAAGGTTGACTACCATAGAGCGACATTCATTTGGTGCTGTCTCCACATCAAAGGTTGACTACCATAGAGCGACATTCACTTGGTGCTGTCTCCAAATCAAAGGTTGACTACCATAGAGCGACATTCATTTGGTGCTGTCTCCACATCAAAGGTTGACTACCATAGAGCGACATTCATTTGGTGCCGTCTCCACATCAAAGGTTGACTACCATGGAGCGACATTCATTGGTGCCGTCTCCACATCAAAGGTTGACTACCATGGAGCGACATTCGTTTGGTGCCGTCTCCACATCAAAGGTTGACTACCATAGAGCGACATTCATTTGGTGCTGTCTCCACATCAAAGGTTGACTACCATGGAGCGACATTCATTTGGTGCCGTCTCCACATCAAAGGTTGACTACCATGGAGCGACATTCATTTGGTGCCGTCTCTACATCAAAGGTTGACTACCATAGAGCGACATTCATTTGGTGCTGTCTCCACATCAAAGGTTGACTACCATGGAGCGACATTCATTTGGTGCCGTCTCCACATCAAAGGTTGACTACCATGGAGCGACATTAATTTGGTGCCGTCTCCACATCAAAGGTTGACTACCATGGAGCGACATTCATTTGGTGCTGTCTCCACATCAAAGGTTAACTACCATAGAGCGCCATTCATTGGGTGCCGTCTCCACATCAAAGGTTGACTACCATAGAGCGACATTCATTTGGTGCTGTCTCCACATCAAAGGTTAACTACCATAGAGCGACATTCATTTGGTGCCGTCTCCACATCAAAGGTTGACTACCATGGAGCGACATTCATTTGGTGCCGTCTCCACATCAAAGGTTGACTACCATGGAGCGACATTCATTTGGTGCCGTCTCCACATCAAAGGTTGACTACCATAGAGCGACATTCATTTGGTGCTGTCTCCACATCAAAGGTTGACTACCATGGAGCGACATTCATTTGGTGCCGTCTCCACATTAAAGGTTGACTACCATGGAGCGACATTCATTTGGTGTTGTCTCCACATCAAAGGTTGACTACCATGGAGCGACATTCGTTTGGTGCTGTCTCCACATCAAAGGTTGACTACCATGGAGCGACATTCATTTGGTGTTGTCTCCACATCAAAGGTTGACTACCATGGAGCGACATTCATTTGGTGCTGTCTCCACATCAAAGGTTGACTACCATGGAGCGACAATCATTTGGTGCCGTCTCCACATCAAAGGTTGACTACCATGGAGCGACATTCATTTGGTGCCGTCTCCAAATCAAAGGTTGACTACCATGGAGCGACATTCATTTGGTGCCGTCTCCACATCAAAGGTTGACTACCATGGAGCGACATTCATT
This sequence comes from Megaustenia siamemsis, assembly GCA_032433765.1. Classification (NCBI taxonomy): domain Eukaryota; kingdom Metazoa; phylum Mollusca; class Gastropoda; order Stylommatophora; family Ariophantidae; genus Megaustenia; species Megaustenia siamemsis. The sequence goes on along the minus strand of JAVIAB010000107.1, from coordinate 44,113,300 downwards.
TGGTGCCGTCTGCACATCAAAGGTTGACTACCATGTAGCGACATTCGTTTGTTGCCGTCTCCACATCAAAGGTTGACTACCATGGAGCGACATTCATTTGGTGCTGTCTCCACATCAAAGGTTGACTACCATGGAGCGACATTCATTTGGTGCCGTCTCCACATCAAAGGTTGACTACCATAGAGCGACATTCATTTGGTGCCGTCTCCACATCAAAGGTTAACTACCATGGAGCGACATTCATTTGGTGCTGTCTCCACATCAAAGGTTGACTACCATGGAGCGACATTCATTTGTGCCGTCTCCACATCAAAGGTTGACTACCATGGAGCGACATTCATTTGGTGCCGTCTCCACATCAAAGGTTGACTACCATAGAGCGACATTCATTTGGTGCCGTCTCCACATCAAAGGTTGACTACCATGGAGCGACATTCATTTGGTGCCGTCTCCACATCAAAGGTTGACTACCATGGAGCGACATTAATTTGGTGCTGTCTCCACATCAAAGGTTAACTACCATAGTGCGACATTCATTTGGTGCTGTCTCCACATCAAAGTTTGACTACCATGGAGCGACATTCATTTGGTGCCGTCTCTACATCAAAGGTTGACTACCATGGAGCGACATTCATTTGGTGTTGTCTCCACATCAAAGGTTGACTACCATAGAGCGACATTCTTTTGGTGCCGTTTCCACATCAAAGGTTAACTACCATAGAGCGACATTCATTTGGTGCCGTCTCCACATCAAAGGTTGACTACCATAGAGCGACATTCATTTGGTGCCGTCTCCACATCAAAGGTTGACTACCATAGAGCGACATTCATTTGGTGCCGTCTCCACATCAAAGGTTGACTACCATAGAGCGACATTCATTTGGTGCTGTCTCCACATCAAAGGTTGACTACCATAGAGCGACATTCATTTGGTGCCGTCTCCACATCAAAGGTTGACTACCATAGAGCGACATTCATTTGGTGCCGTCTCCACATCAAAGGTTGACTACCATGGAGCGACATTCATTTGGTGCCGTCTCCACATCAAAGGTTGACTACCATGGAGCTACATTCATTTTGTGCCGTCTCCACATCAAAGGTTGACTACCATGGAGCGACATTCATTTGGTGCCGTCTCCACATCAAAGGTTGACTACCATGGAGCGACATTCATTTGGTTCCGTCTCCACATCAAAGGTTGACTACCATGGAGCGACATTCATTTGGTGCCGTCTCCACATCAAAGGTTGACTACCATGGAGCGACATTCATTTGGTGCTGTCTCCACATCAAAGGTTAACTACCATAGAGCGACATTCATTTGGTGCTGTCTCCACATCAAAGTTTGACTACCATGGAGCGACATTCACTTGGTGCCGTCTCCACATCAAAGGTTGACTACCATGGAGCGACATTCATTTGGTGTTGTCTCCACATCAAAGGTTGACTACCATAGAGCGACATTCATTTGGTGCCGTCTCCACATCAAAGGTTGACTACCATAGAGCGACATTCTTTGGTGCCGTCTCCACATCAAAGGTTAACTACCATAGAGCGACATTCATTTGGTGCCGTCTCCACATCAAAGGTTGACTACCATAGAGCGACATTCATTTGGTGCCGTCTACACATCAAAGGTTGACTACCATAGAGCGACATTCATTTGGTGCCGTCTCCACATCAAAGGTTGACTACCATAGAGCGACTTTCATTTGGTGCTGTCTCCACATCAAAGGTTGACTACCATAGAGCGACATTCATTTGGTGTTGTCTCCACATCAAAGGTTAACTACCATAGAGCGACATTCATTTGGTGCTGTCTCCACATCAAAGATTGACTACCATAGAGCGACATTCATTTGGTGTTGTCTCCACATCAAAGGTTAACTACCATAGAGCGACATTCATTTGGTGCCGTCTCCAAATCAAACGTTAACTACCATAGAGCGACATTCATTTGGTGCCGTCTGCACATCAAAGGTTGACTACCATGGAGCGACATTCATTTGGTGCCGTCTGCACATCAAAGGTTGACTACCATAGAGCGACATTCATTTGGTGCCGTCTCCACATCAAAGGTTAACTACCATAGAGCGACATTCATTTGGTGCCGTCTCCACATCAAAGGTTAACTACCATAGAGCGACATTCATTTGGTGCCGTCTCCACATCAAAGGTTAACTACCATAGAGCGACATTCATTTGGTGCCGTCTCCACATCAAAGGTTAACTACCATAGAGCGACATTCATTTGGTGCCGTCTCCACATCAAAGGTTAACTACCATAGAGCGACATTCATTTGGTGCCGTCTCCACATCAAAGGTTAACTACCATAGAGCGACATTCATTTGGTGCCGTCTCCAAATCAAAGGTTAACTACCATGGAGCGACATTCATTTGGTGCTGTCTCCACATCAAAGGTTGACTACCATGGAGCTACATTCATTTGGTGCTGTCTCCACATCAAAGGTTGACTACCATGGAGCGACATTCATTTGGTGCCGTCTCCACATCAAAGGTTGACTACCATGGAGCTACATTCATTTGGTGCCGTCTCTACATCAAAGGTTGACTACCATAGAGCGACATTCATTTGGTGCCGTCTCTACATCAAAGGTTGACTACCATGGAGCTACATTCACTTGGTGCTGTCTCCACATCAAAGGTTGACTACCTTAGAGCGACATTCACTTGGTGCTGTCTCCACATCAAAGGTTGACTACCATAGAGCGACATTCATTTGGTGCCGTCTCCACATCAAAGGTTGACTACCATGGAGCGACATTCATTTGGTGCCGTCTCCACATCAAAGGTTGACTACCATGGAGCGACATTCACTTGGTGCTGTCTCCACATCAAAGGTTGACTACCATAGAGCGACATTCACTTGGTGCTGTCTCCACATCAAAGGTTGACTACCATAGAGCGACATTCATTTGGTGCTGTCTCCACATCAAAGGTTGACTACCATAGAGCGACATTCACTTGGTGCTGTCTCCACATCAAAGGTTGACTACCATAGAGCGACATTCATTTGGTGCCGTCTCCACATCAAAGGTTGACTACCATAGAGCGACATTCACTTGGTGCTGTCTCCACATCAAAGGTTGACTACCATAGAGCGACATTCACTTGGTGCTGTCTCCACATCAAAGGTTGACTACCATAGAGCGACATTCACTTGGTGCTGTCTCCACATCAAAGGTTGACTACCATAGAGCGACATTCATTTGGTGCTGTCTCCACATCAAAGGTTGACTACCATAGAGCGACATTCACTTGGTGCTGTCTCCAATCAAAGGTTGACTACCATAGAGCGACATTCATTTGGTGCTGTCTCCACATCAAAGGTTGACTACCATAGAGCGACATTCATTTGGTGCCGTCTCCACATCAAAGGTTGACTACCATGGAGCGACATTCGTTTGTGCCGTCTCCACATCAAAGGTTGACTACCATAGAGCGACATTCATTTGGTGCTGTCTCCACATCAAAGGTTGACTACCATAGAGCGACATTCATTTGGTGCCGTCTCCACATCAAAGGTTGACTACCATGGAGCGACATTCATTTGGTGCCGTCTCTACATCAAAGGTTGACTACCATAGAGCGACATTCATTTGGTGCTGTCTCCACATCAAAGGTTGACTACCATAGAGCGACATTCATTTGGTGCCGTCTCTACATCAAAGGTTGACTACCATAGAGCGACATTCATTTGGTGCCGTCTCTACATCAAAGGTTGACTACCATGGAGCGACATTCATTTGGTGCCGTCTCCACATCAAAGGTTGACTACCATGGAGCGACATTCATTTGGTGCCGTCTCTACATCAAAGGTTGACTACCATAGAGCGACATTCATTTGGTGCTGTCTCCACATCAAAGGTTGGCTACCATGGAGCGACATTCATTTGGTGCCGTCTCCACATCAAAGGTTGACTACCATAGAGCGACATTCATTTGGTTCTGTCTCCACATCAAAGGTTGACTACCATGGAGCGACATTCATTTGGTGCCGTCTCCACATTAAAGGTTGACTACCATGGAGCGACAATCATTTGGTGCCGTGTCCACATCAAAGGTTGACTACCATGGAGCGACATTCATTTGGTGCCGTCTCCACATCAAAGGTTAACTACCATAGAGCGACATTCATTTGGTGCTGTCTCCACATCAAAATTTGACTACCATAGAGCGACATTCATTTGGTGCCGTCTCCACATCAAAGGTTGACTACCATGTAGCGACATTCGTTTGGTGCCGTCTCCACATCAAAGCTTGACTACCATAGAGCGACATTCGTTTGGTGCCGTCTCCACATCAAAGGTTGACTACCATAGAGCGACATTCATTTGGTGCTGTCTCCACATCAAAGGTTAACTACCATAGAGCGACATTCATTTGGTGCTGTCTCCACATCAAAGGTTAACTACCATAGAGCGACATTCATTTGGTGCTGTCTCCACATCAAAGGTTAACTACCATAGAGCGACATTCATTTGGTGCTGTCTCCACATCAAAGGTTGACTACCATAGAGCGACATTCATTTGGTGCTGTCTCCACATCAAAGGTTAACTACCATAGAGCGACATTCATTTGGTGCTGTCTCCACATCAAAGGATAACTACCATAGAGCGACATTCATTTGGTGCTGTCTCCACATCAAAGGTTGACTACCATAGAGCGACATTCATTTGGTGCCGTCTCCACATCAAAGGTTAACTACCATAGAGCGACATTCATTTGGTGCCGTCTCCACATCAAAGGTTAACTACCATAGAGCGACATTCATTTGGTGCCGTCTCCACATCAAAGGTTAACTACCATAGAGCGACATTCATTTGGTGCCGTCTCCACATCAAAGGTTAACTACCATAGAGCGACATTCATTTGGTGCCGTCTCCAAATCAAAGGTTAACTACCATAGAGCGACATTCATTTGGTGCCGTCTCCACATCAAAGGTTAACTACCATAGAGCGACATTCATTTGGTGCCGTCTCCACATCAAAGGTTGACTACCATGGAGCGACATTCATTTGGTGCTGTCTCCACATCAAAGGTTGACTACCATAGAGCGACATTCATTTGGTGCCGTCTCCACATCAAAGGTTAACTACCATAGAGCGACATTCATTTGGTGCCGTCTCCACATCAAAGGTTAACTACCATAGAGCGACATTCATTTGGTGCCGTCTCCACATCAAAGGTTAACTACCATAGAGCGACATTCATTTGGTGCCGTCTCCACATCAAAGGTTAACTACCATAGAGCGACATTCATTTGGTGCCGTCTCCACATCAAAGGTTGACTACCATGGAGCGACATTCATTTGGTGCTGTCTCCACATCAAAGGTTGACTACCATGGAGCGACATTCATTTGGTGCTGTCTCCACATCAAAGGTTGACTACCATGGAGCGACATTCATTTGGTGCCGTCTCCACATCAAAGGTTGACTACCATGGAGCTACATTCATTTGGTGCCGTCTCTACATCAAAGGTTGACTACCATAGAGCGACATTCATTTGGTGCCGTCTCTACATCAAAGGTTGACTACCATGGAGCTACATTCACTTGGTGCTGTCTCCACATCAAAGGTTGACTACCATAGAGCGACATTCATTTGGTGCTGTCTCCACATCAAAGGTTGACTACCATAGAGCGACATTCATTTGGTGCCGTCTCCACATCAAAGGTTGACTACCATGGAGCGACATTCATTTGGTGCCGTCTCCACATCAAAGGTTGACTACCATGGAGCTACATTCATTTGGTGCCGTCTCCACATCAAAGGTTGACTACCATAGAGCGACATTCATTTGGTGCCGTCTCTACATCAAAGGTTGACTACCATGGAGCTACATTCACTTGGTGCTGTCTCCACATCAAAGGTTGACTACCATAGAGCGACATTCACTTGGTGCTGTCTCCACATCAAAGGTTGACTACCATAGAGCGACATTCATTTGGTGCCGTCTCCACATCAAAGGTTGACTACCATGGAGCGACATTCATTTGGTGCCGTCTCCACATCAAAGGTTGACTACCATGGAGCGACATTCACTTGGTGCTGTCTCCACATCAAAGGTTGACTACCATAGAGCGACATTCACTTGGTGCTGTCTCCACATCAAAGGTTGACTACCATAGAGCGACATTCATTTGGTGCTGTCTCCACATCAAAGGTTGACTACCATAGAGCGACATTCACTTGGTGCTGTCTCCACATCAAAGGTTGACTACCATAGAGCGACATTCATTTGGTGCCGTCTCCACATCAAAGGTTGACTACCATAGAGCGACATTCACTTGGTGCTGTCTCCACATCAAAGGTTGACTACCATAGAGCGACATTCACTTGGTGCTGTCTCCACATCAAAGGTTGACTACCATAGAGCGACATTCACTTGGTGCTGTCTCCACATCAAAGGTTGACTACCATAGAGCGACATTCATTTGGTGCTGTCTCCACATCAAAGGTTGACTACCATAGAGCGACATTCACTTGGTGCTGTCTCCAAATCAAAGGTTGACTACCATAGAGCGACATTCATTTGGTGCTGTCTCCACATCAAAGGTTGACTACCATAGAGCGACATTCATTTGGTGCCGTCTCCACATCAAAGGTTGACTACCATGGAGCGACATTCGTTTGGTGCCGTCTCCACATCAAAGGTTGACTACCATAGAGCGACATTCATTTGGTGCTGTCTCCACATCAAAGGTTGACTACCATAGAGCGACATTCATTTGGTGCCGTCTCCACATCAAAGGTTGACTACCATGGAGCGACATTCATTTGGTGCCGTCTCTACATCAAAGGTTGACTACCATAGAGCGACATTCATTTGGTGCTGTCTCCACATCAAAGGTTGACTACCATAGAGCGACATTCATTTGGTGCCGTCTCTACATCAAAGGTTGACTACCATAGAGCGACATTCATTTGGTGCCGTCTCTACATCAAAGGTTGACTACCATGGAGCGACATTCATTTGGTGCCGTCTCCACATCAAAGGTTGACTACCATGGAGCGACATTCATTTGGTGCCGTCTCTACATCAAAGGTTGACTACCATAGAGCGACATTCATTTGGTGCTGTCTCCACATCAAAGGTTGGCTACCATGGAGCGACATTCATTTGGTGCCGTCTCCACATCAAAGGTTGACTACCATAGAGCGACATTCATTTGGTTCTGTCTCCACATCAAAGGTTGACTACCATGGAGCGACATTCATTTGGTGCCGTCTCCACATCAAAGGTTGACTACCATGGAGCGACAATCATTTGGTGCCGTGTCCACATCAAAGGTTGACTACCATGGAGCGACATTCATTGGTGCCGTCTCCACATCAAAGGTTAACTACCATAGAGCGACATTCATTTGGTGCTGTCTCCACATCAAAATTTGACTACCATAGAGCGACATTCATTTGGTGCCGTCTGCACATCAAAGGTTGACTACCATGTAGCGACATTCGTTTGGTGCCGTCTCCACATCAAAGCTTGACTACCATAGAGCGACATTCGTTTGGTGCCGTCTCCACATCAAAGGTTGACTACCATAGAGCGACATTCATTTGGTGCTGTCTCCACATCAAAGGTTAACTACCATAGAGCGACATTCATTTGGTGCTGTCTCCACATCAAAGGTTAACTACCATAGAGCGACATTCATTTGGTGCTGTCTCCACATCAAAGGTTAACTACCATAGAGCGACATTCATTTGGTGCTGTCTCCACATCAAAGGTTGACTACCATAGAGCGACATTCATTTGGTGCTGTCTCCACATCAAAGGTTAACTACCATAGAGCGACATTCATTTGGTGCTGTCTCCACATCAAAGGATAACTACCATAGAGCGACATTCATTTGGTGCTGTCTCCACATCAAAGGTTGACTACCATAGAGCGACATTCATTTGGTGCCGTCTCCACATCAAAGGTTAACTACCATAGAGCGACATTCATTTGGTGCCGTCTCCACATCAAAGGTTAACTACCATAGAGCGACATTCATTTGGTGCCGTCTCCACATCAAAGGTTAACTACCATAGAGCGACATTCATTTGGTGCCGTCTCCACATCAAAGGTTAACTACCATAGAGCGACATTCATTTGGTGCCGTCTCCAAATCAAAGGTTAACTACCATAGAGCGACATTCATTTGGTGCCGTCTCCACATCAAAGGTTAACTACCATAGAGCGACATTCATTTGGTGCCGTCTCCACATCAAAGGTTGACTACCATGGAGCGACATTCATTTGGTGCTGTCTCCACATCAAAGGTTGACTACCATAGAGCGACATTCATTTGGTGCCGTCTCCACATCAAAGGTTAACTACCATAGAGCGACATTCATTTGGTGCCGTCTCCACATCAAAGGTTAACTACCATAGAGCGACATTCATTTGGTGCCGTCTCCACATCAAAGGTTAACTACCATAGAGCGACATTCATTTGGTGCCGTCTCCACATCAAAGGTTAACTACCATAGAGCGACATTCATTTGGTGCCGTCTCCACATCAAAGGTTGACTACCATGGAGCGACATTCATTTGGTGCTGTCTCCACATCAAAGGTTGACTACCATGGAGCGACATTCATTTGGTGCTGTCTCCACATCAAAGGTTGACTACCATGGAGCGACATTCATTTGGTGCCGTCTCCACATCAAAGGTTGACTACCATGGAGCTACATTCATTTGGTGCCGTCTCTACATCAAAGGTTGACTACCATAGAGCGACATTCATTTGGTGCCGTCTCTACATCAAAGGTTGACTACCATGGAGCTACATTCACTTGGTGCTGTCTCCACATCAAAGGTTGACTACCATAGAGCGACATTCACTTGGTGCTGTCTCCACATCAAAGGTTGACTACCATAGAGCGACATTCATTTGGTGCCGTCTCCACATCAAAGGTTGACTACCATGGAGCGACATTCATTTGGTGCCGTCTCCACATCAAAGGTTGACTACCATGGAGCGACATTCACTTGGTGCTGTCTCCACATCAAAGGTTGACTACCATAGAGCGACATTCACTTGGTGCTGTCTCCACATCAAAGGTTGACTACCATAGAGCGACATTCATTTGGTGCCGTCTCCACATCAAAGGTTGACTACCATGGAGCGACATTCATTTGGTGCCGTCTCCACATCAAAGGTTGACTACCATGGAGCGACATTCACTTGGTGCTGTCTCCACATCAAAGGTTGACTACCATGGAGCGACATTCACTTGGTGCTGTCTCCACATCAAAGGTTGACTACCATAGAGCGATATTCACTTGGTGCTGTCTCCACATCAAAGGTTGACTACCATAGAGCGACATTCATTTGGTGCTGTCTCCACATCAAAGGTTGACTACCATAGAGCGACATTCATTTGGTGCTGTCTCCACATCAAAGGTTAACTACCATAGAGCGACATTCATTTGGTGCTGTCTCCACATCAAAGGATAACTACCATAGAGCGACATTCATTTGGTGCTGTCTCCACATCAAAGGTTGACTACCATAGAGCGACATTCATTTGGTGCCGTCTCCACATCAAAGGTTAACTACCATAGAGCGACATTCATTTGGTGCCGTCTCCACATCAAAGGTTAACTACCATAGAGCGACATTCATTTGGTGCCGTCTCCACATCAAAGGTTGACTACCATGGAGCTACATTCATTTGGTGCTGTCTCCACATCAAAGGTTAACTACCATAGAGCGACATTCATTTGGTGCTGTCTCCACATCAAAGGTTAACTACCATAGAGCGACATTCATTTGGTGCTGTCTCCACATCAAAGGTTAACTACCATAGAGCGACATTCATTTGGTGCTGTCTCCACATCAAAGGTTGACTACCATAGAGCGACATTCATTTGGTGCTGTCTCCACATCAAAGGTTGACTACCATAGAGCGACATTCATTTGGTGCTGTCTCCACATCAAAGGATAACTACCATAGAGCGACATTCATTTGGTGCTGTCTCCACATCAAAGGTTGACTACCATAGAGCGACATTCATTTGGTGCCGTCTCCACATCAAAGGTTAACTACCATAGAGCGACATTCATTTGGTGCCGTCTCCACATCAAAGGTTAACTACCATAGAGCGACATTCATTTGGTGCCGTCTCCACATCAAAGGTTAACTACCATAGAGCGACATTCATTTGGTGCCGTCTCCACATCAAAGGTTAACTACCATAGAGCGACATTCATTTGGTGCCGTCTCCACATCAAAGGTTAACTACCATAGAGCGACATTCATTTGGTGCCGTCTCCACATCAAAGGTTAACTACCATAGAGCGACATTCATTTGGTGCCGTCTCCACATCAAAGGTTGACTACCATGGAGCGACATTCATTTGGTGCTGTCTCCACATCAAAGGTTGACTACCATAGAGCGACATTCATTTGGTGCCGTCTCCACATCAAAGGTTAACTACCATAGAGCGACATTCATTTGGTGCCGTCTCCACATCAAAGGTTAACTACCATAGAGCGACATTCATTTGGTGCCGTCTCCACATCAAAGGTTAACTACCATAGAGCGACATTCATTTGGTGCCGTCTCCACATCAAAGGTTAACTACCATAGAGCGACATTCATTTGGTGCCGTCTCCACATCAAAGGTTGACTACCATGGAGCGACATTCATTTGGTGCTGTCTCCACATCAAAGGTTGACTACCATGGAGCGACATTCATTTGGTGCTGTCTCCACATCAAAGGTTGACTACCATGGAGCGACATTCATTTGGTGCCGTCTCCACATCAAAGGTTGACTACTACATGGAGCGACATTCATTTGGTGCCGTCTCTACATCAAAGGTTGACTACCATAGAGCGACATTCATTTGGTGCCGTCTCTACATCAAAGGTTGACTACCATGAGCTACATTCACTTGGTGCTGTCTCCACATCAAAGGTTGACTACCATAGAGCGACATTCACTTGGTGCTGTCTCCACATCAAAGGTTGACTACCATAGAGCGACATTCATTTGGTGCCGTCTCCACATCAAAGGTTGACTACCATGGAGCGACATTCATTTGGTGCCGTCTCCACATCAAAGGTTGACTACCATGGAGCGACATTCACTTGGTGCTGTCTCCACATCAAAGGTTGACTACCATAGAGCGACATTCATTGGTGCTGTCTCCACATCAAAGGTTGACTACCATAGAGCGACATTCATTTGGTGCCGTCTCCACATCAAAGGTTGACTACCATGGAGCGACATTCATTTGGTGCCGTCTCCACATCAAAGGTTGACTACCATGGAGCGACATTCATTTGGTGCTGTCTCCACATCAAAGGTTGACTACCATGGAGCGACATTCATTTGGTGCTGTCTCCACATCAAAGGTTGACTACCATAGAGCGACATTCACTTGGTGCTGTCTCCACATCAAAGGTTGACTACCATAGAGCGACATTCATTTGGTGCTGTCTCCACATCAAAGGTTGACTACCATGGAGCGACATTCATTTGGTGCTGTCTCCACATCAAAGGTTAACTACCATAGAGCGACATTCATTTGGTGCTGTCTCCACATCAAAGGATAACTACCATAGAGCGACATTCATTTGGTGCTGTCTCCACATCAAAGGTTGACTACCATAGAGCGACATTCATTTGGTGCCGTCTCCACATCAAAGGTTAACTACCATAGAGCGACATTCATTTGGTGCCGTCTCCACATCAAAGGTTGACTACCATAGAGCGACATTCATTTGGTGCCGTCTCCACATCAAAGGTTGACTACCATAGAGCGACATTCATTTGGTGCCGTCTCCACATCAAAGGTTAACTACCATAGAGCGACATTCATTTGGTGCCGTCTCCACATCAAAGGTTAACTACCATAGAGCGACATTCATTTGGTGCCGTCTCCACATCAAAGGTTAACTACCATGGAGCGACATTCATTTGGTGCTGTCTCCACATCAAAGGTTGACTACCATAGAGCGACATTCATTTTATGCCGTCTCCACATCAAAGGTTGACTACCATAGAGCGACATTCACTTGGTGCTGTCTCCACATCAAAGGTTGACTACCATAGAGCGACATTCATTTGGTGCTGTCTCCACATCAAAGGTTGACTACCATAGAGCGACATTCACTTGGTGCTGTCTCCAAATCAAAGGTTGACTACCATAGAGCGACATTCATTTGGTGCTGTCTCCACATCAAAGGTTGACTACCATAGAGCGACATTCATTTGGTGCCGTCTCCACATCAAAGGTTGACTACCATGGAGCGACATTCATTTGGTGCCGTCTCCACATCAAAGGTTGACTACCATAGAGCGACATTCATTTGGTGCCGTCTCCACATCAAAGGTTGACTACCATGGAGCGACATTCACTTGGTGCTGTCTCCACATCAAAGGTTGACTACCATAGAGCGACATTCACTTGGTGCTGTCTCCACATCAAAGGTTGACTACCATAGAGCGACATTCATTTGGTGCCGTCTCCACATCAAAGGTTAACTACCATAGAGCGACATTCATTTGGTGCCGTCTCCACATCAAAGGTTGACTACCATAGAGCGACATTCACTTGGTGCTGTCTCCAAATCAAAGGTTGACTACCATAGAGCGACATTCATTTGGTGCTGTCTCCACATCAAAGGTTGACTACCATAGAGCGACATTCATTTGGTGCCGTCTCCACATCAAAGGTTGACTACCATGGAGCGACATTCATTTGGTGCCGTCTCCACATCAAAGGTTGACTACCATAGAGCGACATTCATTTGGTGCCGTCTCCACATAAAAGGTTGACTACCATGGAGCGACATTCACTTGGTGCTGTCTCCACATCAAAGGTTGACTACCATAGAGCGACATTCACTTGGTGCTGTCTCCACATCAAAGGTTGACTACCATAGAGCGACATTCATTTGGTGCTGTCTCCACATCAAAGGTTGACTACCATAGAGCGACATTCACTTGGTGCTGTCTCCACATCAAAGGTTAACTACCATAGAGCGACATTCATTTGGTGCCGTCTCCACATCAAAGGTTGACTACCATAGAGCGACATTCATTTGGTGCTGTCTCCACATCAAAGGTTGACTACCATAGAGCGACATTCACTTGGTGCTGTCTCCACATCAAAGGTTGACTACCATAGAGCGACATTCACTTGGTGCTGTCTCCACATCAAAGGTTGACTACCATAGAGCGACATTCATTTGGTGTCGTCTCCACATCAAAGGTTGACTACCATAGAGCGACATTCACTTGGTGCTGTCTCCAAATCAAAGGTTGACTACCATAGAGCGACATTCATTTGGTGCTGTCTCCACATCAAAGGTTGACTACCATAGAGCGACATTCATTTGGTGCCGTCTCCACATCAAAGGTTGACTACCATGGAGCGACATTCATTTGGTGCCGTCTCCACATCAAAGGTTGACTACCATAGAGCGACATTCATTTGGTGCTGTCTCCACATCAAAGGTTGACTACCATAGAGCGACATTCATTTGGTGCCGTCTCCACATCAAAGGTTGACTACCATGGAGCGACATTCATTTGGTGCCGTCTCTACATCAAAGGTTGACTACCATAGAGCGACATTCATTTGGTGCTGTCTCCACATCAAAGGTTGACTACCATAGAGCGACATTCATTTGGTGCCGTCTCTACATCAAAGGTTGACTACCATAGAGCGACATTCATTTGGTGCCGTCTCTACATCAAAGGTTGACTACCATGGAGCGACATTCATTTGGTGCCGTCTCCACATCAAAGGTTGACTACCATGGAGCGACATTCATTTGGTGCCGTCTCTACATCAAAGGTTGACTACCATAGAGCGACATTCATTTGGTGCTGTCTCCACATCAAAGGTTGACTACCATGGAGCGACATTCATTTGGTGCCGTCTCCACATCAAAGGTTGACTACCATAGAGCGACATTCATTTGGTGCTGTCTCCACATCAAAGGTTGACTACCATGGAGCGACATTCATTTGGTGCCGTCTCCACATCAAAGGTTGACTACCATGGAGCGACATTCATTTGGTGCCGTCTCCACATCAAAGGTTGACTACCATGGAGCGACATTCATTTGGTGCCGTCTCCACATCAAAGGTTAACTACCATAGAGCGACATTCATTTGGTGCCGTCTCCACATCAAAGGTTGACTACCATGGAGCGACATTCATTTGGTGCCGTCTCCACATCAAAGGTTGACTACCATGGAGCGACATTCACTTGGTGCTGTCTCCACATCAAAGGTTGACTACCATGGAGCGACATTCATTTGGTGCCGTCTCCACATCAAAGGTTGACTACCATGGAGCGACATTCATTTGGTGCCGTCTCCACATCAAAGGTTGACTACCATGGAGCGACATTCATTTGGTGCTGTCTCCACATCAAAGGTTGACTACCATGGAGCGACATTCATTTGGTGCCGTCTCCACATCAAAGGTTGACTACCATGGAGCGACATTCATTTGGTGCCGTCTCCACATCAAAGGTTGACTACCATGGAGCGACATTCATTTGGTGCCGTCTCCACATCAAAGGTTGACTACCATGGAGCGACATTCATTTGGTGCCGTCTCCACATCAAAGGTTGACTACCATGGAGCGACATTCATTTGGTGCCGTCTCCACATCAAAGGTTGACTACCATGGAGCGACATTCATTTGGTGCCGTCTCCACATCAAAGTTTGACTACCATGGAGCGACATTCATTTGGTGCCGTCTCCACATCAAAGTTGACTACCATGGAGCGACATTCATTTGGTGCCGTCTCCACATCAAAGGTTGACTACCATGGAGCGACATTCATTTGGTGCCGTCTCCACATCAAAGGTTGACTACCATAGAGCGACATTCATTTGGTGCCGTCTCCACATCAAAGGTTGACTACCATAGAGCGACATTCATTTGGTGCCGTCTCCACATCAAAGGTTAACTACCATAGAGCGACATTCATTTGGTGCCGTCTCCACATCAAAGGTTGACTACCATAGAGCGACATTCATTTGGTGCCGTCTCCACATCAAAGGTTGACTACCATGGAGCGACATTCATTTGGTGCTGTCTCCACATCAAAGGTTGACTACCATGGAGCGACATTCATTTGGTGCCGTCTCCACATCAAAGGTTGACTACCATAGAGCGACATTCATTTGGTGCCGTCTCCACATCAAAGGTTGACTACCATAGAGCGACATTCATTTGGTGCTGTCTCCACATCAAAGTTTGACTACCATAGAGCGACATTCATTTGGTGTTGTCTCCACATCAAAGGTTGACTACCATAGAGCGACATTCATTTGGTGCTGTCTCCACATCAAAGGTTGACTACCATAGAGCGACATTCATTTGGTGTTGTCTCCACATCAAAGGTTAACTACCATAGAGCGACATTCATTTGGTGCCGTCTCCACATCAAAGGTTGACTACCATAGAGCGACATTCATTTGGTGCCGTCTCCACATCAAAGGTTGACTACCATAGAGCGACATTCATTTGGTGCCGTCTCCACATCAAAGGTTGACTACCATAGAGCGACATTCATTTGGTGCCGTCTCCACATCAAAGGTTGACTACCATAGAGCGACATTCATTTGGTGCCGTCTCCACATCAAAGGTTGACTACCATAGAGCGACATTCATTTGGTGCCGTCTCCACATCAAAGGTTAACTACCATAGAGCGACATTCATTTGGTGCCGTCTCCACATCAAAGGTTAACTACCATAGAGCGACATTCATTTGGTGCCGTCTCCAAATCAAAGGTTGACTACCATGGAGCGACATTCATTTGGTGCTGTCTCCACATCAAAGGTTGACTACCATGGAGCGACATTCATTTGGTGCTGTCTCCACATCAAAGGTTGACTACCATAGAGCGACATTCATTTGGTGCCGTCTCCACATCAAAGGTTGACTACCATGGAGCGACATTCATTTGGTGCCGTCTCCACATCAAAGGTTGACTACCATAGAGCGACATTCATTTGGTGCCGTCTCTACATCAAAGGTTGACTACCATGGAGCGACATTCATTTGGTGCCGTCTCTACATCAAAGGTTGACTACCATAGAGCGACATTCATTTGGTGCCGTCTCCACATCAAAGGTTGACTACCATGGAGCGACATTCATTTGGTGCCGTCTCTACATCAAAGGTTGACTACCATGGAGCGACATTCATTTGGTGCCGTCTCCACATCAAAGGTTGACTACCATGGAGCGACATTCATTTGGTGCCGTCTCTACATCAAAGGTTGACTACCATGGAGCGACATTCATTTGGTGCTGTCTCCACATCAAAGGTTGACTACCATGGAGCGACATTCATTTGGTGCCGTCTCTACATCAAAGGTTGACTACCATGGAGCGACATTCATTTGGTGCCGTCTCCACATCAAAGGTTGACTACCATGGAGCGACATTCATTTGGTGTTGTCTCCACATCAAAGGTTGACTACCATGGAGCGACATTCATTTGGTGCCGTCTCTACATCAAAGGTTGACTACCATGGAGCGACATTCATTTGGTGCCGTCTCCACATCAAAGGTTGACTACCATGGAGCTACATTCATTTGGTGCCGTCTCTACATCAAAGGTTGACTACCATGGAGCGACATTCATTTGGTGCCGTCTCTACATCAAAGGTTGACTACCATGGAGCGACATTCATTTGGTGCCGTCTCCACATCAAAGGTTGACTACCATGGAGCGACATTCATTTGGTGCCGTCTCCACATCAAAGGTTGACTACCATGGAGCGACATTCATTTGGTGCCGTCTCCACATCAAAGGTTGACTACCATGGAGCGACATTCATTTGGTGCCGTCTCCACATCAAAGGTTGACTACCATGGAGCGACATTCATTTGGTGCCGTCTCTACATCAAAGGTTGACTACCATGGAGCGACATTCATTTGGTGCTGTCTCCACATCAAAGGTTGACTACCATGGAGCGACATTCATTTGGTGCCGTCTCCACATCAAAGGTTGACTACCATGGAGCGACATTCATTTGGTGCCGTCTCTACATCAAAGGTTGACTACCATGGAGCTACATTCATTTGGTGCCGTCTCTACATCAAAGGTTGACTACCATGGAGCTACATTCATTTGGTGCCGTCTCTACATCAAAGGTTGACTACCATGGAGCGACATTCATTTGGTGCCGTCTCTACATCAAAGGTTGACTACCATGGAGCGACATTCATTTGGTGCCGTCTCCACATCAAAGGTTGACTACCATGGAGCGACATTCATTTGGTGCTGTCTCCACATCAAAGGTTGACTACCATGGAGCGACATTCATTTGGTGCCGTCTCCACATCAAAGGTTGACTACCATAGAGCGACATTCATTTGGTGCTGTCTCCACATCAAAGGTTGACTACCATAGAGCGACATTCATTTGGTGCCGTCTCCACATCAAAGGTTGACTACCATAGAGCGACATTCATTTGGTGCTGTCTCCACATCAAAGGTTGACTACCATAGAGCGACATTCACTTGGTGCCGTCTCCACATCAAAGGTTGACTACCATGGAGAGACATTCATTTGGTGCCGTCTCCACATCAAAGGTTGACTACCATGAAGCGACATACATTTGGTGCCGTCTCCACATCAAAGGTTGACTACCATGGAGCGACATTCATTTGGTGCCGTCTCCACATCAAAGGTTGACTACCATGGAGCGACATTCATTTGGTGCCGTCTCCACATCAAAGGTTGACTACCATGGAGCGACATTCATTTGGTGCCGTCTCCACATCAAAGGTTGACTACCATGGAGCGACATTCATTTGGTGCTGTCTCCACATCAAAGGTTGACTACCATGGAGCGACATTCATTTGGTGCTGTCTCCACATCAAAGGTTGACTACCATGGAGCGGCATTCATTTGGTGCTGTCTCCACATCAAAGGTTGACTACCATGGAGCGACATTCATTTGGTGCCGTCTCCACATCAAAGGTTGACTACCATGGAGCGACATTCATTTGGTGCCGTCTCCACATCAAAGGTTGACTACCATGGAGCTACATTCATTTGGTGCTGTCTCCACATCAAAGGTTGACTACCATGGAGCGACATTCATTTGGTGCTGTCTCCACATCAAAGGTTGACTACCATGGAGCGACATTCATTTGGTGCCGTCTCCACAAGGTTGACTACCATAGAGCGACATTCACTTGGTGCTGTCTCCACATCAAAGGTTGACTACCATGGAGCGACATTCATTTGGTGCCGTCTCCACATCAAAGGTTAACTACCATAGAGCGACATTCATTTGGTGCCGTCTCCAATCAAACGTTAACTACCATGGAGCGACATTCATTTGGTGCTGTCTCCACATCAAAGGTTGACTACCATGGAGCTACATTCATTTGGTGCTGTCTCCACATCAAAGGTTGACTACCATGGAGCGACATTCATTTGGTGCCGTCTCCACATCAAAGGTTGACTACCATGGAGCTACATTCATTTGGTGCCGTCTCTACATCAAAGGTTGACTACCATAGAGCGACATTCATTTGGTGCCGTCTCT
Organism: Megaustenia siamemsis; assembly: GCA_032433765.1. NCBI lineage: Eukaryota > Metazoa > Mollusca > Gastropoda > Stylommatophora > Ariophantidae > Megaustenia > Megaustenia siamemsis. Next base: position 44,094,727 of record JAVIAB010000107.1, on the reverse strand, counting down.
ACATCAAAGGTTGACTACCATGGAGCGACATTCATTTGGTGCCGTCTCTACATCAAAGGTTGACTACCATGGAGCGACATTCATTTGGTGCCGTCTCTACATCAAAGGTTGACTATCATGGAGCGACATTCATTTGGTGCCGTCTCTACATCAAAGGTTGACTACCATGGAGCGACATTCATTTGGTGCCGTCTCCACATCAAAGGTTGACTATCATGGAGCGACATTCATTTGGTGCCGTCTCTACATCAAAGGTTGACTACCATGGAGCGACATTCATTTGGTGCTGTCTCTACATCAAAGGTTGACTACCATGGAGCGACATTCATTTGGTGCCGTCTCTACATCAAAGGTTGACTACCATGGAGCGACATTCATTTGGTGCCGTCTCCACATCAAAGGTTGACTACCATGGAGCGACATTCACTTGGTGTTGTCTCCACATCAAAGGTTGACTACCATGGAGCGACATTCATTTGGTGCCGTCTCTACATCAAAGGTTGACTACCATGGAGCGACATTCATTTGGTGCTGTCTCCACATCAAAGGTTGACTACCATGGAGCTACATTCATTTGGTGCCGTCTCTACATCAAAGGTTGACTACCATGGAGCTACATTCATTTGGTGCCGTCTCTACATCAAAGGTTGACTACCATGGAGCTACATTCATTTGGTGCCGTCTCTACATCAAAGGTTGACTACCATGGAGCTACATTCATTTGGTGCCGTCTCTACATCAAAGGTTGACTACCATGGAGCGACATTCATTTGGTGCTGTCTCCACATCAAAGGTTGACTACCATGGAGCGACATTCATTTGGTGCCGTCTCTACATCAAAGGTTGACTACCATGGAGCGACATTCATTTGGTGCCGTCTCTACATCAAAGGTTGACTACCATGGAGCGACATTCATTTGGTGCCGTCTCCACATCAAAGGTTGACTACCATGGAGCGACATTCATTTGGTGCCGTCTCCACATCAAAGGTTGACTACCATGGAGCGACATTCATTTGGTGCCGTCTCTACATCAAAGGTTGACTACCATGGAGCGACATTCATTTGGTGCCGTCTCCACATCAAAGGTTGACTACCATGGAGCGACATTCATTTGGTGCCGTCTCCACATCAAAGGTTGACTACCATGGAGCGACATTCATTTGGTGCCGTCTCCACATCAAAGGTTGACTATCATGGAGCGACATTCATTTGGTGCCGTCTCCACATCAAAGGTTGACTACCATGGAGCGACATTCATTTGGTGCCGTCTCCACATCAAAGGTTGACTACCATGGAGCGACATTCATTTGGTGCCGTCTCTACATCAAAGGTTGACTACCATGGAGCGACATTCATTTGGTGCTGTCTCCACATCAAAGGTTGACTACCATGGAGCGACATTCATTTGGTGCCGTCTCCACATGAAAGGTTGACTACCATAGAGCGACATTCATTTGGTGCCGTCTCTACATCAAAGGTTGACTACCATGGAGCTACATTCATTTGGTGCCGTCTCTACATCAAAGGTTGACTACCATGGAGCTACATTCATTTGGTGCCGTCTCTACATCAAAGGTTGACTACCATGGAGCTACATTCATTTGGTGCCGTCTCTACATCAAAGGTTGACTACCATGGAGCTACATTCATTTGGTGCCGTCTCTACATCAAAGGTTGACTACCATGGAGCGACATTCATTTGGTGCTGTCTCCACATCAAAGGTTGACTACCATGGAGCGACATTCATTTGGTGCCGTCTCCACATCAAAGGTTGACTACCATAGAGCGACATTCATTTGGTGCTGTCTCCACATCAAAGGTTGACTACCATAGAGCGACATTCATTTGGTGCCGTCTCCACATCAAAGGTTGACTACCATAGAGCGACATTCATTTGGTGCTGTCTCCACATCAAAGGTTGACTACCATAGAGCGACATTCATTTGGTGCCGTCTCCACATCAAAGGTTGACTACCATGGAGCGACATTCATTTGGTGCTGTCTCCACATCAAAGGTTGACTACCATAGAGCGACATTCATTTGGTGCCGTCTCTACATCAAAGGTTGACTACCATGGAGCGACATTCATTTGGTGCTGTCTCCACATCAAAGGTTGACTACCATAGAGCGACATTCATTTGGTGCTGTCTCCACATCAAAGGTTGACTACCATGGAGCGACATTCATTTGGTGCTGTCTCCACATCAAAGGTTGACTACCATGGAGCGACAATCATTTGGTGCCGTCTCCACATCAAAGGTTGACTACCATAGAGCGACATACATTTGGTGCCGTCTCCACATCAAAGGTTGACTACCATGGAGCGACATTCACTTGGTGCCGTCTCCACATCAAAGGTTGACTACCATGGAGCGACATTCATTTGGTGCCGTCTCCACATCAAAGGTTGACTACCATGGAGCGACATTCATTTGGTGCCGTCTCCACATCAAAGGTTGACTACCATGGAGCGACATTCATTTGGTGCTGTCTCCACATCAAAGGTTGACTACCATGGAGCGACATTCATTTGGTGCCGTCTCCACATCAAAGGTTGACTACCATGGAGCGACATTCATTTGGTGCTGTCTCCACAAGGTTGACTACCATGGAGCGACATTCATTTGGTGCCGTCTCCACATCAAAGGTTGACTACCATGGAGCGACATTCATTTGGTGCCGTCTCCACATCAAAGGTTGACTACCATGGAGCGACATTCATTTGGTGCCGTCTCCACATCAAAGGTTGACTATCATGGAGCGACATTCATTTGGTGCTGTCTCCACATCAAAGGTTGACTACCATGGAGCGACATTCATTTGGTGCCGTCTCCACAAGGTTGACTACCATGGAGCGACATTCATTTGGTGCCGTCTCTACATCAAAGGTTGACTACCATGGAGCGACATTCATTTGGTGCCGTCTCCACATCAAAGGTTAACTACCATAGAGCGACATTCATTTGGTGCCGTCTCTACATCAAAGGTTGACTACCATGGAGCGACATTCATTTGGTGCCGTCTCTACATCAAAGGTTGACTACCATGGAGCGACATTCATTTGGTGCCGTCTCTACATCAAAGGTTGACTACCATGGAGCGACATTCATTTGGTGCCGTCTCTACATCAAAGGTTGACTACCATGGAGCGACATTCATTTGGTGCCGTCTCTACATCAAAGGTTGACTACCATGGAGCGACATTCATTTGGTGCCGTCTCCACATCAAAGGTTGACTACCATGGAGCGACATTCATTTGGTGCTGTCTCTACATCAAAGGTTGACTACCATGGAGCGACATTCATTTGGTGCCGTCTCTACATCAAAGGTTGACTACCATGGAGCGACATTCATTTGGTGCCGTCTCCACATCAAAGGTTGACTACCATGGAGCGACATTCACTTGGTGTTGTCTCCACATCAAAGGTTGACTACCATGGAGCGACATTCATTTGGTGCCGTCTCTACATCAAAGGTTGACTACCATGGAGCGACATTCATTTGGTGCCGTCTCCACATCAAAGGTTGACTACCATGGAGCTACATTCATTTGGTGCCGTCTCTACATCAAAGGTTGACTACCATGGAGCGACATTCATTTGGTGCCGTCTCTACATCAAAGGTTGACTACCATGGAGCGACATTCATTTGGTGCCGTCTCCACATCAAAGGTTGACTACCATGGAGGGACATTCATTTGGTGCCGTCTCCACATCAAAGGTTGACTATCATGGAGCGACATTCATTTGGTGCCGTCTCCACATCAAAGGTTGACTACCATGGAGCGACATTCATTTGGTGCCGTCTCCACATCAAAGGTTGACTACCATGGAGCGACATTCATTTGGTGCCGTCTCTACATCAAAGGTTGACTACCATGGAGCGACATTCATTTGGTGCTGTCTCCACATCAAAGGTTGACTACCATGGAGCGACATTCATTTGGTGCCGTCTCCACATCAAAGGTTGACTACCATAGAGCGACATTCATTTGGTGCCGTCTCTACATCAAAGGTTGACTACCATGGAGCTACATTCATTTGGTGCCGTCTCTACATCAAAGGTTGACTACCATGGAGCTACATTCATTTGGTGCCGTCTCTACATCAAAGGTTGACTACCATGGAGCTACATTCATTTGGTGCCGTCTCTACATCAAAGGTTGACTACCATGGAGCTACATTCATTTGGTGCCGTCTCTACATCAAAGGTTGACTACCATGGAGCGACATTCATTTGGTGCTGTCTCCACATCAAAGGTTGACTACCATGGAGCGACATTCATTTGGTGCCGTCTCCACATCAAAGGTTGACTACCATAGAGCGACATTCATTTGGTGCTGTCTCCACATCAAAGGTTGACTACCATGGAGCGACATTCATTTGGTGCCGTCTCCACATCAAAGGTTGACTACCATGGAGCGACATTCATTTGGTGCCGTCTCCACATCAAAGGTTGACTACCATAGAGCGACATTCATTTGGTGCCGTCTCCACATCAAAGGTTGACTACCATAGAGCGACATTCATTTGGTGCCGTCTCCACATCAAAGGTTGACTACCATAGAGCGACATTCATTTGGTGCTGTCTCCACATCAAAGGTTGACTACCATAGAGCGACATTCATTTGGTGCCGTCTCCACATCAAAGGTTGACTACCATGGAGCGACATTCATTTGGTGCTGTCTCCACATCAAAGGTTAACTACCATAGAGCGACAATCATTTGGTGCCGTCTCTACATCAAAGGTTGACTACCATAGAGCGACATTCACTTGGTGCTGTCTCCACATCAAAGGTTGACTACCATGGAGCGACATTCACTTGGTGCTGTCTCCACATCAAAGGTTGACTACCATAGAGCGACATTCACTTGGTGCCGTCTCCACATCAAAGGTTGACTACCATGGAGAGACATTCATTTGGTGCCGTCTCCACATCAAAGGTTGACTACCATGGAGCGACATTCATTTGGTGCCGTCTCCACATCAAAGGTTGACTACCATGGAGCGACATTCATTTGGTGCCGTCTCCACATCAAAGGTTGACTACCATGGAGCGACATTCATTTGGTGCCGTCTCCACATCAAAGGTTGACTACCATGGATCGACATTCATTTGGTGCCGTCTCCACATCAAAGGTTGACTACCATGGAGCGACATTCATTTGGTGCTGTCTCCACATCAAAGGTTGACTACCATGGAGCGACATTCATTTGGTGCTGTCTCCACATCAAAGGTTGACTACCATGGAGCGGCATTCATTTGGTGCTGTCTCCACATCAAAGGTTGACTACCATGGAACGACATTCATTTGGTGCCGTCTCCACATCAAAGGTTGACTACCATGGAGCTACATTCATTTGGTGCCGTCTCTACATCAAAGGTTGACTACCATGGAGCTACATTCATTTGGTGCTGTCTCCACATCAAAGGTTGACTACCATGGAGCGACATTCATTTGGTGCTGTCTCCACATCAAAGGTTGACTACCATGGAGCGACATTCATTTGGTGCCGTCTCCACAAGGTTGACTACCATAGAGCGACATTCACTTGGTGCTGTCTCCACATCAAAGGTTGACTACCATGGAGCGACAATCATTTGGTGCTGTCTCCACATCAAAGGTTGACTACCATGGAAAAAAAGTAAAGTAAAGTACCCCCCGTCACGCCAAGTGGCGTATAGGGAAATATGGTGTTAGTGACCCTATATTTTACAGACCTTCAGCACATGATTTTTGGGGTAATGTGGTCGGTATTACGCCCGTGCTGCTTTTACTTTCCCGGAAAAAATCCGGTACCCATTTAAGGCTGGGTGAACCCCTAGCCGTCGGTTGGGATCGAACCCTACCGATTGTCCGTAGTAGTCCAGTTCACTAACCACTGAGCTATCGCGGCTCCCACTAATTTTTAGGGAATTAGTAAAACCCAGGTGTCCTCGCCAGGGTACGAACCCCGGCTTTTGCCGTGGTAAGCCAACCGCCTATCGATTGCGCTAACCGAACACCATGGAGCGACATTCATTTGGTGCTGTCTCCACATCAAAGGTTGACTACCATGGAGCTACATTCATTTGGTGCCGTCTCTACATCAAAGGTTGACTACCATGGAGCTACATTCATTTGGTGCTGTCTCCACATCAAAGGTTGACTACCATGGAGCGACATTCATTTGGTGCTGTCTCCACATCAAAGGTTGACTACCATGGAGCGACATTCATTTTGTGCTGTCTCCACATCAAAGGTTGACTACCATGGAGCGACAATCATTTGGTGCTGTCTCCACATCAAAGGTTGACTACTTTGGAGCGACATTTTACTGTCTCTTGTCTTGATGGTTCAGGTTGTCATAGGTTCCCCTATACATCTTTTGATGTTTTCTGCCCACTTTAATCTTGATCTGCCCCTGCCTCGTCTACTTTGTACCTTCCCTTCCAAAGTGAGTTTTTTTTCCTCTTCTCTTATTCTGCTTCCTCTTCTACTTCCTCTTCTACTTCCTCTTCTTCTACCTTTCAGCTCCCTGTGGAGCATAGGGCTTCAACAAACACTTTCCAAGTCGTTCAGTTTCTTGTCATTCTTTTAAGATCATTTCATGTCTTCCCCATCATCTTCATCTCTGCTTCTATCTGTCTTCTCCAAGAATTCCTTGGTCTTCCTCTTTTTATTTTTTCTTGGGGGTTTCACAAAAGGACCTGTTGTGTAATACTCTCAGCTGGCTCCGGCAGTGTGTGCCCTATCCAGCGCCCCCGTCTTCGCTGTATCTCTTTATCCACAGGTATTTGACTGCTACATTTCCCTTTATTACGTTGTCTCATTTATGAGCTTTGGAAGGGTATTATGTCTCTTCACATGTCCAAAATATTAAAATGTTCTTTTCTTTCTGAATTGTTTTTTTTTTTCATTTTCGGATAATTCTGAACTTTCTTGTTTGTCTTCTTGTCCTTCCTCCTAATTCTATCCATTTTTCTTTAGATCCACCTCTCAAATTCCTCAATTTTCTGCTCTGTTTTCTTATTTAATGTCCATGTTTCTTCACCATACAGGAAGGTTGAGTAAATATAGTATATCTATTCGTAGTTTTGGCTCTTATGTTATTTACTTTTGATGTAAGTATCTTTTTCAAGATGTTAAAATTGTTTTTTGCCACTGCTATTATTTTGAGTATCTCTGTCTTTATTTCTTGTGGTGTCTCGGTAGCGTAGTTGGGAAAACCAGCAGGGTGTGTTAGCGACGTTCGGACAACCCATGTTCAATTCCTGCTGGAAGCAGTGTCAGTTGTACTCATGTCTGAAAAAAAAAAATATCCTAGAGCTCTTTCCGTCCGTTCCGCCGCATGGTGCGCCATATCCATTTCGGTTGCGTCCGTTCCGCCGCACAGTGCGCCATTTCCATTTCGGTTGCGTCCGTTCCGCCGCACAGTGCGCCATTTCCATTTCGGTTGCGTACGTTCAGCCGCACAGTGCGCCACGCTCAATTTGATTAGTGTGAACGCCATCAGACCGTATTCGTTTCACATGTCTTGTATCATCTTGATATTGGTGAAATCTAATACCTTGTTCAATTATCTAAACATTCATATATAATATGTTATGTGCTAGATAAATATAAATATATAGATTGCTTCATAAAACCATGAACAATTTTGTCTCCGAAATCTCTTTCGTTGCGTCGATTAAAAAGCTTCAATACGGAAAGAGCTAGCAGTCTACCGAGCCGCTGGCAGAAATGGGTACCAGGTTAGTACTCTGGGAGGTGAGGAATGCCGCCTCACATTGAGCTTGAAGCGACACTATTCAGAAGTCTCCGAACACTTCTAGATAGGCGGCCGAACACATAAGGGTGAAAAGTTGCGTACTAAGACGCCGATTCAAGTCTCGTTCTTTACCTTTGTTTCTCTCTTACAGTTTATGATATATACTATGTTATCTTGTTCTTGTACGACATAGGTGAGATGCAGAATCGCTCAGGCAAAAGCAGCTTTCCAAAAAATGAGGAAGATACTATGCATTCCATTTTTGACAATAGAAACAAGAAAAAGAGTTCTTAAATGTTATGTAGAGCCAGTCTCAACTTATGAATGTGAATCATGGACAATTGGACAACAGACAAGAAAATCACTGGAGTCTGTAGAAATGTGGTTTTACAGAAGAATGTTGAGGGTGCCATGAGCAGCTGAGAAAAGTAATGAAAATGTTCTGAAAGAGGTCAAACCAAAAAGAGAGCTAATTTCCAATATTAGGAAGAAACAATCATCATTTTTTTGGCCATGTAATGAGAAGAGAACAGCTGGAATACGTTATAACAACTGGGAAAATTGAGGGAGGAAGAGATATAGGAAAGCAAAGAGAAAAGATAATAGACAGTTTAAGAGAATGGCTTGGCAGAAGGTCAGCAACAGAAATGATAAATAACTGTCGTGATCGAAAGTTGTGGAGAGACATGATCACCTACGCCAGCGGGCCCGGTACTTGATGATGATGATGATCTTGTTCTGCGGTCACATATCAGACAGATATCCTAGGAAAAGAAGACAACCACACGTTTCATATTAATAAATGTAAGTGACAGACAACATAAACAGACAACATAAACAGACAACATAAACAGACAACATAAACAGACAACATAAACAGAGAACATATACAGAGAACATATACAGAGAACATATACAGAGAACATAAACAGACAACATAAACAGAGAACATAAACAGAGAACATATACAGAGAACATAAACAGAGAACATATACAGAGAACATATACAGAGAACATATACAGAGAACATATACAGAGAACATAAACAGACAACATATACAGAGAACATAAACAGAGAACATATACAGAGAACATATACAGAGAACATAAACAGAGAACATAAACAGAGAACAACATACAGAGAACATATACAGAGAACATATACAGAGAACATAAACAGACAACATAAACAGAGAACATATACAGAGAACATAAACAGACAACATATACAGAGAACATATACAGAGAACATATACAGAGAACATAAACAGACAACATATACAGAGAACATATACAGAGAACATATACAGAGAACATAAACAGACAACATATACAGAGAACATAAACAGAGAACATATACAGAGAACATATACAGAGAACATAAACAGACAACATATACAGACAACATAAACAGACAACATAACAGAGAACATAAACAGAGAACATAAACAGACAACATATACAGAGAACATATACAGAGAACATAAACAGAGAACATATACAGAGAACATAAACAGAGAACATAAACAGAGAACATAAACAGAGAACATATACAGAGAACATATACAGAGAACATAAACAGAGAACATAAACAGAGAACATAAACAGAGAACATATACAGAGAACATAAACAGAGAACATAAACAGAGAACATAAACAGAGAACATATACAGAGAACATAAACAGAGAACATATACAGAGAACATAAACAGAGAACATATACAGAGAACATATACAGAGAACATAAACAGAGAACATAAACAGAGAACATAAACAGAGAACATATACAGAGAACATATACAGAGAACATATACAGACAACATAAACAGAGAACATATACAGAGAACATATACAGACAACATAAACAGAGAACATATACAGAGAACATATACAGAGAACATATACAGAGAACATAAACAGAGAACATATACAGAGAACATAAACAGAGAACATAAACAGAGAACATAAACAGAGAACATAAACAGAGAACATAAACAGAGAACATAAACAGAGAACGTAAACAGAGAACATAAACAGAGAACATATACAGAGAACATATACAGAGAACATAAACAGAGAACATATACAGAGAACATAAACAGAGAACATAAACAGAGAACATAAACAGAGAACATAAACAGAGAACATATACAGAGAACATAAACAGAGAACATAAACAGAGAACATATACAGAGAACATAAACAGAGAACATATACAGAGAACATAAACAGAGAACATAAACAGAGAACATAAACAGAGAACATAACGGAGAACATAACAGAGAACATATACAGAGAACATACACAGAGAACATAAATAGAGAACATAAACAGAGAACATATACAGAGAACATATACAGAGAACATAAACAGAGAACATAAACAGAGAACATATACAGAGAACATATACAGAGAACATATACAGAGAACATATACAGAGAACATATACAGAGAACATATACAGAGAACATATACAGACAACATAAACAGAGAACATAAACAGAGAACATAAACAGAGAACATAAACAGAGAACATAAACAGAGAACATATACAGAGAACATAAACAGAGAACATAACGGAGAACATTCTTTCTACAAATTCACAGTCATAACATATATATGTTGCAACGAAAGGGATAAACTCATATACAGACATATTCGGAGACCTTTTCCAAAATTATATTGACAGTTCATGAATAGCAAACCCAACATATCTCAAAACTCATCAAACATACATACGTAAAGACGACATACATACACATACATGTTTAAACGTTAAATAAGTCCGTTATATTGCCTGGATAAATATCCCTTATTGGAAAGCCATGCGTTACTGTCAAACTAGAATTTGTTTGGAATAGAGATCGAGCGAGTCTATATCAAGACGTAAGCGCCCATTTATATTCATAGCAACGGGACAAGCTAGTCTCTGTGGATTGTGTACAAAAGGGCAATAAAGTGTGTTTGAAAGCTAATAAAAGACTGATAAGGATTTATTATTTAGTTTTATTGTACACCAGCGGTTCTCAAATTGGGGGTTTGAGAAGGTTTAATTGAATATATCTTGAGACGGGAGAAATCGTGATATCATCATCAAGTACCACGCCTGCTGGTGTAGGTGATCATGTCTCTCCACAACTTTCGATCTCGACAGTTTATCATTTCTGTTGTTGACCTTCTGCCAAGCCATTCTCTTAAACTGTCTATTATTTTTTCTCTTTGCCTCCCTCTATCTCTTCCTCCCTCAATTTTTCCAGTGTTGACAATATATTCCAGCTGTTCTCTTCTCATTTCATGGCCAAAAATGATGATTGTTTCTTCCTAATATTGGAAATTAGCTCTCTTTTTGGTTTGGCCTCTTTCAGAACGTTTTCATTACTCTTCTTAGCTGTCTGTGGTATACTCAACATTTTTCTGTAAAACCACATTTCTACAGCCTAAAGTAATTTTCTTGTCTGTTGTCCTATTGTCCATGATTCACATCCATATGTTAAGACTGGATCTACATAACATTTGCGAACTTTTTTTTCCTTGTTTCTTTTGTCAAAAATGGATTACACTGCATATTCCTCATTTTTAAGCAAAGCTGCATTTGCCTGAGCCATTCAACATCTCACCTCTGTTGTACATCTATCATCTGAAGTTAACATTGTTCCCAGATAGTTATATTCATTTACCTGTTTTAATATTATGAAGTTATATATGTTTGAATTGTGTTTATTAGTTGTTTTAAGACTTCATCATTTGCTTTCTTTCTTTCCATAATATTTTTCTATAAATCCACACTTCAAAGGTTACTCTTTTCAATTCTATTTTCTGGTTTAATGTCCATGTTTCTGCACCATACATGAATATTGGGAATACATAAAATTTTGCTTTTCTTGGTTTTAGCCCTGGTGTTATTTGTTTTGATGTTAGTATGTTCTTCGTGACATTAAAATTACTTTTTGCCATTCCTATTCTTTTGTTTATTTCAGTTGTACATTTTCCATCACTGGTTATAGTATGTCCACGGTAGTTATAGTTCTGAACTGTCTCCAGGTCTATTCTTTCAATTTTGATATCCACTTGTAGGTTTTGAGTATTTTCTTTGTTTTTGATCATAGTTTTAGTCTTTTTGATGTTCATATCTAATCCATATTTAGTATGGTAGAATAATGAAAATACGAATATAAAAATATACTAACATCAAAACAAATAACACCAGGGCTGAAACTAAGAATAGCAAAATGTTATATCTTCTCAACATTACTGTGTGGTGCAGAAACATGGACATTAGACCAGAAAACAGAACAAAAAATTGAAACCTTTGAAATGTGGATTTACAGAAGAATGGGTAGAATTGGATGGAAAGAGAAGAAAACAAACGAGGAAGTTTTAAAACAACTAAAAATGAAAAGAGAACTACTAAACACAATTCAAAAAAGACAAATAAGATGTTTGGGGCATGTTAAAAGACAACAGCAGCCTACTAAAAGTAATATTGGAATGGAAAATACAAGGTAAAAGAGGCAGAGGCAGACCACGACTAACATGGACGAATAACATCAAAAGATGGACAAGTCAACCTATGATAATCTGCACCATCAAAGTAAGAGACAGAGCGGAATGGCGCTCCATGGTAGCCAACCTTCGTTGCGGAGACGGCACTCGATGGTGATATTCATTACGTTCTTCTTTTTCTTCTACCTTTCAGCTCCCTGTGGAGCATAGGTCTTCAACAATTACTTTCCAAGACCTTCCGTTTCTTGTCATTCTTTTAAGATAAATCCATGTCTTCCCCATCATCTTCATCTCTGTTTCTATCTGTCTTCCTCAAGAATTTCCTGTATCTTTGAGGCCAGGTGTATAAGACAGTTTGATATAACTGTTAGTTTCAGTACAACTGTCTTTAATAGCTTTGTGTTTATTCCATAACACATGAAGTAATAGATGAACTCTCAGGGCGCTTTTAGAAGTGACTCATTAATAAAAATTATGAATTAGACCATAGGGGAGAGAATTCACATATAACAGATATTCAAAGACATTAATCAGAACAAAATATCATTATCATTATCATCATCATCTGGGATGTCCTATGCAGAACGTTGAATTCACCACAGCCCGTCTGAAAGAATCTCTGTCTCTAGCCAAATCTCTCACAGAACATTGCATTCACCACAGCCCGTCTGAAAGAATCTCTGTCTCTAGCCAGATCTCCCACAGAACGTTACATTCACTACATCCCGTCTGAAAGAATCTCTGTCTCTAGCCAGATCTCCTACAGAACTTTGCATTCACCACAGCCCGTCTGAAAGAATCTCTGTCTCTAGCCAGATCTCCCACAGAACGTTACATTCACCACAGCCCGTCTGAAAGAATCTCTGTCTCTAGCCAGATCTCCCACAGAACGTTACATTCACCACAGCCCGTCTGAAAGAATCTCTGTCTTTAGCCAGATCTGCTACAGAACTTTGCATTCACCACAGCCCGTCTGAAAGAATCTCTGTCTCTAGTCAGATCTCCCACAGACCGTTACATTCACCACATCCCGTCTGAAAGAATCTCTGTCTCTAGCCAAATCTCCCACAGAACGTTGCATTCACCACAGCCCGTCTGAAAGAATCTCTGTCTCTAGTCAGATCTCTCACAGAACGTTGCATTCACCACAGCCCGTCTGAAAGAATCTCTGTCTCTAGCCAGATCTCCTACAGAACTTTGCATTCACCACAGCCCGTCTGAAAGAATCTCTGTCTCTAGTCAGATCTCTCACAGAACGTTACATTCACCACAGCCCGTCTGAAAGAATCTCTGTCTCTAGCCAGATCTCTCACAGAACGTAGCATTCACCACAGCCCGTCTGAAAGAATCTCTGTCTCTAGTCAGATCTCTCACAGAACGTTGCATTCACCATAGCCCGTCTGAAAGAATCTCTGTCTCTAGCCAGATCTCCCACAGAACGTTACATTCACCACATCCCGTCTGAAAGAATCTCTGTCTCTAGCCAGATCTCCCACAGAACTTTACATTCACCACATCCCGTGTGAAAGAATCTCTGTCTCTAGCCAGATCTCCCACAGAACGTTACATTCACCACATCCCGTCTGAAAGAATCTCTGTCTCTAGCCAGATCTTGCACAGAACTTTACATTCACCACATCCCGTCTGAAAGAATCTCTGTCTCTAGCCAGATCTCCCACAGAACGTTGCATTCACCACAGCCCGTCTGAAAGAATCTCTGTTTCTAGCCAGATCTCCCACATAACGTTGTTTTCACCACAGTCCATCTGAAAGAATCTCTGTTTCTAGCCAGATCTCCCACATAACGTTGTTTTCACCACAGTCCATCTGAAAGAATCTCTGTCTCTAGCCAGATCTCCTACTTCTCCTGTCATGTTCAATTTCTCCTTGTTTTCTTGGAACCACCTTCTTCTTGGTCTGCCCGTAATGATAACAACATATATATTTCTTTAACTACAGAAAATATCACAAAATTACATCCTTTTTTTATCCTTCTCTATTGCCCCTCCTCCTCCTGTTCCTTTCTTCTTCCTATTTCTCATTCTTCCTTTCATTCTTACTCCTCCTTTTTTTCCTCTTCTCTTGCTTCCTCTTTCTCTTTCTTCCTCTCTTTCCTCCTTTTTCTCTTTCTTCCTCTCTTGCTTCTTCTTACTCTTCCTTCCTCTTTCTCTTTCTTCCTCTCTTTCCTCCTCTTTCTCTTTCTTCCTCTCTTTCCTCCTTTTTCTCTTTCTTCCTCTCTTGCTTCTTCTTTCTCTTTCTTCCTCTTTCTCTTTCTTCCTCTCTTTCCTCCTTTTTCTCTTTCTTCCTCTCTTTCTTCCTCTCTTTCTTCCTCTCTTTCATCCTCTTTCTCTTTCTTCCTCTCTTTCTTCCTCTTTCTTTTTCTTACTCTCTTTATTCCTCTTTCTCTTTCTTCCTCTCTTTCTTCCTTTTTTCTTCCTCTTTCTCTTTCTTATTCTCTTTCTTCCTCTCTTTCCTCCTTTTTCTCTTTCTTCCTCTCTTTCATCCTCTTTCTCTTACTTCCTCTTTCTTCCTCTCTTTCTTCCTCTTTGTTTCTTCCTCTTTGTCTTTATTCCTCTCTTTCTTCCATTTCCTCTTTCCTCCTCTCCTCTTTCTTTTCTTCCTTTCTTTCTTCCTATTTTTCTTCCTTTCTTTCTTTTTATCTTTCTTCCTCTCCTCTTTCTTTTTCTTCCTTTCTTTCTTCCTATCTTTCTTCCCCTTTCTCTTTCTTCCTCTCTTTCTATTCTCTTTCTTCCTCTCTTTCTTCTTCTTTCTCTTTCTTCCTCTCTTTCATCTTATGTCATTTGGCGTGTGCCGAGACTGCTATGATGGGGACTACAGTTACATTTCTTTGTTTTGGAGATGAGATATTAGCTCGGATGATTCCACTGGCACGGGCGGTTCAGCAATTATGGATTTTAATTCGTTTGCAGTGATACCGGGGCCTTCGACTAACCATATATATATAGTAGCAAAAAAAGTATGAGTAATAAATGTTGCAACACCGGAGTGCTTGATTCACATCGCACGTTTGCAGTGCCGACTGTTCTATGTTTTTCTATTCTGTTCGTGGTATCAGTTTCATTGCTGTCGTGGCATCTCCATGCCCGATTCACCGCCCGTCCCAGCGATTCTCGAAGCGTATATAGACTGACTGTTCCTGTAAGGTGTTCATTGTAGACACATCTGCTTTTCCCACTAAACACTCGGGATCAACCAGAACCCTTTTTCACCTTTAGACATATATATACATCACTGTCCCACCCATTCTCCTCCACTTCTCTTAGCTCTTTCCGTACGGAAACTTGTTATCAATGCAACGGAAGAGATTTCAGAGACAAAATTATTCATAGTTTTAAGAATCAATCTTAGTCACCTCTAGTGACTCGGGCAGATGGTGCTCGTAAACCTGGGAGGGCCGACCATCTAAGGGCAGAATTCCGCTACAGAAAAGATCATCTGATGCCTTGCAGGAAGATTGGGGACATTCAAAGGCTAAGGAAAGCTAACCTGAATAAAATGCTGGCTGAAATCAGATGCACTGAGCCATTGGCGCAGAACACAGTGCAATGTTTTAACGTGTGGTCAATCAGAGTGGATCTGGCGGGCTCTAATTGTGATGTTCTGTCTGTGGGGGCGATTAACACACTTAACCTGACAGCTGACTTCATGTGAGAGTCTGGAATCCTACTCTGATTGAGTCCTGATCGCAGAGAGAGAGAGAGAGAAAGAGAGAAAGAGAGAGAGAAAGAGAGAGAGAGAAGAGAGAGAGAAGAGAGAGAGAGAGAGAGAGAGAGAGAGAGAGAGAGAGAGAAGAGAGAGAAAGAGAGAGAAAGAGAGAGCAAGAGAGAGAGAATCTATCTACATATTTATATTTATCTAATTTATAACATGTTATATATGAATTTTTAGATAATTGAACAAAGTATTAGATTTCACAAAAACCAAGGTGATACAAGACATTAAATAGAATATGGTTTGATGACGTTCACAATTATCAAATTGAGAGAGACGCACTGTGCGGCGAAATGTATGCGACAGAAAACGGCGTGACGCACTGTGCGGCGAAACGTATGCGACAGAAAACGGCGTGACGCACTGTGCGGCGAAACGTATGGAAAGAGTTAAGAAATGAATAACAAACTTGGTGATGTCCTCTTTATCCAGAGATACGCCACACTCAGTGCCAGAGCTGTCAGCGAGCTTATCGGCTTTTTCATTGCCGTGTACACCAGCTTACCCTGGACAGTACAGTCAGGTCGGTAGCCTAGTTGGGGAAAACCACCCGACTGGACTACCGACATTCGGACAACCCGTGTTCGATTCCCGCTGGAAGCAGTGTCAGTTGTATTCATGGTTGGAAAAAAATACCCCCACGGTCGGCCCAGCCGTTGGCAGAAATGGGTACCAGGGTATTACTCTGGGAAGGTGAGGAATGTCGCCTTGATGCGACACTATCCAGAAGTCTCCGAACATTTCTGGATAGGCGGCCGAGCACATATGGGTAAAAACTCGTCAACTAAAACGCCGATTCAAATCTCGTATTTTACCTCTACCTATACTTTAGTACACCCAGGTTAATTATCGCGCTCACTATAGAGCCATCCAAGAGCTGCAACCACTCCTGTCGTATGTCTGTAACATACTTTGTGAGAGAGTCACCACGACTGCGTGGATTGTGTAACCAACCATGTTATCACCGCAAGACAGTGGATGCACGTTAGAATATTGACTTGAGAGCAGGCGTCAGACAGCAGCAAAGTTGAAACCATGTTAGTGACTCATAGCTGATAGCATGTTAGTGACTCATAGCTGATGGCTTGTTAGTGACTCATAGCTGATGGCTTGTTAGTGACTCATAGTTGATAGCATGTTAGTGACTCATAGCTGATAGCATGTTAGTGACTCATAGCTGATGGCTTGTTAGTGACTCATAGCTGATGGCTTGTTAGTGACTCATAGCTGATGGCTTGTTAGTGACTCATAGTTGATAGCATGTTAGTGACTCATAGTTGATAGCATGTTAGTGACTCATAGTTGATAGCATGTTAGTGACTCATAGTTGATAGCATGTTAGTGACTCATAGCTGATGGCATGTTAGTGACTCATAGCTGATGGCTTGTTAGTGACTCATAGCTGATGGCTTGTTAGTGACTCATAGTTGATAGCATGTTAGTGACTCATAGCTGATAGCATGTTAGTGACTCATAGCTGATGGCTTGTTAGTGACTCATAGTTGATGGCATGTTAGTGACTCATAGCTGATGGCTTGTTAGTGACTCATAGCTGATGGCTTGTTAGTGACTCATAGTTGATAGCATGTTAGTGACTCATAGCTGATAGCATGTTAGTGACTCATAGCTGATGGCTTGTTAGTGACTCATAGCTGATGGCTTGTTAGTGACTCATAGTTGATGGCATGTTAGTGACTCATAGCTGATGGCTTGTTAGTGACTCATAGCTGATGGCTTGCTAGTGACTCATAGCTGATGGCTTGTTAGTGACTCATAGCTGATGGCTTGCATCAGGATCGGTAAACAAGAACCATCCAGATCCTAATCCACATCTTCGTGGTGCCTCTAGAAACAGACTAATCTGTCTAGTCTGGCCAAGCAAGTAGGGATCGAGAATGGAAGGTAACACAGTATCCAAAAAAATTATCTTGAAGTCGGATGTATTGGGCCGAAAAAGTGCTAACATCACAGTTCTGCTGCAAACAACACAACGCATTTACACCCATTTCGCCTTATGCGATCATGGCTCATTCAGACTAGGACCCTGGACACTCTTATGTAGACAGCTGTCTGTTTCAGTGATTCGGTTGCCCCGTAGAGTTTCTCTTCCAGGGAGATGAATGTGAGCCACATTGTCTCCTTCAGGTCTGTGTACTGGGGAGAGAGGCAATCCTGTAGAACGTGTATTGTTGGCATGTTATCAAGGGTCCAGTGCTACACCCATTTAACCTCAAGTTAAGGGCAAATGACAAATACGACAGTCACTTCCTTTAGTGGTCATCGGTTGAGCATAAGAATGAAAGACTATTGACTCATTAATACAATCTTCATTCAAATCACTCATTAATACAATCTTCATTCAAATCACTCATTAATACAATCTTCATTCAAATGACTCATTAATACAATCTTCATTCAAATCACTCATTAATACAATCTTCATTCAAATGACTCATTAATACAATCTTCATTCCAATGACTCAATAATACAGTCTTCATTCCAATGACTCATTAATACAGTCTTCATCCCAATGACTCATTAATATAATCTTCATTCCAATGACTCATTAATACAATCTTCATTCCAATGACTCATTAATATAATCTTCATTCCAATGACTCATTAATACAATCTTCATTCCAATGACTCATTAATACAATCTTCATTCCAATGACTCATTAATACAATCTTCATTCCAATGACTCAATAATACAGTCTTCATTCCAATGACTCATTAATACAGTCTTCATCCCAATGACTCATTAATATAATCTTCATTCCAATGACTCATTAATACAATCTTCATTCAAATGACTCATTAATACAATCTTCATTCCAATGACTCATTAATACAATCTTCATTCCAATGACTCATTAATACAATCTTCATTCCAATGACTCAATAATACAGTCTTCATTCCAATGACTCATTAATACAGTCTTCATCCCAATGACTCATTAATATAATCTTCATTCCAATGACTCATTAATACAATCTTCATTCAAATTACTCATTAATACAGTCTTCATTCCAATGACTCATTAATACAGTCTTCATCCGAATGACTCAATAATACAGTCTCCATCCCAATGACTCATTAATACAGTCTTCATTCCAATGACTCATTAATACCGTCTTCATTCCAATGACTCATTAATACAGTCTTCATTCCAATGACTCAGTAATACAGTCTTCATCCCAATGTTGTGCTGCCGACGTCAAACATGGACATTAGACTCATAAACAATCAAAACTATGAATTCAATGGAAATAAAACGTGTGAGACAAGTAATGGAAGAAAATAGCCGGATAAATAAAATGAGAGGTAAAATGTGTGGACAAACAAACACAAATTTACCTCCGCTGCAGAAAATAAAAACAGTCAGCAAAATTCAAAATTTAGGCCGCCTGGTGAGACAGGAAATGACATAACACAACTGATACGGTTATCATGAAAACCCTGAGGAAGTACAGAGAGAGGAGTGTGATAAATAGGAGAAGCTGCAGTAAAGCTGGGGAAAGGGAGATCACAGAAAGAACAAACTTAAAACGAAAGAAATGGTAACAGCTTCATGGTGATAAAAGACAGCGCAAAATGAATCGAAAATCCGACAATAGAACTCATTTTTTTCACATTTTCTGTAGAAAAAAAATATTTACTAAACTATGATCATCATCATCATCAAGTATCGGGCCTGCTGGCGTAGGTGATCATGTCTCTCAACTTTCGATCTCGTCAGTTACTTATCGTTTCTGTTGTTGACCTTCTGCCAAGCCATTCTCTTAAGCTGTCTAGTATCTTTTATCTTTGCTTCCCCTCTATCTCTTCGTCCCTCAAATTTCCCAGTTGGTACAATATATTCTAGCTTTTCCCTTCTCATTAAATGACCAAAAATAATGATTGTTTCTTCCTAATATTGAATATTAGCTCTCTTTTTGCTTTGGCCTCTTTCAGTACGATTTCATTACTCTTCTTAGCTGTCCGTGGTATTTTCAACATTCTTCTGTAAAACCACATTTCTACAGCCTCCTGTGATTTTCTTGTCTGTTATCCCATTGTCCATGATTCACATTCATATGTTAAGACTAGCTCTACATAGCATATAAGAACTCTTTCTTGTTTCTTGTCAAAAATGGATTGCATAGTATCTTCCTCATTTTTTGGAAAGCTGCTTTTGCCTGAGCCATTCTGCATCTCACCTCTGTTGTACAATTACCATCTGAGGTTAACATTGTTCCCAGATATTTTAATTCATTTATCTGTTTTAATTAATTACGCAGAATAAAAGGATGGAAATGGCAGGACAAAATCACTAACATAGAATTATGGAAATGTACCAGTCAAATACCAGTGGATAAATGGATAAAGAGATACAGAAAAAACGATGGTGCTGGATAGGACACGCACTGCGGAAGCCAACAGAGAGTATTTCACAACAGGCCCTTTTTTGGAATCCCCAGAGGAAAAGACAAAGAGGAAGACTAAGGAATTCTAGGAGAAGACAGATAGAATCAGAGATGAAGATGATGGGGAAGACATGGAATGATCTTAAAAGAATGGCAAGAAACAGAACGACTTGAAAAGTGTTTGTTGAAGACCTTTTCTCAGCTGTGACGATGACGATGATGAAAACTAACAGCTGTGACGGTGACGATGATGATAACTAACAGCTGTGACGGTGACGATGATAACTAACAGCTGTGACGGTGATGATGATGATAACTAACAGCTGTGACGGTGATGATGATGATGATAACTAACAGCTGTGACGGTGATGATGATGATAACTAACAGCTGTGACGGTGACGATGATGAGAACTAACAGCTGTGACGGTGACGATGATGAGAACTAACAGCTGTGACGGTGACAATAATGATAACTAACAGCTGTGACGGTGACGATGATGGGAACTAACAGCTGTGATGGTGACGCTAACTAACAGGTGTGACGGTGACGATAATGATAACTAACAGCTGTGACGGTGATGCTGATGATAACTAACAGCTGTGACGGTGACGATGATGAGAACTAACAGCTGTGACGGTGACGATGATGAGAACTAACAGCTGTGACGGTGACAATAATGATAACTAACAGCTGTGACGGTCACGATGATGGGAACTAACAGCTGTGATGGTGACGCTAACTAACAGCTGTGACGGTGACGATAATGAGAACTAACAGCTGTGACGGTGACGACGATAACTAACAGCTGTGACGATGATAACTAACAGCTGTAATGGTGACAATGATAACTAACAGCTGTGACGGTGACGACGATAACTAACAGCTGTGACGATGATAACTAACAGCTGTGACGGTGACGATGATGATAACTAACAGCTGTGACGGTGACGATGATAACTAACAGCTGTGACGGTGATGATGATGATAACTAACAGCTGTGACGGTGATGATGATGATGATGATGATGATGATAACTAACAGCTGTGACGGTGATGATGATGATAACTAACAGCTGTGACGGTGACGATGATGAGAACTAACAGCTGTGATGGTGATGATGATGAGAACTAACAGCTGTGACGGTGACAATAATGATAACTAACAGCTGTGACGGTGACGATGATGGGAACTAACAGCTGTGATGGTGACGCTAACTGAAAGCTGTGACGGTGACGATAATGAGAACTAACAGCTGTAACGGTGACGACGATAACTAACAGCTGTGACGATGATAACTAACAGCTGTAATGGTGACAATGATAACTAACAGCTGTGATGGCGACGATGATAACTAACAGCTGTGACGATGATAACTAACAGTTGTGACTGTGACGATGATGAGAACTAACAGCTGTGACGGTGACGATGATAACTAACAGCTGTGACGTAGACGATGATAAATAACAACTGTGACGGTGACGATGATAACTAACAGCTGTGACGGTGACGATGATGAGAACTAACAGCTATGACGGTGATGATGATGAGAACTAACAGCTGTGACGGTGACGACGATAACTAACAGTTGTGACGATGATAACTAACAGCTGTAATGGTGACGTTGATAACTAACAGCTGTGATGGCGACGATGATAACTAACAGCTGTGACGATGATAACTAACAGCTGTGACGGTGACGATGATGAGAACTAACAGCTATGACGGTGATGATGATGAGAACGTACAGCTGTGACGATTATAACTAACAGATGTGACGGTGACGATGATGATAACTAACAGCTGTGACGGTGATGATGATGAGAACTAACAGCTGTGTCGGTGATGATGATGATGAGAACGTACAGCTGTGACGATTATAACTAACAGATGTGACGGTGACGATGATAACTAACAGCTGTGACGGTGATGAGAACTAACAGCTGTGACGGTGACGACGATGATAACAAACAGCTGTGACGGCGACGATGATGAGTTGGAATTAGTAACAACGGGGAAAACAGGCCAGGAGAAATAGAGTTGGTAAAAGGAAAGGATGTTGGATGGCTGGCAGCGTGGCACGGGGAGAGTTCAACAGTGGAAGATCGGGGAGTCACGGAAGGGCATGATGACCAGCGCCTGCGGATATGGACCGTGAATGAATAATCATTTTAAAAGCAATGTCTGTTTTTACTTTCCATTTGTTTTCAAGTCTTTGTGGATCTATAATACTCCAACAGAAGGCCAATTTAGGCGGCAACGTTGACAACGTCAGTAGCAGTCTGAGAGTAAAAAAAAAAAAAATAAAGGTTTCCTCCCTCGCCTTGCTAAAATGCGTTCATAAATTCATGCACACGTTTGCTTTCAATTTGCTTGAAAACTGCCTGTTACATCGCAGTGATTTTTTGCAAGCATGTTTAGAATATCCATAGCGTAAAAATACTGATATTCTTTATTCAACAGATACAACAGATTTGATCACATCGGCAAACTCTTTTGATATTGTAGGACCATTGCAAATAAGTTGATTCAAATTTTAGATTTTACAGTAGTAGTAGTAGTCTCTGTCAGTCAAAGTTATGGATCTTTCAGCGCCACTAGAAATGTTATTTCTCTTTTCTTTCCTTTCGCCGTGTGTTCTCTTTTTCTATGAATCTGTCTGCCTCTTGTTTAAGGTGGACCTTTAGAGTGTGTTTCCTGAGATTGCGGTCTGCAGCTATTTCTTCCTTGGATGCAGGGTTTATGTTCAGAACAAATTGTAATCCATTTCGTTGCCAGTACTCGTCTTCCACCCGGAGTAAAAGTAAGTAAAGTATAGTACCCCCGTCACGCCAAGTGGCGTATAGGGAAATATGGTGTTAGCGACCCTATATTTTACAGACCTTCAGCACATGGTTTTTGGGGTAATGTGGTCAGTATTACGCCCGTGCTGCTTTACTTTCCCAGAAAAAATCCTGTACCCATTTAAGGCTGGGTGAACCCGGAAGCCGTCGGTTGGGATCGAACCCTACCCCTTGTCCGTGGTAGTCCAGTTCACTAACCACTGAGCTATCGCGGCTCATCTTCCACCCGGACTACCTGTACAATATACTTCTTCCAGAACTGAATGTATGTCTATACTTGAGAGAAACACACATGTCAGAATTTCATCACACATTTTAAACGTCCTGTTCTGTTCTGCAACTTGTCCTTTGACTTTAGCTAACACAAGCTCGATCGGATTGAGGTGTGTATGATATGCCGGAAGTCACAGAAGTGTGGCCGTTTTCCTCAATGATTCTGTCAATATGATACGCCTCTTACTTATTTGTATTCCTCAATGATTCTGTCAATATGATACACCTTTTACTTATTTGTATTCCTCAATGATTCTGTCAATATGATACGCCTCTTACTTATTTGTATTCCTCAATGATTCTGTCAATATGATACACCTTTTTTCTTATTTGTATTCCTCAATGACTCTGTCAATATGATACACCTTTTACTTATTTGTATTCCTCAATGATTTTGTCAATATGATACACATTTTACTTATTTGTATTCCTCATAAGCTGCAATAACTTGGGTTTTAAATGTGTGTCGTCGAATTTGTCATTTTCCGTAACAAGCCATGTGGAGCCGCGATAGCTCAGTGGCTAGTGAACTGGACTACAAAGGACAAGAGGTAGGGTTCGATCCCAACCGACGGCTTCCTGTTAACTCAGCCTTTAATGGGTACCGGATTTTTTTCTGGGAAAGTAAAGCGGCACGGGCGTAATACCTACCACATTAGCCCAAAAATCATGTGCCGAAGGTCTGTAAAATGTATGGTCACTAACACCATATTCCCTATACGCCACTTGGCGTGACGGGGGTACTTTACTTTTTTTATACTACAAGTATCAAATAAACAAAATAGTACACGATGTCGCGATTATAGCTGCAGAGAACACATAAAAGAAATGATAAAAAGGGTATCATCGAGTATCATGCAGGATTATGTAGGTGATCATGTCTCTCCACAACTTTCGATCTCGACAGTTATTTATCATTTCTGTTGTTGACCTGCAGCCGTTCTCTTAAGCTGTCTGGTATCTTTTATCTTTGCTTCCCTCTATCTTTTTAAAAATGTTTCCTGTTGTTACAGTAAATTACAAGTGTTCTCTTCCCATAACATGGCCAAAAAATAATGATTGTTAAATTCCTAATATTGGAAATTAGCTCTCTCTTTGCTTTGGCTTTTTTCAGAACGTTTTCATTACTCTTCTTAGCTGTTCATGGTATTCTCAACATTCTTCTGTAAAACCACATTTCTACAGACTCCAGTGATTTTCTTGTCTGTTGTCCTATTATCTATGATTCACATCCATATGTTAAGACTGGCTCTACATAACATTTAAGAACTCCTTTTCTTGTTTCTATTGTCAAAAAAATGACCAATGAAGAAATTCTCGTAGAGGCCACACAAAAAGGGAAATCCTAAAAAAGCATCAGAAAGAAACAGCAATAGCAATAGCAATAGTTATAGTTATGGAAGGCCCCGGTATCACTGCAAACGAATTAAAATCCATAATTTCTCAACCGCCCGTGCCAGTGGAATCATCCGAATTACCAACTCATCTCCAAAACAAAGAAAGGCAGATGTAGTCCCCATCATAGCAGTCTCAGCACATGCCAAAAGACATAAGGCGAAACCGCATAGACAGTGAACACAGCCAACTGTTCCCTGTCATATGATATCATCATTCATCGTAAACCATTGGAATATCGAAACATGATCAATACGGATGATACACACAGCTCACGGTGTGCACAGAGCACTTAACTCAGTAGCTCCTGCAATAAGCCAGACTTAGAATATGAGGAAACTGCAACAAGGAACACTTTTCAGTCAATATTTTTCGGGCACAGCATGAGAAGAGGAAAGTTGGAATACTTGGTTACAACTGGCAAAACAAAATGAAAGAGTAATCGCAGACGGCAAAGAGAGAAAATATTAGATAGCTTGGTGTCATGGCATGGAAACACAGTCAACAACAGAACTGATACGATGTACTGGTGGTAGACAATTGTGGAAGGACATGATCGCCTACGCCATCCGGTATGGCACATGATGATGATGATGATTGTCAAAAATTAATTGCATAGTATCTTCCTCATTTTTTGGAAAGCTGCTTTTGCCTGAGCCATTCTGCATCTCACCTCTGTTGTACATCTTCCATCTGAGGTTAAAACATTGTTCCCAGATATTTAAATTCATTTACCTGTTTTAATATTGTTCCACTTGTCTTTATTATGCATTGTAGTGATGTCTTTTTCTTTGTTGTTACCATTACTTCTGTCTTTTTACTATTAAGGCTGATTCCTTTATTTGTACCTTCATTCACTCAAATGTCTAACAATTTTTGTAACTCATTTTCGCTATTAGCGATTAAGACTGTATCTTCAGCATACCTTAGATTATTTATATTATAAAATGGTATAGCGCAACTAAATTAATAGAAAGACAAGACAAACTACAATGTTTCGGCAAAAGCCTTCATCAGTGATAAGTGAGAAAATGAAGAAATAGACTGCCTCAAAATAAAATAAAATAAAATAAAATAAAATGAAAAGGGCACTCCACTTAGAATTTGAGAACCTTCAAATCAAAACGTTGATTTCAGTTCACGTGAAGCTTGATTGTGTTCTAACTGGGTCACAGTTTTCTTTTATTTCCTCAACGTGCAGGTTATTTCCTTTGCTTCTTATCATGATACGATTTAGATTTCTTTAACTTTTTATTATGTCGTTTGTAGATTTAGTCTCCGCACCATTCGTCTTTAGTTTTATGATGTGTTCTATTTACCAGGCCTGTCTTTATTTTTCTGGCGTGTTGTGTTTGAGTTCTAGGGGTTTTATGTTTTCCACACATATTTATATTTTTTGACGTTTTGTGTTTACCACACATATTTATATTTTTTACGTTTTGTGTTTGCCACACATTTATATTTTTGACGTTTTGTGTTTGTCACACATATTTATATTTTTGACGTTTTGTGTTTGCCACACATTTATATTTTTGACGTTTTGTGTTTATCACACATATTTATATTTTTGACGTTTTGTGTTTGCCACACGTATTTATATTTTTGACGTTTTGTGTTTGCTACACATATTTATATTTTTTGACGTTTTGTGTTTGCCACACATATTTATATTTTTGATATTAATGACCACAGACCAGGAGCCTCCAGTATGATTGATACAACTGTTGCACCAAGCACTTCATCAGCAGAGCCATATCTATGGAATGTTAATCTGACATTGTTCTTGAATGATGTCCATGTTAATGAGACATCAGAATCGTGTGGCAGCAGCTACAAGAAGGGAGCGGAGAACATCAAGTTCTGCTGCTATAAAGGAGACTTGCCTTGCTATCCCAGAATTGCCTTAAATGGGATCACTGTAGTTGAAAACTTCTCCTCTTGTGTAAACTACACATTCACATCTAAGAGTGAATCAGTGAAGGTCACAAAATCATATTCTCTCTGTGGTTTTACTAACTACAGGTCATGTGGCTTCTGTTGGATTGGAAATGACAAATTACCACCACTGTGTGTCTATATGTTTGGAATTGGAGTCATCAATGACGGCCTAACATCATCAAGTGCTATGACGATCATCATTTTCGGGAGGACGTGAACTCCCATTGTATATGGTGGATAGGCGGCAGGAACCATTGAAGGCTATGTCTGAAAAGTGTTCCTTCTTGCAGTTTCCTCATATTCCAAGTCCGGCTTGTTGCAGGAGCTACTGAGTTAAGTGCTCTGTGCACACCGTGAGCTGTGTGTCTCATCCGTTTTGATCCTGCTTCGATATCCCGCTTGTTTACGATGAATGATGATATCGTATGACAGGGAACAGTTGGCTGTGTTCACTTTCTGCGCTGTTTCGCCTTATGTCTTTTGGCGTGTGCTGAGACTGCTACGATGGGGACTACAGTTACCTTTCTTTGTTTGGGAGATGAGTTGGTAATTCGGATGATTCCACTGGCACGGGCGGTTGAGCAATTATGGATTTTAATTCGTTTGCTGTGATGCCGAGGCCTTCCATAACCAATAACCAATTTATATTTTTTGACGTTTTGTGTTTGCCACACATATTTATATTTTTTGACGTTTTGTGTTTGCCACACATATTTATATTTTTGACGTTTTGTGTTTGCCACACTTATTTATATTTTTGACGTTTTGTGTTTACGACACATATTTATATTTTTGACGTTTTGTGTTTACCACACATATTTATTTTTTTTACGTTTTATGTTTGCCACACATTTATATTTTTGACGTTTTGTGTTTGCTACACATATTTATATTTTTTGACGTTTTGTGTTTGCCACACATATTTATATTTTTGACGTTTTGTGTTTGCCACACATATTTATATTTTTGACGTTTTGTGCTTGTCACACATATTTATATTTTTTGACGTTTTGTGTTTGCCACACATATTTATATTTTTTGACGTTTTGTGTTTACCACAGATATTTAAATTTTTTATTTTTCTGTGTTTGAGTACTTGAGTTTTGTTCATTTCCTTCTGCTATTAACCACAGCCAACTATAGATTTTCTAAGGCCCGAGGACAAGAAAAAAAAACCAAAGGAACCAACCGATTAGCCTGACGTTTATTGCTATAGGAGATATAGACGGCTGACGTCACTCTACCCACAACCATCCATGCCTGCAAAGCTGGAAATGTCACGCTAGTTGGTTTTTCCAGGAATTCCATCTCAGCCCGTAGGCCTAAGTAAATCGATGGTTGGTTGTGGATCTATGAGGTTAAACATTTAGACCAGCTTGGGTCACGAACAAGACGATGTGTTAGAGGTTGTCACTGGTTGCCCGTAGCTTGTCACGCAGGGTTGTTTCTGTGGGTCATATTTGTGTTATTATGTGGTTGAGAGTTCTGCAGTTCTGTAGGATATGCTCTGGAGTTTGTCTGGATGCTCCTGTGTTGAGAGTTCTGCAGTTCTGTAGGATATGTTCTGGAGTTTGTCTGGATGCTCCTGTGTTGAGAGTTCTGCAGTTCTGTAGGATATGCTCTGGAGTTTGTCTGGATGCTTCTGTGTTGAGAGTTCTGCAGTTCTGTAGGATATGCTCTGGAGTTTGTCTGGATGCTTCTGTGTTGAGAGTTCTGCAGTCCTGTAGGATATGCTCTGGAGTTTGTCTGGATGCTTCCGTGTTGAGAGTTCTGCAGTTCTGTAGGATATGCTCTGGAGTTTGTCTGGATGCTTCTGTGTTGAAAGTGCTGTAGTCCTGTAGGATATGCTCTGGAATTTGTCTGGATGCTCCTGTGTTGAGAGTTCTGCAGTCCTGTAGGATATGCTCTTGAGTTTGTCTGGATGCTTCTGTGTTGGGAGTGCTGCAGTCCTGTAGGATATGTTGAGGGGGTTGGTCTGGATGCTCCTGTGTTGAGAGTTCTGCAGTCCTGTAGGATATGTTGAGGAGTTGGTCTGGATGCTCCTGTGTTGAGAGTTCTGCAGTCCTGCAGGATATGCTCTGGAATTTGTCTGGATGATCCTGTGTTGAGAGTTCTGCAGTCATGTAGGATATGTTCTGGAGTGTGTCTGGATGCTCCTGTGTTGAGAGTGTTGCAGTCCTGTAGGATATGCTCTGGAGTTGTTTGACTCTACCTCAGTCACATTTTGCAAAGTCACTGAGTCCTATCTTGTGTAGATCTCCTCTGAGGCCACAATGACTAGTTTTGCGTCTGAATATCTTGGTCTGCTCATGTCTGCTGAGTTCATTTCATCTGTCTTGTTCTGGCTCATATTTTCAATACAACACTCACAATTCTGTTTACCTAGTTTGTATCATCTGTCTTGTTCTGGCTCATATTTTCAATACAACACTCTCCATTCTGTTTACCTAGCTTGTTTCAGGATTATTTCTATTTCTTTGAGGCTCTGGGGTTGGCTGAAAGTTGAAGTCTCCCACCTGTTTGTGGTTTCTCATTTCCAATGTTTTCCATTAGCAAAGGAAATAACCTATTGTCCTTTGTAGTCCAATGATGTGGGACTGGTTGGTCTCTAGGCAAGACGCCGGCCTCGAGACAGAGAGGTTGTGGGTTCAAATCCCGCCACCACCGGTTGTGATTTTTATTTATGATTTCTCTCTGCAGCAACCACCCCTGGTCTCAGCAGCGAGGCCCGGCTTGACACGTCAATTACTCATCGACGGAAAAGAAAATGAGTACCTCCGAAGTCGGAGTTATATGCCTGTGCGGTGAGGGACCCCCTGTGCACACGGCTGCCAGGGAAAAATGGATTAACGCGCAAAATTCAGTCCCTAGTCTCTAGGGACTTCGTCAGAGGTAAAAGCTGGCGAACGAAAAAAACAAATAAATAAATAAAAAATGTCCAATGATGTCACAATGTGCTAGTATCAATACCGGACAAGTTCTGTCTTTTCGGTTACCGAACTGGTGTCGTTCTTTTATTTATTGGACCTATCCTGATCCAGGCGTGACATCGCCTCTATGACTGGTCTTGAGTCACTAAAGATAACGTCTGAAGTTTAATATTTATCAAATGTTTCCACCACTTGTTTTTATATGTCTTGGGTCTTGTGTCTCCGAGGTCTGCGCCGGTGTTGTCTTCTACATAAGCTGGTATTTGTCACATACGTGGGAATCTATGTTAACATATGATGGCAGGTGTACAACAAAGGTGAGATGCAGAATAGCTCAGACAAAAACAGCTTTTCAAAAAATGAGGAAGATACTGTGCAATCCATTTTTGACAATAGAAACAAGAAAAAGAGTTCTTAAATGTTATGTAGAGCCAGTCTTAACATATGGATGTGAATCACGGACAATAGGACAACAGACAAGAAAATCACTGGAGGCTGTAGAATTGTGGTTTTATAGAAGCATGTTGAGAATACCATGGACAGCTACGAAGAGTAAACGTAATGAAAACGTTCTGAAAGAGGCCAAAGCAAAGACAGAGCTAATGTCCAATATTAGGAAGAAACAATCATTATTTTTGGTCATTTAATGAGAAGGGAAAAGCTAGAATATATTGTACCAACTGGGAAATTTGAGGGACGAAGAGATAGAGGGGAAGCAAAGAGAAAAGATACCAGACAGCTTAAGAGAATGGCTTGGCAGAAGGTCAACAACAGTAATGATAAATAGAGAACAGGCAAATAATGAAATGATAATTAACTGCCGAGATCGAAAGTTGTGGAGAGACATAATCACCTACGCCAGCAAGCATGGTACGTATGCTGATGATGTATTTGTCACGTGCTTAATAATTTCAACATTGTTGAGTTTGCTGTACATCTTTATTCTCCTTACAAGTTATCACTTCAAGTGTTTCTGTTTTATTGGGCAGTGTTATACCACACATTTCTATAATTTGTTTTATTGGGCAGTGTTATACCACACATTTCTATAATTTGTTTTATTGGGCAGTGTTATACCACACATTTCTATAATTTGTTTTATTGGGCAGTGTTATACCACACATTTCTATAATTTGTTTTATTGGGCATTGTTATACCACACATTTCTATAATTTGTTTTATTGGGCATTGTTATACCACACATTTCTATAATTTGTTTTATTGGGCATTGTTATACCACACATTTCTATAATTTGTTTTATTGGGCATTGTTATACCACACATTTCTATAATTTGTTTTATTGGGCATTGTTATACCACACATTTCTATAATTTGTTTTATTGGGCATTGTTATACCACACATTTCTATAATTTGTTTTATTGGGCATTGTTATACCACACATTTCTATAATTTGTTATTTCCTATCTACCACATTCGATACGGACAACCGAAAAGACCAGCATCCCAAAGAGGCCAACACAAAAAAGAGAGCTCCTAAAAACAAGAGAAAGAAACAATCGACGTTTTTTGTGGGCACAATATGAGAAGAGGAAAGTTGGAGTAAAAAAAAAAGTAACAACCCTGTCACGCCAAGTGGCGTATAGGGAACATGGTGTTAGTGACCATACATTTTACAGACCTTCAGCACATGATTTTTGGGGTAATGTGGTCGGTATTACGCCCGTGCCGCTTTACTTTCCCAGAAAAAAATTCGGTGCCCATTTAAGGCTGGGTTAACCCGGATACCGTCGGTTGGGATCGAACCCTACCCCTTGTCATTTGTAGTCCAGTTCACTAGCTACTGAGCTATCGCGGCTCTCTACAGTTGGGGTACTTGTTTACAACTGGCACAATACAGGGAAAAAGAGATTGTGGATGACAATGAGAAAAGGGACTTCCGGTGCGTGTCTGTACTGGAAGTACGACGCATTTTTTTGCGATGAGTCAAATTTAGACTTTCATTGCCCGTAGTAAAAGAAATTCAAGTGTTCTTGTGTGTGATTTCGAACGGATTTATTTGTGATTTATTTGTGATTTATTTGTGATTTATTTGTGATTTATTTGTGATTTATTTGTGATTTATTTGTGAGAGATGGATAACTAGACAGAGAAATTGATATGAGAATACAAAAAGCAAATGCGGTCACATACCAGCTTTCACTATTGTTAAGACATCCAAACATTTATATAGCAGCTAAACAACAAATGATAAATATCATTTTCATACCAACTTTGTGCTATGGAAGTCTAACATGGACCCTTTCTAAATCACATTTAAGAAAGATCAATACATGTGAGATGCGATGCTTGATAAAAGTAACAAACAACACAAGAAGAGATAGAATACCAAATGAAACCATAAGAAAAAATGGTAGGAACAAAACCCTGCCAAGAATATATAGAACAACAACTTAAATGGTTAGGCCACCTGGTCAGAATGAATCCTCACCAATTACCATCAAGGGCTTTCTTCTCGAGAATACATGGAAAAAGACAAAGAGGAAGACCTAGAAAAAGATGGATAGATGCAGTGATAGAGACATGTAAAAACAAAGGAAAATCACTAATTCAGACAGTTCGAGCAGCTCGAGAACGACAAATGATATAAACCACGACACGTTTTAGGTATCAGTGAAAAGAGAAAAGAAGATGATGGATAGATGCAGTGACAGAGACATGTAACAACAAAGGAAAATCACTAATTCAGACAGTTCGAGCAGCTCGAGAACGACAAATGATATAAACCACGACACGTTTTAGGTATCAGTGAAAAGAGAAAAGGAAATGAAGAAGAAGAATGAGAGAAGATTCTGGATAGATTGGTGTCATGGCACGGTAAACAGTCAACAACGGAATTGATACGATGTACTGTGGACATTTTGGAAGGAATGATCGCCTACGCCAACTATGGTGATGATGTCTGTCACGTGCCTCTATATGACATTTGGCGTCTTGACAGACTGTTGGTAGCAAGCAATCATGACAAGTCAGTAGTTTGGTAAAAATATTAGTGTCTTATGCGGGGTGCTAGTTTACACATTCGGTATCAGGTCTACGTTTCATTAACAAAAGCGTTTTTACGATAGCGGCTTGTTAAACCTCTGATCATCGGTTCTATACCAAGCTGGAGAAAAACAGGTAAGAGGAAAAGAAGCCGACCCAGAGAGACATTGAGAGAAGAACATTGATTAGAGAGGCAAAAGCAGCAGGAATCGGCTCCCTCAATGAGATAGAGTTGCTTGCACAGAACAGAAACAAATGGCGAGATTTGATAAAATATCTTTAGAAGGATTGAAAACTGCTAGAATAAAAATTTAGATAAGAGAGAGAGAGTATCTGCGTCTATGCCCTATGGGCCTGGCTACGGCTCGAAAGGTCAATAGATAGATAGATGCTGGATGCTGATTGAATGAACAGCTTCTCTCGTGATTGAATCTGCCAATATTGGATAGACAGATCCGTCCGCAGAACGAACAAGAAGCATTTGTAGTGCTTGGCCTTATCTACTTTCTTCTGCCCTTTTGTCTTATTCCCTTTATCTCCCTGTGGATCATATGCCCTCATCACTTTCTAAACCGCTCTCTTTCTTGCCATTCTTTTAAGATCATTCCAAGTCTTCCCCGTCATCTTCATCTCTGCTTCTATCTGTCTTCTCCACGAATTCCTTGGTCTTCCTCTTTGTCTTTTCCCCTGGGGATTCCAAAAAAGGGCCTGTTGTATAATGCTCTCAGTTGGCTTCCGCAGTGTGTGTCCTATCCAGCGCCATCGTCTTCGCTGTATCTCTTTATCCACTGGTATTTGACTGGTATATTTCCATAATTCTATGTTAGTGATTTTGTCCTGCCATTTCCATCCTTTTATTCTGCGAAAGCATCCATTAATGAAAGTCTGTATCTTCATGATTGTCAATTTTGTTGTTCCCTATGTTTCACAGCCATATAACAGGACTGACTTAACATTGGAGCTGAAAATAAATGTTAATTCTTGTATTTAACCTCCTTTTGTCTTCAGATTCTAATATAATCGTTTCCTTTAATGTTATTGTACTGTTTTTTTTCCCCATTTGCATCGACTTGAAACCAGATTTTCCCAGTTCTCCATCTCTACCAGCTTAAAAAAAAAAAAGCAATTAGAACCAAAGAATCAAAATTTCGTGGAGATAAACAGAAGTCCCCATTCAACAGTCACATTTATCACAAGCTTTTTCTAGAGATAAACAATTTAATTAAAAACCAAGCTGTGAAAACAATGTGAAGATGTGCACACGAAGTGAAGAAGATATTTCTTGATATCCGCAGTTTCGTTCGTCTGGCAGCTGTTCTATATTTAGCATCGTTCTCTGCAGTTTCATACAACAGGCGCCGACCGATAGAAACAGCATGTCTGTGTGCAGTCAGTACAAATAATAGATTGCTGATATATTTGTATTAATAAACAAATAAATTAGGTTAAATACAAAATAAAAATTTTCAACTCAAATGTTAAGGCGGTCCTATTATATGGCTGTGAAACATGGAGAATAACAAAATTGACAATCACGAAGATTCAGACTTTCATTAATGGATGCATACGCAGAATAAAATGATGGAAATGGCAGGACAAAATCACTAACATAGAATTATGGAAATGTACCAGTCAAATACCAGTGGATAAAGAGATACAGCGAAGACGATGGCGCTGGATAGGACACACACTGCGGAAGCCAACTGAGAGTATTACACAATAGGCCCTTTTTTGGAATATAAAAAAACGGTATGTAAGAAGCTTTACGTGACAAGTGGACGACACAGACTAAACAACGTTTCGCCTCAATAGGCCTTCATCAGGAAAAACAAAAAAACACACACACAAAACTGATAACGAACCAACCAAAACAAAAACAATCGAAATGTGTTAAAGAAACAACAAAAATAAATAAAACTATCCTGTCAAATCCAAAATAAAATCGCAACCAAGTGCGGCTGTCGTGTGATTTTATTTTGGATTTGACAGGATAGTTTTATTTATTTTTGTTGTTTTCTTTAACACATTTCGATTGTTTTTGTTTTGGTTGTTTCGTTATTAGTTTTGTGTGTGTGTTTTTTTGTTTGTTCCTGATGAAGGCCTATTGAGCCGAAACGTTGTTTAGTCTGTGTCGTCCACTTGTCACGTAAAGCTTCTTACATACCATTTTTTAGTTTTTAATTTTTCCTTATATTCAGCTTTACTGCAGCTTCGCATTTTTATGCCTTAACCCTTTTTTGGAATCCCCAGGGGAAAAGACAAATAGGAAGACCAAGGAATTCTTGGAGAAGACAGATAGAAGCAGAGATGAAGATGATAGGGAAGACATGGAATAATCTTAAAAGAATGACAACAAACAGAACGACTTGGAAAGTGTTTGTTGAAGACCTATGCTCCACTGGGAGCTAAAAGGGTAGAAGAAGACCACCATATTCCCTATACGACACTTGGCGTGACGGGAGCTCTTTACTTTTTTTTTATAGAGTACATAAAGAAACAACAGATAAAATGGTTTAGCTACGTGATAAGATAGAAAGATCAAAACATGACACAACGAGCCTTCAATAAAGACTGAAGAAACGCCAGACTCAAGGGTCGACCACGGAAAAGATGGATTGACGGAATATAGAAACTCTAGGAAACATAGCAGCAGAGGCGAACAGAAGAGCAAACGACCGCATATTACATCTCCCCTCGACGCTGAAAGATAATGAGGAAGGAAAGAAGAAAATGGATCATAGTCGACGAAATCACAATAGTTAAGATTTATCTTTTATTTCTATCAATTGTTTGTTTACTCAGACACACGTAACATGAATTTGTTGTCCTGTCTATCTATCTATCTTTCGTTCGCTCGAAGTATTGTCTATATCAGCAATGTCGTTTCCTGTATGAATTTTACTGAGTTGTCTTGTTATTTGTTTCAAGAAAGAGAGTTCTTAAATGTTATGTAGAGCCAGTCTTAACATATGGATGCGAATCATGGACAATAGGACAACAGACAAGAAAGTCACTGGAGTCTGTAGAAATGTGGTTTTACAGAAGAATGTTGAGAGTACCATGGACAGCTAAGAAGAGAAATGAAGATGTTCTGAAAGAGGTCAAAGTAAAAAGAGAGCTAATTTCCAATATTAGGAAGAAACAATCATCATTTTTTGGCAATGTAATGAGAAGAGAACAACTGGAATATATTGTAACAACTGGAAAAATTGAGGGACGAAGAGATAGAGGGAAGCAAAGAGAAAAGATAATAGACAGCTTAAGAGAATGGCTTGGCAGAAGATCAACAACAGAAATGATAAATAGCTGCCGAGATCGAAAGTTGTGGAGAGACATGATCACCAACGCCAGTAGGCCCGGTACTTGATGATGATGATGTTATTTGTTAGATTATTTCGTTGTTCATTTCTTTGATTACTGTAGTAGGGTAGCATTCATCGTCATCATCGTTAGGTGCCATGCCGGTTGGCGTAGGCGATCATCTCTCTCCACATCACTCGGTCCTTCATTCATGTCATCATTTCAGTCGCTTATCTTTTATTATGCCATTCGGATAATCTGTTCAATATTTTTTCTCTTGATTTTCCTCTGCTGTTCTCTCCATTCTTTCTGCATGTTTAGTATTCTCAATGCCTTCAATTCGCATGACATACTCAATAAATGTGGATTGTCTCTTGCTTGTGATTCTGATTATATTTGTGATTTCTCCAGCTCGTTTTAAACATTCTTCATTTGTAATTTTTGCTATCCATGGAATTTGTATAATTTTTCTGACAAACCACATCTCAGCTGCATCTAATAATCTTTGTGTTGTCTTACTCGCTTCCATATAGTAGAACAAGTTTGAATTAGCATTTTAGGGCACGTTTTCTAACATTAATTGACAATGATCTGTTACATAGGATGTTTTTCATTCCATTGAATTCTGTATTTTGCTTGTCCTATTCTCCTATTCCTTCCTTCCTTCCTTCCTTCCTTCCTTCCTTCCTTCCTTCCTTCCTTCCTTCCTTCCTTCCTTCCTTCCTTCCTTCCTTCCTTCCTTCCTTCCTTCCTTCCTTCCTCCCTCCCTCCCTCCCTCCCTCCCTCCCTCCCTCCCTCCCTCCCTCCCTCCCTCCCTCCCTCCCTCCCTCGCTCCCTCCCTCCCGCCCTCCATCCCTCCCTCCCTCCCTCCCTCTTTCCCTCTCTCCCTCCCTATCTCCCTCCCTCCTTCCTTCCTTCTTTCTCCTTCTCCTTCCCCTTATTTATCTTCCCCTCCTTTATTTTCTCCGCCTTTTTTCATTCCTCTCTTCATCCTTCCGTCCTTCCTCGCTACCTCTTCTTTCTTCCTCTTATTCGTTCTTTTCCCTTCCTCTTCTCCCTTTCCCTTCTTCCTTACTCTTTTTTCCCCTCTTCTTCGTTCTTGTTCCTTCCTTTTCGTCGCTCCTCTCCTCCTCTTCCTCTTTTTCTCCACCACCACCACCCCCTCCCCTCCTTCTCATCCTCCTCCTGCTCCACTTCTTCCTCCTCCTTATTTCTTTCTCCCTCCTCCTTCTCATCATTCTTTCTCCCCCCCTCCTTCTCATCATTCTTTCTCCCTCCTCCTTCTCATCATTCTTTCTCCCTCCTCCTTCTCATCATTCTTTCTCCCCCCTCCTTCTCATCATTCTTTCTCCCCCTCCTTCTCATCATTCTTTCTCCCCCCCCTCCTTCTCATCATTCTTTCTCCCTCCTCCTTCTCATCATTCTTTCTCCCTCCTCCTTCTCATCATTCTTTCTCCCTCCTCCTTCTCATCATTCTTTCTCCCTCCTCTTTCTCATCATTCTTTCTCCCTCCTCCTTCTCATCATTCTTTCTCATCTCCTTCTCATCATTCTTTCTCCCTCCTCCTTCTCATCATTCTTTCTCCCCCCTCCTTCTCATCATTCTTTCTCCCGCCTCCTTCTCATCATTCTTTCTCCCTCCTCCTTCTCATCATTCTTTCTCTCTCCTCCTTCTCATCATTCTTTCTCCCTCCTCCTTCTCATCATTCTTTCTCCCTCCTCCTTCTCATCATTCTTTCTCCCTCCTCCTTCTCATCATTCTTTCTCCCTCCTCCTTCTCATCATTCTTTCTCCCTCTTCCTTCTCATCATTCTTTCTCCCTCCTCCTTCTCATCATTCTTTCTCCCTCCTCCTTCTCATCATTCTTTCACCCCCTCCTTCTCATCATTCTTTCTCCCTCCTCCTTCTCATCATTCTTTCTCCCTCCTCCTTCTCATCAATCTTTCTCCCCCCTCCTTCTCATCATTCTTTCTCCCTCCTCCTTCTCATCATTCTTTCTTCCCCCTCCTTCTCATCATTCTTTCTCATCTCCTCCTTCTCATCATTCTTTCTCCCTCCTCCTTCTCATCATTCTTTCTCCCTCCTCCTTCTCATCATTCTTTCTCCCTCCTCCTTCTCATCATTCTTTCTGATCTCCTCCTTCTCATCATTCTTTCTCCCTCCTCCTTCTCATCATTCTTTCTCATCTCCTCCTTCTCATCATTCTTTCTCATCTCCTCCTTCTCATCATTCTTTCTCCCTCCTCCTTCTCATCATTCTTTCTCCCTCCTCCTTCTCATCATTCTTTCTCATCTCCTCCTTCTCATCATTCTTTCTCCCTCCTCCTTCTCATCATTCTTTCTCATCTCCTCCTTCTCATCATTCTTTCTCCCTCCTCCTTCTCATCATTCTTTCTCCCGCCTCCTTCTCATCATTCTTTCTCCCTCCTCCTTCTCATCATTCTTTCTCATCTCCTTCTCATCATTCTTTCTCCCCCCTCCTTCTCATCATTCTTTCTCCCTCCTCTTTCTCATCATTCTTTCTCCCCCTCCCTCTCATCATTCTTTCTCATCTCCTCCTTCTCATCATTCTTTCTCCCTCCTCCTTCTCATCATTCTTTCTCATCTCCTCCTCATCATTCTTTCTCCCTCCTCCTTCTCATCATTCTTTCTCCCTCCTCCTTCTCATCATTCTTTCTCCCTCCTCCTTCTCATCATTCTTTCTCATCTCCTCCTTCTCATCATTCTTTCTCCCCCCTCCTTCTCATCATTCTTTCTCCCTCCTCCTTCTCATCATTCTTTCTCCCCCCTCCTTCTCATCATTCTTTCTCCCTCCTCCTTCTCATCATTCTTTCTCCCTCCTCCTTCTCATCATTCTTTCTCCCTCCTCCTTCTCATCATTCTTTCTCCCTCCTCCTTCTCATCATTCTTTCTCCCTCCTCCTTCTCATCATTCTTTCTCCCTCCTCCTTCTCATCATTCTTTCTCCCCCCTCCTTCTCATCATTCTTTCTCCCTCCTCCTTCTCATCATTCTTTCTCCCTCCTCCTTCTCATCATTCTTTCTCCCTCCTCCTTCTCGTCATTCTTTCTCCCTCCTCCTTCTCGTCATTCTTTCTCCCTCCTCCTTCTCGTCATTCTTTCTCCCCCTCCTTCTCATCATTCTTTCTCCCTCCTCCTTCTTATCATTCTTTCTCCCTCCTCCTTCACATCATTCTTTCTCCCCCCCCCTCCTTCTCATCATTCTTTCT
This sequence comes from Megaustenia siamemsis, assembly GCA_032433765.1. Classification (NCBI taxonomy): domain Eukaryota; kingdom Metazoa; phylum Mollusca; class Gastropoda; order Stylommatophora; family Ariophantidae; genus Megaustenia; species Megaustenia siamemsis. The sequence continues at coordinate 44,055,416 of JAVIAB010000107.1, read as the reverse complement.
CCCTCCTTCTCATCATTCTTTCTCCCCCCTCCTTCTCATCATTCTTTCCCCCCCCCTCCTTCTCATCATTCTTTCTCCCTCCTCCTTCTCATCATTCTTTCTCCCTCCTCCTTCTCATCATTCTTTCTCCCCCCTCCTTCTCATCATTCTTTCTCCCTCCTCCTTCTCATCATTCTTTTTCCCTCCTCCTTCTCATCATTCTTTCTCCCCCCTCCTTCTCATCATTCTTTCTCCCTCCTCCTTCTCATCATTCTTTCTCCCTCCTCCTTCTCATCATTCTTTCTCCCTCCTCCTTCTCATCATTCTTTCTCCCTCCTCCTTCTCATCATTCTTTCTCCCTCCTCCTTCTCATCATTCTTTCTTCCCCCTCCTTCTCATCATTCTTTCTCCCTCCTCCTTCTCGTCATTCTTTCTCATCTCCTCCTTCACCTTCTTACTGAACTCATTCTCCTCATCCCCCAGTTCCTTAATCCCTCCCGTCCTCTAGCTTCCCCATCCACATCCACACACACCAACAAAACCACCACTACTATATCCATTTTTACTAGCGGATAATGCCAGAGAAACTTAACCCCATGTCATCTATCTCCACACACAAACAGAGAACAACAACATACGGACGGTTGTGACGACAAATTCACCTTGTTTATTACTGCAGGTTTAACAAAACATAAACAAAAACACATACAACTTTCGTGAAAGACAGACATCCAACGTCACTGTTGCATGTCGTTATTTGAAGCGCTTATTTGCAAACTTACAGGTAAATGAATTTAAATATTTGGGAACTTTGTTACCTCAGACGGAAGATGTACAAAAGAGGTGAGATGCAGAATGGCTCAGGCAGTAGCAGCTTTCCAAAAAATGAGAAAGATACTATGCAATCCATTTTTGACAACAGAAACAAGAAAAAGAGTTCTTAAATGTTATGTAGAGCCAGTCTTAACATATGGATGTGAATCATGGGCAATAGGACAACAGACAAGAAAATCACTGGAGTCTGTAGAAATGTGGTTTTACAGAAAATGTTGAGAATACCATGGACAGCTAAGAAAAGTAATGAAAATATTCTGAAAGAGGCCAAAGCAAAAAGAGAACTAATTTCCAATATTAGGAAGAAACAATCATTTTTTTTTTTTTTTTTGGCCATGTAATGAGAAAAGAACACTGGAATATATTGTAACAACTGGAAAAATTGAGGGACGAAGAGATAGAGGGAAGCAAAGAGAAAAGATACTAGACAGCTTAAGAGAATGGCTTGGCAGAAGGTCAACAACAGAAATGATAAATAACTGTCGAGATCAAAAGTTGTGGAGAGACATGATCACCTACGCCAGCAGGCCCAGTACTTGATGATGATTGATGATGATTTGCACACACACGATTCCGAAAGTCGATTTTTGTAGATGTCTTGACTAACTTCCAGGTGCGAATTCTTGCCTTGATTAATCTCTTTTTTTTTCCCAACAATTTGGTGAGAAAATGTTTACATTGAACAAGTCGATCAATTATTGTTCTTCCTTTTCCTCTTCTTCTTTTTCTCTCCATTATCTATCTTATCCACAATTTCTCTTTCTCCCTCTCATCCTTCTTCCTCCTTTTCTTCTTTAACCTCTTTCATTTTCTTCTTAAATCTCAACCTTCCTTCTTCTCTTTCTTGTTCTTCCTTCTTCTCTTTCTTGTTCTTCCTTCTTCTCTTTCTTGTTCTTCCTTCTTCTCTTTCTTGTTCTTCCTCCTCTATCTTGTTCTTCCTCCTCTCTCTCTAGTTCTTCCTCCTCTATCTCTTCTTCTTCCTCCTCTATCTCTTGTTCTTTCTCCTCTCTCTCTTGTTCTTCCTCCTCTATCTCTTGTTCTTCCTCCTCACCCTTGTTCTTCCTCCTCTCTCTCTTGTTCTTCCTCCTCTATCTCTTGTTCTTCCTCCTCTATCTCTTGTTCTTCCTCCTCTATCTCCTGTTCTTCCTCCTCTATCTCTTGTTCTTCCTCCTCTATCTCTTGTTCTTCCTCCTCTATCTCTTGTTCTTCCCCCTCTCTCTCTTGTTCTTCCTCCTCTATCTCTTGTTTTTCCTCCTCTATCTCATGTTCTTCCTCCTCTATCTCTTGTTCTTCCTCCTCTCTCTCTTGTTCTTCCTCCTCTATCTCTTGTTCTTCCCTCCTCTATCTCTTGTTCTTCCTCCTCTATCTCTTGTTCTTCCTCCTCTATCTCTTGTTCTTCCTCCTCTATCTCTTGTTCTTCCTCCTCTCTCTCTTGTTCTTCCTCCTCTATCTCTTGTTCTTCCTCCTCTATCTCTTGTTCTTCCTCCTCTATCTCTTGTTCTTCCTCCTCTATCTCTTGTTCTTCCTCCTCTATCTCTTGTTCTTCCTCCTCTATCTCTTATTCTTCCTCCTCTCTCTCTTGTTTTTTCCTCCTCTATCTCTTGTTCTTCCTCCTCACCCTTGTTCTTCCTCCTCTCTCTCTTGTTCTTCCTCCTCTATCTCTTGTTCTTCCTCCTCTATCTCTTGTTCATCCTCCTCTATCTCTTGTTCTTCCTCCTCTCTCTCTTGTTTTTCCTCCTCTATCTCTTGTTCTTCCTCCTCACCCTTGTTCTTCATCCTATATCTCTTGTTCTTCTTCCTCTATCTCTTGTTCTTCCTCCTCTATCTCTTGTTCTTCCTCCTCTATCTCTTGTTCTTCCTCCTCTCTCTCTTGTTCTTCCTCCTCTATCTCTTGTTTTTCCTCCTCTCTCTCTTGTTCTTCCTCCTCTATCTCTTGTTCTTCCTCCTCTCTCTCTTGTTCTTCCTCCTCTATCTCTTGTTTTTCCTCCTCTCTCTCTTGTTCTTCCTCCTCTATCTCTTGTTCTTCCTCCTCTATCTCTTGTTCTTCCTCCTCTATCTCTTGTTCTTCCTCCTCTATCTCTTGTTCTTCCTCCTCTCTCTCTTGTTCTTCCTCCTCTATCTCTTGTTCTTCCTCCTCTATCTCTTGTTCTTCCTCCTCTATCTCTTGTTCTTCCTCCTCTATCTCTTGTTCTTCCTCCTCTATCTCTTGTTCTTCCTCCTCACCCTTGTTCTTCCTCCTCACCTTGTTCTTCCTCCTCACCTTGTTCTTCCTCCTCTATCTCTTGTTCTTCTTCCTCTATCTCTTGTTCTTCCTCCTCTATCTCTTGTTCTTCCTCCTCTATCTCTTGTTCTTCCTCCTCTATCTCTTGTTCTTCCTCCTCTATCTCTTGTTCTTCCTCCTCTATCTCTTGTTCTTCCTCCTCTATCTCTTGTTCTTCCTCCTCTCTCTCTTGTTCTTCCTCCTCTATCTCTTGTTCTTCCTCCTCACCCTTGTTCTTCCTCCTCTCTCTTGTTCTTCCTCCTCTATCTCTTGTTCTTCCTCCTCTATCTCTTGTTCTTCCTTCTCTATCTCTTGTTCTTCCTCCTCTATCTCTTGTTTTTCCTCTTCTATCTCTTGTTCTTCCTCCTCACCCTTGTTCTTCCTCCTCTATCTCTTGTTCTTCTTCTCTATCTCTTGTTCTTCCTCCTCTATCTCTTGTTCTTCCTCCTCTCTCTCTTGTTCTTCCTCCTCTATCTCGTGTTCTTCCTCCTCTCTCTCTTGTTCTTCCTCCTCTATCTCTTGTTTTTCCTCCTCTCTCTCTTGTTCTTCCCTCCTCTATCTCTTGTTCTTCCTCCTCTCTCTCTTGTTCTTCCTCCTCTATCTCTTGTTTTTCCTCCTCTCTCTCTTGTTCTTCCTCCTCTATCTCTTGTTCTTCCTCCTCTATCTCTTGTTTTTCCTCCTCTCTCTCTTGTTCTTCCTCCTCCATCTCTTGTTCTTCCTCCTCTATCTCTTGTTCTTCCTCCTCTATCTCTTGTTTTTCCTCCTCTCTCTCTTGTTCTTCCTCCTCTATCACTTGTTCTTCCTCCTCTCTCTCTTGTTCTTCCTCCTCTCTCTCTTGTTCTTCCTCCTCTATCTCTTGTTCTTCCTCCTCTATCTCTTGTTCTTCCTCCACCATCTCTTGTTCTTCCTCCTCTATCTCTTGTTCTTCCTCCTCTCTCTCTTGTTCTTCCTCCTCTATCTCTTGTTCTTCCTCCTCTATCTCTTGTTCTTTCCTCCTCTATCTCTTGTTCTTCCTCCTCTCTCTCTTGTTCTTCCTCCTCTATCTCTTGTCCTTCCTCCTCTATCTCTTGTTCTTCCTCCTCTATCTCTTGTTCTTCCTCCTCTATCTCTTATTCTTCCTCCTCTCTCTCTTGTTTTTCCTCCTCTATCTCTTGTTCTTCCTCCTCACCTTGTTCTTCCTCCTCTCTCTCTTTTTCTTCCTCCTCTATCTCTTGTTCTTCCTCCTCTATCTCTTGTTCTTCCTCCTCTATCTCTTGTTCTTCCTCCTCTCTCTTTTGTTTTTCCTCCTCTATCTCTTGTTCTTCCTCCTCACCCTTGTTCTTCCTCCTATATCTCTTGTTCTTCTTCCTCTATCTCTTGTTCTTCCTCCTCACCCTTGTTCTTCCTCCTATATCTCTTGTTCTTCTTCCTCTATCTCTTGTTTTTCCTCTTCTATCTCTTGTTCTTCCTCCTCTATCTCTTGTTCTTCCTCCTCTCTCTCTTGTTCTTCCTCCTCTATCTCTTGTTTTTCCTCCTCTCTCTCTTGTTCTTCCTCCTCTATCTCTTGTTCTTCCTTCTCTCTCTCTTGTTCTTCCTCCTCTATCTCTTGTTTTTCCTCCTCTCTCTCTTGTTCTTCCTCCTCTATCTCTTGTTCTTCCTCCTCTATCTCTTGTTCTTCCTCCTCTATCTCTTGTTCTTCCTCCTCTATCTCTTGTTCTTCCTCCTCTCTCTCTTGTTCTTCCTCCTCTATCTCTTGTTCTTCCTCCTCTATCTCTTGTTCTTCCTCCTCTATCTCTTGTTCTTCCTCCTCTATCTCTTGTTCTTCCTCCTCACCCTTGTTCTTCCTCCTCACCTTGTTCTTCCTCCTCACCTTGTTCTTCCTCCTCTATCTCTTGTTTTTCCTCCTCTCTCTCTTGTTCTTCCTCCTCTATCTCTTGTTCTTCCTCCTCTATCTCTTGTTTTTCCTCCTCTCTCTCTTGTTCTTCCTCCTCTATCTCTTGTTCTTCCTTCTCTATCTCTTGTTCTTCCTCCTCTATCTCTTGTTTTTCCTCCTCTCTCTCTTGTTCTTCCTCCTCTATCACTTGTTCTTCCTCCTCTCTCTCTTGTTCTTCTCCTCTCTCTCTTGTTCTTCCTCCTCTATCTCATGTTCTTCCTCCTCTCTCTCACTTGTTCTTCCTCCACTATCTCTTGTTCTTCCTCCTCTATCTCTTGTTCTTCCTCCTCTCTCTCTTGTTCTTCCTCCTCTATCTCTTGTTCTTCCTCCTCTATCTCTTGTTCTTCCTCCTCTATCTCTTGTTCTTCCTCCTCTATCTCTTGTTTTCCTCCTCTATCTCTGTGTCTTCCTCCTCTATCTCTTGTTCTTCCTCCTCTATCTCTTGTTCTTCCTCCTCTATCTCTTGTTCTTCCTCCTCTATCTCTTGTTCTTCCTCCTCTATCTCTTGTTCTTCCTCCTCTATCTCTTGTTCTTCCTCCTCTATCTCTTGTTCTTCCTCCTCTATCTCTTGTTCTTCCTCCTCTATCTCTTGTTCTTCCTCCTCTATCTCTTGTTCTTTCCTCCTCTATCTCTTGTTCTTCCTCCTCTATCTCTTGTTTTTCCTCCTCTCTCTCTTGTTCTTCCTCCTCTATCTCTTGTTCTTCCTCCTCTATCTCTTGTTCTTCCTCCTCTATCTCTTGTTTTTCCTCCTCTCTCTCTTGTTCTTCCTCCTCTATCACTTGTTCTTCCTCCTCTCTCTCTTGTTCTTCCTCCTCTATCTCTTGTTCTTCCTCCTCTCTCTCTTGTTCTTCCTCCTCTCTCTCTTGTTCTTCCTCCACTATCTCTTGTTCTTCCTCCTCTATCTCTTGTTCTTCCTCCTCTCTCTCTTGTTCTTCCTCCTCTATCTCTTGTTCTTCCTCCTCTATCTCTTGTTCTTCCTCCTCTCTCTCTTGTTCTTCCTCCTCCATCTCTTGTTTTTCCTCCTCTATCTCTTGTTCTTCCTCCTCTATCTCTTGTTCTTCCTCTATCTCTTGTTCTTCCTCCTCTATCTCTTGTTCTTCCTCCTCTATCTCTTGTTCTTCCTCCTCTATCTCTTGTTCTTCCTCCTCTATCTCTTGTTCTTCCTCCTCTATCTCTTGTTCTTCCTCCTCTATCTCTTGTTCTTCCTCCTCTATCTCTTGTTCTTCCTCCTCTCTCTCTTGTTCTTCCTCCTCTCTCTCTTGTTCTTCTTCTTTCTCTTTCTTGTTCTTCCTCCTCCTCTATCTTGTTCTTCCTCCTCTCTCTCTCTTGTTCTTCTTCCTCTATCTCTTGTTCTTCCTCCTCTATCTCTTGTTCTTCCTCCTCTATCTCTTGTTCTTCCTCCTCTATCTCTTGTTCTTCCTCCTCTATCTCTTGTTCTCCTCCTCTCTCTCTCTCTTGTTTTTCCTCCTCTATCTCTTGTTCTTCCTCATCACCCTTGTTCTTCCTCCTCTATCTCTTGTTCTTCTTCCTCTATCTCTTATTCTTCCTCCTCTATCTCTTGTTCCTCCTCCTCTATCTCTTGTTCTTCCTCCTCTATCTCTTATTCTTCCTCCTCTCTCTTGTTCTTCCTCTCTCTCTTGTTCTTCCTCCTCTCTCTCTTGTTCTGCCTCTCTCTCTTGTTCTTCCTCTCTCTCTTGTTCTTCATTCTCTCTCTCTTAATCTTCCTTCTCTCTCTTGTTCTTCCTCCTCTCTCTTGTTCTGCCTCCTCTCTCTTGTTCTTCCTCCTCTCTCTTGTTCTTCCTCCTCTCTCTTGTTCTTCCTCCTCTCTCTTGTTCTTCCTCCTCTCTCTTGTTCTGCCTCCTCTCTCTTGTTCTTCCTCCTCTCTCATGTTCTTCCTCCTCTCTCATGTTCTTCCTCCTCTCCCTTGTTCTTCCTCTTCTATCTTGTTCTTCCTCCTCTCTCTTGTTCTTCCTCCTCTCTCTTGTTCTTCCTCCTCTCTCATGTTCTTCCTCCTCTCTCTCATATTCTTCCTCCTCTCTCTCATATTCTTCCTCCTCTCCCTTGTTCTTCCTCTTCTAGCTTGTTCTTCCTCCTCTCTCTTGTTCTTCCTCCTCTCCCTTGTTCTTCCTCTTCTATCTTGTTCTACTCCTCTCTCTTGTTCTTCCTCCTCTCTCTTGTTCTTCATCCTCTCTCATGTTCTTCCTCCTTTCTCTCATGTTCTTCCTCCTCTCTCTCATGTTCTTCCTCCTCTCCCTTGTTCTTCCTCTTCTATCTTGTTCTTCCTCCTCTCTCATGTTCTTCCTCCTCTCTCTTGTTCTTCCTCCTCTCTCATGTTCTTCCTCCTCTCTCTCATGTTCTTCCTCCTCTCCCTTGTTCTTCCTCTTCTATCTTGTTCTTCCTCCTCACTCATGTTCCTCCTCCTCTCTCTTGTTCTTCCTCCTCTCTCATGTTCCTCCTCCTCTCTCTTGTTCTTCCTCCTCTCTCTCATGTTCTTCCTCCTCTCCCTTGTTCTTCCTCCTCTCCCTTGTTCTTCCTCTTCTATCTTGTTCTTCTTCCTCTCTCATGTTCTTCTCCTCTCCCTTGTTCTTCCTCTTCTATCTTGTTCTTCTTCCTCTCTCATGTTCTTCCTCCTCTCCCTTGTTCTTCTTCCTCTATCTTGTTCTTCTTCCTCTCTCATGTTTCTTCCTCCTCTCCATTGTTCTTCCTCCTCTTCCTTGTTCTTCCTCTTCTATCTTGTTCTTCTTCCTCTCTCATGTTCTTCCTCCTCTCCCTTGTTCTTCCTCCTCTTCCTTGTTCTTCCTCTTCTATCTTGTTCTTCTTCCTGTCTCATGTTCCTCCTCCTCTCCCTTGTTCTTCTTCCTCTCTCTCATGTTCTTCCTCTTCTCCCTTGTTCTTCTCTTCTATCTTGTTCTTCTTCCTCTCTCTCATGTTCTTCCTCCTCTCCCTTGTTCTTCTCTTCTATCTTGTTCTTCTTCCTCTCTCATGTTCTTCCTCCTCTCCCTTGTTCTTCCTCTTCTATCTTGTTCTTCTTCCTCTCTCTCATGTTCTTCCTCCTCTCCCTTGTTCTTCCTCTTCTATCTTGTTCTTCTTCCTCTCTCATGTTCGTCCTCCTCTCCCTTGTTCTTCCTCTTCTATCTTGTTCTTCTTCCTCTCTCATGTTCTTCCTCCTCTCCCTTGTCCTTCCTCTTCTATCTTGTTCTTCCTCCTCTCTCCCTTGTTCTTCCTCTTCTATCTTGTTCTTCCTCCTCTCTCTCATGTTCTTCCTCCTCTCTCTTGTTCTTCCTCTTCTATCTTGTTCTTCCTCCTCTCTCATGTTCTTCCTCCTCTCTCATGTTCTTCCTCCTCTCCCTTGTTCTTCCTCTTCTATCTTGTTCTTCCTCCTCTATCTCTTCTTCCTCCTCTTTTTCCTCTCCCATCCTCTATCTCTTCTTCTTCCTCCTCTTTTTTCTTCTTCCTCATCCTCTTTCTCTTCTTCTTCCTCCTCTTTCCTTTTCTTCCTCCTCTACCTCTTCTTCTTTCTCCGTTCTTTCTCTTATTCATCCTACTCACTCCTGTTCTTCCTTCAACTCTTTCATGTTCTTCTTCCTCCTTATTCATGTTCTTCTTCCTACTCCAGTTTCCTGTTCTTCGTATTCTCTTTTTTCTTTTCCTCCTCTTTTTCTTTCTCCACCCTTTTTTCTTCCTTTTCTGTATTGTTCTCCCCCCCCCCTTCTTTTTTGTTCCCTTTCTTGTTCTTCTCCCTCTCTTTCTCCTCTTTTGTTCATTTTATACTTCCTTATCGTCCTTCACCTGGCCATATCTGTCTTGTCTTCCTGATCATTTTCCCCCTCTTTCTTTCAGTTAACCTCCTTATCATTCTCCTCCTCTTTCTTATCTTAACCTACTCCTTATCATTCTCCTCCTCTTTCCTTATCTTAACCTACTCCTTATCATTCTCCTTCTCTTTCCTTATCTTAACCTACTCCTTATCATTCTCCTCCTCTTTCCTTATCTTAACCTACTCCTTATCATTCTCCTTCTCTTTCCTTATCTTAACCTACTCCTTATCATTCTCCTTCTCTTTCCTTATCTGAACATCCTCCTTATTATTCTCCTCCTCTTTCCTTATCTTAACCTACTCCTTATCATTCTCCTTCTCTTTCCTATCTGAACATCCTCCTTATTATTCTCCTCCTCTTTCCTTATCTTAACCTACTCCTTATCATTCTCCTCCTCTTTCCTTATCTGAACATCCTCCTTATTATTCTCCTCCTCTTTCCTTATCTGAACATCCTCATTATTCTCCTCATCTTTCCTTATCTTAACGTCCTCCTTATCATTCTCCTCCTCTTTCCTTATCTGAACATCCTCCTTATTATTCTCCTCCTCTTTCCTTATCTAAACATCCTCCTTATTATTCTCCTCATCTTTCCTTATCTTAACGTCCTCCTTATCATTCTCCTTCTTTTTCCTTATCTGAACATCCTCCTTATCATTCTCCTCCTCTTTCCTTATCTGAACATCCTCCTTATCATTCTCCTCCTCTTTCCTTATCTTAACATCCTCCTTATCATTCTCCTATTCTTTCCTTATCTTAACATCCTCCTTATCATTCTCCTCCTCTTTCCTTATCTTAATCTCCTCCTTATCATTCTCCTCCTCTTTCCTTATCTTAACATCCTCCTTATCATTCTCCTCCTCTTTCCTTATCTTAACATCCTCTTTATCATTCTCCTCCTCTTTCCTTATCTTAACATCCTCCTTATCATTCTCCTCCTCTTTCCTTATCTTAACATCCTCCTTATCATTCTCCTCCTCTTTCCTATCTTAACATCCTCCTTATCATTCTCCTCCTCTTTCCTTATCTTAACATCCTCCTTATCATTCTCCTCATCTTTCCTTATCTTAACATCCTCCTTATCATTCTCCTCCTCTTTCCTTATCTTAACATCCTCCTTATCATTCTCCTCCTCTTTCCTTATCTTAACATCCTCCTTATCATTCTCCTCCTCTTTCCTTATCTTAACATCCTCCTTATCATTCTCCTCCTCTTTCCTTATCTTAACATCCTCCTTATCATTCTCCTCCTCTTTCCTTATCTTAACATCCTCCTTATCATTCTCCTCTCTTTCCTTATCTTAACATCCTCCTTATCATTCTCCTCCTCTTTCCTTATCTTAACATCCTCCTTATCATTCTCCTCCTCTTTCCTTATCTTAACATCCTCCTTATCATTCTCCTCCTTCTTCCTTTTCATTCTCCTCCTCCTTCCTCCTCATAACCTCCTCCTGTTTAATTCGCTCGGCGTACACTTGTCGACATCACCTTTGCTCAAACTGTTAAGTTTACGTAGAGGCGTTATGTTTCCGTTACAACATGCTGAGATCATTTACACCTTTCGGCCCAGTACATCCGACTTCAGCATGACATTTTTAGTACCGGATTTGCTTTCCTACTTCGATCCATACTCTCTTGTCCAGTCTAGACTCGTTATGCTGTTTCTAGAGGCATTGCGAAGCGGTGGAGTAAATCTGGGTGGTTCTGGTTCATCTAACCTGATACAACAATCAGTTATGATTTGCTGACAGCGCTCAACTCTGTTACTGTCAGGCACGTTGTATGACGTTATGATACAAGTGATTGCGATCACATTTCTGTATGACGTTTTGATACAAGTGATTGCGATCACATTTCTGTATGACGTTATGATACAAGTGATTGCGATCACATTTCTGTATGACGTTATGATACAAGTGATTGCAATCACATTACTGTATGACGTTGTATTACAGGTATGTAACTACATACACAATTTTCAGCCTATCAAGAAACATACTCTCTGCAAACTTGAAGATAAAGAACATACACTCCCTATTGACCAAACCCAACATATCTTGGCGTCACCATGAATCGCAGAATGACTTGGAAAAATCAGATAGACAGAGCAAGCAAAAAGCCAGAAAACGAACAAATTATGAAGAAATTGGCAGGAACGGACTGGGGGCAGACAGCAATATTTTGAAAAGACTATACGTAGGAAGAGTCAGACCAGTTCTAGAGTATGGAGTCACAGCCTGTGCTATGGCTTCCAAATCACACCTTAGCCAAATTAACAGAACACAGAATCAAGCTGCCCGTATCATCACTGGTGTTATGAAATCTACACCTATCAAGACTCTAGACACAGTAACAGTTTACAACCCTTAGATGACAGACGGGTCACTAAAGTATTGCAATAGCGGAGAAATATAGAAGGCTCTTTAGCCACCCTATGCACCAACGAATAACTGGTTTCGTATTGTACGACTAAAGAGGCGGAACTTCGCTGCAATCTCCAATGAACTAACTACTGGAGATCCAGTACTTTCCCAACAATATCGAAACCCTTGGGCCCATCTGATATGTCTCCTCATGGAAAACGCAAAATACCAGAACTTAAGGAAGATATAACAGGAATCATGGAAAAAAGGCACCCAATCAGACACAGAAAGAAAACACGTAGCAGAAAAACACATACACGATACCTACCCACAGGACTCTTGGTCCCACATATACACATATGGCTCTGCTACAAATGTCACCAGAAATGGAGGGGGTGGTGTGTTTTTGACGCTGAATAACCAGGACGAGATCACCAAGTCATAGCTACTGGACAATTCTCAAACAACTTTAAAGCAGAAACTGAGGCCATCAGAGATGCTGCAAATTGGCTACTCAACACAAAAACAGCATGCACAATAAATTGTGGTTACTGACTGATGCACTTTCAGTACTAACAGCTGTAAAAATCCCAAGAACAACGACTAGATGACTTGAAAACAACCCTGGACCAACTATGCAATAACTTCCAGAGAGTAGTCATTCAGTGGATACCATCACACTGTAATATACACGGGAACGAACGCGCAGACAAATTAGCTAAAGAGGGAGGAGATTACCACAAGAGAACCATACGCTCAGTTATGATGAAGCCAAATCCATCCTCAAAGGTCAGTATCATGAAAAATGGAAACGAGAACACTCAAAGCATATCGAGAGTGACGGATACCACCAACTATCAAGGAGGGATCAAGTCATCATACTTCGCCTACGCACTGGCCACAATATAATGAGAAATCACATTTTCACCAAATTCAAAATAGGTACAACCAGCCTATGTCACTGTACACTGGACAATATGACTACAAAACATGTTCTGCAGATTGCCCCCAGTGCACAGACCTGAGAAGAGCAATGTGGTCCACACCCACCTCCCTGGAAGAGAAACAATATGGGGCAATCGACTTAGCTGACTTCATGAGAGAGTCTGGAATCCTACTCTGATTAAATATTGGTCGCAAAGAGAGAGAGAGAGAGAGAGAGAGAGAGAGAGAGAGAGAGAGAGAGAGAGAGAGAAAGAGTAATAAAAAAAAAGCGCACCTGAGACCAACTTCAATGGCAGGACAAATCATTAACATAGAATTATGGAAATGTACCAGCCAAATACCAGTGGGCAAAGAGACACAACGAAGACGATGGCGCTGGATAGGACACACACTATGGAAGCCAACTGAGACTATAACACAATAGGTGCTTTTTTGGACTCCGCGGGGAAGATACAAAAATGAAGACCAAAATACAGAGACAGATGGAAGCAGAGAAGAAGATGATGGGGAAGACATGGAATGATATTAAAAGAATGGCAAGAAACAAACGGCTTGAAAAGTGTTTGTTGAAGACCTATGCTCCACAGGGAGCTGAAAGTGTTTGTTGAAGACCTATGTTCCACATTGAGTTGAAAGTGTTTGTTGAAGACCTATGCTCCACAGGGAGATGAAGCGTTTGTTGAAGACCTGTGCACTACACGGAGTTGAAAGCGTTTGTTGAAGACCTATGTTCCACAGGGAGTTGAAAGTGTTTGTTAAGAACTATGCTCCACAGGGAGTTGAAAGCGTTTTTTGGAAGACCTGTGTTCCACATGGAGTTGAAAGTTTCTAATTGAAGACCTATTCACCACAGGGAGTTAAAGAGTTTATTGAAGACCTATTATCCATAGGAAGTTGAAAGCGTTTGTTGAAGACCTATGCTCCTCAAGGAGTTGAAAACGTTTGTTGAAGACCTGTGCTCTACACGGAGTTGAAAGCGTTTGTTGAAGACCTATAATCCACAGGGAGTTAAAAGCGTTTGTTGAAGACATATATTCCACAGGGAGTTGAAAGTGTTTGTTGAAGAACTATGCTCCACAGGAAGCTGAAATGTTCGTTGAAGACTTATGCTCCACGGGACGTTGAAAGTGTTTGTTGAAGACCTATGCTCCACGGGACGTTGAAAGTGTTTGTTGAAGACCTATGCTCAACAGGACGTTGAACGTGTTTGTTGAAGACTTATGCTCCACGGGACGTTGAAAGTGTTTGTTGAAGACCTATGCTCAACAGGACGTTGAACGTGTTTGTTGAAGACTTGTGCTCCACAGGACGTTGAAAGTGTTTGTTGAAGACCTATGCTATACAGGGAGCTGAAAGTGTTTGTTGAAGACCTATGCTATACAGGGAGCTGAAAGTGTTTGTTGAGACCTATGCTCCACAGGGAGCTGAAAGTGTTTGTTGAAGACCTATGCTCCACAGGGAGCTGAAAGTGTTTGTTGAAGACCTATGCTACACAGGGAGCTGAAAGTGTTTGTTGAAGACCTATGCTATACAGGGAGCTGAAAGTGTTTGTTGAAGACCTATGCTATACAGGGAGCTGAAAGTGTTTGTTGAAGACCTATGCTCCACAGGAGCTGAAAATGTTTGTTCAAGACCTATGCTATACATGGAGCTGAAAGTGTTTGTTGAAGACCTATGGTATACAGGGAGCTGAAAGTGTTTGTTGAAGACCTATGCTCCACAGGGAGCTGAAAGTGTTTGTTGAAGACCTATGCTCCACAGGGAGCTGAAAGTGTTTGTTGAAGACCTATGCTACACAGGGAGCTGAAAGTGTTTGTTGAAGACCTATGCTATACAGGGAGCTGAAAGTGTTTGTTGAAGACCTATGCTATACAGGGAGCTGAAAGTGTTTGTTGAAGACCTATGCTCCACAGGGAGCTGAAAATGTTTGTTCAAGACCTATGCTCCACAGGGAGCTGAAAGTGTTTGTTGAAGACCTATGCTCCACAGGGAGCTGAAAGTGTTTGTTGAAGACCTATGCTCCACAGGGAGCTGAAAGTGTTTGTTGAAGACCTATGCTACACAGGGAGCTGAAAGTGTTTGTTGAAGACCTATGCTCCACATCTATTTTAAAGAAAAAAGAACGTTAGACACAGCCATCTATATCTAAGGCCCGTTTTGAGCGATCCTTTTGAGGTCGTGATGCCTATAAATATTTTTCTATTAACCAACCAATCAGCTCTCGAGTTGCCGCAAATCGTTTCCTAATCTCAAAACAGCACCATATGAGCTCTCACGGTTTCATACATTTGTACATGACATCTACCCGTAACGATTCTTCCTTATTGCTTTTATGTAAGCATTTTTTATTACCACATTAGCACAAACTATAATGGACACCTGTGAAATCTACCAGTGGGTAAACATCGTAAATGCAACAGTGGATAATAGAAGTAGCCAGCCATATTGGAATGCAATTTGGCTCAAGTATTTGTGCGTCTTATTATAGTAATCTGCAAAAGATGCCTTGGGAAAAATGCGAAAATAAAATTTATGAAAATAAGCCACAGTGAGGCGAATATTCGAGTTTCTTTTCAGATGGCGCTGAATAACGTCCTTTAGATGTTATTTTACGTGCGTGCTACGTCATCATAATGGCTCATCGTGTGTCCCAAGACCGACCATGCGCTAATCTTGCGATCTGTTGTTTGGTGTGCAACGGTGTTAATCTGACGACGAACTGTGTTTTGTATGTTCGGAGTTGGAATAAAACACGATGTCCTAACATCATCAAGCGCTATACATTTAAATACTTTGACGATCATCATTTTCAGGAGGACTTGGACTTCCGGGCAATATGGTAGATAGGCGGCAGGAACTATTGAAGGCTATGTCTGAAAAGTGTTCCTTGTTGCAGTTTCCTCATATTCCAAGTCCGGCTTGTTGCAGGAGCTACTGAGTTAAGTGCTCTGTGCACACCGTGAGCTGCGTGTCTCATCTGTTTTTATCATGTTTCAATATTCCAATTGTTTACGACGAATGCTGATATCGTATGACAGGGAACAGTTGGCCGAGTTCACTTTCTATGCGGTTTCGCCCGTATGTCTTTTGGCGTGTGCTGAGACTGCTATGATGGGGACTACAGTTACCTTTCTTTGTTTGGGAGATGAGTTAGTAAATCGGATGATTCTACTGGCACGGGCGGTTGAGCAATTATGGATTTTAATTCGTTTGTAGTGATACCGGGGCCTTCCATAACCAAATAAAGTCTTTTAGGCGTTAGTCAACGGATTCTCAATTCTCAAAGTGGTGTTTTATAAGTGGTGTTTTATAAGTGGAGTTTTATAAGCGGTGTTTTATAAGGAGTTATGAAAGTAGCCAGCTTTATCTCTGACGAAGTCCGTAGAGACTAGGAACTGAATTTTGCGTGTTATTCCGTTTTTCCCTGGCAACCGTGTGCACAGGGGTCCCTCGCCACATAGGCAGATAACTCAATTTTTCTTAGGTACTCATATTTTTTTCCGTCCATGAGTAATTGACGTTTCAAGCCGGGCCCCGCTGCTGAGACCAGGGGTGGTTGCCGCAGAGAGAAATCATAAATAAAAATCCCAACTGATGCAGCCGGGATTTGAACCCACAACCTCTCCGTCTCAAAACCGGCGTCTTGCCTTGAGACAAACCAGTCTTCCAGGATTAATATAGGTGGAGTCGTCGTTTAATGGTGGATAGAATGTGGAACTATCGGTGTGGCAGATAAGAAGAGAGGTTCAATCTGCCTCTAAAAATGGGTACCAGAGATTTTTCTAGGAAGTCAAGGCGGCCTGGCGTAATACCCAAAACACCACCAAAAAATGTGCCGTTGTTATAGACAATTATTGTCACTAACACTGTATTCCGCATTCGACTAGCAAGGCAGGGGAGGGAACTTTTACTTTTAAAATAAGAATTAAGAAGTGGAGGTGTATAAGAGTTTAGCCCAGTCCAGTCCAGTCCAGTCCAGCCCAGCCCAGCCCAGCCCAGCCCAGCCCAGTCCAGTCCAGCCCAGTCCAGTCCAGTCCAGCCCAGCCCAGCCCAGCCCAGCCCAGCCCAGCCCAGCCCAGCCCAGCCCAGCCCAGTCCAGTCCAGTCCAGTCCAGCCCAGTCCAGCCCAGCCCAGCCCAGCCCAGCCCAGCCCAGTCCAGTCTAGTCCAGTTTAGTTCAGTTTACTTTAGTTGACAGATCATCTTTACTGCACAACGGACAGCTCCATAATGCTGAGATCCCTCCTCAGCACCTCCACAAGATTGAAACACGCCAGCCACACACTGGAGAAAGCGTTGAAGATGGTTTCAGGTCAGATGTACGAACTCAGTGCTACTGGTGAAGACATCCCTCCCACCTTACGTGTGTCCTCCTCTGCGTCTGTCCTCCTCTGCGTCTGTCCTCCTCTACGTTTGTTCTCCTACGTTTGTCCTCCTACGTCTATCCTCCTACTCTACGCCTGTTCTCCTTCTCTACGTCTATTCTCCTACTCTACGTCTGTTCTCCTACTCTACGTCTATTCTCCTACTCTACGTCTGTTCTCCTACTCTACGTCTATTCTCCTACTCTACGTCTATTCTCCTACTCTACGTCTGTTCTCCTACTCTACGTCTATTCTCCTACTCTACGTCTGTTCTCCTACTCTACGTCTATTCCCCTACTCTACGTCTGTTCTCATACTCTACGTCTATTCTCCTACTCTACGTCTATTCTCCTACTCTACGTCTGTTCTCCTACTCTACGTCTATTCTCCTACTCTACGTCTGTTCTCCTACTCTACGTCTGTTCTCCTACTCTACGTCTATTCTCCTACTCTACGTCTATTCTCCTACTCTACGTCTATTCTCCTACTCTACGTCTATTCTCCTACTCTACGTCTGTCCTCCTACTTACGTCTGTTCTCCTTCTCATAGATGATAGGTTATGCTAGGATCGATGATTCAGAACCATCCAGAAGCGATTCATCCGTCCACCTATCTATCCGTCCACTTATCCATCCGTCCACTTATCCATCCGTCCACTTATCCAGCCATCCACTTATCCAGCCATCCACTTATCCAGCCATCCACTTATCCAGCCATCCACCAATACATCCATACAATTATTCATTCATCCACCTATCCATCCATGCATCCATCCACCAATTAGATCCACCTATCCATCCATCCACACATCCACCAATTAGATCCACCTATCCATCCATCCACCAATTAGATCCACCTATCCATCCATCCACACATCCACCAATTAGATCCACCTATCCATCCACACATCCACCAATTAGATCCACCTATCCATCCGCTAATTCATCCACCTATCCATCCATGCATCCATTCACCTATCAATTCGTTAATCCATCCACCTATCCATCCATTCACCCACTAATCCATCCATTCACCCACTTATCGATCCATTCGTCCACCTATCCATCCATCTACTCCACCTCTTCGAGGTACCACTAAATCAAAACTAAATAGTCTAGTCTGGGCGAGCGAGTTGGAATCGAAGAGGGAAGGCATCCCGGTACTCAAAAATGCCTTGATGAAGACGAATGATATGGGCCGAAAGACGCAAATATGATAGTTGCAAACCTCAACACGATGCATATACGATCACTTAACGTCTTTTTGAGGACGAGTAACAACGAGGACAAGCACGCATGTAGTAGTCATGATGTGAACGACAAGAAGAATGATAGATCATCATCAACATCAAGTACCGGGCCTGCTGGCGTAGGTGATCATGTCTCTCCACAACTTTCGATCTTGACAGTTATTTATCATTTCTGTTGTTGGCCTTCTGCCAAGCCATTCTCTTAAGCTGTCTGGTATTTTTTCTCTTTGCTTCCCTCTATCTCTTCGCCCCTCAGTTTTCCCAGTTGTTACAATATATTCCAGCTGTTCTCTTCTCATTAGGTGGCCAAAAAATGATGATTGTTTCTTCCTAATATTGGAAATTAGCTCTCTTTTTGTTTTGACCTCTCTCAGAACATCTTTATTACTTTTCTTAGCTCCGTAAGGAGTATGCCTGCATCCATCCATCCATCCATCCATCCATCCATCCATCCATCCTTCCATCCATCCATCCATCCATCCATCCATCCATCCATCCATCCTTCCATCCTTCCTTCCTTCCATCCATCCATCCTTCCATCCATCCATCCATCCATCCATCCATCCATCCATCCATCCCCGTTATTTCTTTGTACAAAAAAATCGCCACAATAATAGAAATCACGACAACAACGTTAAGGGGGATTCCAATGGGAAAACCCTCGTTCGGTAGGGGACATCATGTGCTACAGGTGATACCCGATCATCATCAAGCTACTGCAAGCAGAAATAAAGATAAAACAAACTCTAAATATAGGTACTTGGAATGTGAGAACACTCATGCAGAAGGGTAAACTGGAAAACATCACAAAAGAAATGAAAAGAATGGGTTTACAATTACTGGGACTTTCCGACTTAAAGATAAACAAACTAAATAGCAGTCCAAGGAGTTTGTCCACAATACACAACCATGGGCAATAAACTGAAAATAACTGAAACCCATAATAAAGAAATTGAATCATAAAACTAGCCAGGGACGATCTCTCCATCAATATCCAGATATATCATTAAAACGAAAGTAAACATCAGCCATTTAATCCAAATATTCTGTTTCCTGTCCCCCCTTTGTTACGCCCATGAACTTCCTGTTCCCACAGACATCTAGAGCCGAGCAGGTGTTTGGGTTTCAGGTGATGCTGCCGATATTGTCTTTTGTTCCTGTCCACACCTGCTGTATTGTTCCCTTATTTGTCGAAGAGGTGATCGGGAGAAAAATAAACAAAACTGTCCAGAAAGTGGGGTCATGCGGATAAATGAAACACAGCAATAAAGTACACAAATATGGTTTGTGTGTAAAGGCAAACTCATAGCGGATACTTGTTAATGTGTGTTAAGTGTTTGTCTCATGTCATTAAGTTCGATTTTTTTTTTATAGTTTTATGAGAGATGTAGACGGATATGTAGACGGGTGGGTAGGTAGATGGATAGGTAGACGGGTGGGTAGATATATGGATAGCTTGACGGATGGGTAGGTAGATGGGTGGGTAGTTAGATGATAGGTAGACGGGCAGATAGATGGATAGGTAGACGGGTGGGTAGATAGATGGATAGGTAGACGGGTGGGTAGGTAGATGGATAGATTGACGGGTGGGTAGGTAGATGGATAAGTAGACGGGTAGATATATGGATAGGTAGATTGGTAGATAGATAGATAAGTAGACGGGAAGATGGATGGATAGGTAGACTGATAGATAGATGGATAATTGAATGGATAAATAGATGGATAAATGAATGGATAGATAGATGTATAAGTGAGTGGATACATAAATGTATAAGTGAGTGGATAGATAAATGTATAAGTGAGTGGATAGATAAATGTATAAGTGAGTGGATAGATAAATGTATAAGTGAGTGGATAGATAAATGTATAAGTGAGTGGATAGATAAATGTATAAGTGAGTGGATAGATAAATGTATAAGTGAGTGGATAGATAAATGTATAAATGAGTGGATAGATAAATGTATAAGTGTATAAGTGAGTGGGTAGATAAATGTATAAGTGTATAAGTGAGTGGGTAGATAAATGTATAAGTGTATAAGTGAGTGGATAGATAAATGTATAAATGTATAAGTGAGTGGATAGACAAATGTATAAATGTATAAGTGAGTGGATAGATAAATGTATAAGTGAGTGGATAGATAAATGTATAAGTGAGTGGATAGATAAATGTATAAATGAGTGGATCGATAAGTGTATAAGTGAGTGGATAGATAAATGTATAAATGAGTGGATAGATAAATGTATAAATGAGTGGATAGATAAGTGTATAAGTGAGTGGATAGATAAATATATAAATGAGTGGATAGATAAATGTATAAGTGTATAAGTGAGTGGATAGATAAATGTATAAGTGAGTGGATAGATAAATGTATAAGTGAGTGGATAGATAAATGTATAAATGAGTGGATAGATAAATGTATAAATGAGTGGATAGATAAATGTATAAATGTATAAGTGAGTGAATAGATAAATGTATAAATGTATAAGTGAGTGAATAGATAAATGTATAAGTGAGTGGATAGATAGATGGATAAGTGAGTGGATAGATAAATGTATAAGTGAGTGGATAGATAAATGTATAAGTGAGTGGATAGATAAATGTATAAGTGAGTGGATAGATAAATGTATAAATGAGTGGATAGATAGATTTACGAATGGATAGAAGAATATGAGGTAGATGTATATGTAGACGTGTAGATAGATGGATAAGTGAGTGGAGAGATTGATGGTTGGATTTATAGATGGGTATGAGGTAGATGGATATGTTGACGGATAGATGGATGGATGGGTGGGTTGATGGACAGGTTACTGGACGGGTTGATGGGTGGGTTGATGGGCGGATTGATGGGTGGGTTGATGGGCCGGTTGATGGGTGGGTTGATGGACGGGTTGATGGGTGGGTTGATGGGCGAGTTGATGGGTGGGTTGATGGGTGGGTCGATGGGTTGGTCGATGGGTGGGTTGATGGGCGGTTTGATGGGCGGGTTGATGGGTGGGTCGATGGGTTGGTTGATGGGTTGGTCGATGGGTGGGTCGATGGGTTGGTCGATGGGTTGATGGCTGGATGGATGAGTTGATGGATGGACGGATGAGTTGATGGGTGGGTTGACGGATGAGTTGATGGCTGGAGGAATGAGTTGATGGCTGGAGGAATGAGTTGATGGCTGGAGGAATGAGTTGATGGATGGACGGATGAGTTGATGAGTGAGTTGACGGATGAGTTTATGGCTGGATGGATGAGTTGATGGATGGACGGATGAGTTGATTGCTGGATGGATGGACAGATGAGTTGATGGCTGGATGGATGGACGGATGAGTTGATGGGTGGGTTGACGGATGAGTTGATGGGTGGATCGATGGACGGATGAGTTGATGGGTGGGTTGACTGATGAGTTGATGGGTGGGTTGACGGATGAGTTGATGGATGGATGGACGGATGAGTTGATGGCTGGATGGATGAGTTGATGGCTGGGTTGATGGACGGATGAGATGATGGATGGATAGACGGATGAGTTGATGGCTGGATGGATGGACGGATGAGTTGATGGCTGGATGGATGGACGGATGAGTTGATGGATGGATGGACGGTTGAATTGATGGCTGGATGGATGAGTTGGTGGGTGGGTTGACGGATGAGTTGATGGCTGGATGGATGAGTTGATGGGTGGGTTGACGGATGAGTTGATGGATGGGTTGACGGATGAGTTGATAGCTGGATGGATGAGTTGATGTCTGGATGGGTGAGTTGATGGCTGGATGGATGAGATGATGGGTGGGTTGACGGATGAGTTGATGGCTGGATGGATCGACGGATGGACAGATGAGTTGATGGATGGATGGATTGATGGATGGATGGAAGGACGGATGAGTTGATGGATGAACAGATGGACGGATGAGTTGATGGGTGGATGGATGGATGGATGGATGAACGGAGGAGTTGATGGATGGATGGACGAATGGACGGATGAGTTGATGGCTGGATGGATGAGTTGCTGATTGGATGGATGGACGGATGATTTGATGGGTGGATTAACGGATGAGGTGATGGCTGAATGGATGGACGGATGATTTGATGACTGGATGGATGGACGGATGAGTTGATTGATGGATGGATGGACGGATGAGTTGATTGATGGATGGATGGACGGATGAGTTCATAGCTGGATGGATGGATGAATGAGTTGATGGTTGGATTGACGGATGAGTTGATGGATGGATGGATGGATGGATGGATGGATTGATGGATGGACGGATGGATGGACGGATGGATGGATGGACGGATGAGTTGATGGATGGATGGATGAACGGATTGACAGATGAGTTGATGGATGTATGGATGAACGGATGAGTTGATGGATGGATGGATGGACGGATGGATGGATGGATGAGTTGATGGATGGATGGATGAGTTGATGGATGAATGGACGGATGGATGGATGGATGGACGGATAAGTAGATGGATGGATGGACGGACGAGTTGATGGATGGATGGACGGATGAGTTGATCGGTGGGTTAAAGGATGAGTTGATGGCTGGAAGAATGGACGGATGAGTTGATGAATGGATGGATGGACGGATGAGTTGATGAATGGATGGATGGATGGATGAGTTGATGGATGGATGGATGGATGAGTTGATGGGTGTGTTGACGGATGAGTTTATGGCTGGATGGATGAGTTGATGGGTGGGTTGACAGATGAGTTGATGGCTGGATAGATGGATAAATGGACGGATGAGTTGATGGACGGATGAGTTGATGGATGGATGAGTTGATGAATGGATGGATGAGTTAATGGACGGATGGACGGATGAGTTCATGGATGGATGGTTGGATGGATGGATGAGTTGATTGATGAATGGATGAGTGGATGGATGAGTTGAAGGTTGGATGGATGAGTTAATGGATGGATGAGTTGATGGACGGATGTGTTGATGGATGGATGGATGAGTTGATGGATGGATGGATGAGTTGATGGATGGATGGATGTGTTGATGGATGGATGGATGTGTTGATGGATGGACGGACGAGTTGATGGATGGATGGATGAGTTGATGGATGGATGGATGAGTTGATGGATGGATGGATGAGTTGATGGATGGATGGATGAGTTGATGGATGGATGGATGTGTTGATGGATGGATGGATGTGTTGGTGGATGGATGAGTTGATGGATGGATGAGTTGATGGATGGATGAGTTGATGGATGGATGGCAGAGTTGATGGATGTATGAGTTGATGGTTGGATGGCAGAGTTGATGGATGGATCGATGAATGGATGAGTTGATGAATGGATGAGTTGATGGATGGATGGCTGAGTTGATGGATTGATGAGTTGATGGATGGATGAATGGATGAGTTGATGGATGGGTGAGTTGATGAATGGATGAGTTGATGAATGGATGAGTTGATGTATGGATGAGTTGATGGATGGATGAGTTGATGCATGGATGGATGAATGGATGAGTTGATGGATGGGTGAGTTGATGAATGGATGAGTTGATGGATGGATGAGTTGATGGATGGATGGCTGAGTTGATGGATGGATGAGTTGATGGATGGATGAGTTGATGGATGGATGAGTTGATGGATGGATGAGTTGATGGATGGATGAGTTGATGCATGGATGGATGAGTTGATGGATGGATGGATGAGTTGATGGATGGATGAATGGATGAATGGATGAGTTGATGGATGTATGAGTTGATGGATGGATGGCTGAGTTGATGGATGGATGAGTTGATGGATGGATGAATTGATGATTTGATGGATGGATGATTTGAAGGATGGATGAGTTGATGGATAGATGAGTTGATGGATGGATGGCAGAGTTGATGGATGTATGAGTTGATGGTTGGATGGCAGAGTTGATGGATGTATGAGTTGATGGTTGGATGGCAGAGTTGATGGATGGATCGATGAATGGATGAGTTGATGGATGGATGAGTTGATGGATGGATGGCTGAGTTGATGGATGGCTGAGTTGATGGATGGATGAGTTGATGGATGGATGGATGAATGGATGAGTTGATGGATGGATGAATGGATGAGTTGATTGATGGGTGAGTTGATGAATGGATGAGTTGATGCATGGATGGATAAATGGATGAGTTGATGGATGGGTGAGTTGATGAGTTGATGAATGGATGAGTTGATGGATGGATGAGTTGATGGATGGATGGCTGAGTTGATGGATGGATGGCTGAGTTGATGGATGGATGAGTTGATGGATGAATTGATGAGTTGATGGATGGATGAGTTGATGGATGGATGGATGAGTTGATGGATGGATGAGTTGATGGATTGATGAGTTGATGGAATGATGGATGGATGGACGGATGAGTTGATGGATGGATGAATGGATGAGTTGATGGATGTATGAGTTGATGGATGGATGGATGGCTGAGTTGATGGATGGATGAGTTGATGGATGGATGGATGAATGGATGATTTGATGGATGGATGATTTGATGGATGGATGAGTTGATGGATGGATGAGTTGATGGATAGATGGATGGTCGAGTTGATGGATGGATGGATGGTTGAGTTGATGGATGGATGGATGGTTGAGTTGATGGATGGATGGATGGATGGTTGAGTTGATGGATGGATGGATGGTCGAGTTGATGGATGGATGGATGGTTGAGTTGATGGATGGATGGATGGTTGAGTTGATGGATGGATGGATGGATGGTTGAGTTGATGGATGGATGAGTCGATGGATGGACGGATGAGTTGATGGATGGACGGATGGATGAGTTGATGAATGGAAAGAAAGGCAGACGGACGCACGGATGAGTTGATGGATGAGTTGATGAATTGAAAGAAAGGCAGACGGACGGACGGATGAGTTGATGGATGAGTTGATGAATGAAAAGAAAGGCAGAGGGACGGACGGATGAGTTGATGGATGAGTTGATGAATGGAAAGAAAGGCAGACGAACGGACGGATGAGTTGATGGATGAACAATTACTGTGCCCTTTTCCTGAAGATTTTACAGCTTGCGTACCCTAAACAACCCCCCACCCCCACCCACCCTCCCACACCTTTACCAAGGAAAGGTCTACTCCTGGTGGCAGGTATTGCGGCCACCACAGTCGCACCGACAGACTCTTTATTTAACTGGAAGCCAAACAAACAATATCCTGGGCCCCTCATGTTCGAAGTCAGAACTGAGTTGATAATTCTTTCAGGGGATCTTCCTCTTTCTTTTCTCGTTTGTTATTTAGAAGAGTGAGAAGATAGATAAGTTTGCTGTCCTTTGCTCTTTGTTGGTGTGTGTTTTGTGAGAGAGGCGGAGTGTGTGAGAGTGTTTCGGATTGCAAGGTATCGGTGAGAGTAAGTGTGAGAGTGTGTGTGAGTGTGTGTGGGATTGTGTGTGTGTATGTGAGGAGTATGTGTGGGGTGTGTGTGTGAGAGTCTGTGTGTGGGAGTGTGTGTGTGTGAGTGTGAGTGTGTGTGTGAGGAGTGTGTGTATGTGTATGAGAGTGTGTGTGTGTGTGTGTGGGAGTTGGTGTGTGAGAGTGTGTGTTAACGAAAGTGAGTGCGCAAAAGTGAGTGTAAACAAAATGAGTGTGAGAGAGTGAGTGTGTGTGTGTGAGAGTGATAAAGGGAGAGTGCGTGTGGGAGAGTGTGAGTGTTTACGTGTGTGAGAGAGAGAGAAAGAAAGAACCTCGTCGTGTTTCGAGTGTGGAACTTTAGGATTTCGCTTTTAGACATAATAACATGGCCTCACCCACACCCATCTATAGTTTTACCAAGGCCTGCGTGTTTAGAGGGAAATCCCAGAATCGCCCATTTTACCCACAACCTCCCCTGCTGGTAAAGCTGAAAAACGTCAGAGATTGGGTGATTCTTTTCATTCCGCGGGCCTTAGTAAACTAAAGATGAATGTGTCCTCCACATACTGGTATGATATAAGTCTCTCTTCTTCCTCTTCTTTCCTTCCTCATTTGCCTTTCAGCGTCGAGGGGAGATATAATTTGCGGTCTTTTGCTCTTCTGTTCGCCTCTGCTGCTGTTATGTTTCCCAGTGCTTCTAATATTCCATCGATCCATCTTTTTCGTGGTCGACCCTGGGGTTTGGTGTTCTCACTACGTTTGTTGAAGGCTCGTTGTGTTGTGTTTTGATCTTTCTGCCTTGTCACATTGCCAAACCACGTTATCTGTTGTTTCCTTATATATTCTATGGCGGGGGCTATTCCTAGCTTTTTTCTCAGTTCTTCATTTCTGATCTTATCACTCAGACTGTTTCCTGTCATTCGTCTAACACATTTCATCTCTGTAGAGGTTATTTTTTATTATTGTTCTTGCATCTAGGGTCCAGGTCTGGCATTGCTAGCACAACGTTGGGATGAAGATTGTATTGTATAGTGCTCGTTTTGCCTCCAGAGTTATTTCCTTGTTGGACAATTGTGGTGATAACTGTCCGATGATTTGACAAGCTATGTTGCATGTTGAGTCTATCTCTGCTGTTTATGAATTGTTGTTTGTCACTAGACTTCCCAGAAATAGAGATTCCTCTACTTGTTTTAGTTGTCTGCCGTCGTTGATGTTCTGTTTCTCTTTCACGATGTTCATGACTTCTTCATGACAGCGATACTTTAATAACAGAAGCCAGATTATCTTAGAAGACTTCCGGTCAATATGGTGGATAGGCAGCAGAAATCGTTGAGGTTTACTGCAGGAACTACTGAGTTTAGTACTCCGTGCACACGGTGAGCTGTGTTTTTCATCCAGATCGTGTTTCGATATACCTTTTGCTTACGATGAATGATGATATCGTATGATGGACAGTTCAACTGCATTCGCTTTCGTTGCCGCTTGGCCTTGTGTCTTTTAGCGTGTACTGTAGCTGCAGTGATAGGGACTGCAGCTGCCTTTATTTGTTTGAATCCTTCAACGAGATGAGTTTTAATTCGGATGATTCCACGGGCGCGGGCGGTTGAGCAATTCTGGATTTTAATTCGTTTGCAGTGATACCGGGGCCTTCCACCATAACCATAACCATAACCATAGGGTCTTAGAAAGAAAAAAAAAACAATAACAGTGAGAATGAACGAGGAAAAGGATAAGGTAAAAACATAAAAAATTCAAGTGTAAAAAATAAATGTTAAACAATTACTATTAAAAAAAACAATGTTAAAATATGCAATAAGGCATAAACAATATAATGGAGCTGCGATAGCTTAGTGGTTAGTAAACTGGACTAAAAAGGACAAGGGGTAGGGTTTGATCCCAACCGACGGCTTCCGGGTTCAGCCAGCCTTAAATGGGTCCCGAAATTTTTTCTGGGAAAGTAAAGCGGCACGGGTGTAGTACCGACCACATTACCCCAAAAATCATGTGCCGAAGGTCTGTAAAATGTATGGTTATTAACACAATATTCCCTATACGCCACTTGGCGTGACGGGGACTCATATGCACAAAATAAACAATATAGAAGAATCATTATAGAAACCAGGAAAAATAAATGACAACAGTATTTTAAAAAAGACAATCTCCAATTGAAAACTATGGGAACGTAACAGCCAAATACCAGTAGACAAAAAGATATAATGAAGACGATGGCACTGGATAGGACACACACTGTGGATGCTACCTGGAAGTAAGGTAAAGGTAAATTACGAGACTTGAACCGGCGTCTTAGCACGCGAGTTTCCACCCATATGTGCTCGGCCGCCTATCCAGAAATGTTCGGAGATTTCTGTATAGTGTCGCTTCAAGCATCGAAACTCACGATGCGAGGCAACATTTCTCACCTTCCCAGAGTAATACCCTGGTACCCATTTCTTCCAGCGGCTGGGTCGACCGTGGGGGTATTTTTTTTTCCAACCACGAGTACAATTCACACTGCTCCCAGCGGGAATCGAACACGGGTTGTCCGAACGTCGGTAGCCCAGTCGGGTGGTTTTCCCAACTAGGCAACCGAGGCCCCAACACCTGGAAGTATTACACGACAAGTGTACACGGCATCCTGAAGTCTTCTGAGCCGAAATGCCGTTCTGCTTTTGTTTTGTTCCTCGACTACGTAAAGCTGCCATTATACCGCTTTTCACTTTTCAAAAATGTTGTTAATTCTTTTCAGCATCTCAGCAGTTGGAAATTTCATGGGTAACACGACAGGCCCTTGTTTGGAAACCCCAGGGGAAGAGACAAAGGGGAAGATCAAAATATTCTTGAAAAAGACAGGTGGATGCAGGGATGAAGATGATGGGAAGACATGGAATGATCTTAAAAGACAGAATGGCTTGGAAAGTGTTTTCTGAAGACCTATGCTCCACAAGGAGCTAAAAGTGTTTGTTAAAGACCTATGTCCCACAAGGGGTTGAAAATATTTGTTGAAAACCTATGCTCCACAGGGAGTTGAAAGTGTTTGAAGACCTATGCTTCAAAGGGAATTAAAAGTGTTTGTTGAAGACGTATGTTCCACAGGGAACTGAAAGTGTTTTTTGAAGATCTATGCACCACGGGGAACTGAAAATGTTCGTTGAAGACATGCTCCACAGGGAGTTAAAAGTATCTCTTGACGACCTATACTACTCGAAGACCTATGCTCCACAGGGAGCTGAAAGTAATTGTTGAATACCTATACTCCTCGTGGAACTGAATGGAAGAAGATGAATATTAAAAAAGATGAATACTAAAAACAAAAACCATAAAATGAATCCGAAAAGAAACCATATAACGGGGCATATATTTACAAATGTCTCGAAATCACATATCGTTATACGACCAGTCGTGTTCTCGTATAATGGAACGAAGTATCGCCAATTATGTTTGCGGGTTGGTGTTTCGTTTGTGTTTTTCGAGTGGGCTGTGTTTTTACGTTAGGTGGTGGGGTTTGGGTGTGGAGTGAGTGTTGCTGAGTGAAGATTTGTGGAGTTGGAGATGTTGTGTGGATTAAGTGTTGCTGAGTGAAGAATTGTGGAGTTGCAGATGTAGTGTTCGGTGAGTGTTGCTGAGTGAAGAATTGTGGAGTTGGAGATGTTGTGTTGAGTGAGTGTTGCTGAGTGAAGAATTGTGGAGTTGGAGATGTTGTGTTGAGTGAGTGTTGCTGAGTGAAGAATTGTGGAGTTGGAGATGTTGTGTTGAGTGAGTGTTGCTGAGTGAAGAATTGTGGAGTTGGAGATGTTGTGTTGAGTGAGTGTTGCTGAGTGAAGAATTGTGGAGTTGGAGATGTTGTGTTGAGTGAGTGTTGCTGAGTGAAGAATTGTGGAGTTGGAGATGTTGTGTTGAGTGAGTGTTGCTGAATGAAGAATTGTGGAGTTGGAGATGTTGTGTTGAGTGAGTGTTGCTGAGTGAAGAATTGTTGAGTTGGAGATGTTGTGTTGAGTGAGTGTTGCTGGGTGAAGAATTGTGGAGTTGGAGATGTTGTGTGGAGTGAGTGTTGCTGAGTGAAGAATTGTGGAGTTGGAGATGTTGTGTGGAGTGAGTGTTGCTGAGTGAAGAATTGTGGAGTTGGAGATGTTATGTTTAGTGAGTGTTGCTGAGTGAAGAAATGTGGAGTTGGAGATGTTGTGTGTGAATTTGATGTTGAGTTGAATTTGTGGAGTTTGAGATGTTGTGTGGGAAGTTGATGTTGAGTTGAATTTGTGGAGTTTGAGATGTTGTGTGTGAAGTTGATGTTGAGTTGAAATTGTGGAGTTGGAGATGTTGTGTGAAGTTAGTGTTGTTGAGTTGAAATTGTGGAGTTGGAGATGTTATGTGGAGTTAGTGTTGTTGAGTTGAAATTGTGGAGTTGGAGATGTTGTGTGGAGTTAGTGTTGTTGAGTTGAAATTGTGGAGTTGGAGAAGTTGTGTGTGAAGTTGATGTTGAGTTGAATTTGTGGAGTTGGAGATGTTGTGTGGAGTTAGTGTTGTTGAGTTGAAATTGTGGAGTCATAATTGTTGAGTTGTAAGTGTGTGATCAGAATTGTTTTTTGAAATGTGGAGTCACAATTGTTTTTTTTCTTTTGAATTATGGAGTCAGAATTCAGTTGAAAGTGCGGAGTCAGAATTGTTGAGTAGTAAGTGTGGAGTCAGAAATGTTGGGTAGTAAGTGTGGAGTCAGGATTGTTATTTGGAATTGTGAAGTCAGAATGTATGAGTATTAAGTGTGGAGTCAGAAATGTCGAGTTTGAGGCGTGGAGTCAGAAATGTCGAGTATGAAGTGTTGAGTCACGAATGTCGAGTTTGTGGAATGTAAAATCTATCTGTTGAGATACGGAACGCTGGAAGCGTTGTAAACCTGGACACGCCAACTAAAGCTCGAAATGCTTTAATAAAGTACTTTAAGTTCAGCACGATCAATATTTGTGAACTAGTACTTTGAAGATAAAAGTACTCAGTACCCTCAGATTATATAATAGAACCCACATCTGCATATTTATTTGAGCATACCGTATTAATTCGTAAATAGCGCCTTTACAAATGAATTCACCCTTGTCGTGTGTGTCAGTTCTAGTCTTTTGTTAATCATAAAAATGGCTCAATCCGTACTTAAATAGTTACTATAAAAATCAAAACATAATTCTCCGCGATTAAATACTTGAAATGAGCCGAAAATTAACTCCATCTAAACTTAAAACTATCATTTATTCTAATCTAACATACCGTACGTAATCTGGTGAAATACGTTCTATAGAATGTAAAGTTGAAATATCAATTGAAGGGACTTTGATCGGGACAAATACGGTAGTGCTTGTCGTATTTAAGGACAGTTTAGCGTAATGACTTTATGTTAAAAAATAGTTTTGAAAAAAGCACTTCGCCTATGGCAAAGGAGTTTTATTTAATAAGTCATCAAAAGTTTCTTTTTTTTAATTGATCGTCACGGGAAAGACAAAACTCTTTTGATGTTTGTCAAAACTGTTGGATTCAACTCAAAAGTTGTCGTTTAGTTCTGACTTGATCAATGTGATAGCGTTCCTCAGTGTGAAAGTGTTTTGAATCGTCTGCACTAATTGACTCTTATTCTTTCTCGTCAACGATAAGTTTTCTATGCTAGAAAGAACCCATAGTGGACTGAGACCCTCACATTGACAGAATTAGATTGTCAAAGTTGCCCGGCAGTTTGTTTTATGTTTTTACATTAGCGTCCAGGAAAAATCCACTAACATAGAATTATGGAAATGTACCAGTCAAATAGGAGCCGCGATAGCTCAGTGGTTAGTGAACTGGACTACAACGGACAAGGGGTAGGGATCGATCCCAACCGACGGCTTCCGGGTTCACTCAGCCTTAAATGGGTACCGGATTTTTTCTGGGAAAGTAAAGCGGCAGGGGCGTAATACTGACCACATTACCCCAAAAATCATGTGCTGAAGGTCTGTAAAATATAGGGTCACTAACACCATATTTCCATATACGCCACTTGGCGTGACGGGGGTACTTTACTTTTTTTTTACTGGGTGGTCGAGATGTAACATCTCTCCGCTTCTAGACAGGAAGGTCCTGGGATCGATTTCCACCACACGCGATGGGAATTTTCTCAAATATCGAATCCGTGGTTTCTTAGTGAGATCCCATGTCTTGTTCTCTCTGGGTAGTGAGATCTGATGTCTAGTCCTCTCTGGGTAGTGAGATCTGATGCCTTGTTCTCTCCTGGTAGTGAGATCTGATGCCTTGTTCTCTCCTGGTAGTGAGATCGATGTCTTGTTCTCTCTGGGTAGTGAGATCTGATGTCTTGTTCTCTCCTGGTAGTGAGATCGATGTCTTGTTCTTTCTGGGTAGTGAGATCTGATGTCTAGTCATCTCTGGGTAGTGAGATCTGATGTCTTGTTCTCTCTGGGTAGTGAGATCTGATGTCTAGTCATCTCTGGGTAGTGAGATCTGAAGTCTTGTCATCTCTGGGTAGTGAGATCTGATGTCTTGTTCTCTCTGGGTAGTGAGATCCGATGTCTTGTTCTCTCTGGGTAGTGAGATCTGATGCCTTGTTCTCTCCTGGTAGTGAGATCGATGTCTTGTTCTTTCTGGGTAGTGAGATCTGATGTCTTGTTCTCTCTGGGTAGTGAGATCCGATGTCTTGTTCTCTCTGGGTAGTGAGATCCGATGTCTTGTTCTCTCTGGGTAGTGAGATCCGATGTCTTGTTCTTTCTGGGTAGTGAGATCTGATGTCTTGTTCTTTCTGGGTAGTGAGATCCGATGTCTTGTTCTTTCTGGGTAGTGAGATCCGATGTCTTGTTCTTTCTGGGTAGTGAGATCCGATGTCTTGTTCTTTCTGGGTAGTGAGATCCGATGTCTTGTTCTTTCTGGGTAGTGAGATCTGATGCCTTGTTCTCTCCTGGTAGTGAGATTCGATGTCTTGTTCTCTCTGGGTAGTGAGATCCGATGTCTTGTTCTCTCTGGGTAGTGAGATCCGATGTCTTGTTCTCTCTGGGTAGTGAGATCCGATGTCTTGTTCTCTCTGGGTAGTGAGATCTGATGTCTTGTTCTCTCCTGGTAGTGAGATCTGATGTCTTGTTCTCTCTGGGTAGTGAGATCCGATGTCTTGTTCTCTCTGGGTAGTGAGATCCGATGTCTTGTTCTCTCTGGGTAGTGAGATCCGATGCCTTGTTCTCTCTGGGTAGTGAGATCCGATGTCTTGTTCTCTCTGGGTAGTGAGATCTGATGTCTTGTTCTCTCTGGGTAGTGAGATCCGATGTCTTGTTCTCTCTGGGTAGTGAGATCCGATGTCTTGTTCTCTCTGGGTAGTGAGATCCGATGTCTTGTTCTCTCTGGGTAGTGAGATCCGATGTCTTGTTCTCTCTGGGTAGTGAGATCCGATGTCTTGTTCTCTCTGGGTAGTGAGATCTGATGCCTTGTTCTCTCCTGGTAGTGAGATCTGATGTCTTGTTCTCTCTGGGTAGTGAGATCCGATGTCTTGTTCTCTCTGGGTAGTGAGATCCGATGTCTTGTTCTCTCTGGGTAGTGAGATCCGATGTCTTGTTCTCTCTGGGTAGTGAGATCCGATGCCTTGTTCTCTCTGGGTAGTGAGATCCGAAGTCTTGTTCTCTCTGGGTAGTGAGATCTGATGTCTTGTTCTCTCCTAGTAGTGAGATCCGATGTCTTGTTCTCTCTGGGTAGTGAGATCCGATGACTTGTTCTCTCTGGGTAATGAGATCTGATGCCTTGTTCTCTCTGGGTAGTGAGATCTGATGTCTTGTTCTCTCTG
Organism: Megaustenia siamemsis; assembly: GCA_032433765.1. NCBI lineage: Eukaryota > Metazoa > Mollusca > Gastropoda > Stylommatophora > Ariophantidae > Megaustenia > Megaustenia siamemsis. The sequence goes on along the minus strand of JAVIAB010000107.1, from coordinate 44,022,564 downwards.
GGTAGTGAGATCTGATGTCTTGTTCTCTCTGGGTAGTGAGATCTGATGTCCTGTCCTCTCTGGGTAGTGAGATCCGATGTCTTGTTCTCTCTGGGTAGTGAGATCTGATGCCTTGTTCTCTCTGGGTAGTGAGATCTGATGTCTTGTCCTCTCTGGGTAGTGAGATCTGATGTCTTGTCCTCTCTGGGTAGTGAGATCTGATGCCTTGTCCTCTCTGGGTAGTGAGATCTAATGTCTTGTCCTCTCTGGGTAGTGAGATCCGATGCCTTGTTCTCTCTGGGTAGTGAGATCTGATGCCTTGTCCTCTCTGGGTAGTGAGATCTGATGTCTTGTTCTCTCTGGGTAGTGAGATCTGATGTCTTGTTCTCTCTGGGTAGTGAGATCCGATGTCTTGTTCTCTCTGGGTAGTGAGATCTGATGCCTTGTTCTCTCCTGGTAGTGAGATCTGATGTCTTGTTCTCTCTGGGTAGTGAGATCTGATGCCTTGTTCTCTCTGGGTAGTGAGATCTGATGCCTTGTTCTCTCCTGGTAGTGAGATCTGATGTCTTGTTCTCTCCTGGTAGTGAGATCCGATGTCTTGTTCTCTCTGGGTAGTGAGATCCGATGTCTTGTTCTCTCTGGGTAGTGAGATCCGATGCCTTGTTCTTTCTGGGTAGTGAGATCTGATGCCTTGTTCTTTCTGGGTAGTGAGATCTGATGCCTTGTTCTTTCTGGGTAGTGAGATCTGATGCCTTGTTCTCTCTGGGTAGTGAGATCTGATGCCTTGTTCTCTCTGGTAGTGAGATCTGATGCCTTGTTCTCTCTGGGTAGTGAGATCCGATGTCTTGTTCTCTCTGGGTAGTGAGATCTGATGTCTTGTTCTCTCTGGGTAGTGAGATCTGATGTCTTGTTCTCTCTGGGTAGTGAGATCCGATGTCTTGTTCTCTCTGGGTAGTGAGATCTGATGTCTTGTTCTCTCTGGGTAGTGAGATCTGATGCCTTGTTCTTTCTGGGTAGTGAGATCTGATGCCTTGTTCTCTCCTGGTAGTGAGATTTGATGCCTTGTTCTCTCCTGGTAGTGAGATCTGATGTCTTGTTCTCTCTGGGTAGTGAGATCTGATGCCTTGTTCTCTCTGGGTAGTGAGATCGATGTCTTGTTCTCTCTGGGTAGTGAGATCGATGTCTTGTTCTCTCTGGGTAGTGAGATCTGATGCCTTGTTCTCTCTGGGTAGTGAGATCTGATGCCTTGTTCTCTCTGGGTAGTGAGATCTGATGTCTTGTTCTCTCTGGGTAGTGAGATCCGATGCCTTGTTCTCTCTGGGTAGTGAGATCCGATGCCTTGTTCTCTCTGGGTAGTGAGATCTGATGCCTTGTTCTCTCTGGGTAGTGAGATCCGATGTCTTGTTCTCCCTGGGTAGTGAGATCCGATGTCTTGTTCTCTCTGGGTAGTGAAATCCGATGCCTTGTTCTCTCTGGGTAGTGAGATCTGATGCCTTGTTCTCTCCTGGTAGTGAGATCCGATGTCTTGTTCTCTCTGGGTAGTGATATCCGATGTCTTGTTCTCTCTGGGTAGTGAGATCTGATGCCTTGTTCTCTCTGGGTAGTGAGATCTGATGCCTTGTTCTCTCTGGGTAGAGAGATCCGATGCCTTGTTCTCTCTGGGTAGTGAGATCTGATGTCTTGTTCTTTCTGGGTAGTGAGATCCGATGTCTTGTTCTCTCTGGGTAGTGAGATCTGATGTCTTGTTCTCTCTGGGTAGTGAGATCTGATGCCTTGTTCTCTATGGGTAGTGAGATCCGATGTCTTGTTCTTTCTGGGTAGTGAGATCTGATGTCTTGTTCTCTCTGGGTAGTGAGATCTGATGTCTTGTTCTCTCTGGGTAGTGAGATCTGATGTCTTGTTCTCTCTGGGTAGTGAGATCTGATGTCTTGTTCTCTCTGGGTAGTGAGATCTGATGCCTTGTTCTCTCTGGGTAGTGAAATCTGATGTCTTGTTCTCTCTGGGTAGTGAGATCTGATGTCTTGTTCTCTCTGGGTAGTGAGATCTGATGTCTTGTTCTCTCTGGGTAGTGAGATCTGATGCCTTGTTCTCTCTGGGTAGTGAGATCTGATGTCTTGTTCTCTCTGGGTAGTGAGATCTGATGTCTTGTTCTCTCTGGGTAGTGAGATCTGATGTCTTGTTCTCTCTGGGTAGTGAGATCTGATGTCTTGTTCTCTCTGGGTAGTGAGATCCGATGTCTTGTTCTCTCTGGGTAGTGAGATCCGATGCCTTGTTCTCTCTGGGTAGTGAGATCTGATGTCTTGTTCTTTCTGGGTAGTGAGATCTGATGCCTTGTTCTCTCTGGGTAGTGAGATCTGATGCCTTGTTCTCTCTGGGTAGTGAGATCTGATGCCTTGTTCTCTCTGGGTAGTGAGATCTGATGTCTTTTTCTCTCTGGGTAGTGAGATCCGATGCCTTGTTCTCTCCTGGTAGTGAGATCCGATGTCTTGTTCTCTCTGGGTAGTGAGATCTGATGCCTTGTTCTCTCTGGGTAGTGAGATCTGATGTCTTGTTCTCTCTGGGTAGTGAGATCTGATGCCTTGTTCTCTCTGGGTAGTGAGATCTGATGTCTTGTTCTCTCTGGGTAGTGAGATCTGATGTCTTGTTCTCTCTGGGTAGTGAGATCTGATGTCTTGTTCTCTCTGGGTAGTCAGATCTGATGCCTTGTTCTCTCCTGGTAGTGAGATCCGATGTCTTGTTCTCTCTGGGTAGTGAGATCCGATGTCTTGTTCTCTCTGGGTAGTGAGATCTGATGTCTTGTTCTCTCCTGGTAATGAGATCCGATGTCTTGTTCTCTCTGGGTAGTGAGATCTGATGTCTTGTTCTCTCTGGGTAGTGAGATCTGATGCCTTGTTCTTTCTGGGTAGTGAGATCTGATGCCTTGTTCTCACCTGGTAGTGAGATCTGATGTCTTGTTCTCTCTGGGTAGTGAGATCTGATGCCTTGTTCTCTCTGGGTAGTGAGATCCGATGTCTTGTTCTTTCTGGGTAGTGAGATCTGATGTCTTGTTCTCTCTGGGTAGTGAGATCTGATGCCTTGTTCTTTCTGGGTAGTGAGATCTGATGCCTTGTTCTCTCCTGGTAGTGAGATCTGATGTCTTGTTCTCTCTGGGTAGTGAGATCTGATGCCTTGTTCTCTCTGGGTAGTGAGATCTGATGTCTTGTTCTCTCTGGGTAGTGAGATCTGATGCCTTGTTCTCTCTGGGTAGTGAGATCTGATGCCTTGTTCTCTCTGGGTAGTGAGATCCGATGTCTTGTTCTCTCTGGGTAGTGAGATCTGATGTCTTGTTCTCTCTGGGTAGTGAGATCTGATGTCTTGTTCTCTCTGGGTAGTGAGATCCGATGTCTTGTTCTCTCTGGGTAGTGAGATCTGATGTCTTGTTCTCTCTGGGTAGTGAGATCTGATGCCTTGTTCTTTCTGGGTAGTGAGATCTGATGCCTTGTTCTCTCCTGGTAGTGAGATTTGATGCCTTGTTCTCTCCTGGTAGTGAGATCTGATGTCTTGTTCTCTCTGGGTAGTGAGATCTGATGCCTTGTTCTCTCTGGGTAGTGAGATCGATGTCTTGTTCTCTCTGGGTAGTGAGATCGATGTCTTGTTCTCTCTGGGTAGTGAGATCTGATGCCTTGTTCTCTCTGGGTAGTGAGATCTGATGCCTTGTTCTCTCTGGGTAGTGAGATCTGATGTCTTGTTCTCTCTGGGTAGTGAGATCCGATGCCTTGTTCTCTCTGGGTAGTGAGATCCGATGCCTTGTTCTCTCTGGGTAGTGAGATCTGATGCCTTGTTCTCTCTGGGTAGTGAGATCCGATGTCTTGTTCTCCCTGGGTAGTGAGATCCGATGTCTTGTTCTCTCTGGGTAGTGAGATCCGATGCCTTGTTCTCTCTGGGTAGTGAGATCTGATGCCTTGTTCTCTCCTGGTAGTGAGATCCGATGTCTTGTTCTCTCTGGGTAGTGATATCCGATGTCTTGTTCTCTCTGGGTAGTGAGATCTGATGCCTTGTTCTCTCTGGGTAGTGAGATCTGATGCCTTGTTCTCTCTGGGTAGAGAGATCCGATGCCTTGTTCTCTCTGGGTAGTGAGATCTGATGTCTTGTTCTTTCTGGGTAGTGAGATCCGATGTCTTGTTCTCTCTGGGTAGTAAGATCTGATGTCTTGTTCTCTCTGGGTAGTGAGATCTGATGCCTTGTTCTCTATGGGTAGTGAGATCCGATGTCTTGTTCTTTCTGGGTAGTGAGATCTGATGTCTTGTTCTCTCTGGGTAGTGAGATCTGATGTCTTGTTCTCTCTGGGTAGTGAGATCTGATGTCTTGTTCTCTCTGGGTAGTGAGATCTGATGTCTTGTTCTCTCTGGGTAGTGAGATCTGATGCCTTGTTCTCTCTGGGTAGTGAAATCTGATGTCTTGTTCTCTCTGGGTAGTGAGATCTGATGTCTTGTTCTCTCTGGGTAGTGAGATCTGATGTCTTGTTCTCTCTGGGTAGTGAGATCTGATGCCTTGTTCTCTCTGGGTAGTGAGATCTGATGTCTTGTTCTCTCTGGGTAGTGAGATCTGATGTCTTGTTCTCTCTGGGTAGTGAGATCTGATGTCTTGTTCTCTCTGGGTAGTGAGATCTGATGTCTTGTTCTCTCTGGGTAGTGAGATCTGATGTCTTGTTCTCTCTGGGTAGTGAGATCCGATGTCTTGTTCTCTCTGGGTAGTGAGATCCGATGCCTTGTTCTCTCTGGGTAGTGAGATCTGATGTCTTGTTCTTTCTGGGTAGTGAGATCTGATGCCTTGTTCTCTCTGGGTAGTGAGATCTGATGCCTTGTTCTCTCTGGGTAGTGAGATCTGATGCCTTGTTCTCTCTGGGTAGTGAGATCTGATGTCTTTTTCTCTCTGGGTAGTGAGATCCGATGCCTTGTTCTCTCCTGGTAGTGAGATCCGATGTCTTGTTCTCTCTGGGTAGTGAGATCTGATGCCTTGTTCTCTCTGGGTAGTGAGATCTGATGTCTTGTTCTCTCTGGGTAGTGAGATCTGATGCCTTGTTCTCTCTGGGTAGTGAGATCTGATGTCTTGTTCTCTCTGGGTAGTGAGATCTGATGTCTTGTTCTCTCTGGGTAGTGAGATATGATGTCTTGTTCTCTCTGGGTAGTGAGATCTGATGCCTTGTTCTCTCCTGGTAGTGAGATCCGATGTCTTGTTCTCTCTGGGTAGTGAGATCCGATGTCTTGTTCTCTCTGGGTAGTGAGATCTGATGTCTTGTTCTCTCCTGGTAATGAGATCCGATGTCTTGTTCTCTCTGGGTAGTGAGATCTGATGTCTTGTTCTCTCTGGGTAGTGAGATCTGATGCCTTGTTCTTTCTGGGTAGTGAGATCTGATGCCTTGTTCTCACCTGGTAGTGAGATCTGATGTCTTGTTCTCTCTGGGTAGTGAGATCTGATGCCTTGTTCTCTCTGGGTAGTGAGATCCGATGTCTTGTTCTTTCTGGGTAGTGAGATCTGATGTCTTGTTCTCTCTGGGTAGTGAGATCTGATGCCTTGTTCTTTCTGGGTAGTGAGATCTGATGTCTTGTTCTCTCTGGGTAGTGAGATCCGATGTCTTGTTCTCTCTGGGTAGTGAGATCTGATGTCTTGTTCTCTCTGGGTAGTGAGATCTGATGTCTTGTTCTCTCTGGGTAGTGAGATCCGATGTCTTGTTCTCTCTGGGTAGTGAGATCCGATGTCTTGTTCTCTCTGGGTAGTGAGATCCGATGTCTTGTTCTCTCTGGGTAGTGAGATCCGATGTCTTGTTCTCTCTGGGTAGTGATATCCGATGTCTTGTTCTCTCTGGGTAGTGAGATCCGATGTCTTGTTCTCTCTGGGTAGTGAGATCCGATGTCTTGTTCTCTCTGGGTAGTGAGATCCGATGTCTTGTTCTCTCTGGGTAGTGAGATCTGATGTCTTGTTCTCTCTGGGTAGTGAGATCTGATGTCTTGTTCTCTCTGGGTAGTGAGATCTGATGTCTTGTTCTCTCTGGGTAGTGAGATCTGATGTCTTGTTCTCTCTGGGTAGTGAGATCTGATGTCTTGTTCTCTCTGGGTAGTGAGATCTGATGTCTTGTTCTCTCTGGATAGTGAGATCTGATGTCTTGTTCTCTCTGGGTAGTGAGATCTGATGCCTTGTTCTCTCTGGGTAGTGAGATCTGATGTCTTGTTCTCTCTGGGTAGTGAGATCTGATGCCTTGTTCTCTCTGGGTAGTGAGATCTGATGTCTTGTTCGCTTTGGGTAGTGAGATCTGATGTCTATCCCTCTCTGCGTAGTGAAATCCGATGTCTATCCCTCTCTGGGTAGTGATATCCGATGTCTGGTCCTCTCTGGGTAGTGATATTCGATGTCTGGCCCTCTCTGGGTAGTGAGATCCGATGTCTGGCCCTCTCTGGGTAGTGAGATCCGATGTCTGGCCCTCTCTGGGTAGTGAGATCCGATGGCTGGCCCTCTCTGGGTAGTGAGATCCGATGTCTAGCCCTTTCTGGGTAGTGAGACCCGATGTCTGGCCCTCTCTGGGTAGTGAAATCCGATGTCTGGCTCTCTCTGGGTAGTGAGATCCGATGTCTGGCCCTCTCTGGGTAGTGAGATCCGATGTCTGGCCCTCTCTGGGTAGTGAGACCCGATGTCTGGCCCTCTCTGGGTAGTGAGACCCGATGTCTGGCCCTCTCTGGGTAGTGAGACCCGATGTCTAGCCCTCTCTGGGTAGTGAGACCCGATGTCTGGCCCTCTCTGGGTAGTGAGACCCGTTGTCTAGCCCTCTCTGGGTAGTGAGATCCGATGTCTAGCCCTCTCTGGGTACTGAGATCCGATGTCTAGCCCTCTCTGGGTAGTGAGATCCGATGTCTAGCCCTCTCTGGGTAGTGAGATCCGATGTCTGGCCCTCTCGATAAACGGCGGAAACAGGATGTTACATGTGCACTCACAAACTCTAAAGAACCCTAGGTAGTTACAATCGAAAGGAGCAGGACACAAATGGGGACTGCCCGGTCAAAAATTAAGCAAAATGTACTCATCCATGCCGAAGACGGAAGTGTCGGGTCGAAAGGCGCAGATAGGGCGGCGTTCCACTAGACTAGCGACACAACTTACCTACGCCCAATTAACGGGTGTACGCTAAGATGATTCCCATTATTCTAGATGGCAGTTGCGGTCCCATTATTCTAGATGGCAGTTACGGTCCCATTATTCTAGATGGCAGTTGCGGTCCCATTATTCTAGAGGGCATTTGCGGTCCCATTATTCTAGATGGCAGTTGCGGTCCCATTATTTTAGATGGCAGTTGTGGTCCCATTTTTCTAGATGGCAGTTGCGGTCCCATTATTCTAGATGGCAGTTGCGGTCCCATTATTCTAGATGGCAGTTGCGGTCCAATATAACGTGGAAGAGTTAGTCTGAGGTTGAACAGATCGTGTCTCGCTAAAAAGGCAGGTTAGTTATCGGGTTATCCTCATTGCTTATCGAACAACGGTCCATAAGCGCTCAGATCGATCTCCCCGTAGTGTGAAATGACAAACTGGATCACAAGTCTACCCCAGATCTTCTCGTTGCTCTCCTGAATCTAGATAACGTCCCTCTTGACTAACAAGAAAATCCTGGAGTTACAACAGAGCTTCAACTTCACAAACAGCATCGAAATCTCAATCATCTCGCCCTTCATTTCGAGCAATTCGGTCGGGTTATGTATCGTCCATCATGATGTAGCACACACATCAATGGATACATCCACAACGTCCGATCCACTCCAAATAATGCAGCCAAAACGCACGAAACACCACAGCGATGGCGCAGAATCACCAAAGTGGAACCTTCGGTTGACTGGCAGAGCAATAAATATTAAAGAGCTGTAAGTAATCGGCGCCGAACAAATCCGACTGTTGTTAAACAGCTCTCAATGCCACGACGTAAACCGTATCCCGACTCCACAACGGGGGAAAGTTCGCATTCACAATACTTGATTTGCCAAAGAGAACCGCTACCAGGCGCACGGACTCGGTAGCACAAGTGCGTATCCATTAAGTGGGACATCCGGTTGACTCTAACACAGCGATCAACATTGGAGGACCGAAATCAGCATGTCTCCAAACAAAAATCCTGCAGCGGTCGATGTAACACAATCTCTATTCTACCATCTTGAAAACGAAAGCAGGGAAACTTCAAAACGAACGAACCAACAACATATTTACCACACGCCAGCAGGTGGCGCGAATTGACTCTTTTTGTTTCCTTTTTTCTTCCCTTGCTTATACTGGTTTCATCACGTAATTTCCAACCGGCTCGTTTGTTTTTTTCACTTTCCAACTGCCTACTCTTTGTCCCTACAAAATACACAACACAGATTCGTCATGAGACGTGATTCAGGCTTCTGGACTGGGCCGTGTCCTACCTATGTTAAATCTGTTAGATTCGCTCGCAAATGATGAGTGCACACAGCGAACCAATGTCAAGGACAAATGTTGCTTTAAGGTGTTGCAAACGGGGAAAAAAAAAAAAAACATGGCATGTCCGCATCTAAACAGGTCAGATAAAGGTGCCAAAACGCGCATGAGATGTTTCACCTGAGCACGGTTCCCTTTGTTTGCTTTAAAGGGAATAGGATAGCTGTTGACAGATGCACGGTTTGGAGCAACATGAGTTCGTTCGCTTAAAGGAAAGAACGGAGTATTTTATATTTCTATTTGCTGGTGTGGCCGATAGCGCGAAATGTGATGTATGCGCCTTCCAGATGGGCCTGTAGGTGTTTATTCACTTCTCGCCTTTTATGAAGTGCGCATGATAGAGGGGAGGGGAGGGGGGGGGCGCTCTGTCGCTTGATTCATCATCGTCATCACTGAGTGCCGTCTCCGCATCGAAGGTTGGTTACCATGGACCGCCATTCCGCTTTGTCTCTTGCTTTGATGGTGAAGGTTGTCATAAGGTGACTTGTCCATCTTTTGATGTTACTCGACCATGTTAGTCTTGGTCTGCCTCCGCCTCTTTTACCTTGTATTTTCCCTTCCAAGATTACTTTTAATAGGCTGTTGTGTCTTTTAACATGCCCCCAAAAATCTAATGTCTTGTTTGAATTGTGTTTAGTAGTTCTCTTTTAAATTTTAGTTGCTGTTTTAAGACTTCATCGTTTGTTTTCTTTTCTTTCCATCCAATTCTTCCTATTTTTTTTATAACTCCACACTTCAAAGACTTCAATTTTCTGTTCTGTTTTCTTGTCTAATCTCTTGTTTAAATCTTTTAGTATGTCTTCATTGCTCTTTTTTCATTATCCAAGGTATCTTAAGGATTCTTCTGCAGCATTTTGTTTCAAATGAATCTATTTTCTTCCTTGTTGTTTACGAGATTATCCATGATTCACAACCATATGCAGCTGTCGGGAAGGTACATGTCTTTGATCATTGTAATTTTACTACCTTCCTGGCATTGTGCCACATGTTCTTCATGGCGTTTAGTTTTGTGTTATTATTGCTAATCTTCTTTTGATCCATTTCTGTCAGTCTTTTGAATCTATCTATTTTTTATTCGTCTGAAGTATTGTCTATATCTGCAATGTCGTTTCCTGTATAAATTTTACTGTCTTTTGTAATTCTTGCAGTGGCCCATATAGTTTTGTCTGTAGTGTTGTATCTATGGGCCAATGGATTTTCCTCAGTCTACTATATTCAGTGCAGTCTTGAAGTATGTGTTCAGCAGTCTGGGGCGCCTGTCCACATGTACAAGTAGTTGAGGTGCCGATCTTGAATTTTGTATACATGTGACTATGGTTATATCGAAGTAACAATCATCACCATCATGCAGCATAAAAATTAACGAGACAAATCTGAAACAAGTGCAACGTTTCAAATACTTGGGCACAATAATTACATCAGATGGGAGATGCACCACAGAAATAAAAAGCTGAATAGCTCAGGCCAAAATAGCATTTCAGAAAATGAAAAATATCTTATGCAACAAATCTATGTCAATAAAAATGAGAAAGAGAGTTCATCGGTGCTATATAGAACCAATTCTGACCTATGGAAGCGAATCATGGACAGTAGACAAACAAATGAAAAGACGATTAGAGGCCCCAGAGATGAGATTTCTCAGAAGAATGTTGAAAGTTCCCTGGACAGATAAAAAGACCAATGAGGAAGTTCTCAAAGAGGCCAACACAAAAAGGGAGCTCTTAAAAAAACATCAGAAAGAAGCAATCAACATTTTTCGGGCACATCATGAGAAGAGGAAAGTTTGAATACTTGGTTACAACTGGCAAAATAAAAGGAAAGAGAGATCACGGACGACAAAGAGAGAAAATACTGGATAGCTTGGTGTCATGGCATGGAAAACAGTCAACAACGGAACTGATACGATGCACTGTAGATAGAAGATTGTGGAGGGACATGATCGCCTACGCCAACCGGCAGGGTACATGATGATGATGATGTGACTATGGAGTCGATTGTGTCCTGTTCTGAGACGTATAATGATAACTTGTTCATATCTATTCATATTATGAAAGGCATCCTGATTTGGGGCTTGTGGTCCTCTGATTGATTTGATTATCTGTTTCTTCTGATGGTATGTAACCGGTGTATCTAGTTGTGTGCCTGCTGAACCTTCCTTTGTCAGCTAATCTGATCTCTCGTTTCGTTTCCTGAGTCTTTTAAATGAATTACTAGAGAAAGTTATATGGTGCAAAAACATGGGCATTAGACAAGAAAACAGAACAGAAAATTGAAGCCTTTGAAATGTGGATCTATAGAAGAATAGGGAGAATTGGATGGAAGGAAAAGAAAACAAACGATGAAGTCTAAAAACAACTAAAAATGAAAAGTGAACTACTAAACACAATTCAAACAAGACAAATGAGATTTTTGGGCCATGTTAAAAGACACAACAGCCTACTAAAAGTAATCCTGGAGGGGAAAATACAATTTAAAAGAGGCAGAGGCAGACAATGACTAACATGGAAGAGTAACATCAAAAGATGAACAAACCAGCCTATGACAACCTGCACCATCAAAGACGCTCTATGGTAGCCAACCTTCGTTGCGGAGACGGCACTCAATGATAAGAGAAAAGTAACTCCTTATTTCAGGTGTCCATGAAAATTGATCCAGCCCGCAGTAGCTTCTCTCCACGGCAAAGACAGAGGCTATTGTTCACGATCTGGTCACATCAGATCGGGGATATCTCAGGAGAACCGGCCATCTGTTGGGGGAAGGGAACAAATACAAATAGATGGTAGTTTAGTCTGCGGTCGTGCTGATGTGCCCGTTTGTTGATTGTCCTGTGGGATAGATCAAACTGTTAAAGGGAACACGACAAGGAAATGTATACACTAGTGACAGTTTCTGTTACGTCATCTCAATATTCCTGTATGGTGCAGAAACATGGACATTAGACAAGAAAACTGAACAGAAAATTGAAGCCTTTGAAATGTGGATTTATAGAAGAATAGGTAGAATTGGATGGAAACAAAAGATAACAAACGATGAAGTTTTAAAACAACTGAAAAAAAAGAGAACTACTAAATACAATTAAGACAAGACAAATGAAATTTTTGGGCCATGTTAAAAGACAAACAGCCTACTAAAAGTAATATTGGAAGGAAAAATACAAGATAAAAGAGGCAGAGGCAGAGCAAGACTAACATGGACGAGTGACATGAAAAGATGGACAAGTCAATCTATGACAACCTGCACCATCAAAGCAAAAAACAGAGTAGAATGACGATCCATGGTAGCCAACCTTCGTTGCGGAGAAGGCACACGATGATGATGATGAGTGAGAGTTTGTGAAGTACACTATCCAATATTTTCTCTGCTTAACAACTATCATCTTGTGTCTATTCTTATTTTATTCTTTCTTCTTTAATCCATCTCATCTTTCTTCCATTTCTCTTTCTTTTTAAAACCCACTTCTTCCTTCTTCTTTCCGTCCTGGTCCTCTGTATTCACCTCCAGTTCCTTCTTTCTCTCATATCTTATCTCTTCCTCCCTTCTCTTCTTCCAGTCCTCTTCTTTCCATCCTCTTTCCATCCTCTTTCCATCCTCTTTCCCTACCCCTTCTTTCATTCCACTTCTTTCGTGTTCTCCCCTTCGTTTCTTCTTCTTCTCCCTAATCTCCTCCTTCTCCTCTTCCTTTTTTTTCCATTTCTTCTAATTTTGTGTTGTCCTCTCTCGTCTTCTTTTATTCTTCTCCCACTCATAACACCTCCTCTCCCTCTTCATCTACATAAATATCATCATCTATATATCCCTCTTCATCTATATAAATCTCTTCATCTATATAAATCTCTTCATCTATATAAATCTCTTCATCTATATAAATCTCTTCATCTATATATCAATCTTCACCTATATATCCGCTCATCTATATATCCGCTCTTCTATATATCCGCTCTTCTATATATCCGCTCTTCTATATATCCGCTCATCTATATATCCGCTCATCTATATATCCGCTCTTCTATATATCCGCTCATCTATATATCCGCTCATCTATATATCCGCTCATCTATATATCCGCTCTTCTATATATCCGCTCTTCTATATATCCGCTCTTCTATATATCCGCTCATCTATATATCCGCTCTTCTATATATCCGCTTATCTATATATCCGCTCTTCTATATATCCGCTCTTCTATATATCCGCTCTTCTATATATCCGCTCTTCTATATATCCGCTCTTCTATATATCCGCTCTTCTATATATCCGCTCATCTATATATCCGCTCTTCTATATATCCGCTCTTCTATATATCCGCTCTTCTATATATCCCTCTTCATCTATATAAATCTCTTCATCTATACATCCATCTTCATCTATATGTCTCTTCATCTATATAAGTCTCTTCATCTACATATACCTCTTCATCCTCATATCCCTCTTCATCTATTATATCCTTCTTCATCTATTATATCCTTCTTCATCTATTATATCCTTCTTCATCTATTATATCCCTTTTCATCTATTATATCCCTCTTCATCTATTATATCCCTCTTTCACTCATCCTAATCACCTTCCCCCCCTCTCTTCCCATCTTTTAAATAAATGCTCCTCCTCATTCTTCCGTACATTCTCCCTATTTTCTTGTTTCCTCTCTTATCTTTTACAACTGCTCCTTTCTCCTGCCCTTCTCCTGCCATTTCTCCTGCCATTCTCCCTATTTTCTTGTTTCCTCTCTTATCTTTTACAACTGCTCCTTTCTCCTGCCCTTCTCCTGCCATTTCTCCTGCCATTCTCCCTATTTTCTTGTTTCCTCTCTTATCTTTTACAACTGCTCCTTTCTCCTGCCCTTCCTCTGCCATTTCTCCTGCCATTCTCCCTATTTTCTTGTTTCCTCTCTTATCTTTTACAACTGCCATTTCTCCTGCCATTCTCCCTATTTTCTTGTTTCCTCTCTTATCTTTTACAACTGCTCCTTTCTCCTGCCCTTCTCCTGCCATTTCTCCTGCCATTCTCCCTATTTTCTTGTTTCCTCTCTTATCTTTTACAACTGCTCCTTTCTCCTGCCCTTCTCCTGCCATTTCTCCTGCCATTCTCCCTATTTTCTTGTTTCCCCTTTTATCTTTTACAACTGCTCCTTTCTCCTGCCCTTCTCCTGCCATTTCTCCTGCCATTCTCCCTATTTTCTTGTTTCCTCTCTTATCTTTTACAACTGCTCCTTTCTCATGCCCTTCCCCTGTCATTTCTCCTGCCATTCTCCCTATTTTCTTGTTTCCTCTCTTATCTTTTACAACTGCTCCTTTCTCCTGCCCTTCCTCTGCCATTTCTCCTGCCATTCTCCCTATTTTCTTGTTTCCTCTCTTATCTTTTACAACTGCCATTTCTCCTGCCATTCTCCCTATTTTCTTGTTTCATCTCTTATCTTTTACAACTGCTCCTTTCTCCTGCCCTTCTCCTGCCATTTCTCCTGCCATTCTCCCTATTTTCTTGTTTCCTCTCTTATCTTTTACAATTGCTCCTTTCTCCTGCCCTTCTCCTGCCATTTCTCCTGCCATTCTCCCTATTTTCTTGTTTCCTCTCTTATCTTTTACAACTGCTCCTTTCTCCTGCCCTTCCTCTGCCATTTCTCCTGCCATTCTCCCTATTTTCTTGTTTCCTCTCTTATCTTTTACAACTGCCATTTCTCCTGCCATTCTCCCTATTTTCTTGTTTCCTCTCTTATCTTTTACAACTGCTCCTTTCTCCTGCCCTTCTCCTGCCATTTCTCCTGCCATTCTCCCTATTTTCTTGTTTCCTCTCTTATCTTTTACAACTGCTCCTTTCTCCTGCCCTTCTCCTGCCATTTCTCCTGCCATTCTCCCTATTTTCTTGTTTCCTCTCTTATCTTTTACAACTGCTCCTTTCTCCTGCCCTTCTCCTGCCATTTCTCCTGCCATTCTCCCTATTTTCTTGTTTCCTCTCTTATCTTTTACAACTGCTCCTTTCTCCTGCCCTTCTCCTGCCATTTCTCCTGCCATTCTCCCTATTTTCTTGTTTCCTCTCTTATCTTTTACAACTGCTCCTTTCTCCTGCCCTTCTCCTGCCATTTCTCCTGCCATTCTCCCTATTTTCTTGTTTCCTCTCTTATCTTTTACAACTGCTCCTTTCTCCTGCCCTTCTCCTGCCATTTCTCCTGCCATTCTCCCTATTTTCTTGTTTCCCCTCTTATCTTTTACAACTGCTCCTTTCTCCTGCCCTTCTCCTGCCATTTCTCCTGCCATTCTCCCTATTTTCTTGTTTCCTCTCTTATCTTTTACAACTGCTCCTTTCTCATGCCATTCCCCTGTCATTTCTCCTGCCATTCTCCCTATTTTCTTGTTTCCTCTCTTATCTTTTACAACTGCTCCTTTCTCCTGCCCTTCCTCTGCCATTTCTCCTGCCATTCTCCCTATTTTCTTGTTTCCTCTCTTATCTTTTACAACTGCCATTTCTCCTGCCATTCTCCCTATTTTCTTGTTTCATCTCTTATCTTTTACAACTGCTCCTTTCTCCTGCCCTTCTCCTGCCATTTCTCCTGCCATTCTCCCTATTTTCTTGTTTCCTCTCTTATCTTTTACAATTGCTCCTTTCTCCTGCCCTTCCTCTGCCATTTCTCCTGCCATTCTCCCTATTTTCTTGTTTCCTCTCTTATCTTTTACAACTGCCATTTCTCCTGCCATTCTCCCTATTTTCTTGTTTCATCTCTTATCTTTTACAACTGCTCCTTTCTCCTGCCATTCTCCTGCCCTTCTCCTGCCATTCTCCCTATTTTCTTGTTTCCTCTCTTATCTTTTACAACTGCTCCTTTCTCCTGCCCTTCTCCTGCCATTTCTCCTGCCCTGCTCCTGCCATTTCTCCTGCCATTCTCCCCATACTCTTGTGGACCACAATTCAGAAATCTCCAATGACGTCATTCATGAGTATAGTAAGTATAATTGCACAGACTTAACGAATTATGACCCAGGGATATTCGATTTATGCCAGAATTGTTTCACTGTTGACATCAGCAAGCCATTTTGACTGTCCCACATTCTTCCTGTAAAATAACTTACCTTCTTTCAAAAAAGCTAATCTCTCTTTTCTTTTTTTTCTTTTTCTTTCTTTCTTTCTTTCTTTCTTTCTTTCTTTCTTTCTTCTTTCTTTCTTTCTTTCTTTCTTTCTTTCTTTTTCTTTCTTTCTGTCTTTCTGTCTTTTTTTATTTTTTTTTGTAGTAGTAGCTTCCGTCAGTCATAGTTGACTATAGATTTTTGTAGTAGTAGCTTCCGTCAGTCATAGTTGACTATAGATTTTTGTACTAGTAGCTTCCGTCAGTCATAGTTGACTATAGATTTTTGTAGTAGTAGCTTCCGTCAGTCATAGTTGACTATAGATTTTTGTAGTAGTAGCTTCCGTCAGTCATAGTTGACTATAGATTTTTGTAGTAGTAGCTTCCGTCAGTCATAGTTGACTATAGATTTTTGTAGTAGTAGCTTCCGTCAGTCATAGTTGACTATAGATTTTTGTAGTAGTAGCTTCCGTCAGTCATAGTTGACTATAGATTTTTGTAGTAGTAGCCTCCGTCACTCATAGTTGACTATAGATTTTTGTAGTAGTAGCCTCCGTCACTCATAGTTGACTATAGATTTTTGTAGTAGTAGCTTCCGTCAGTCATAGTTGACTATAGATTTTTGTAGTAGTAGCTTCCGTCAGTCATAGCTGACTATAGATTTTGTAGTAGTAGCCTCCGTCAGTCATAGCTGACTATAGATTTTGTAGTAGTAGCTTCCGTCAGTCATAGCTGACTATAGATTTTGTAGTAGTAGCCTCCGTCAGTCATAGCTGACTATAGATTTTGTAGTAGTAGCCTCCGTCACTCATAGTTGACTATAGATTTCTGTAGTAGTAGCTTCCGTCAGTCATAGTTGACTATAGATTTTGTGTAAAAGGAAATTGAAAATGTGAAAAATGAAGATTACGAAACAAATTAGAAAATGACAGTCACGAATCGTGGGACACGTATGGAGATGACGTGTCTTGATGTACTTAGTAACAACAGGAAAAATAGAAGGCCGGAGAGGTATAGGTAGACAAAGTGAAATATATACCGGATGGCTAACTGCGTGGCACGGGAAAAAATTATCAAGACTCGAACTACTGTACAGCTCACAAGAGGGTTATGAAGGAACATAATATCCTGCATGAACCACAATTACGCTCACATGTCAGGCGTTTTAAGTTTAACTCTGGTAACGTGTTCAGACTATCCACTCGTTTGATGTTTGATGCATTTACTGGCGTTCTCCAGATTCACCTACATTACCTTCCATGTACCTGCGTGCCAGGTGTAACATTCTTACATCTGCTACAACCGGAGCGTGAAAGCCAGGTATGATCTTGCGATCAGTGGGTCGTTATGTCGAGAGTGTGTCGTATACGCCGTTCTCACACAGCCACTAAAAAGAAACTCTCAAAAATGAGTTTTTGATTAGTGGGAAATTAGAGCTTATAAGTTGGCACGCATTCAACATATCAGTTTACAAATGTGTGAAAGGGATTTGTTGACTGCAACATTTTAGTGACATATTCACATTTATTTGGACTTCTGTTTGTTGTTGTTGACGGATTGCCACGAGTTGATGCGGGCATGTTGCCCTTTGACTCATAAGATGTGGCGGGTCGTAATGGCTTTCTTGACATTCCCGACTCTTACTGGAGAGGTTGGAGTTCGTCTATCCCAGGCTCTGCTGGTAAACTACTAGTCAGGGGGCCTCGGTAGCCAAGTTGGGAAAACCACCCGCCTGGACTACCGACGTTCGGACAACCCGTGTTCGATTCCTGCTGGGAGCAGTGTGAATTGTACTCTTGGTTGGAAAAAAAAAATACCCCCACGGTCGACCCCAGCCGTTGGCAGAAATGGGTACCAGGGTATTACTCTGGGAAGGTGAGGAATGTCGCTTCGCATCTGAGTTTCGATGCTTGAGGCGGCACTATACAGAAATCTCCGAACATTTCTGGATAGGCGGCCGAGCACATATAGGCGGAAACGTGCGTGCTAAGACGCCGGTTCAAGTCTCGTACTTTACCTTTACTACTAGTCCAGCCCAGAGGTACTGCAATACTGGGTCCTCTATATCAGTAACAGATTCCACTACAGGGAACACGGCGATCCTAGCTTCTGTTCGCCAGTCTGTTTTGACCCAGGCAGTTACCAGGGAAGACCACGAGGAGGTAGAACTGCTAGGTCTTGATCAGCTGATGGTGCGCCGAACCTGCTATTGCGACAGCAGATCGCAGACGCTTCTGCTCTCCCTAACTTCTGTTTGATCAACATGGGACCAAAGACAAAAATCGGATGCACTGGGCCACTGGCGCAGAACACAGTGCGACGTTCTAACATGTACTTAGTCAAAGTGGATCTAACGGACTTTAATTACACTGAAACAGCTGCCTTCATAAGAGAGTCCGGAATCCTACTCTGAATGAGCCATGCTCGCAGCAGAAGAAGAAGACAATTTATTTGAAATTAATATGTATAGAAGAATGGAAAGAATTGAATGAAAAGAAAAGAAGAAAAAATGATTATGGTTATGGTTAGTCGAAGGCCCCGGTATCACTACAAACGAGTTAAAATCTATAATTGCTCACCGCCCGTGCCAATGGAATCATCCGGATTAAAACTCATCTTGTTGAAGGATTCAAACAAGGAAAGGCAGCTGCAGTCCCCATCATAGCAGCTACAGCACACGCCAAAAGACATAAGGTCAAGCGGCACCGAAAGTGAACGCAGCTGAACTGTCCATCATACAATATCATCATTCGTTGTAAGCAATCGGAATATTGAAACATGATCCGAATGAAATACCCAACTCAGGAACACATGATAAAGTCTTTAAACAACTAAAAATGAAAAGAGAATTACTAAACACAATTCAAACGACAAATTAGATTTTCGGGCTATGTTAAAAGACAAAACAAATGACGAGATTTGATAAAATATCTTTAAAAGAATTGAAAACTGCTAGAACAAAAAAATCAGATAAGAGGGAGTATCTTGGTCTACGCCCTATGGGCCGGCTACGGCTCGAAAGGTCAATAGATAGATAGATAAAAGACAAAACAGCCTACTAAATGTAATCCTGGAAGGGAAAACAAGGTAAAGGAAGCAGAGGAAGACCAAGACTAAAATTGACGAGTAACATCAAAAGATGGACATGTCAGCTTATGACAACCTGCACTATCAAAGCAGGAGACAGAGCAGAATGGCGCCCACGTCATCTCCACACGTGTCCCACGATTCGTGACTGTCATTTTCTAATTTGTTTCATAATCTTCATTTTTCACATTTTCAATTTCATCTTTAACATTTGTTCACGTTTTCACAGTGACTTTCTTTCACATTTTATTATTTTCTTCATTTTCACATTTTCATATTTTCTTAATTTTCATATTTTTCTTCTCTATGGTAGCCAACCTAGGATGCGGCACTCAATGATGGTGATTGAAATTTATGTTTTTGCCTCAAGCTTTGCCTGAAACTATGTGGCATTTTATAAGTTGATTACCTTTTCTTTATCACTTCTTTTGACTTACTCTGAAGCCATGTAGTAGTAGCCTCCGTCAGTCATAGTTGACTATGGATTTTTCCACGCCCCTAGAAATGTTATTTTTTCTTTTCTTTTCTTTCGTCGTGTATTATCTTTTTCTATGAATCCGTCTGCTTCTTGTTTGAGGTTATTGAGTTATTAGCGGGTCATCATCATTGCACTCCGAACATGTCCATAGGTGCTCAGATCCCCTCCTCAGCAAGTCTCACAGTGTCCAGCGACCGACGACTCCAGTTCTATGTTGGTTGATAAGTCTTCTTACACGGCCACCAAGTTTCTCATTTCTGGCTGTGCCCATCTTAACTCCCATTTCCATCATCCGAAGAAGTGACATGGATCTGTGTTTGTCGAAGTCCTGTGCTCTTCCCACATCTCGGAGGGCATTGATGATGTCCGCTCGATCCATTAGTTGCCCGTCCTCAACGACAGCGCAGCTAGCCAACCTGTCCGCTCTTTCATTTCCCCGCACTCCCGCATGTCCAGGGACATAGACAAAGGTGACCTTACATATTTTGGATTTCTGCAACGACTCTACCCATTGCATGCGTACAGAGCCCGCCTCCACTTTTTTTATCATGCTCATCATTATTTGAGGTGAACCTTTAGAGTGTGTAAATCCATAGATCGTGGTCTGCAGATATGTCTTCACATGCTGCAGGGTTTATGTTCGGAGAAGCCATGTGTAGATATAGCTTAATGCTGGTTGTACCATCGTCATCTTTAGAAGTAACAACTGTGGGCTAAAAGGGGAAGCTGGGAAAAGCTCTTAACTAGTGTTATGATTTCAGCTTTGTGAGCATGGACTATTGTGGAAACTACACCAGCCGTCTATAGATGAGAACGTCACGTTAGTTTGGATGTTTTGAGGTTTTTCTTTCAGTCCCGAGTCGGACTTAAATAGAAGGTGATGGTAATACAAAGATTTGTGCACTTAGGCAACCAGCACTTGGGCAACCAGCACTTGGACAACCAGCACTTGGGCAACCAGCACTTGGGCAACCAGCACTTGGACAACCAGCACTTGGACAACCAGCACTTGGACAACCACCACATGGACAACTACCACATGGACAACCACCACATGGACAACCACAACATGGACAACTACAACATGGACAACCACCACATGGACAACCACCACATGGACAACTACAACATGGACAACCACCACATGGACAACCACCACATGGACAACCACCAAATGGACAACCACCACATGGACAACTACAACATGGACAACCACCACATGGACAACCACCACATGGACAACCAGCACTTGGACAACCACCACATGGACAGCCACAACTTGGACAACTACAACATGGACAACCACCACATGGACAACCACCACATGGACAACCACCACATGGACAACCACCACATGGACAACCACCACATGGGCAACCAGCACTTGGACAACCACCACATGGACAGCCACAACTTGGACAACCACCACATGGACAACCACCACATGGACAACCACCACATGGACAACCACCACATGGACAACCACCACATGGACAACCACCACTTGGACAACTGCAACATGGACAACCACCACATGGACAACCACCACTTGGACAACCACCACTTGGACAACCACCACTTGGACAACTACCACATGGACAACTACAACTTGGACAACCACCACTTGGACAACCACCACATGGACAACCACCACATGGACAACCACCACATGGACAACCACCACTTGGACAACCACCACTTGGACAACCACCACATGGACAACCAGCACTTGGACAACCAGCACTTGGACAACCACCACATGGACACCCACCACATGGACAACCACCACATGGACACCCACCACATGGACAACCAGCACTTGGACAACCAGCACTTGGACAACCAGCACTTGGGTAACCACCACATGGACACCCACCACATGGACACCCACCACATGGACAACCAGCACTTGGACAACCAGCACTTGGACACCCACCACATGGACACCCACCACATGGACACCCACCACATGGACAACCAGCACTTGGACAACCAGCACTTGGACAACCAGCACTTGGGTAACCACCACATGGACAACCAGCACTTGGACAATCACCACATGGACAATCACCACATGGACAACTACAACTTGGACAACCAGCACTTGGACAACCAGCACTTGGGTAACCACCACATGGACACCCACCACATGGACATCTACAACTTGGACAACCAGCACATGGACAACCAGCACTTGGACAACCACCACATGGACAACCACCACATGGACAACTACAACTTGGACAACCAGCACATGGACAACCACCACATGGACAACTACAACTTGGACAACCAGCACATGGACACCCACAACATGGACAACCACCACATGGACAACCACCACATGGACAACCACAACATGGACAACTACAACATGGACAACCACCACATGGACAACCACCACATGGACAACTACAACATGGACAACCACCACATGGACAACCACCACATGGACAACCACCACATGGACAACCACCAAATGGACAACCACCACATGGACAACTACAACATGGACAACCACCACATGGACAACCACCACATGGACAACCAGCACTTGGACAACCACCACATGGACAGCCACAACTTGGACAACTACAACATGGACAACCACCACATGGACAACCACCACATGGACAACCACCACATGGACAACTACAACATGGACAACCACCACTTGGACAACCACCACATGGACAACCAGCACTTGGACAACCACCACATGGACAGCCACAACTTGGACAACCACCACATGGACAACCACCACATGGACAACCACCACATGGACAACCACCACATGGACAACCACCACATGGACAACCACCACTTGGACAACTGCAACATGGACAACCACCACATGGACAACCACCACTTGGACAACCACCACTTGGACAACCACCACTTGGACAACTACCACATGGACAACTACAACTTGGACAACCACCACTTGGACAACCACCACATGGACAACCACCACATGGACAACCACCACATGGACAACCACCACTTGGACAACCACCACTTGGACAACCACCACATGGACAACCAGCACTTGGACAACCAGCACTTGGACAACCACCACATGGACACCCACCACATGGACAACCACCACATGGACACCCACCACATGGACAACCAGCACTTGGACAACCAGCACTTGGACAACCAGCACTTGGGTAACCACCACATGGACACCCACCACATGGACACCCACCACATGGACAACCAGCACTTGGACAACCAGCACTTGGACACCCACCACATGGACACCCACCACATGGACACCCACCACATGGACAACCAGCACTTGGACAACCAGCACTTGGACAACCAGCACTTGGGTAACCACCACATGGACAACCAGCACTTGGACAATCACCACATGGACAATCACCACATGGACAACTACAACTTGGACAACCAGCACTTGGACAACCAGCACTTGGGTAACCACCACATGGACACCCACCACATGGACATCTACAACTTGGACAACCAGCACATGGACAACCAGCACTTGGACAACCACCACATGGACAACCACCACATGGACAACTACAACTTGGACAACCAGCACATGGACAACCACCACATGGACAACTACAACTTGGACAACCAGCACATGGACACCCACAACATGGACAACCACCACATGGACAACCACCACATGGACAACCAACATGTTTAGTCCTGACAACCCCATGATATGTTAAACCGACATGGTGATGGAATGCAACATTTTCTTACTCCTCTTTTTTTACATTCATTATCATCATGTGCCATATCGGTTGGTGTAGGCGATCATGTCCCTCCACAATCTTCTATCTAAAGTGCATCGTATCAGTTCTGCTGTTGATCGTTTTCCATGCTATGACACCAATCTATCAAGCTCTCTTTGTCGTCCGCGATCTCTCTTTCCTTTTATTTTGCCAGTTGTAACCAAGTATTCAAACTTTCCTCTTCCCATGATGTGCCTGAAAATGTTGATTGTTTCTTTTTGTTTTTTAGGAGCTGCCTTTTTGTGTTGACCTTTTTTGAGAATGTCCTCATTTGTCATTTTAGCTGTCCATGTAACTTTCAGCATTCTTTTGAGAAATCCTATGGCCTCTATTCGTCTTTTCATTTCCTTGTTTACTGTCCATGATTAGCTTTCATAGGTCAGGATTGCCTTTATGTAACACCGATGAACTCTCTTTCTCATTTTATTGACATAGCTTTGTTGCATAAGATATTTTTCATTTTCTGAAATGCTATTTTGGCCTGAGCTATTCTGCTTTTTATTTCTGTGGTGCATCTCCCATCTGATGTTATTGTGCCCAAGTATTTGAAACGTTGTACTTCTTTCAGATTTGTCCTGTTTATTTTTATGATTCTTTCTTTGATATAACCATTACTTCTGTTTTCTTACTATTCAGACTGAGACCTTTCTAGTTGCTTTCTTTTACTATTGTGCCTACCATTTCTTGAAGTTCATTCTTTGTTTCCACGACAGAAGAAAGAAACAAAAAACTTTTGACCCAACCTGGATTTGAATCCGCGTCCCTCCTGCATGAGGGCATAGATCAGACGGAATTTCTTGGCAAGCTTGTCTTATGACAAGGTGCTGTGTCGGAGAGTACAAGTTGAATAGTAGTCCAGACTGCACAAATATGTTCATGGATCTTACGTTGTGGTATTTCCATTTGGCTCAGTGTTTAACTCGCATACCAGTAGCATTTAATACTTTACGCTTATCTTGCCTCGGTGTGTCCCCAAAATAGTGTTTATTAATTATATTTTTTTCTTCTTCTTCTACCTTTCAGCTCCCTGTGGAGCATAGGTGTTCAACAAGCACATTCCAAGTCGTTCTGTTTCTTGTCATTCTTTACTACCAAGCCACTCAACTCTAACTACGAAGCCACTCAACTCTAACTACCAAGCCACTCAACCCTAACTACCAAGCCACTCAACTCTAACTACCAAGCCACTCAACTCTAACTACCAAGCCACTCAATTCTAACTACCAAGCCACTCAATTCTAACTACCAAGCCACTCAATTCTAACTACCAAGCCACTCAACTCTAACTACCAAGCCACTCAACTCTAACTACCAAGCCACTCAACTCTAACTACCAAGCCACTCAACTCTAACTACCAAGCCACTCAACTCTAACTAACAAGCCACTCAACTCTAACTAACAAGCCACTCAACTCTAACTACCAAGCCACTCAACTCTAACTAACAAGCCACTCAACTCTAACTACCAAGCCACTCAGCTCTAACTATCAATCCACCCAACCTACTCCGTCTAACCACCCATACTACCAACCCACATCACTTACATTCTCAAAATCCCGCTATTTTGTGGATAATTCGTAAAAAATAATTCCCATAACTTTTAAAAATATTTTGGCGTCACTAGAAATATCAAGTAATTTAATTGGCGTCAGCCTTTTCTTGTTCACTAGAAAGACTCTTTTTGCAGTTAAAATTCTTCTCCCTTTTGTGAAGCTGTTAACAGAACCATATTGGAAGCAAATTAACGATTCCTAAATTGTTGACTGTCATGAATGCGTTAAATCCGATCTCATAAACATACACCCATATCCCGTTAGAAAAATACGAGTGCGCATACTTGAGATATTTCTGCTTAAATTGTCTTATAAACATAATTAAAAGTTGGCACTAGTGGCAAATGTTGGAGTCAGAGGCGGCACTATGTCTTATAATTTCTTCGGTGCACCCCCCTATCTCCCAGTAAATTGGGGGGGGGGGAATATATATATATATATATATATATATATATATATATATATATATATATATATATATATATATAAATGTTATGTAGAACCAGTTTTAACATATGGATGCAAATCATGGACAATAGGACAACAGACAAGAAAATCACTGGAGTATGTAGAAATGTGGTTTTACAGAAGAATGTTGAGAATACTATGGACAGCCAAGAAGAGTAATGAAAATGTTCTGAGAGAGGTCAAAGCAAAAAGAGAGCTAATTTCCAATATTAGGAAGAAACAATCATCATTTTTTTGCCATGTAATGAGAAGAGAACAGCTGGAATATATTGTAACAACTGGAAAAATTGAGGGACGAAGGGATAGAGGGAAGCAAAGAGAAAAAAATACCAGACAGCTTTAGAGAATGGCTTGGCATAAGGTCAACAACAGAAATGATAAATAACTGTCGAGATCGAAAGTTGTGGAGAGACATGATCACCTACGCCAGCAGGCCCGTTACTTGATGATGATGATGCTGATAGTATAAATATTGTATGGCGAACTTAAGGACGGAAAGAGACCAAATGGCAGACCAGTGCTGAGATGTAAGGATGTTTGCAGGGCTTCCTTGGGGGAATTCTCTATCAGTAAAAGAAACTGGTAAAATGTGGCTGCGGATCGTAGCACATGGAGAGCAAACATAAAAAATGGCACAGGAAATTCCGAGACAGTGCTGATGTCAAATTCAGAAAACATAAGGCGCATGAGAAAGGAGTCAAGGCTGGTTAACGCGGATACAATATACAATATATATATATATATATATATATATATGGCCTTTGGCGTCTTGACAGACGGTTGGTAGCAAGCAATCATGAGTCAGTAGTTTGGTAAAGCATTGGTGTCTCATACTGGGTGCTGCTTTAGTGAATATCTTCTCTCGTAGCTGAATTTGCTAATCTGGGCAGACAGATCCGTCCATAGAACGAGCAAGGTGTATTTGCGGTACTTGATGATGATGATAACCAGCAGAACGCCAGGTCGCCTTTATGGCGTTCTGCTGGTTATCGTCATCATCATGTGCCATACCGGTTGGAGTAAACGATCATGTCCTTCCACAATCTTCTATCTACAGTGCATCGTATTATTTCTGTTGTTGATTGTTTTCCATGCCATGACACCAAGCGATTACGAAACGATAGTATCTTCTCTCTTTGTCGTCCGTGATCTCCCTTTCCTTTTATTTTGCCAGTTGGAACCAAGTATGCCAACTTTCATCTTCTCATTATGGGACTTCCGTTTCTAAGATGGCGGATCTAGTCCACGTTCTCTCGATCGCTGCAAAAAGTGCATTCGATGTTTGATTAATTTCAGTTCTCCATCGCACTCCTATGCGTTAAAGTCAAGATAATGATCTACTTATTAGATCTGCGCTGATAAAACAACGTCGTAAGCCGGCGATATTCCATCTTCAACAAATCAAGTGTTGTGAATGCGACCTTCCATCGTCTAGGCTTGTTCTGAACTTTACGTCACATTGGTGCTGTTCATGACCGTTGTTGGATTTGCTGGACGCAAGTTATTTCCATGTTACTTATTACTGTGAAATGCGCAGTTTTATCTATTTAGGGAATTTGCACCGTGTTCCGTTCGTCGTAGGCTACATTCACTAGAGTAATCAAGAATCTGAAGGGCGCGTCATTGCTGTGCTTGCGCCATTGTTATGTGTAACATCATCAAGCGCTACACATTTTTAAAGAAATATGATGATGGGAGAACGTGAACTTCTGGTATATGGTGGATAAGAGGCAGGAATCATTGCGGGCTGTGCATGAAAAATGTTCCTTGTTGCAGTTTCCTCATATTCCAAGTCCAAGACTGGTTGGTCTCGTGGCAGGACGCCGGCCTCGGGACAGAGAGGTTGTGGGTTCAAATCTCGGCTCCACCGGTTGGTATTTTTATTTATGATTTCTCTCTGCAACAACCACCCCTGGTCTCAGCAGCGAGGCCCGGCTTGAAACGTCAGTTACTCATCGACGGAAAAAAAACACGAGTACCTCCGAAGTCGGAGTTATCTGCCTGTGCGGCGACGGACCCCTGTGCTCACCGCAGCCAGGAAAAAATGGATTAACACGCAAAATTCAGTTCCTAGTCTCTAGGGACTTCGTCGGAGTTGAAAGCTGGCGAACGCAGCAACAAAATCATCTTCTCATTATGTGTCTGAAAAATATCGATTTCGGTTCTTTCTGATGTTTTTTATTATCTCCGTTTTGTGTTGGCCTCTGAGAATTTCATCGTTGGTCTTTTCAACTGTCCAGGGGACACTCATTCTTCTGAGAAATCCAATGTCTGTAGTCTCTAATTATCTTTTCCTATGTATATGTTTACTGTCCACGATTCGCTTCCATATATCAAACCTATGATAGGTTCAGTTCAATAAAAATAATAATCATCAAGTACCATGCCTGCTGGCGTAGGTGATCATGTCTCTCCGCAATTCTTGATCTCGACAGTTATTTATTATTTCTACTGTTGACCTTCTGCCTAGCCATTCTCTTAAGCTGTCTGGTACCTTTTCTCTTTGCTTCCCTCTATCTCTTCGTCCCTTAAGTTAAATAATCTACGTATTAAACAAAAATAGTTGCTGATGGCCAGTGTGAAATCCTAGACCATAGTACACGCCACTGGGTTTTGACGTCTATTCTTAACTTCTTGTATATGTCAACAGGTTTGTCACTGCCCAGTATTCACACTCCGGCATAAATGAGCTATGCAGAACCTTCTATCCTGGTGCGCATGGTATCACGTTTATGTGGTTATCGGTGCGTAAAGCGTATGGGATTATGACGTAAATGTTTACGAAATTTACGCTTGTGAGCGCCAGGAAATTAGCGTAAAGAATTAAGGCGGGGCTACATAAGACGACGGTTCTCATCCTGTGATAGTTCGTGTGCCCCCCGCTGTGTTTCAAGTAGTTTGTTTATGTCTAATTTATGTGAGACCTTTCGACACACATTCCCCATCTTCTCCTATAGTGAAAAATTAGTCAAGTGCACCAGCCACGCCAAGTGGCGTATAGGGAATATGGTGTTATATAGTGACCATACATATACCAGACCTTCGGCACACGATTTTTGGGGTACTGTGGTCGGTATTACGCCCGTGCCGCTTTACTTTCCCAGAAAAAAAACTCGGTACCCAATAAAGGTTGGGTGAACCTGGAAGCCGTTGGTTGGGATCAAACCCTACCTCTTGTCCTTTGTAGTCCATTTCACTAACCACTGAGCTGTCGCGGCTCCCAATCTTCTCCTATGTTTGTTGAATAATATATGTGTTTATCATTATAGACTATTCTTTCTTTTTTTCTTCTTTCTGTCGTTTACTCGATGTCTACTGAAAGAATTGACAGACCTCTTCGTTATCTCTCCTTCAAAGGGCATTAACTGGGCGTAGGTGCGCATGGTAAAAGACACAACAGCCTACTAAAAGTAATATTGGAAGGGAAAATACAAGGCAAAAGAGGCAGACCAAGACTAACATGAACGAGTAACATCAAAAGATGGACAAGCCAATCTATGACAACCTGTACCATCAAAGCAAGAGGCAGAGTGGAATGGCGATCCATGGTAGCCAACCTTCGATGCGGAGACGGCACTCAATGATGATGATGATGATTGCTTACGATGAATGATGATATCGTTTCACGGGGAACGGCTGTGTTCACTTTCTGTGCGGTTTCGCCTTATGTCTTTTAGTGTTTGCTGAGACTGCTATGATGGGGACTGCAGCTAACTTTCTTTGTTTGGGAGATGAGATAGTAATTCGGATGATTCCACTGGCACGGGCCAGTAACCGTAACTATAGCTATAAGAACAGCGATATGGGCTCACGGGCTGCTCTGCCATTTTGTGATAAAGACACATCAGAGCAACTGATGTTCTACTGGTAACGTTTTAATGCATAACACCTCATTTGTTTTTTTTTTACAGTAGAACATCTATTGGGTTATAATGTTGCATGATGTCAAATCTGACCAGCCATGGCTGAGGTCGTCACAGATAGCGCACGCCAATAATAGATTGTAATAACCTCTACGTAGATGAAATGTGTTAGACAAAGAACAGGAAAAAGCCTGAAAGATAAGATCAGAAATAAAAAAAAACTGAGAAAAAAAAAAGCTAGGAATAACTCTCGCCATAGAATATATAAAGAAACGAAAGATAAAATGGTTTGGCCACGTGACAAGGCAGAAAGATCAAAAGACAACACAATGAGCCTTCAATAAACGTTGCGAGAGGACCAGACCCAAAGGCCGACCACGAAAATGATGGATTAACGGAAGATTGGAAACACTAGAAAACATAACAGCAGCAGAAGCGAACAGAAGAGCAAAAGGTCGCAAATGATATCTCCCCTTCACAATGAAAGGCAAATAAGGAAGGAAAGCAGAAGAGGAAGAATAGATTATTAACCCAAGTGACTGTTGGTTTATCGTCAGCTGTTGGCCCAATTGTTTGTTCTGTCTTCCGGTGTTTTGAACTTCCGGTTATGATCTGGTCTCAAAACTTTGCCAAATTTAATTCTTAAGGAAATCCCAGGTCCATCGCTTCTTCTTCATCTTCTCCTGCGATTTTGTTGTTGTTGCATTCTCCAGCTTTTACCTCTGACGAAGTCCCTAGAGACAAGGAACTGAATTTTGCGCGTTAATCCGTTTTTCCCTGGCAGCCGTGCTCACAGGGGTCCCTCGCCGCACAGGCAGATAACTCCGTCTTCGGAGGTACTCATATTTTTTTCCGTCCATGAGTAATTGTCGTTTCAAGCCGGGCCCCGCTGCTGAGACCAGGGGTGGTTGCCGCAGAGAAAAATCATAAATAAAAATCCCAACTGGTGCAGCCGGGATTTGAACTCACAACCTCTCCGTCTCGAGGCCGGCGTCTTGCCTCGAGACCAAGCAGTCCCCCTTCTCATGTGAATGAATTTTTACGTTTTGACTCACACAAATTAAATTAGACCCCGCCCTGGGAGTCCTGAAAGGCCTTTACCTGTACAGGTCACCTCACGTGGGATCCAAAAAC
The DNA here is from genome assembly GCA_032433765.1 of Megaustenia siamemsis. Classification (NCBI taxonomy): domain Eukaryota; kingdom Metazoa; phylum Mollusca; class Gastropoda; order Stylommatophora; family Ariophantidae; genus Megaustenia; species Megaustenia siamemsis. The sequence continues at coordinate 43,992,697 of JAVIAB010000107.1, read as the reverse complement.
ACCCCGCCCTGCCACCATTCTAGCCACCGCCATCATTCTAATTTAATTCCTTCGGAATTTCCCGCCCATGATTATTTTCACCTCACCGACATCACCCTTACAACATACAACCATTGACTACACCACCCTTGTAACATACAACCCTTGACTACATTCACCCTTACCTACATCACCCTTACAACATACAACCCTTGACTACATTCACCCTTGCCTACATCACCCTTGACTACATCCAACCCTTGACTACATTCACCCTTGACTACATTCAACCCTTGAGTACATTCAACCCTAGACTACATTCAAACCTTGACTACATTCACCCTTGACTACACCACCCTTACAGCTTCCAACCCTTGACTACATTCACCCTTGTCTACATCACCCCTACAGCTTCCAACCATTGACTACATTCACCATTGCCTACACACACCCCTACATCTTCCAGACCGTGACCACATTCACCGTTGCCTACACCACTCTTACAACTTCCAACCCGTGAATACATTCACCCTTGCTTACACCACTCTTACAACTTCAAACCCGTGAATATATTCACCCTTGTCATCACCACCCTTACAGCTTCCAACCCTTGACTACATTCACCATTGCCTACACCACCCTTACAGCTTGCAACCCGTGACTACATTCACCCTTGCCTACACCACTCTTACAATTTCCAACCCGTGAATACATTCACCCTTGCCTACACCACTCTTACAATTTCCAACCCGTGAATACATTCACCCTTGTCAACACCATCCTTACAGCTTCCAACCCTTGACTACACTCACCATCGCCTACACCACCCTGACAGCTTCCAACCCTTGACTAAATTCACACTTGCCTACACCACCCTTACAGCTTCCAACACGTGACTACATTCACCCTTGTCTTCAACACCCTTACAGCTTCCAACCCTTGACTACATTCACCTTTGTCAACACCACCCTTACAGCTTCCAACTCTTGACTAAATTCACCCTTGACTTCAACACCCTTACAGCTTCCAACCCGTGAATATATTCACCCTCGCCTACACCTCTCTTACAACGTACATCACTCTCATACGCGTTTCACCTTCTGCAACTTCTTTTTTATTCTTCTTAATAATCTATTCTTCTTAATCATCTATTCTTCTTAATCATCTATTCTTCTTAATAATTTTTCTTCTTAACCTTTATTCTTCTTAATCATCTATTCTTCTTAATAATTTTTTCTTCTTAATCCTTTATTCTTCTTAATCCTTTATTCTTTTCTTTTTAATCCGCTATTCTTCTTTATCCATTAGTCTTCTTAACCCTATATCCTTCTTAATACTATAATCTTCTTAACCCTATATTCTTCTTAATCCTTTATTCTTCTTAATCCTTTATTTTTCTTAATCATTTTATTTCTTCTCCCTTTTCATGTTCTTTTAGCCAAAAGCAGAACAGACTCACCCAGAAGTAAAGAACAGAACATGTTGGCGGTCAGAAACGACAGATCTCCGACCCTGTTTTGAGTCTGTAGCGGTCACCATCGTCACCTTCCCCTCAGTTAATACTGGTGTAGATGCTCGTTTATCTCACCTCATCTTTCTCTTGGTCTGCCTATGAACCCACATTAAGCATGTCAGCTCTGGTATAGAACTAGGGCACTCTCTCCAGACAGAAAATTTCATCTATTTCAGTCTAATTATGTTTCTATATTCTACTCAAGATAGACAATCTTTCATCATCATTATCATCTGTTTCTTCTATCTGTTCTTCTTTGTCATGAAACTGAAGGGCTGAAACACATGCTTAACGGGGGGTCCTTTCTGATGATCAGATTACCTCCAACTGCTAAGCCCTGTATAAACAGTTTCCTGTTACTTAATTCTAACAAAGATTGACAAAAATAAACCTGCTTAAAAATAAATGTGACATTTCACACAGGATCCGAGTCAGCTTTTATTTTTATAATTAAATTATTTTGGATTGCCGGAATTTTTGACGCCGCACGCTACAGCGAACTCTGTGTATCTCGCTTCAATGTGCTGCATTGTGGAGCCCCCATACGTTTATGGCGTTCGCCAATACAGCGAATCAGATTAAATACACAATACGATTTTTTGTAAATAAATTACTTGTGTTCCAATTTTGGTGCTTACGCCATGAGATTGTTTGAGTCTAAACTTTTTGTCCTGGTTTTAAAACAAAGAAAAGCGAAATATTATAGCTTCTCAACATTCTTGTATGGTGCAACAACATGGGCATTAGGCATCTTTGTCAAGTACCGTGCTTTCTGGCGTAGGCGATCATGTCTGTGTACAACTCTCGGTCTCGACAGTTATTTATCATTTAGTTGTTGACCTTCTGCCAAGCCATTCTCTTAAATTGTCGTTTAACTTTTCTCTTCACTCCAGTCTATCTCTTTGTCCCTCAATTTTCCCAGTTGTCACGATATATTCCAACTGTTCTCTTCTCACTGCATGGCCAAAAATGATGATTATTTCTTACTAATATTGAAAATAAGCTTAATTTTTGCTTTGGCCTCTTTCAGAACGTTTTCATTACTCTTCTTACCTGTCATGGTATCATCAACATTCTTCTATAAAACCACATTTCTACAGACTCCAGTGATTTTCTTGTGGTCTTCTCCAATTATCCATGATTCACATCCATATCTTAAAACTGACTCTACATAACATTTAAGAACTCTTTTTCTTGTTTCTATTGTCAAAAATGGATTGCACAGTATCTTCCTTATTTTATTATTTTTTTTTTTGGAAAGCTGCTTTTGCCTGAACCATTCTCCATCTCACCTCTGTGATGCATCTACCATGTGAGGTTAACAAGGTTCTCAGATATTTAAAATAATTTTGACAGAAAAAAAGAAACAGAAAATTGAAACCTTTGAAATGTAAATTTATAGAAGAATGGGAAGGAAAAAAAATAAATGATGAAGTTTTAAATCAACTAAACATATAAAGAGAACTAATAAGCACAATTGAAACAAGACAAAATTCGATTTTTGTCCCATGTTAAAAGACACAACAGCCTACTAAAAGTAATCCTGGAAGGGGAAAATACAAAGTAAAAGAGGCAGAGGTAGAACAAGACTAACATGGACGAGTAACATCAAAAGATGGACAAACTAGCCTATGACAACCTGCACCACCAAAGCAAGAAACAGTGCAGAATGGGGTTCCATGGTAGCCAACCTTCGTTGCGGAGATGGCACTCGATGATGATCATGATGAACGCCACTTGGCGTGACGGGGGCACTTTACTTTTGTTTATGTCCATATTCCCTGCGAAATAATAATTTAAAAAATTAAATTAATTAAATCAGATTGCATACGGCACATAATGCTAGTTTTAACTGCATCCCGCCAAAACAGGAACGACACCAAAGGGCACATAACCTCGATAGCTTCCTCACAAACCCGCGAAATTTGCTCTCTCACATATCGGCCCCTTCTTTGTTAGCCTGGCCAAATTGCGTTAAGGTCTTCTGCACCTCCAGGTGACCAGATTTTTTTTCAAATATGCCCTTTATGGGTGGTCATCTAACTGCAAGTATTCTCCGGTTAGGAGCACATTGTTTAAAGCGAATGCCACATAATTAATATAAGAATAATCAATATTAAGAAGAAACAAATCATCATTTTTTTGGCCATGTAATGAGAAGGGAGATGTGAATCATGGACAATAGGACAACAGACAAGAAAATCACTGGAGGCTGTAGAAATGTGGTTTTACAGAAGAACGTTGAGAATACCATGGACAGCTAAGAAGAGTAATGAAAATGTTCTGATAGAGGCCAAAGCAAAAAGAGAGCTAATTTCCAATATTAGGAAGAAACAATCATAATTTTTTGGCCATGTAATGAGAAGGGAACAGCTGGAATATATTGTAACAATTGGGAAAATTGAAGGACGAAGAAATAGAGGGAAGCAAAGAGAAAAGTGCTTTGAAATGTAAATTTATAGAAGAATAGGTAGAATTGGATGTGAAAAAAAGAAAACAAACGATGAAGTCAACAACTAAGAGGGAAAAGAGAATTACTAAACAAATGCAATTTTGGGGGCATGTTAAAAGACACAACAGCCTACTAAAAGTAATATTGGAAGGGAAAAGGCAAGGTGGCAGAGGCAGACCAAGACTAATATGGACGAGTAACATCGAGCCAGTCTATGACAGTCTGCACCGTCAAAGAGACAGAGTGGAATGGCGCTCCATGGTAGCCAACCTTCGACGAAGAGAAAAGATAACAGACACCTCAAGAGAATAGCTTGGCAGAAGGTCAACAATGGAATTGATAAATAACTCGAGATCGAAAGTTGTGGAGAGACATGATCACCTACGACAGCAGACATGATACTTGATGATGATGATGATGATATAATATAATTGGGAAGTCAAATCTTCAGATTAAACTATATTTTAGCGCTGGGTGCTCTAGCTTTACACGGTCGGCCTCAGAACAGGAAGTAACTGGGTTCAAAGCCCACCGGAAGCGGAAGTGATTTTCAAAAATAGGAAAAAAATCAATCCGTGGTTTCTTCAAGACGTTACTGTCCCCTGACCTCATGGGTAGTGAGATCAGATGTCTAGCCCTCTCGGATAACGGTAATAAAGAGGAGGTCCCAAGTGCACTCGCACACGTTAAAGAACCATTGCGGTAGCCTAGGTGGGAAAACCACCCGACTGGACTACCGACGTTCGGACAACCCCCGTGTTCGATTCCCGCTGGGAGCAGTGTGAGTTGTACTTGTGGTTGGAAACCAAAAAAAATACCACCACGGTCGACCTAGCCATTGGCAGAAATGGGTACCAGGGTATTACCCTGGGAAGGTGAGGAATGCTGCCTCGCATCGTGAGTTTCGATGCTTGAGGCGACACTATCCAGAAATCTCCGAACATTTCTGGATAGGCGGCCGAGCACATATGGGTGGAAACTCGCGTGCTAAGACGCCGGTTCAAGTCTCGTACTTTACCTTTCCCTTTAGAGTAGGCCATAAATATGTGCCGCTGCCCGGGCAAAATTTTCAGCAGAAACCTGCCAACATCATGGATTCCAGACCGTTCTACGGAGCTCGTGCACGCGGACTAGGATTCTTCGTGGATTTTCTCGAGATTCTCGAAGTACCTATGTGTCCGTCCGGTGTGCGGCGATAATGATCCTAAAACCAACAAATAATGTGGAAGAAAAAAAAAAAAGTAAAGAGTGACGGCAAGTGGCGTATAGGGAATATGGTGTCAGCGACCATAAATTTTACAGAAATCTTTCGTTCGCCTGAAGTATTGTCTATATCTGCAATGTCGTTTCCTGTATGAATTTTACTGTCTTTTGTAATTCTTGCAGTGGCCCATATAGTTTTGTCTGTAGTGTTGTATCTATGGGCCAATGGATTTTCCTCAGTCTACTATATTCAGTGCAGTCTTGAAGTATGTGTTCAGCAGTCTGGGGTGCCTGTCCACATGTACAAGTAGTTGATGTGCCGATCTTGAATTTTGTATACATGTGACTATGGAGTCGATTGTGTCCTATTCTGAGGCGTATAATGATAACTTGTTCATATCTATTCATATTATGAAAGGCATCCTGATTTGGGGCTTGTGGTCCTCTGATTGATTTGATTATCTGTTTCTTATGATGGTATGTAACCGGTGTATCTAGTTGTGTGCCTGTTGAACTTTCCTTTGCCAACTGATCTGCTTTCTCACCTTCAGCACATGATTTTTGGGGTAATGTGGTTGGTATTACGCCCGTGTCGCTTTCCTTTCCCAGAAAATAATCCGGTACCCATTAAAGGCTGGGTGAAATGGAAGCCGTCGGTTGGAATCGAACCTTACTTCTTGTCCTTTGTAGTCCAGTTCACTAACCACTGAGCTATCGCGGCTCCCAGCAAATAATGTACTTTCTTTCAATTGACTAGTTTAGTTTAGTTTAGTTTAGTTTAGTTTAGTTTAGTTTAGTTTAGTTTAGTTTAGTTTAGTTTAGTTTAGTTTAGTTTAGTTTAGTTTAGTTTAGTTTAGTTTAGTTTAGTTTAGTTTAGTTTAGTTTAGTTTAGTTTTAGTTTTAGTTTTTATTAGTTTTTCTGGTTTTTAGTTTTTAGTTTAGTTTAGTAAATCATTTCCTCGTTTGTTTGAATTCGTTCCACGCTATACCAAGTATTTTCCTCAGACATTTTCGAATGCGTTCAACTTTGTTTCTATATCTCTCATTGTTTTCCAGCTCTCACATGCATACGTAAGGGTTGATAGTACATTTGATTTGAATAGTCTAAGTTTTGTGTTTGTGCTGATGAGTTTTAATTTCCACAACTTTTCAAGGCTTCTGAAAGACATTGCTGCTTTAGCTATTCTGATTCTAATTTCTTTACTTGTATCCCCTTCTCGATCAATGTGACTTCCAAGATAGATAAAGTGATCGATCTCTTCCACTTGTTTAATTTGATAAAATACTTCTATAAGGATTGAAAAAAAAACTAAAATAAAAATGTATATAGGAGAACGAGTATCTTGGTCTATGCCCCTACGGCTCGAAAGGTCAATAGATAGAGAGATTGTAAATCATTTCAGGGGAAGAGATATGTTTACAGCACTCGGAAAAATGACAAATAATCAACAAGAGAAAAAAAACAAAGAACAATATATGGACCGAAGCAGGATCGAACCTGTACTTAGCGGCACAGCGCCTTACCACAAAAAGCCAAACGCTAGTGAACACTGCCACTCAGCCTGAGTTTGGCTTCTCGTGGCAAGGCGATGTGCCACTGAGTACGGGTTCGATCCTGTTTCGGTCCATATGATGTTCTTTGCAACACACACCAAAAGACATAAGGCGTATCAGCACCAAAAGTGAACGCAGCTGAACTGTCCTTCGTCGTACGATATCATCATTCATCGTAAGCAATCGGAGTATCGAAACATGATCCGGATGAAAAACACAGCTCTCGGTGTGCACAGAGCACTAAGAACAGTAGCTCTGGCAGCAAGCCGGATTTGGAATATGAGGAAACTGCAACAAGGAACACTTTTTAGACAGAGCCTCAACTGTTCTTGCCGCCTATCCACCATATTGACTAAAGACGTATAGTGATATATCATATAACAATGAGAATCAAGTAATCAATATTGGGGGAGAGGAAGAATTGGAAAAAAACAAAGAAAAAATGGTATGGTAAAAGCTTTACGTGATTGATTTACAACACAAATTTGAACGACGATTCGGCTGAATATACCTTCAGCAGGACAAACAAACAACATGCACACACAGATATGTAAGTAAATAAAACTAATCCTACATAGCTAACTAGTAGTGAAACATCGAATAAATTCAGAGGAAGAGGTATGTTTACAGCACTCGGAAAAAAAGACAAATAATCAACAACAGAAAAAAAAAACAAAGAACAATATATGGACCGAAGCAGGATCGAACCCGTACTCAGTGGCACAGCGCTTTGCCACGAAAAGCCAAAAGCTAGGGAACACTGCCACTCATCTAACAAAAGCTAGGGAACACTGCCACTCATCTAACAAAAGCTAGGGAACACTGCCACTCATCTAACAAAAGCTAGGGAACACTGCCACTCATCTAACAAAAGCTAGGGAACACTGCCACTCATCTAACAAAAGCTAGGGAACACTGCCACTCATCTAACAAAAGCTAGGGAACACTGCCACTCATCTAACATAAGCTAGGGAACACTGCCACTCAGCTAACTAAAGCCTTAAACACAACTCTTCCTCAGTTTCCACAACTATATTCCTAAGTTAGATGAGTGGCAGTGTTCCCTAGCGTTTGGCTTTTCGTGGCAAGGCGCTGTGCCATTGAGTACAGGTTCGATCCTGCTTCGGTCCATATATGTTCTTTGTTTTTTTTTTATTACTGTTGTTGATTATTTGTCATTTTTGCCGAGTACTGTAAACATACCTCTTCCTCTGAATTGATTCGCTGATTATTGTCTCGGAAGTTTCCCTCTATTCCTTTATTATTATTGGTCTCAAGTAATGAAACATCCAAAACGAAATAATCGAAACTGGTTTAAGAAAAGAAAGATTTCTTCCTTGTGTCGTGGACTGCTGCATTTTACTGTCTTTCTTCATAGCTTAGCTATACATCATCTTCTTCTTTTCTCTTTCTCACTGATACCGAAAAGGTGTCGTGGTTTATATCATGTGTCGTTCTTGAACTGCTCGAACTGTCTGAATTAGTGATTTTCCTTTGTTGTTACATGTCTCTGTCACTGCATCTATCCATCTTCTTCTAGGTATTCCTCTTGGTCTTTTTTTATGCATTCTCGAGAAGAACGCCCTAGATGGTGATTGGTGAGGATTCATTCTGACCAGGTGGCCAAACCATTTAAGTACAAATAAATCCGTTCTCTCTCTCTGCGATCAAGACTCAATCAGAGTAGGATTCCAGACTCTCTCATGAAGTCAGCTGTCTGTTTGAGTTATTCGATTGCCCCATAGAGTTTCTCTTCCGGGAAGGTGGGTGTGGACCACATTGCGCTTCTCAGGTCTGTTTACTGGGGGCAATCCTGAAATAAATCCGTTGGAAATCACACAAAAGAACAATTGAATTTCTTTTTACTACGGGCAATGAAGTTCATTGATGAGAGAGGCAAGAGCAGCAGGATTCGGCTCCCTCAATGAGATAGAGCTGCTTGCACAGAACAGAGACAAATGGCGAGATTTGATAAAATATCTTTAAAAGAATTGAAAACTGCTAGAACAAAAATTTAGATAAGAGGAGTATCTTGGTCTACGCCCTATGGACCGACTACGGCTCGAAAGGTCAATAGATAGATAGATAGAATGAAGTTCAGTGAACAACACGTCAATCTATTTTATTTTTAAAATCAACAAAATAATACAGGATTTGAGATTATTCTCTTATATGTCTCCCCTGATCTCTGTCTACAAGATAATCTCTTATTAGAGTGCATCCATTCTCATCCACAGTGAGTATCCATGGATCCAGCGCGAGCCAACATCTTCTTGGGGTAATGGTTGAAGCTACAGCGGTGGACACGATGGGATCTGTTTATGTAGCTGGGACATTTAACGTAAGTCTGTCATTGCTGTCAGTTTGAGTTGTTAACTTATTGTTTAACCTTTTCTTACTGCTTCCTATTCTTTCATCATTCTCCTATTCATCTTCTTCTTTCTTCACCCTCACCCTCCTCGATCGTTCTACTTTCTTCTTCATCCACTATATTTCTTCCTAATTTGTCCTTTTCCCTTTTTAATCTTCTTTCATTTTCTTCCTCATATTTCCTTTTCCTATTTTCTTCATGTTCTTAAATTTTCTTCCTCACTTTTCCTATATTTCTTCATCCTCTTCATTATTCTTTCTCATCCTTACTCTACTTCTCCCTCCTCTTTACTTCCTTTTCCCCATCTTCTTCATTTTCTAGAGCACACATTGCCATCTTAGCAACCCCAAAAAATAGCTATCATTGGCAATGTCTTTCACGCATCTGTACTCAAAACGATATCATATGTTTACGAACTCTGAAGTAATGTGTGTGTCTGTACATTCCCATTAAGGCACGTATCTCCCGTAGGGCTGAATACTTGCCCTCACAATTTATTCCCGAGGTGTGTTCGTAATACAATGCTGTAACAGAAAAGAATTTCGATTGGTAGTTCTAAATAGGGCCTGTTGTGTAATACTCTCAGTTGGCTTCCGCAGTGTGTGTCCTATCCAGTGCCATCATCTTCGTTGTATCTCTTCGTCCATCGGTAATTGACTGGTACTTTCCGGTAATTGACTGGTACTTTCCGGTAATTGACTGGTACTTTCCGGTAATTGACTGGTACTTTCCCACAGTTCTAAGTTAGGGATTTTGTCCTGCCATGTCCATCCTTTTCACATACATGGACCCTTTCTTAATCACATTTAAGAAAGATGAATACATGTGAGATGCGATGCTTGAGAAAAGTAACAAACAACACAAGAAGAGATAGAATACCAGATGAAACCATAAGAAAAATAGTAGGAACAAAACCCTGCCAAAAATATATAGAACAACAACTTAAATGGTTGGGCTACCTGGTCAGAATGAACCCTCACCAATCACCATCAAGGGCGTTCTTCTCGAGAATGCATGGGAAAAGACCAAGAGGAAGACTTAGAAGAAGATGGATAGATGCAGTGACAGAGACATGTAACAACAAAGGAAAATCACTAATTCAGACAATTCGAGCAGCTCAAGAACGACACATGATATAACCACCACACCTTTTAGGTATCAGTGAGGAAGAGAAAAGAAGAAGTCCATACTTTTATTCTACGCATGCATTCATTAATGAAGGTATGATCCTTCATAATTTTTTTGTTGATGCTGTTCTCTATGTTCCACAGCCATATGATAGGACTGGCGTTGAAAATTTATATTTTTTCTATTTAACCTAATTTCTTTGGATTTCTATGTGAATGCTATTGCAATGACGGCTTCTTACTTTTTCTTTCCTTATTTTGGTATCATTCTTTGTTTCTCACTCTTTATCTATATTACTGCCTATATATATCTCATCATCGTCATCATGTGCCATACCGGTTGGCGTAGGCGATCATGTCCCTCCACAATCTTCTATCTACAGTGCATCGTATCAGTTCTCTTGTTGATTGTTTTCCATGCCATGACACCAAGCTATCCAGTATTTTTTCTCTTTGTCGTCCGTGTTCTCTCTTTCCTTTTATTATGCCAGTTGTAACCAAGTATTCCAATTTTCCTCTTCTCATGATGTGCTCAAAACATGTTGACTGTTTCTTTCTGATGTTTTTTAAGAGCTCCCTTTTTTGTGTTGGCCTCTTTGAGAACTTCCTCATTGGTCTTTTTAGCTGTCCAGGGAACTTTCAACATTCTTCTGGGAAATCCCCCATCTCTGTGGCCTCTAACCGTCCTTTCATTTGTTTGTCCACTGTCCATGATTCGCTTCCATAGGTCAGAATTGGTTCTATATAGCACCGATGAACTCTCTTTCTTACTTCTATTGACATAGACTTGTTGCATAAGATATTTTTCATTTTCTGAAATGCTATTTTGGCCTGAGCTATTCTGCTTTTTATTTCTGTGGTGCATCTCCCATCTGATGTTATTATTGTGCCCAAGTATTTGAAACGTTGCACTTGTTTCAGATTTGTCTCGTTTATTTTTATGCTGCAAGATGGTGATGATTGTTTCTTTGCTATGACCAATACTTCTGCTTTCTTACTATTCAGAGTGAGACCTTTTGTGTTGCTCTCTTTTACTATTATGACTATCATTTTTTGTAGCTTATTCTCTTTCTCTGCTATTAAGACTGTGTCATCCGCATATCGCAAGTTATATATCTACCTATCTATCTATCTATCTATTGTCCTTTCTAGCAGAAGACGGCACATAGGGCAGAACCACAATCTCAAAAACAGGAACCTTGCGTGCCAAAATGGCACATATTGCAGAGATCACTGCTTCTAAAATCTATGGTTCTGTTTCCATAACAATGCTTTTTACAATGACAGTTTGTCAAACCATACACACACACACACACACACACACACACACACACATTCATTTAGATATTACGTTTAGTAGAGGTATTTCTCCTAGGTTTATTTGGTTATTGCCATCTGCATTAATTCTCATTATTATTGGTCTGATCACTATTTATTTTCAGTCTGCGATTTGTTGTGTCTCTCACCAAGTATGCTAATTTTATCCTGCATCTGTAGATGATTGTGTGATAGGAGAGCTATCTCATTAGGAAAGTCTAAGTCATGAAGTTGCTTGGTCAGTGGCCACGGGATTGCTTTCTGGTATATTATATAACCACAAGATAATCCATATGGTCATGTCGAAGAAACAATCATCACCATCATGCAGCATACGAATAAACGGGATAAATGTGAAACATGTGCAACGCGTCAAATACTTGGGCACAATAATAACATCAGATGGGAGATGCACTACAGAAATAAAAAGCAGAATATCTCAGGCCAAAATAGCATTTCAGAAAATGAAAAACGACTTATGCAATAAATCTATGTCATAGAAGTGAGAAAGACGAGTTCATCGGTGCTATACAGATCCAATTTTGAACTATGGAAGCGAATCATGGACTGTAGACAAACAGATGAAAGGACGATTAGAGACCACATAGATGGGGGATTTCCCAGAAGAATGTTGAAAATTCCCTTGACAGCTAAAAAGACCAATGAGGAAGTTCTCAAAAAGGCCAACACAAAAAGGGGAGCTCCTAAAAAACATCAGATAGAAACAATCAACATTTCATGGGCACACCCTGAGAAGAGGAAAGTTGGAATACTTGGTTACAACTGGAAAATACAAGGAAAGAGATATCGTGGACGATAAAGCGAGAAGATGCTAGATAACTTTGTATCATAACACAGAAAACAGTCAAACAACAGAATTGACACGACGGACTGTGGATTGATAATTATGGAAGGATATGATCGCCTACGCCAACAGGTATGGCACATGATGATTATAGTAACTCAAGTAATCGTGTCAGACGAATACATTTTCAAGTATTGAGGCAATCGTAACATTTATATTTTCATTTCCAGACGAGCATTGACGGGAGAGTCCAAGACCTAAGAGAGGACAACACGTGTGATACGTCCATCATTGCCCATCGATATCTGATGAAGAAAAACGGCATCAACTTCAAGTGGACCGCCCCGGCTCATGGAGTGGGTTGTGTGCATTTTAAGTAAGTAAGAATCGATCTGCCAATCACATGTCGTAATAATTACTTGACAAAACTGTATATGCCTCTCTGCCTGATCCATTCGTCCTTATGGAAGTCTTACACAGCTGGTTGTTCTCATCACAAAGTGACACATTAGTTCTAACCTTGAAATGTTAAAGCACTTATATGAAGAAATTATGAGCTTATCACACTGACTATACTTTATGAAAGTGGTTTCAATATATGACACCGCACATAACATGTAAAATGTGTAGCTAAAGTATGTATTCATGATTCACGATTGTACAAAGAAAACGGTGGTTTTCTGTTCCCTTCCGTCAGTTTGTTTACGGTTGGCTCCGCTAGCCTTTGATTAAAAAGTCTCACCCACAAGGTAGTGGGGTTGTTTTACTTTAGGGTACCCTCCCTTTGCCTTTTACTCTCCCGAGCTTACCTGCAAGGCAGCAGGGCAACCACAGGTTGTACTGTTTAATGCATACAGTAGCAGGTAAAATTACTTGACCTGACAAAATGAGTTCTTAAATGTTATGTAGAGCCTATCATGAAATATGGATGTGAATCACAGACAATAGGACAACATACAAGAAAATCACTGGAGTCTGTAGAAATGTGGTTTTACAGAAGAATGTTGAGAATACCATGGACAGCTAAGAAGAGTAATGAAAATGTTCTGAAAGAGGTCAAGGCAAAAAGAGAGCTAATTTCCAATATTAGGAAGAAACAATCATTATTTTTAGGCCATGTAATGAGAAGAGAACAACTGGAATATATTGTAACAACTGGGAAAATTGAGGGACGAAGAAATAGAGGGAAGCAACGAGAAAAAATACCCGACAGCTTAAGAGAATGGCTTGGCAGAAGGTCAACAACAGAAATGATAAATAACTGCCGAGATCGAAAGTTGTGGAGAGATATGACCACCTACGCCAGCAGGCCCGGTACTTGATGATGATGATGGTTATTTTGTTTAAACTAAACGCGCGCACATGCACACAACACACGCACGTACATCCACACAGTGCACATACACACACACACAGAGGTAAAAAGGTAAAGTACCCCCGTCACGCCAAGTGGCGTAAAGGGAATATGGTGTTAGGCACATGATTTTTTTGGGGGTAATGTGGTCGGTATTACGCTCGTGCCGCTTCACTTTCCCAGAAAAAAAATCCGGTACCCATTAAAGGCTGGGTGAACTGGAAGCCATCGGTTGGAATCGAACCCTACCTCTTGTCCCTTGTAGTCCAGTTCACTAACTACTGAACTATCGCGGCTCCCAACACACAGAGGTATTTTATTAAAAGCATGAGGTTTGTTGGATGTGATCTATATAACATCGTGCAACGAATCAGTAAAAATGAACAAAAAGGAGAAGAGCACCACCACGTCACGTGACGTATAGGGAATTTGGTGTTAGTGCCCTTGTTTTTTTTTTTTAAAGACCATCGACACATGATATTTGAGGTCATGTGGTCAGTATTACGCCAGTGCCGCTTTTCTTTCCCGGAAAAAAAATCACCTCTGGCGAAGTCCCTAGAGGCTAGGAGCTGAATCTTGCTAATTTATCTATCTTTCGTTCGCCTGAAGTATTGTCTATATCTGCAATGTCGTTTCCTGTATAAATTTTACTGTCTTTTGTAACTCTTGCAGTGGACCATATAGTTTTGTCTGTAGTGTTGTATTTATGGGCCAATGGATTTTCCTAAGTCTACTATATTCAGTGCAGTCTTGAAGTATGTGTTCAGCAGTCTGTCCACATGTACAAGTAGTTGATGTGCCGATCTTGAATTTTGTATACATGTGACTATGGAGTCGATTGTGTCCTGTTCTTAGGCGTATAATGATAACTTGTTCATATCTATTCATATTATGAAAGGCATCCTGATTTGGGGCTTGTGGTCCTCTGATTGATTTGATTATCTGTATCTTATGATGGTATGTAACTGGTGTATCTAGTTGTGTGCCTGTTGAACCTTTCTTTGCCAACTGATCTGCTTTCTCATTTCCTGGTATTCCACAGTGAGACGGGATCCACTGCAGGGCAACCCTGTAGTGCTTGCAGAGTTCAGTCAATAAGGTCTGCAGGTGTGGTAATTTTCTGGATTGTAGTGCCTGGAGTACTGATCTTGCATCTGTCAAAAACACTAAGGCTGTGGGCTAAGATTACTGTTCAGTAGTTTTTCTATTGCTAACTTTATTGCTTGGATGTCTGCATCATAGTTGTGACAATATTTTCCTGTTGCTATTTTATTCATATCCCTAGTGTTATTTGGTTACTCTATATATGCACCTGCTCCCCCGTTCTTTACTGCATTCTGTGCTGATCCATCTGTATACACACGGATCCATAGGTCTTGTGGGTATTCTTCATCCAGGAAACTGAGTTATTGTTTTTCGCTGTAGACTATTCTGTTCCTCTTTGTCAACTAGCGTGTTAATTTGTTTTTTTTCCCTGGCACTTCTGAGGTAGGGTAGTAAAGAGCCCCTGTCACGTCAAGTGGCGTATAAGGAATATGGTGTTTGTGACCATAAATTTTACAGACTTTCAGAACATCATTTTTGGGGTAATGTGGTGGGTATTACGCCCGTGCCGCTTTACTTTCCCAGAAAGAATCCGGTACTTTAAGGCTGGGTTAACCCGGAAGCCGTCGATTGGGATCGAACCCTACCTCTTGTTCTTTGTAGTCGTCTTCCGAGGTACTCATATTTTTCCCGTCGATGAGTAACTGACCTTTCAAGCCGGGCCTCGCTGCTGAGACCAGAGGTATTTGCCGCAGAGAGAATTCATAAATAAAAATTCCAACTGGTGCAGCCGTGAATTTGAACTCAACAACCTCTCTGTCTTGAGACAGGTGTCTTGCCTTGAGACCAACCAGTCACCCCCCTCCCCAGGTATCCATTTAAGGTTGGGTGAACCTGGAAGCCATCGATTAGAACCCAACCCAACTACTTGTCCTTAGTTGCTCAGTTCACTAACCGAGAGCTATTGTGGATCCTACAAATAAATAACGATTACTTTATATTCTCGATAATCGACTTCGCTACTAATTCCTTATTTGATAGTTTATTTAATACTCGATACAATCATGCGTTACTTGATTTGGATCAATACAAAAGTACCGAGCAGTTTTTTTAAGTATTCCCTGGATAATTAGTTTCTCAAGAGTCATATTCTATTTAATATTTCAATCCACTCTGGTGCCATTTTCAATTTATTTTCTACGTTTTCTTGTCTATGTCTAGTCTATGTTTACTCTCATCGTTGATTCTCTAATTAAATTTAATTACAAAATAATTCGAAAATGAACAAAAAAAATCAAGTCCTCAAATAGATTTTTCTTGGTTGACGTAATCTGTAGGCATGAACAATGAGCGAGTTATTTCCTCACAAAAATAAAGCAATTCAGGTGTTAATCTAAGCCTACAGACAACGGAGATATCGGCGTCGACAAAGCAAAAAGGTCGGCCTAAAGTCATTATCGACAACGAAAAACATGAAACTGTAGTTGGTTATTGGTTATTGGTTGGTTATGGAAGGCCCCGGTATCACTGCAAACGAATTAAAATCCATAAATGCTCAACCGCCCGTGCCAGCGGAATCATCCGAATTAATATCTCATCTTCCAAACAAAGAAAGGTAACTGTAGTTCCCATCGCAGCAGTCTCAGCACACGTCATAAGACATAAGGCGAAACCGCGCAGAAAGTGAACACAGCCGACTGTTCCCTGTCATACGATATCATCATTAATCGTAAACAATTGGAATATCGAAACATGATCAAACGGATGAGACACACAGCTCACGGTGTGCACAGAGCACTTAACTCAGTAGCTCCTGCAACAAGCCGGACTTGGAATATGAGGAAACTGCAACAAGGAACACTTTTCAGACATAGCCTGCAATGGTTCCTGCCGCCTATCCACCATATACCGGAAGTTCCTTGAAACTGTAACAAACTATGAATATCTGGGATCTGTAGTAACTAACAATGGAGACTGTCAAAAAGAGATCAAAAGAAGATTAGCAATAGCAACACAAAAAATAAACACTAAATATAATAATATGAACAAAAATAATACGCTAAATAAATAAAAAAAATAAATATATGAAAAACATGTGGCCACAGAGCGTTGCATTCACCACAGCCCGCCTGAAAGAATCTATTTCTAGCCAGATCTCCCACAGAGCGTTGCATTCACCACAGCCCACCTGAAAGAATCTATTTCTAGCCAGATCTCCCGTTTATTTTGATGTCATGCTCAATGTATCATCGATGTCTTGAAACCACCTTCTTCTTGGTCTGCCCCTGATGCGTCGCCCAGTAACCATTACTTCCATTTTTGTTCTGTCCAGACCGTTGTGTCTTTAACGTGATCATAATATTTTCAGTTCCACAGTAAGATATTTTATTAGCCAGTTCTTTTTTATGTTGAAATCTTGTAATCTCTTCATTGTACGGTTTCGTTATCCTAAGGATTTTTCTGCAACATTTTGCCTCTAATGAACCACTTTCCTTCATTTTTGTTTGCAAGATTGTCCATGATTCTCAGCCATGTGTTGCTATCGGGAAGATAAATGTCTTTAGTAATTTTAATTTTACTGCTTTGCTGGTACGGGCTGTTGTGAATGCAACGCTCTGTGGGAGATCTAGCTACAGAAAAAGATTCTTTCAGACGGGCTGTGGTGAATGCAATGTTCTGTGGGAGATCTGGCTAGAGACAGATTCTTTCAGACAGGCTGTGGTGAATGCAACGTTCTGTGGGAGATCTGGCTAGAGACAGATTCTTTCAGACAGGCTGTGGTGAATGCAACGTTCTGTGGGAGATCTGGCTAGAGACAGATTCTTTCATGCGGGCTGTGGTGAATGCAACGTTCTGTGGGAGATCTGGCTAGAGACAGATTCTTTCATGCGGGCTGTGGTTAATGCAACGTTCTGTGGGAGATCTGGCTAGAGACAGATTCTTTCAGACGGGCTGTGGTTAATGCAACGTTCTGTGGGAGATCTGGCTAGAGACAGATTCTTTCAGACGGGCTGGGGTTAATGCAACGTTCTGTGGGAGATCTGGCTAGAGACATATTCTTTCAGACAGGCTGTGGTGAATGCAACGTTCTGTGGGAGATCTGGCTAGAGACAGATTCTTTCATGCGGGCTGTGGTTAATGCAACGTTCTGTGGGAGATCTGGCTAGAGACAGATTCTTTCAGACGGGCTGTGGTTAATGCAACGTTCTGTGGGAGATCTGGCTAGATACAGATTCTTTCAGACGGGCTGTGGTTAATGCAACGTTCTGTGGGAGATCTGGCTAGAGACAGATTCTTTCAGACGGGCTGTGGTTAATGCAACGTTCTGTGGGAGATCTGGCTAGAGACAGATTCTTTCAGACGGGCTGTGGTTAATGCAACGTTCTGTGGGAGATCTGGCTAGAGACAGATTCTTTCAGACGGGCTGTGGTTAATGCAACGTTCTGTGGGAGATCTGGCTAGAGACATATTCTTTCAGACGGGCTGTGGTTAATGCAACGTTCTGTGGGAGATCTGGCTAGAGACAGATTCTTTCAGACAGGCTGTGGTGAATGCAACGTTCTGTGGGAGATCTGGCTAGAGACAGAGATTCTTTCAAATGGGTTGTGGTGAATGCAACGTTCTGTGGGAGATCTGGCTAGAGACAGATTCTTTCAGACGGGCTGTGGTTAATGCAACGTTCTGTGGGAGATCTGGCTAGAGACAGATTCTTTCAGACAGGCTGTGGTTAATGCAACGTTCTGTGGGAGATCTGGCTAGAGACAGATTCTTTCAGACGGGCTGTGGTTAATGCAACGTTCTGTGGGAGATCTGGCTAGAGACAGATTCTTTCAGACGGACTGTGGTTAATGCACCGTTTTGGAATGGAAACGCAACCCGGTGATGATGAGATGAAAAGGTTTGTATAGACTATATTTCAGAAACATAATTAAAGAGATTCCAGAAAGTTAACGGTTGGTATGATAATAACAATCAAAACATTTTTCAACTGGCATGGGCTTAAACGCGTTCTTGTAAACTTTTCTTCCTCTTATGCGATCATGACTCTGTCAGAGTAGGACTCCGGACCCTCTCACGAAGGCAGCTGTCTGTTTAAGTGATTCGGTTGCCCCGTATAGTTTCTCTTCCAGGGAGGTGGGTGTGATCCACATTGTGCTTCTCAGGTCTGTGTACTGGGGGCAATCCTGTAGAACATGTTTTGTTGTCCAGTGTACAGCGGCACTGGCTAGTAGTACCAATTTTGAGTTTGGTGAACTTGTGGTTTCTCATTCTATTGTGGCCCATGTGTAGGCGAAGTATGATGACTTGATCCCTCCTTGATAGTTGGAGGTTCCATCCCTCTCGTTATACTTTGGGTGTTCTCGTTTCCATTTTTCATGATACTGTCCCTTGATGATGGGTATTGCTTCATCGTAGCTAACCAGATGGTTCTCCTGTGGTAATCTCCCTCCATCTTTAGCTAATTTGTCTGCGCGTAAACTTTTCGAACTGAGACTTCCAGAGATATATTTTGAAATGAATTATTGTTGTTTCATTTAGCCAGCTTTATATCTCTAGATAACTCTCTCTCCTTCCTCCCATCCAAGGGAATTAGTTTGTTTTGCGTGCATATAACCTTTTCCTAATTTTTCACATCGTCAGCCTTGTGATCATGTGTCCCACGCCACACAAAAAGATATTCTCAGACTTAAAAGGTGTTTTAATTTCTTATCGTGGAGAATTTTAACGTTTCGGGTAGATTTTTGTCTACACTTTCAGTTTAGCCCGACCATTTCTGGCCTACTCTTTTCGATTTTTAAACTACCAATAGTTCTTAACGTGTGCAGAGTGCTCACGGGACTTCGTTGAGGTTTTTTTTTTACCGTTTTCATAGAAGGATAGATATCGGAGATAAAATTTCTAGATCTTTTCATTCTCCAAGCCTCAACTATAGTCAATTGATCTATCTTTCGTTCGCCTACATTTCTTCGCGTGAGTGCATGGCATCCTGATTGTTGTAGTGCGCCTTTTGGCTGGTTGCCTCCGACTTCAGCACTTAAACTTGCTAGAGCAGACTGTGGTCTTGCTCGCGTGTAGGAAGGCCTGGCCAGGTTTCCAGTGCCTGGTGACTGTTAAGCCCCGTCCCCACAACAAGGAGTTGGCCTTGATGGGGTTGTCAATTGATGATGTTGTGTTTCTCGAATGTTGGCAGTCCATCTTACTCTGGGTCTATCACATGCTCTTTTTCCATCCCCTCTTTTCATATATGTTTTGTATTTTATAAAATGGGGAGCCGCTACAGCTCAGTGGTTAGTGAACTGGACTACAAAGGACAAGAGATCGGATTCGATCCTGATCGACGGCTTCCGAGTTCACCTAGCCTTAAATGGGTACAGAATTTTTTTTTTTCTGGTAAAGTAATGCGGCACGGGCGTAGTACGCACCACATTACCCCAAAAGTCATGTGCTTAAGGTCTATACAAATTATGGTCGTCTGCTGCTTGTTTTACCTTTCAGCTCCCTGTGGAGCACAGGTCTTCAACAAACGCTTTCAGCTGCCTGTGG
The DNA here is from genome assembly GCA_032433765.1 of Megaustenia siamemsis. NCBI lineage: Eukaryota > Metazoa > Mollusca > Gastropoda > Stylommatophora > Ariophantidae > Megaustenia > Megaustenia siamemsis. The sequence goes on along the minus strand of JAVIAB010000107.1, from coordinate 43,972,434 downwards.
AGCATAGGTCTTCAACAAACACTTTCAGCTGCCTGTGGAGCATAGGTCTTCAACAAACACTTTCAGCTGCCTGTGGAGCATAGGTCTTCAACAAACACTTTCAGCTGCCTGTGGAGCATAGGTCTTCAACAAACACTTTCAGCTGCCTGTGGAGCATAGGTCTTCAACAAACACTTTCAGCTGCCTGTGCAGCATAGGTCTTCAACAAACACTTTCAGCTGCCTGTGGAGCATAGGTCTTCAACAAACACTTTCAGCTGCCTGTGGAGCATAGGTCTTCAACAAACACTTTCAGCTGCCTGTGGAGCATAGGTCTTCAACAAACACTTTCAGCTGCCTGTGCAGCATAGGTCTTCAACAAACACTTTCAGCTCCCTGTGGATCATAGGTCTTCAACAAACACTTTCAGCTGCCTGTGGAGCATAGGTCTTCAACAAACACTTTCAGCTGCCTGTGGAGCATAGGTCTTCAACAAACACTGTCAGCTGCCTGTGGGGCATAGGTCTTCAACAAACACTTTCAGCTCCCTGTGGAGCCTAGGTCTTCAAGAAACACTTTCAGCTCCCTATGTAGCTTATGTCTTCAACAAACACTTTCCAATCCGTTCTGTTCTTGCCATTCTTTTAAGATCATTCCATGTCTTCCCCATCATCTTCACCTCTGCTTCCACCTGTCTTCTCCAAGAATATTATGGTCTTCTGCTTTGTCTTTTTCCTTTATGGTTCCAAAAAGGGCATGTTGTGTAATACTATGTTCCTTTCGCAGTGTGTGTCCTATCCAGCGCCATCATCTTCGCTGCATCTCTTTATCCACTGGTATTTAACTGGTACATTTCCATAATTCTATGTTAGTGATTTTGTCCTGTCATTTCCATCCTTTTATTCTGCGTAAGCATCCATTAATGAAAGTCTGTATCTTCATGATTTTCATTTCTGTTCTCCATGTTACGCAACCATATAATATTACTGACTTAACATTGGAGTTGACAATTTTTATTTTTGTATTTAACCAAATTCTACGGACTTCCATATTGTTGTGAGATCAAAAGGTCACTAACACCATATTCCCTATATGCCAGTTGGCGTAACTGGGCTCTTTACTTTACTTTATGATATCGACTCGCTTGGCCTTCTTTCTAGATGATCAACCCGTTTCATTTGTTGTCTCTGCAGGCATTTTCTGTTGTTTGTTCTGTAAAGGGACTTAATCACTAAAAAGCACATCTCTTATGTTTGTTTCCTTCCCTTGGACAGATCTTTCTATTATATAGTGCAGTGAAAGGAAAAATACAAGGTAAAAGAGGCAGAGGCAGACCAAGACTAACATGGACGAGTAACATCAAAAGATGGACAATTCAATCTATGTCAGCCTGCACCCTCAAAGCAAGAAACAGAGTAGAATGGCGATCCATGGTAGCCAACCTTCGTTGCGGAGAAGGCACGCGATGATGATGATGATGATGAGTGCAGTTAGTCCGTAAAGGAGTTACAATACAATCACTCCTCGACACGACACAGTCAGGAGTCTTCTGTACAGGGTACCTAGATCTGGCTCACACGTTGAATCAGTTCGTCTGCACGTCGAGTTCCACCGTGTGACAGTTCTTGTGTTTGTTTGTCTTTTCTGAGCTACTGATTTTACTGCTCTGTGCACACCGTGAGCTGTGTGTTTCATAAGGATCGTGTTTCCATATTCCCATTGCTTACGATGAATGATGATATCGTATGTCGAAGGACAGTTCAGCTGCGTTTACTTTCGGTGCGACTACGCCTTATGTCTTCTAGCGTGTGCTGTAGCTATAATCGAGACTGCAGCTGCCTTTCTTTGTTTGGATCCTTGAATGAGCTGAGATGTTAATTCGGATGATTCCACTGGCACAGGTGGTTGAGCAATTATGGATTTTAATTCGTTTGCAGTGATACCGGGGCCTGCGACTAACTATAACTATAAAGATCAAAGATTGGCAGATCTGAGAGTTTCGGGAGATGCAATATTCAGTCATTTATATTGAAGAACATTAGAGGCATGTGATATGTGGTTTATCAGAAAAATGCTACGAATTTCACGGATGGCAAAAATGACAAATGAAGAATATATAAAACTAGCTGGGATAACAGAAATATAATAAATAATAAGGAAGAGACAATCTACATCTATTGGGCATGCCATGCGAAAACAAAGTATTGAAAATGCTATAACAACAGGCAGAATGAATGAAAAGAAGAGCAGAAGAAAACAAAGATAAATAAATATTGAAAAGCTTATCTAAATGGCATAATAAAAGATCATCATCATCATCATGTGCCGTACCGGTTGGCGTTGGCGATCATGTCCTTCCACAATCTTCTATCTACAGTGCATCGTATCAGTTTTGTTGTTGACTGTTTTCCATGCCATGACACCAAGCTATCCAGTATTTTCTCTATTTGTCGCCCGCGATCTCTCTTTTCTTTTATTTTGCCAGTTGTAACCAAGTATTCCAACTTTCCTCTTCTTATGATGTGTCCAAAAAATGTTGATTGCGTCTTTCTGATGTTTTTAAGAGCTCCCTTTTTGTGTTGGCCTCTTTGAGAACTTACTCATTGGTCTTTTTATCTGTCCAGGGAACTTTCAACATTCTTCTGAGAAATCCCATTTCTGTGGCCTCAAATCGTCTTTTTTTATTTGTTTGTCCATTGTCCATGATTCGCTTCCATAGGTCAGAATTGGTTCTATATAGCATCGATGAACTCTCTTTCTCATTTCTATTGACATAGATTTGTTGCATAAGATATTTTTCATTTTCGGAAATGCTATTTTGGCCTGAGCTATTCTGCTTTTTATTTCTGTGGTGCATCTCCCATCTGATGTTATTTCTGTGGTTCATCTCTCATCTGATGTTATCACCGTGCCAATAAAAGATCACCGACTGAAATTATGACAGGCATGAAGGACCGAGTGATGTGGAGAGATTGTCGCCTAAGCCAATCGACATGGCACCTGATGATTATGATGATGAATATTTAATTGTTATTATGCGATTATGTTTAATTGCAACATTTTTTTACAATTACCAGACACATCTTCCTCTATTTACATTGAATGTAGAAGGTAAGGTAACGGTACAGTATGAGACTTGAACCGGCGTCTTAGCACGCGAGTGTTCACGCCGTATATCCAGACGTGCTCGGAGGCTTCTGGATAGTGTCGCTTCAAGCATCGAAACTCACGATGCGAGGCGGCTTTCCTCACCTTCCCAGAATACTACCTTAGTACCCATTTCTGCCAGCGGCTGGGTCGACCGCGGGGGTATTTTTTTTTTCCAACCACGAGTACAACTCACACTGCATCTAGCGGGGATCGAACACGGGTTGTCCGATCGTCGGTAGCCCAGTCGGGTGGTATTCCCAAATAGACTACCGAGGTCCCCCGTATACTTTGAACATATAAAACGAGAAGTATATGTATATTTTCCTGTGTGTTACCGGGGCCTCATTATGAGGGAAGTAAAGAATAGTAACTCTATGACCTTCCAGACATGTTGTAAGAGGCGGCTAAGGAGGTTGATCGATGGCTTGACATCCTGTGATTGTAAAAAGTATTGTTATGGAAACAGAGCCATAGATTTTAGTAGCAGTGATCTCTGCAATATGTGCCATTTTGGCATGCAAGGTGCAGCCATATTATCTTGAGCTGTTCTTGTTTATATTCTTGCACACCGTTCTACATTCCTGATTGTTACCTCACAACAGCTGGGACATTTCTCGTCCCTCCCATCTCATTAGTTATCACTCCTCAAACACTTTTAACTTCTGTTGCTGTCCCTCCTCCCGTCATCTGTTAGTACTGACTTAACCTAGCCACGCCCATCAAACAAACAAACAAACAAACAAACTAACCAGAAATGACGAAATCATAAAATCGGGAATCTCCGATATTTAATCTTAATGACGTCACAAGGGTGTTCAACTTTTTACAAATTTAGCATCAGCTTTACTTCTAGGATTTTCAAATCTGCGGGAATGGGTGTGAAGACTATGGGGTTAGATGATTAATCTGGTGTAGATACAGCACAATAATACAGAATATGATATATTGAGCTTTGCTACCGACCTCCAGGTTGATAAAGTCTGTCAGTAGTACCCTAACGATAACCATGTTGATAAAGTCTGTCATTAGTACCCAACGATAACCAGGTTGATGAAGTCTGTCAGTAGTACCCCAACGATAACCAGGCTGATGAAGTCTGTCAGTAGTACCCCAACGATAACCAGGTTGATGAAGTCTGTCAGTAGTACCCCAACGATAACCAGGTTGATGAAGTCTGTCAGTAGTACCCCAACGATAACCAGGTTGATGAAGTCTGTCAGTAGTACCCCAACGATAACCAGGTTGATGAAGTCTGTCATTAGTACCCAACGATAACCAGGTTGATGAAGTCTGTCAGTAGTACCCCAGCGACAACCAGGTTGATGAAGTCTGTCAATAGTACCCCAACGATAACCAGGTTTATGAAGTCTGTCAGTAGTACCTCAACGATAACCATGTTGATGAAGTCTGTCATTAGTACCCAACGATAACCAGGTTGATGAAGTCTGTCAGTAGTACCTCAACAACCCCAGGTTGATGAAGTCTGTCAGTAGTACCTCAACCACCCCCAGGTTGATGAAGTCTGTCAGTAGTACCACAGCGACAACCAGGTTGATGAAGTCTGTCAGTAGTACCCCAGCGACAACCAGGTTGATGAAGTCTGTCAGTAGTACCCCAACGATAACCATGTTGATGAAGTATGTCATTAGTACCCAACAATAACCAGGTTGATGAAGTCTGTCAGTAGTACCCCAACGATAACCAGGTTGATGAAGTCTGTCAGTAGTACCCCAACGATAACCAGGTTGATGAAGTCTGTCAGTAGTACCGCAACGATAACCAGGTTGATGAAGTCTGTCAGTAGTACCCAACGATAACTGGGTTGATGAAGTCTGTCATTAGTACCCAACGATAACCAGGTTGATGAAGTCTGTCAGTAGTACCCCATGCGACAACCAGGTTGATGAAGACTGTCAATAGTACCCCAACGATAACCAGGTTGATGAAGTCTGTCAGTAGTACCTCAACGATAACCATGTTGATGAAGTCTGTCATTAGTACCCAACGATAACCAGGTTGATGAAGTCTGTCAATTGTACCTCAACAAACCCCAGGTTGATGAAGTCTGTCAGTAGTACCTCAACCACTCCCAGGTTGATGAAGTCTGTCAGTAGTACCCCAGCGACAACCAGGTTGATGAAGTCTGTCAGTAGTACCCCAGCGACAACCAGGTTGATGAAGTCTGTCAGTAGTACCCCAACGATAACCATGTTGATGAAGTCTGTCATTAGTACCCAACGATAACCAGGTAGATGAAGTCTGTCAGTAGTACCCCAACCACCCCCAGGTTGATGAAGTCTGTCAGTAGTACCCCAACCACCCCCAGGTTGATGAAGTCTGTCAGTAGTACCCCAGCGACAACCAGGTTGATGAAGTCTGTCAATAGTACCCCAGCGACAACCAGGTTGATGAAGTCTGTCAGTAGTACCCCAACCACCCCCAGGTTGATGAAGTCTGTCAGTGGTACCCCAGCGACAACCAGGTTGATGAAGTCTGTCAATAGTACCCCAGCGACAACCAGGTTGATGAAGTCTGTCAGTAGTACCCCAACCACCCCAGGTTGATGAAGTCTGTCAGTAGTACCCCAGCGACAACCAGGTTGATGAAGTCTGTCAATAGTACCCCAACGACAATCAGGTTGATGAAGTCTGTCAGTAGTACCCCAACCACCCCTACGTTGATGAAGTCTGTCAGTAGTACCCCAACCACCCCTAGGTTGATGAAGTCTGTCAGTAGTACCCCAGCGACAACCAGGTTGATGAAGTCTGTCAGTAGTACCCCAACCACCCCTAGGTTGATGAAGTCTGTCAATAGTACCCCAGCGACAACCAGGTTGATGAAGTCTGTCAATAGTACCCCAACCACCCCCAGGTTGATGAAGTCTGTCAATAGTACCTCAACCACCCTCAGGTTGATGAAGTCTGTCAGTAATACCCCAAAGATAACTAGGTTGATGAAGTCTGTCATTAGTACCCAACGTTAACCAGGTTGATGAAGTCTGTCAGTAGTACCCCAACCACCCCAGGTTGATGAAGTCTGTCAATAGTACCCCAACCACCCCCAGTTTGATGAAGTCTGTCAATAGTACCCCAACCACCCCCAGGTTGATGAAGTTTGTCAATAGTACCCCAACCACCCCCAGCTTGATGAAGTCTGTATGTAGTACTCCAACGATAACCAGGTTGATGAAGTCTGTCAATAGTACCCCAACGATAACGAGGTTGATGAAGTCTGTATGTAGTACTCCAACGACAACCAGGTTGATGAAGTCTGTCAATAGTACCCCAACGATAACCAGGTTGATGAAGTCTGTATGTAGTACTCCAACGACAACCAGGTTGATGAAGTCTGTCAGTAGTACTCCAACGACAACCAGGTTGATGAAGTCTGTCAATAGTACCCCAACGATAACCAGGTTGATGAAGTCTGTCAGTAGTACTCCGACGACAACCAGGTTGATGAAGTCTGTCAATAGTACCCCAACGATAACCAGGTTGATGAAGTCTGTCAGTAGTACTCCAACGACAACCAGGTTGATGAAGTCTGTCAATAGTACCCCAACGATAACCAGGTTGATGAAGTCTGTCAGTAGTACTCCAAAGACAACCAGGTTGATGAAGTCTGTCAATAGTACCCAACGATAACCAGGTTGATGAAGTCTTTCTGTAGTACTCCGACGACAACGAGGTTGATGAAGTCTGTCAATAGAACCCCAACAACCCCAGGTTGATGAAGTCTATCAGTAGTACTCCAACGACAACCAGGTTGATGAAGTCTGTCAATAGTACCCCAACGATAACCAGGTTGATGAAGTCTGTCAGTAGTACTCCAACGACAACCAGGTTGATGAAGTCTGTCAATAGAACCCCAACAACCCCCAGGTTGATGAAGTCTATCAATAGAACCCCAACAACCCCCAGGTTGATGAAGTCTATCAATAGAACCCCAACAACCTCCAGGTTGATGAAGTCTATCAATAGAACCCCAACAACCCCCAGGTTGATGAAGTCTATCAATAGAACCCCAACAACCCCCAGGTTGATGAAGTCTATCAATAGAACCCCAACAACCCCCAGGTTGATGAAGTCTATCAATAGAACCCCAACAACCCCCAGGTTGATGAAGTCTATCAATAGAATCCCAAGAACCCCCAGGTTGATGAAGTCTATCAATAGAACCCCAACAACCCCAGGTTGATGAAGTCTATCAATAGAACCCCAACAACCCCCAGGTTGATGAAGTCTATCAATAGAACCCCAGCAACCCCCAGGTTGTTGAAGTCTATCAATAGAACCCCAACAACCCCCTGGTTGATGAAGTCTATCAATAGAACCCCAACAACCCCCAGGTTGATGAAGTCTATCAATAGAACCCCAACAACCCCCTGGTTGATGAAGTCTGTCAATAGAACCCCAACAACCCCCTGGTTGATGAAGTCTATCAATAGAACCCCAACAACCCCCCAGGTTGATGAAGTCTATCAATAGAACCCCAACAACCCCCAGGTTGATGAAGTCTATCAATAGAACCCCAACAACCCCCCAGGTTGATGAAGTCTATCAATAGAACCCCAACAACCCCCTGGTTGATGAAGTCTGTCAATAGAACCCCAACAACCCCCTGGTTGATGAAGTCTGTCAATAGAACCCCAACAACCCCCAGGTTGATGAAGTCTATCAATAGAACCCCAACAACCCCCTGGTTGATGAAGTCTGTCAATAGAACCCCAACAACCCCCAGGTTGATGAAGTCTATCAATAGAACCCCAACAACCCCCAGGTTGATGAAGTCTATAAATAGAACCCCAACAACCCCCTGCTTGATGAAGTCTATCAATAGAACCCCAACAACCCCCTGGTTGATGAAGTCTGTCAATAGAACCCCAACAACCCCCTGGTTGATGAAGTCTATCAATAGAACCCCAACAACCCCCTGGTTGATGAAGTCTATCAATAGAACCCCAACGACCCCCAGGTTGATGAAGTCTATCAATAGAACCCCAACAACCTCCAGGTTGATGAAGTCTATCAATAGAACCCCAACAACCCCCAGGTTGATGAAGTCTATCAATAGAACCCCAACAACCCCCTGGTTGATGAAGTCTATCAATAGAACCCCAATAACCCCCTGCTTGATGAAGTCTATCAATAGAACCCCAACAACCCCCTGGTTGATGAAGTCTATCAATAGAACCCCAACAACCCCCTGGTTGATGAAGTCTGTCAATAGAACCCCAACAAACCCCTGGTTGATGAAGTCTATAAATAGAACCCCAACAACCCCTGGTTGATGAAGTCTATCAATAGAACCCCAACAACCCCCTGGTTGATGAAGTCTATCAATAGAACCCCAACAACCCCCTGGTTGATGAAGTCTATCAATAGAACCCCAACAACCCCCTGGTTGATGAAGTCTATCAATAGAACCCCAACAACCCCCAGGTTGATGAAGTCTGTCAGCGATGCCACAACAACCTTCTGAGTTAAAGGAAGAGAAAGGAAAGTGGGGAAAAAAGGTTCGTAGTTCAAATTTTATTTCCTGCCTACTCCATTCTTGTTATTCCTCTTCTCCTTGTAAGTAAAAAAAAACCGTAAAGTACCCCCGTCCCGCCAAGTGGCGTATCGGGAAATATGGTGTTAGTGACCCTATATTTTACAGACCTTCAGCACATGATTTTTGGGGTAATGTGGTCAGTATTACGCCCGTGCTGCTTTACTTTCCCAGAAAAAAAATCCGGTACCCATTTAAGGCTTGGTGAACCCGGAAGCCGTCGGTTGGGATCGAACCCTACCCCTTGTCCGTGGTAGTCCAGTTCACTAACCACTGAGCTATCGCGGCTCCCACTTCTCCTTGTACCTCTCCCATTTACTCACCAATCGCTGAGAATCTCTTCACAAATCAGATTAAGATGGAACACATGACATGAAATAGTTGAATGCAGCAGTAACTCATAGCTGACTGCTCAAAACTTCATTTATGCATCAGAGCTGGTAAAATCCTTATACCATTCCTCTTTGCGTTTCAGTAAACCTGTTAACTAGGCTGGCGATTGTGTGAGTATGTATCAAAAAGATACAGAATCCCCCTACAGAAAAGACAATCTGCTGCCTTGCAGGAAGATTGGGGACAATCAATGGCTAAGGAAAACAAACCTGAAAAAATGCTGGCTGAAAGCGGATGCACTGGGCCACTGGCGCAGAACACAGTGCAACGTATTAACGGGTGTTCAGTCAGAGTGGATCTGGCAGACTCTAAATGTGACGTTCTGTCTGTGGGGGCGATCAACACACTTAACCTGACAGCTGACTTCATGTGGGAGTCTGGAATCCTACTCTGACTGAGTCCTGATCGCAAAGAGAGAGAGAGAGAGAGAGAGAGAGAGAGAGAGAGAGAGTATCAAAAAGGAAAACGATATTAGAAGTCAAAAATGCCGCAGAGATGTCGAACGTGCGGGACCGAATGACGCAAACATCGCCTCTTGCAGTTATTTTCTTACAGATACTTCAGATGAGTGTCCTCATTTGTGTAATAGTAGCCTCCGTCAGTCATAGTTGACTGTAGTAGCCTCCGTCAGTCATAGTTGACTGTAGTAGCCTTCGTCAGTCATAGTTGACTGTAGTAGCCTCCGTCAGTCATAGTTGACTGTAGTAGCCTCCGTCAGTTATAGTTGACTGTAGTAGCCTCCGTCAGTTATAGTTGACTGTAGTAGCCTCCGTCAGTTATAGTTGACTGTAGTAGCCTCCGTCAGTCATAGTTGACTGTAGTAGCCTCCGTCAGTTATAGTTGACTGTAGTAGCCACCGTCAGTCATAGTTGACTGTAGTAGCCTCCGTCAGTCATAGTTGACTATAGTAACCTCCGTCAGTCATAGTTGACAGTAGTATCCTCCGTCAGTCATAGTTGACAGTAGTATCCTCCGTCAGTCATACTTGACTGTAGTAGCCTCCGTCAGTCATAGTTGACTGTAGTAGCCTCCGTCAGTCATAGTTGACAGTAGTATCCTCCGTCAGTCATACTTGACTGTAGTATTCTCCGTCAGTCATACTTGACTGTAGTATCCTCCGTCAGTCATAGTTGACAGTAGTATCCTCCGTCAGTCATACTTGACTGTAGTATTCTCCGTCAGTCATACTTGACTGTAGTATCCTCCGTCAGTCATAGTTGACTGTAGTAGCCTCCGTCAGTCATAGTTGACTGTAGTAGCCTCCGTCAGTCATATCATTAGACAGCTATCACCACTATTTTCCAACAAGGAAATAACTCTGGAGGCAAATCGGACACTCTACAATACAATCTTCATCCCAACGTTGTGCTACCAATGCCAGACCTGGACCCTAGATGTAAGAACAATAAGAAAAAAAAACATCTACTGAGATTAAATGTGTCAGACGAATGACAGGAAACAGTCTGAGAGATAAGATCAGAAATGAAGAACTGAGAAAAAAAAAGCTAGGAATAGCCCCCGCCATAGAATATATAAAGACACAACAAATAAAATGGTTTGGCTACGTGACAAGGCAGAAAGATCAAAACACAACACGAGCCTTCAAACAAACGTTGTGAGAATACCAGACCCAAGGGTCGACCACGAAAAAGATGGATGGATGGGATATTATAAGCACTAGGAAACATAACAGCAGTAGAAGCGAACAGAAGAGCAAAAGACCGCAAATTATATATCCTCTCGACGCTGAAAGGCAGATGAGGAAGGAAAGAAGAGGACGAAGATTTACGAACATGGCATAACGTCAGAGCGACATTAACTATGTAATTAATCATTTAGAAACTTCTAACTTTTAGCAAACAGTGACGTTGCAATCGCTGTAAGTTCTGACTGTTAATTTACCCCCAGGGTCGTGGGAATATTTAACTTGGTCACCGTTGCTAACTTCTGGTCTGTGTCAACTCACCTTTGCTATGACGCAACCGCTGTGAGAGCAGGCCTATTTGCCCTTAGTGGCGGTGTTTTTGTTTGAGGTCGGTCTTTGTTTTGATAAATTTCCGACGGGCGTCGGAGCAGAATGCCAGCTGGCAACAGGTGTTAGGGTACAGAGATTTCAACCTTTAGCTTGCGGTTCAGCGCTGGGGCTCAAAGTATGAGGTTGAACTAAATAAAAGAGAAAAAAAAATACTTTTCTTCTTTCCTTCCTCATTTGTCAGTCAGCGTCATAGGGAGATGTAGTTTGTGATCTTTTGCTCTTCTGTTGGCCTCTCCTGCTGTTATGTTTCCTAGTGTTTCTAATATTCCTTTAATCCATCTTTTGCTCTTCTGTTGGCCTCTCCTGCTGTTATGTTTCCTAGTGTTTCTAATATTCCTTTAATCCATCTTTTGCTCTTCTGTTGGCCTCTCCTGCTGTTATGTTTCCTAGTGTTTCTAATATTCCTTTAATCCATCTTTTGCTCTTCTGTTGGCCTCTCCTGCTGTTATGTTTCCTAGTGTTTCTAATATTCCTTTAATCCATCTTTTGCTCTTCTGTTGGCCTCTCCTGCTGTTATGTTTCCTATTGTTTCTAATATTCCTTTAATCCATCTTTTTCTCTTCTGTTGGCCTCTCCTGCTGTTATGTTTCCTAGTGTTTCTAATATTCCTTTAATCCATCTCTTGCTCTTCTGTTCGCCTCTCCTGCTGTTATGTTTCCTATTGTTTCTAATATTCCTTTAATCCATCCTTTGCTCTTCTGTTGGCCTCTCCTGCTGTTATGTTTCCTAGTGTTTCTAATATTCCTTTAATCCATCTTTTGCTCTTCTGTTGACCTCTCCTGCTGTTATGTTTCCTAGTGTTTCTAATATTCCTTTAATCCATCTTTTACTCTTCTGTTGGCCTCTCCTGCTGTTATGTTTCCTAGTGTTTCTAATATTCCTTTAATCCATCTTTTGCTCTTCTGTTGGCCTCTCCTGCTGTTATGTTTCCTATTGTTTCTAATATTCCTTTAATCCATCTTTTGCTCTTCTGTTGGCCTCTCCTGCTGTTATGTTTCATAGTGTTTCTAATATTCCTTTAATCCATCTCTTGCTCTTCTGTTCGCCTCTCCTGCTGTTATGTTTCCTATTGTTTCTAATATTCCTTTAATCCATCCTTTGCTCTTCTGTTGGCCTCTCCTGCTGTTATGTTTCCTAGTGTTTCTAATATTCCTTTAATCCATCTTTTGCTCTTCTGTTGACCTCTCCTGCTGTTATGTTTCCTAGTGTTTCTAATATTCCTTTAATCCATCTTTTGCTCTTCTGTTGGCCTCTCCTGCTGTTATGTTTCCTAGTGTTTCTAATATTCCTTTAATCCGTCTTTTGCTCTTCTGTATCATAGGCTGCGATCAGAGCTCGGAAATACATTGTTTATCTGTATTTTTCCTATTCAGACAAGTATCTCCCGGATAGGGTAGAGCTGAATACTTGCGTTGCAGACAAACATTTAGGACCAAACAGCACGAATAGTAGTTTCCAGTGGTCTAGACTGGAGACATATAATAATAAATGAATATTATTATAGTTCGATCCTGCTTCGGACCATATATTGTTCTTTGCTTTTTTTCTTTTGTTGATTATGCTGTAAACATACATCTTTCTCTCTGAATTGATTCGCTCTATATAAATATGGGCGCTAACTCCATATTGCCTATATGGTACCTTTTGTGGTCGGGGAAATTAAAAGAAAAATATATAGAGAAAAATAAACAAAAGAAAGGTATCATGAAAGTTTTACGTAACAAGTGGACAACACACACCAGACCGACGTTTCGGCTCAATAGGCCGTCGGCAGGAATAAACATACAATACAAATATGTATTTAAAATAAAAATAAAAATAATATATATATTTTTTTACATTTTTAAATACATATTTGTATGCAACTTGTATATTTGTTCCTGCTCAAGACCTATTGAACCGAAACGTCGTTCTGGTTCGTGTCGTCCACTTGTTACGTAAAGCTTTAACAATACCGTTTATTTATATATTTTTTTCTGTATATATTTTTTATTCAGTTCTCCTCACAATTAACTTCACCGCAAGTCTCGCATTATGATGCTTTTATGTGCATTTCATTGCCTTGAACCTGGTGTGATAAGGCTTTTCTTTTCTTTTCTTTTTCTTCCTATGTCATTCTTGTGTTTGGACTCTTTTTAGTTCCCTACTCGTGCGGTCTGGAGTCTGTAGAAATGTGGTTTTACAGAAGAATGTTGAGAATACCATGGACAGCTAAGAAGAGTAATGAAGAGGTTCTGAGAGAGGTCAAAGCAATAAGAGAGCTAATTTCCAATATTAGGAAGAAACAATCATAATTTTTTGGCCATGTAATGAGAAGAGAACAGCTGGAATATATTGTAACAACTGGGAAAATAGAGGGACGAAGAGATAGAGGGAGCAAAGAGAAAAGATACCAGACAGCTTAAGAGAATGGCTTGTCAGAAGGTCAACAACAGAAATGATAAATAGCTGCCGAGATCGAAAGTTGTGGAGAGACATGATCACCTACGCCACTAGGCCCGGTACTTGATGATGATGACTCGTGCGGTAGGACTAGACAGTCAGTTTTCTGATTGAGGTTGTGCGCCGATCAGTTTTGGCTTTGGAAGTGATTACTCAAGGAGTTGCAGATATATGGGTCCAGTTGCTGTTTGAATCCACCTCTGTCAGCTACACTTCCGGTGCACAACCAGTCATAGATTGTTGGTAACACTGACGTCACAGCACGCGGGCCGTAACCCATACATCTTCAACCGCTTTCACCAGGGGTTTTCTTTCTTTCTTTTCTATCTTTCGTTTTGCTTCATTCCTTCCTTCCCTCTTTTCTTCCTTATTTCCCTCCTCACACCCTTCCTTCCCCCTTCCCCCATTCCCTCCTTCCTTCCTTCCTTCCTTCCCTCCCTTCGTGCCTTCCATCTTTCCTTCCTTCCTCCCTCCCCTACCTCCTTCCTTCGTTCCCTACTTTCTTCCTTCCCTCCTTCCCCCATCCTTCATTCCTTCCCTACCTCCTTCCTTCCTTCTCTACCGCCTTCCTTCTCTACCGCCTTCCTTCCTTCCCTACTTTCTTCCTTCCCTCCTCCCCCATCCTTCCTTCCTACCTACCTACCTTCCCCCTCCTTCCTTCCTTCCTACATTCCTTCCTACCATCCTTCCTACCCTTTTTTTCGTAACTAGACAGACAAACATGACATTGGAAGCACAAGAGAACATCAACCAATGAGAATAAGATCTCCTCGACGCTGTAAGGGCGAACGAGGAAGAAAACAAGACATGGGAGACGATGCCATTATAGACGTGCATATCAAACACTGCTATCAGTGACATTGATAACAACTATATCAAAACATTCACTGAAATTCTGTCATGAGCGATAATTATACCATTATTTTAGCTGAAAGCAAATTACCGGAAGCAAATCATTCCTGATTTGACGAACTGACATTGACATTATCATATTGATACAACTGTTAGTAGTCACATGGGTACAAATGTTAGTAGTCACATAGGTACAAATGTTAATAGTCACTTAGGTACAAATGTTAGTAGTCACATAGGTACAAATGTTAGTAGTCACATGGGTACAAATGTTAGTAGTCACATGGGTACAACTGTTAGTAGTCAAATGGGTACAAATGTTAGTAGTCACATAGGTACAACTGTTAGTGGTCACATAGGTACAACTGTTAGTAGTCACACTGGTACAACTGTTAGTGGCCACATAGGTACAACTGTTAGTGGCCACATAGGTACAAATGTTAGTAGTCACATATGTACAGCTGTTAGTAGTCACATAGGAACAACTGTTAGTAGTCACATATGTACAACTGTTAGTGGCCACAGAGGTACAACTGTTAGTGGCCACATAGGTACAACTGTTAGTGGCCACATAGGTACAACTGTTAGTGGTCACACAGGTACAGCTGTTAATAGTCAAATAGGTACAAATGTTAGTAGCCACATATGTACAAATGTTAGTAGTCACATATGTACAGCTGTTAGTAGTCACATAGGAACAACTGTTAGTAGTCACATATGTACAACTGTTAGTAGTCACATAGGAACAACTGTTAGTAGTCACATATTTACAACTGTTAGTAGTCACATATGTACAATTGTTAGTGGCCACATAAAAACAACTGTTAGTAGTCACAAATGTACAACTGTTAGTAGTCACATAGAAACAACTGTTAGTAGTCACACAGCTACAACTGTTAGTAGTCGCATATGTACAACTGTTAGTAGTCACATAGAAACAACTGTTAGTAGTCACATAGGTACAACTGTTAGTAGTCATATAGGAACAACTGTTAGTAGTCACATATGTACAACTGTTAGTAGTCACATAGGGATAACTGTTAGTAGTCACATAGAAACAACTGTTAGTAGTCACATATGTACAACTGTTAATAGCCACATAGGGATAACTGTTAGTAGTCACATAGGAACAACTGTTAGTAGTCACATAGTGATAACTGTTAGTAGTCACATAAGAACAACTGTTAGTAGTCACATAGGGATAACTGTTAGTAGTCACATATGTACAACTGTTAGTAGTCACACAGGTACAACTGTTAGTAGTCACATATGTACAACTGTTAGTGGCCACATAGGAACAAATGTTAGTAGTCACATATGTACAACTGTTAGTAGTCACATATGTACAACTGTTAGTAGTCACACAGGAACAACTGTTAGTAGTCACATATGTACAACTGTTAGTAGTCACATATGTACAACTGTTAGAAGTCACATAGGAACAACTGTTAGTAGTCACATATGTACAACTGTTAGTAGTCACATAGATACAACCGTTAGTAGTCACATATGTACAACTGCTAGTGGTCACACAGGTACAACCGTTAGTGGTCAGACAGGTACAACTGCTAGTGGTCACACAGGTACAACTGCTAGTGGTCACACAGGTACAACTGCTAGTGGTCACACAGGTACAACTGCTAGTGGTCACACAGGTACAACTGCTAGTGGTCACACAGGTACAACCGTTAGTGGTCAGACAGGTACAACTGCTAGTAGTCACACAGGTACAACTGCTAGTGGTCACACAGGTACAACCGTTAGTGGTCAGACAGGTACAACTGCTATTGGTCACACAGGTACAACTGTTAGTAATCACTTAGGTACAACTGTTAGTAGTCACACAGGTACAACTGTTAGTAGTCACATAGGTACAACTGTTAGTAGTCACATAGGTACAACTGCTAGTGGTCACACAGGTACAACTGCTAGTGGTCACACAGGTACAACTGCTAGTGGTCAGACAGGTACAACTGCTAGTGGTCACACAGGTACAACTGTTAGTAATCACTTAGGTACAACTGTTAGTAGTCACACAGGTACAACTGTTAGTAGTCACATAGGTACAACTGTTAGTAGTCACATAGGTACAACTGCTAGTGGTCACACAGGTACAACTGCTAGTGGTCACACAGGTACAACTGCTAGTGGTCAGACAGGTACAACTGCTAGTGGTCACACAGGTACAACTGCTAGTGGTCAGACAGGTACAACCGTTAGTGGTCAGACAGGTACAACTGCTAGTGGTCACACAGGTACAACCGTTAGTGGTCAGACAGGTACAACTGCTAGTGGTCACACAGGTACAACTGCTAGTGGTCACACAGGTACAACCGTTAGTGGTCAGACAGGTACAACTGCTAGTGGTCACACAGGTACAACTGCTAGTGGTCACACAGGTACAACCGTTAGTGGTCAGACAGGTACAACTGTTAGTAGTCACACAGGTACAACTGCTAGTGGTCACACAGGTACAACCGTTAGTGGTCAGACAGGTACAACTGCTAGTGGTCACACAGGTACAACTGCTAGTGGTCACACAGGTACAACTGCTAGTGGTCACACAGGTACAACTGCTAGTGGTCACACAGGTACAACTGCTAGTGGTCACACAGGTACAACTGCTAGTGGTCACACAGGTACAACTGCTAGTGGTCACACAGGTACAACTGCTAGTAATCACTTAGGTACAACTGCTAGTGGTCACACCGGTACAACTGTTAGTAGTCACATAGGTACAACTGTTAGTAGTCACATAGGTACAACTGCTAGTAGTCACATAGGTGCAACTGTTAGTAGTCACATAGGTACAACTGTTAGTAGTCACATAGGTACAACTGCTGGTAGTCACATAGGCACAACTGCTAGTAGTCACATAGGCACAACTGCTTGTAGTCACATAGGTACAACTGCTTGTAGTCACGTAGGTACAACTGCTTGTAGTCACGTAGGTACAACTGCTTGTAGTCACATAGGTACAACTGCTTGTAGTCACATAGGTACAACTGCTTGTAGTCACAAAGGTACAAGTGCTAGTAGTCACATACGTACAACTATTAGTAGTCCCATAAATATAACAGTTATTAATCCCTTATATATAACAGTTACTAATCCCTTAGATACAAAAGCTAGTGTTCCCTTAGACACAACAGCTACTATTCCCTTAGATACAACAGCTACAATTCCCTTAGACACAACAGCTA
Organism: Megaustenia siamemsis; assembly: GCA_032433765.1. Taxonomy (NCBI): domain Eukaryota; kingdom Metazoa; phylum Mollusca; class Gastropoda; order Stylommatophora; family Ariophantidae; genus Megaustenia; species Megaustenia siamemsis. The sequence goes on along the minus strand of JAVIAB010000107.1, from coordinate 43,954,831 downwards.
CTATTCCCTTAGATACAACAGCTAGTATTCCCTTAGACACAACAGCTACTTTTCTCTTAGACAGAGCAGCTACTATTCTCTTAGACAGAGCAGCTACTATTTCCTTAGATGCGACAGCTACTAATCCCTTAATATGCGACAATTACTGTTCACTTAGATGCGACAGTTACTATTCCCTTAGATGCGACAGTTATTAATCCCTTATATGCGAAAGTTACTATTCCCTTAGATGCGACAGTTACTATTCCCTTAGATGCGACAGTTACTATTCCCTTAGATGCGACAGCTATTATTCCCTTACATGCGATAGTTACTATTCCCTTAGATGCGACAGTTACTATTCCCTTAGATGCGACAGTTACTATTCCCTTAGATGCGACATTTACTATTCCCTTAGATGCGACAATTACTATTCCCTTAGATGCGATAGTTACTATTCCCTTAGATGCGACAGTTACTATTCCCTTAGATGCGACAGTTACTAATCCCTTAGATGCAACAGTTACTATTCCCTTAGATGCGACAGTTACTAATCCCTTAGATGCGCTAGTTACTATTCCCTTAGATGCGACAGTTACTATTCCCTTCGATGCGACAGTTACTATTCCCTTAGATGCGACAGTTACTATTCCCTTAGATGCGACAGTTACTATCCCCTTAGATGCGACAGTTACTATTCCCTTAGATGCGATAGTTACTATTCCCTTAGATGTAACAGTTACTATTCCCTTAGATGCGACAGTTACTAATCCCTTAGATGCGACAATTACTATTCCCTTAGATGCGACAGTTACTAATCCCTTAGATGCGATAGTTACTATTCCCTTAGATGCGACAGTTACTAATTACTTAGATGGGACAGTTACTATTCCCTTAGATGCGAATTTACTTAGATGGGACAGTTACTATTCTCTTAGATGCGACAGCTACTATTCCCTTAGATGCGGTAATTACTATTCCCTTAGATGCGATAGTTGTTAATCCCTTAGATGCGACAGTTACTAATCCCTTAGATGCTACAGTTACTATTCCCTTTGATGCGACAATTACTATTCCCTTAGATGCGACAGTTACTATTCCCTTAGATGCGACAGATACTAATCCCTTAGATGCGGCAGTTACTAATCCCTTAGATGCGACAGTTACTATTCCCTTAGATGCGACAGTTACTATTCCCTAGATGCGACAGTTACTATTCCCTTAGATGCGACAGTTACTATTCCCTTAGATGCGACAGTTACTATTCCCTTAGATGCGACAGTTACTATTCCCTTAGATGCGACAGTTACTATTCCCTTAGATGCGACAGTTACTATTCCCTTGGATGCGACAGTTACTATTCCCTTAGATGCGACAGTTACTATTCCCTTAGATGCGATAGTTACTATTCCCTTAGATGTAACAGTTACTAATCCCTTAGATGCGACAGTTACTATTCCCTTAGATGCGACAGTTACTAATCCCTTAGATGCGACAGTTACTAATCCCTTAGATGTGACAGTTACTAATCCCTTTGATGCGACAGTTACTAATCCCTTAGATGCGACAGTAACTATTCCCTTTGATATGAATACCAAAAAGACTAAAACTATGATCATAAGCAAGGTCAAAATACTCAAAACCTACAAGTGGATATCAAAATTGAAGGAATAGACCTGGAGACAGTTCGACAGTTCTGAGCTATAACTACCTTGGACATACTATAACCAGTGATGGAAAATGTACAACAGAAATAAACAAAAGAATAGGAATGGCAAAAAGTAATTTTAATGCCATGAAAAATATCTATCTATCTATCTATTGACCTTTCGAGCCGTTGCCGGCTCATAGGGCGTAGACCAAGATACACCTTCTCATATCTGAGTTTTTGTTCTAGAAGTTTTCTTTTAAAGATATTTTATCAAATCTCGCCATTTGTCTCTGTTCTGTGCAAGCAGCTCCATCTCATTGAGGGAGCCGAATCCTGTTGCTCTTGCCTCTCTCATCAATGTTCTTCTCAGTGTCTCCCTGGGTCTTCCTCTTTTTCTCTTACCTGTTGTTTCCCATATGAGGGTCTGCTTTGCTATTCGGTTATTATCTCTTCTCATCACATGTCCAATATATGACCATCATCTTTTCTTTATTACTGAAGATATTAGTGGTTGATTGGCGATTTCTCTAATTTCCTCGTTTGTTTTGAATTCGTTCCACGCTATACCAAGTATTTTCCTTAGACATTTATTTTCGAATGCGTTCAACTTTGTTTCTATATCTCTTGTTGTTTTCCAGCTTTCACAAGCATACGTAAGGGACAAATATATGAAAAATATACTAACATCAAAACAAATAACACCAGGGTTAAAACTAAGAATAGCAAATGTTACATCTTCTCAATATTCCTGTATAGTGCTGAAACATGGACATTAGACCAGAAAACAGAACAGAAAATTGAAGCCTTTGAAATGTGGATCTGTAGAAGAATAGGTAGAATTGGATGGAAAGAAAAGAAAACAAACGATGAAGTTTTAAAACAACTAAAAATGAAAAGAGAACTACTAAACACAATTAGAACAAGACAAATGAAATTTTTGGGGCATGTTAAAGGACAACAGCCTAATAAAAGTAATATTGGAAGGGAAAATACAAGGTAATAGAGGCAGACTAAGACTAACATGAATGAGTAACATCAATAGGTGAACAAGTCCGTCTATGACAACCTGCACCATCAAAGCAAGAGACAGAGCAGGATGGCCATAGTAGCCAGCCTTTGATGCGGAGACTGCACTAGATGATGAGATACAACTTTCTCGTCCCATAGATACATCGGCTAATAAACTTATGTCCCAGGGAAAAAAACGTAACCCTCAAAGACTGTAGGCGCGTAAACTCATTTTATATCTTGGGAAAACCCTCTCTACGGATGGATCAACATCTTACATATGTACAGTACTTTACCCCACCCCAGGGCAGAAGTGTAAACAAACAAAGGTACGGCCAGGTTTTCCAAGTGCCAGCGATCAGTTATGTATATTTACTTGATTATTTGTCCAACGAGGCAAGTAACTTTTAAGCGACTTTTTCCCGCTTCGAATATTACGATATGTTTCCTGTCGAGTGGTTCTCAGAACTTTTTGTGAAATCAGGGCGAACTTATTGGTACACGCCTGCCTATTTTGACACGCTAAGGTGAAATTGAGCGTGTATTTCAGGAATAAAAGGGACTGAAAGGAATGTTGGGCAAGGCGGATCAATCCACCTATAATACAAGATGTCGCAGATGTGAAACATGACTTTAAATGCTTCTGTGGAAAGAAAAATAAAAGAAATATAAGCTGTAAAGATAATATAAGCTGTAAGGGGAATATAAGCTGTAAGGAGAATATTTTTTTTTAAAGTAATGAGCCCCGTCACGCCAAGTGGCGTATAGGAAATATGGTGTTAGTGATCATAATTTTTATAAACTTTCAGTATGTGATTTTTTTGGGGTAACATGGTCGGTATTACGCCCGCGCCGTTTTATTTTCCCAGAAAAAAAAATCGGTACCTATTTAAGGCTGGGTGAACCCGGAAGCAGTTGGTTGGGATCGAACCCGACCTCGTGTCCTTTGTGGTTCAGTTAATTAACCACTGAGCTATTGCGGCTCACAAAGAGAATATAAGCTGTAAGGAGAATAGAAGCTGTAAGGAGAATATAAGCTGTAAGGAGAATATAAGCTGTAAGGAGAATAGAAGCTGTAAGGAGAATATAAGCTGTAAGGAGAATATAAGCTGTATGGAGAATATAAACTGTATGGAGAATATAAGCTGTAAGGAGAATATAAACTGTATGGAGAATATAAGCTGTAAGGAGAATATAAACTGTATGGAGAATATAAGCTGTAAGGAGAATATAAACTGTATGGAGAATATAAGCTGTAAGGAGAATATAAACTGTATGGAGAATATAAGCTGTAAGGAGAATAGAAGCTGTAAGGAGAATATAAACTGTATGGAGAATATAAGCTGTAAGGAGAATATAAACTGTATGGAGAATATAAGCTGTAAGGAGAATATAAACTGTATGGAGAATATAAGCTGTAAGGAGAATATAAACTGTATGGAGAATATAAGCTGTAAGGAGAATATAAACTGTATGGAGAATATAAGCTGTAAGGAGAATAGAAGCTGTAAGGAGAATATAAACTGTATGGAGAATATAAGCTGTAAGGAGAATATAAACTGTATGGAGAATATAAACTGTATGGAGAATATAAGCTGTAAGGAGAATATAAACTGTATGGAGAATATAAGCTGTAAGGAGAATATAAACTGTATGGAGAATATAAGCTGTAAGGAGAATATAAGCTGTAAGGAGAATATAAACTGTATGGAGAATATAAGCTGTAAGGAGAATATAAACTGTATGGGGAATATAAGCTGTAAGGAGAATATAAGCTGTAAGGAGAATAGAAGCTGTATGGGGAATATAAACTGTATGGAGAATATAAACTGTAAGAAGAATAGAAGCTGTATTGAGAATAGAAGCTGTATGGAGAATATAAACTGTAAGAAGAATAGACGCTGTATGGAGAATATAAACTGTATGGAGAATATAAACTGTAAGAAGAATAGACGCTGTATGGAGAATATAAACTGTATGGAGAATATAAACTGTATGGAGAATATAAACTGTATGGAGAATATAAGCTGTAAGGAGAATATAAGCTGTAAGGAGAATATAAACTGTAAGACGAATAGACGCTGTATGGAGAATATAAACTGTATGGAGAATATAAACTGTATGGAGAATATAAACTGTAAGAAGAATAGACGCTGTATGGGGAATATAAGCTGTAAGGAGAATAGAAGCTGTATGGGGAATATAAACTGTAAGAAGAATAGACGCTGTATGGAGAATATAAACTGTATGGAGAATATAAACTGTATGGAGAATATAAACTGTAAGAAGAATAGACGCTGTATGGAGAATATAAACTGTAAGAAGAATAGACGCTGTATGGAGAATATAAACTGTAAGAAGAATAGACGCTGTATGGAGAATATAAACTGTATGGAGAATATAAACTGTATGGAGAATATAAACTGTATGGAGAATATAAACTGTAAGAAGAATAGAAGCTGTATGGGGAATATAAGCTGTAAGGAGAATAGAAGCTGTATGGGGAATATAAGCTGTAAGGAGAATATAAACTGTAAGAAGAATAGAAGCTGTATGGAGAATATAAACTGTATGGAGAATATAAACTGTATGGAGAATATAAACTGTATGTAGAATATAAACTGTATGGAGAATATAAACTGTAAGAAGAATAGAAGCTGTATTGAGAATAGAAGCTGTATGGGGAATATAAGCTGTAAGGGGAATATAAACTGTAAGGAGAATAGAAGCTGTATGGGGAATATAAACTGTAAGAAGAATAGACACTGTATGGAGAATAGAAGCTGTATGGGGAATATAAGCTGTAAGGAGAATATAAACTGTAAGAAGAATAGAAGCTGTATTGAGAATAGAAGCTGTATGGGGAATATAAGCTGTAAGGAGAATATAAACTGTAAGAAGAATAGACGCTGTATGGAGAATATAAACTGTATGGAGAATATAAACTGTATGGAGAATATAAACTGTAAGAAGAATAGAAGCTGTATTGAGAATAGAAGCTGTATGGAGAATATAAACTGTAAGAAGAATAGAAGCTGTATTGAGAATAGAAGCTGTATGGGGAATATAAGCTGTAAGGAGAATATAAACTGTAAGAAGAATAGACGCTGTATGGAGAATATAAACTGTATGGAGAATACAAACTGTATGGAGAATATAAACTGTAAGAAGAATAGAAGCTGTATTGAGAATAGAAGCTGTATGGAGAGTATAAGCTGTAAGGAGAATAGAAGCTGTAAGGAGAATATAAGATGTAAGGAGAATTTAAACTGTAAGGTGAATAGAAGCTGTATGGAGAATATAAACTGTAAGGAGAATAGAAGCTGTATGGAGAATAGAAGCTGTATGGAGAATAGAAGCTGTATGGGGAATATAAGCTGTATGAAGAATATAAGCTGTTAGGAGAATATAAACTAAATGGAGAATATAAGCTGTATGGAGAATATAAACTGTAAGGAGAATAGAAGCTGTATGGGGAATAGAAGCTGTATGGAGAATAGAAGCTGTATGGGGAATATAAGCTGTATGGGGAATATAAGCTGTATGGGGAATATAAGCTGTATGGGGAATAGAAGCTGTATGGAGAATAGAAGCTGTATGGGGAATAGAAGCTGTATGGGGAATAGAAGCTGTATGGGGAATATAAGCTGTATGGGGAATATAAGCTGTATGGGGAATATAAGCTGTATGGGGAATATAAGCTGTATGGGGAATAGAAGCTGTATGGGGAATAGAAGCTGTATGGGGAATAGAAGCTGTATGGGGAATAGAAGCTGTATGGAGAATAGAAGCTGTATGGAGAATAGAAGCTGTATGGGGAATATAAGCTGTATGGGGAATATAAGCTGTAAGGGGAATATAAGCTGTAATGGGAATATAAGCTGTAAGGGGAATATAAGCTGTAAGGGGAATATAAGAAAGATGTTAGGAAAATAGGAGCTGTACGGAAAACATAAAATATATTTTTCTTATTTATCTTATTAGATACTGAAGATATTCTCGTAGTTTAGAGAAAGTGCCTAGTCCTTTCGGATACGGATGATAAATTCTTAGACTGCATTTTCAACTTGAGTTCCTATATGAACACTTGCCAGTTGAAATTCGAACAGTAAAAAAAAAAAAATTAATTAAAAAACCATGAAATTAAACTTACAGATTATATCACAATATGTGGTGATAGTAGTTGTAGTATATCTCCACATATGTCTTCACTTGCAAAAGTATTACACACATCACCAGCGCGCTACAACCTAGAACATTTAATATCATCATTAACATTTATTGGTCGTTCATTTTTTTTACAGTGCTACAGTAATCGAGCACTCAGATGTGTGGTACAAAGATGAGGGTAACCTTCACAAGGTCATCTGCGATGACTGTAAGTATATAAAAATTGTAATGTGTTAATTCTAATATATGTGTATGTGTGTATTCTTCTTCTTTACTTCCCTCTTTGATAGTGTCGAGATTATATATTTTGGGGAGGGCTTTTGCTCTTTTGTTGGCATTTTTATGATGTTATATTTCCTAGTGTTTCTAATATTCCATCAATCCATCTTTTGCTCTTCTGTTGGCCTCTCCTGCTGTTATATTTCCTAATGTTTCTAATATTCCGTCAATCCATCTTTTGCTCTTGTGTTGGCCTCTCCTGCTGTTATATTTCCTAGTGTTTCTAATATTCCATCAATCCATCTTTTGCTCTTCTGTTGACCTCTCCTGCTGTTATATTTCCTAGTGTTTGTAATATGCCATCAATCCATCTTTTCCTCTTCTGTTGGCCTCTCCTGCTGCTATGCCGCCTCGCATAGTGAGTCTCGATGTTTGAAGCGACACGATCTAGAAGCCTCCGAACACTTCTCGATAGTCAGCCGAGCACATGTGGGTGGAAACTCGCGTGCTAAGACGCTGATTCAAGACTCGTATTCGACCTTGACCTTTATCCTAGATGTTCATTTTGGTCGTGTTGATCTGACGGCCTATTTGACCAGAAATATTGTGGAGTCGTATCGGGGTTGCCAGCTTGGCTTTTTAAAAGCCAGATTCCAGAAATGTGGCTTTTATTTCGAGGTGGTTGGCTTATTAATTTTTATTGGCATATTTTACTTATTCCGCCTTTTCTGGGTTTTTTAAAGCGCTAATTGGCTTAAAATCAACATCTTCATCTGGCCACCATGGAGTCGTTCTATCTTTTCTTGAATATCAGCTGTACAGGAACACCAGGGACATCATTTTAGCTACAAGCTTTCATATACCGGTACTCGTGTGACGTATTTGTTGCCCCATACCTACTCTTCGGGAGCCGCGATAGCTCAGTGGTAGGTGAACTGGACTACAAAGGACAAGAGGTAGGGTTCGATCCCAACCGACGGCTTTCGAGTTCATCATCATCATCATCATCATTAAGTTCCTGGCCTGCTGGCGTAGGTGATCATGTCTCTCCACAACTTTCGATCTCGACAGTTATTTATCATTTCTGTTGTTGACCTTCTGCCAAGCCATTCTCTTAAGCTGTCTGGTATCTTTTCTTTTTGCTTCCCTCTATCTCTTCGTCCTTCAATTTTCCCAGTTGTTACAATATATTCCAGCTGTTCTGTTCTCATTACATGGCCAAAAAGTTCACCTAGCCTTTAATGGGTACCGGGTATTTTTTCTGGAAAATTATAGCGGCACGGGCGTAATACCGACCACATTAACCCAGAAATCATGTTCCGAAGGTATGTAAAATGTATGGTCACTAACACCATATTCCCTATACGGCTCTTGGTGTGACGGGGCTCTTTACTTTTTACTTAGCTACTCTCTGGCACGTAATACTGCTACATTAACACGTGACTGCTACTCTTTTTGGTACTGGTCTACTATGGCTGCTATCATGTTCTCCAGCGGATGCGATATGATAACACACCTGCGGGGTCTTGAGTTTCACACCTGGGCCAGGTGCAAAAAAATATAAAGGTGTTAATCTCTCTCTCTCGTATTTTCCTCTTCTCTTTATCTTTCTTCATCATCACCACTAACTCCTATCACTAATACCTCTCACCTGGCTCCATCTCTTCGGTTTTACTCCCTCAACCTCACCTGCGTCTTGTTTATTTCGTTTTTATCGCTCTCCCTCTCATTCTCTATCTTATCATTCATTTATTCATTGACTTTCTTCCTTCTCTCTGTATATCTTACCTCACTTCCTCTCTCTCTCTCTCTGTGTATCTTACCTCACTTCCTCTCTCTCTCTCTGTATCTTACCTCACTTCCTCTCTCTCTCTCTCTCTCTTTCTCTCTGTGTATCTTGCCTCACTTTCTCTCTCTCTTTCACTAGATTTTTCTCCCTTCTCTCTGTATATCTTACCTCAATTCCTCTCTCTCTCTCTCTCTCTGTGTATCTTACCTCACTTCCTCTCGCTCTCTCTGTATCTTACCTCACTTCCTCTCTCTCTCTCTCTCTATCTCTCTCTGAGTATCTTACCTCACTTCCTCTTTCTCTCTTTTTCACTAGATTTTCTCCTTTCTCTCTGTATATCTTACCTCACTTTCTCTCTCTCTCTTTTTTACTAGATTTTTCTTCCTTCTCTCTGTATATCTTACATCACTTTCTCTCTCTCTCTCTTTCACTAGATTTTTCTCCTTTCTCTCTGTATATCTTACCTCACTTTCTGTCTCTCTCTCTATATATCTTACCTCATTTCCTCTCTCTCTTTCACTAGATTTTTCTCCCTTCTCTCTGTATATCTTACATCACTTTCTCTCTCTCTTTCACTAGGTTTTTCTCCTTTCTCTCTGTATATCTTACCTCACTTTCTCTCTCTCTTTCACTAGATTTTTCTCCTTTCTCTCTGTATATCTTACCTCACTTTCTCTCTCTCTCTTTCACTAGATTTTTCTCCCTTCACTCTGTATATCTTACCTCACTTTCTCTCTCTCTCTCTTTTTCACTAGATTTTTCTCCCTTCTCTCTGTGTATCTTTCCTCACTTCCTCTCTCTCTCTTTTTCACTAGATTTTTCTCCCTTCTCTCTGTATATCTTACCTCACTTTCTCTCTCTCTCTCTCTTTCACTAGATTTTTCTCCCTTCTCTCTGCATATCTTACCTCACTTTCTCTCTCTCTCTCTTTCACTAGATTTTTCTTCCTTCTCTCTGTATATCTTACCTCACTTTCTCTCTCTCTCTCTCTTTCACTAGATTTTTCTCTCTTTTCTCTGCATATCTTACCTCACTATCTCTCTCTCTCTCTTTCACTAGATTTTTCTTCCTTCTCTCTGTATATCTTACCTCACTTTCTCTCTCTCTCTTTCACTAGATTTTTCTCTCTTTTCTCTGCATATCTTACCTCACTTTCTCTCTCTCTCTCTCTCTCTCTCTCTCTCTCTCTCTTTCACTAGATTTTTCTTCCTTCTCTCTGTATATCTTACCTCACTTTCTCTCTCTCTCTTTCACTAGATTTTTCTCTCTTTTCTCTGCATATCTTACCTCACTTTCTCTCTCTCTCTCACTCTCTCTCTCTTTCACTAGATTTTTCTCCCTTCTCTCTCCATATCTTACCTCACTTTCTCTCTCTCTCTCTCTCTTTCACTAGATTTTTCTTCTTTCTCTCTGTATATCTTACCTCACTTTCTCTCTCTCTCTCTCTCTCTTTCACTAGATTTTTCTTCTTTCTCTCTGCATATCTTACCTCACTATCTCTCTCTCTCTCTCTCTCTTTCACTAGATTTTTCTCTCTTTTCTCTGCATATCTTACCTCACTATCTCTCTCTCTCTCTCTCTCTCTTTCACTAGATTTTTCTTCCTTCTCTCTGTATAACTTACCTCACTTTCTCTCTCTCTCTCTCTCTCTCTCTCTTTCACTAGATTTTTCTCCCGTCTCTCTCCATATCTTACCTCACTTTCTCTCTCTCTCTCTCTCTCTCTTTCACTAGATTTTTCTTCCTTCTCTCTGTATATCTTACCTCACTTTCTCTCTCTCTCTCTCTCTCTCTCTTTCACTAGATTTTTCTTCCTTCTCTCTGTATATCTTACCTCACTTTCTCTCTCTCTCTCTTTCACTAGATTTTTCTCCCTTCTCTCTGCATATCTTACCTCACTTTCTCTCTCTCTCTCATTCACTAGATTTTTCTTCCTTCTCTCTGTATATCTTACCTCACTTTCTCTCTCTCTCATTCACTAGATTTTTCTTCCTTCTCTCTGTATATCTTACCTCACTTTCTCTCTCTCTCTCATTCACTAGATTTTTCTTCCTTCTCTCTGTATATCTTACCTCACTTTCTCTCTCTCTCTCTCATTCACTAGATTTTTCTTCCTTCTCTCTGTAAATCTTACCTCACTTTCTCTCTCTCTCTCATTCACTAGATTTTTCTCCCTTCTCTCTGTATATATTACCTCACTTTCTCTCTCTCATTCACTAGATTTTTCTCCCTTCTCTCTGTATATATTACCTCACTTTCTCTCTCTTTCATTAGATTTTTCTCCCTTCTCTCTGTATATCTTACCTCACTTTCTCTCTTTCTTTCACTAGATTTTTCTCCCTTCTTTCTGTATATCTTATCTCACTTTCTCTCTCTCTCTCTCTCTCTCTCTTTCACTAGATTTTTCTTCCTTCTCTCTGTATATCTTACCTCACTTTCTCTCTCTCTCTCTCTCTCTCTTTCACTAGATTTTTCTTCCTTCTCTCTGTATATCTCACCTCACTTTCTCTCTCAATCTCTCTTTCACTAGATTTTTCTCCCTTCTCTCTGTATATCTTACCTCACTTTCTCTCTCTCTCTCACTCTTTCACTAGATTTTTCTCCCTTCTCTCTGTATATCTTACCTCACTTTCTCTCTCTCTCTCTTTCACTAGATTTTTCTTCCTTCTCTCTGTATATCTTACCTCGCATTCTCTCTCTCTCTCTCTCTCTCTCTCTCTCTCTCTATTTCACTAGATTTTTCTTCCTTCTCTCTGTATATCTTACCTCGCATTCTCTCTCTCTCTCTCTCTCTGTCTTTCACTAGATTTTTCTCCCTTCTCTCTGTATATCTTACCTCACTTTCTCTCTCTCTTTCACTAGATTTTTCTCCCTTCTCTCTGTATATCTTACCTCACTTTCTCTCTCTCTCTTTCACTAGATTGTTCTCACTTCTCTCTGTATATCTTACTCACTTTCTCTAGATTTTTCTTCCTTCTCTTCTGTATATCTTACCTCATTCTCTCTCTCTCTCTCTCTCTCTCTTTCACTAGATTTTTCTCCCTTCTCGCTTTATATATTATCTCACTTTCTCTCTGTCTCTCACTCTCTCTCTCTCTCTCTCTTTCACTAGATTTTTCTCCTTTCTCTCTGTATATCTTACCTCACTTTCTCTCTCTCTTTCACTAGATTTTTCTTCCTTCTCTCTGTATATCTTACCTCACTTTCTCTCTCTCTTTCACTAGATTTTTCTTCCTTCTCTCTGTATATCTTACCCCACTTTCTCTCTCTCTCTCTCTTTCACTAGATTTTTCTCCCTTCTCTCTGTATATCTTACCTCACTTTCTCTCTTTCTCTCTCTTTCACTAGATTTTTCTCCCTTTTCTCTGTATATCTTACCTCACTTTCTCTCTCTCTTTCACTAGATTTTTCTCCCTTCTCTCTGTATATCTTACCTCACTTTCTCTCTCTCTTTCACTAGATTTTTCTCCCTTCTCTCTGTATATCTTACCTCACTTTCTCTCTCTCTTCACTAGATTTTTCTCCCTTCTCTCTGTATATCTTACCTCACTTTCTCTCTCTCTTTCACTAGATTTTTCTCCCTTCTCTCTGTATATCTTACCTCATTTTCTCTCTCTCTTTCACTAGATTTTTCTCCCTTCTCTCTGTATATCTTACCTCACTTTCTCTCTCTCTTTCACTAGATTTTTCTCCCTTCTCTCTGTATATCTTACCTCACTTTCTCTCTCTCTTTCACTAGATTTTTCTCCCTCCTCTCTGTATATCTTACCTCTATCTTTCTCCGGCCAACTACCACCATTCTCCATTTTCATTCTTCCCTCTTTCTTCTTTCCCCTCTCTTCTTCCTTCTGTCCCATTTTCTCTTTCCCTACTTCCCTCTTTCCCATATACTCTTTCTTTCATTCCCTCTTTTTCATATCATCTGTATCTCTTTCCTTCCTTTCCATATCTCTTTCTCCTCATTTCCTCTGTCGTAAATCTTCTTTTTCTCCTTCTCTCTTTCTCATTTCCTCGTTCTGTCCTTCCCTCTTTCCCATACACTTTTTCTTCTTTCCTTCCTCCTTTCCCATATAATCTTTCATTCCTTCCTTCTTTCCCATATAATCTTTCATTCCTTCCTTCTTTTCCATATAATCTTTCATTCCTTCCTTCTTTCCCATATAATCTTTCATTCCTTCCTTCTTTTCCATATAATCTTTCATTCCTTCCTTCTTTCCCATATAATCTTTCATTCCTTCCTTCTTTCCCATATAATCTTTCATTCCTTCCTTCTTTCCCATATAATCTTTCATTCCTTCCTTCTTTCCCATATAATCTTTCATTCCTTCCTTCTTTTCCATATAATCTTTCATTCCTTCCTTCTTTCCCATATAATCTTTCATTCCTTCCTTCTTTCCCATATAATCTTTCATTCCTTCCTTCTTTCCCATATAATCTTTCATTCCTTCCTTCTTTCCCATATCTTCTTTCTCTACTTCCCTCAGTCTCATATCCCCCTTCTCTCCTTCCTTCTTTCCCTTATTTTATTTCCTTCCTTCCCTCTTTTCCATATCCTCTTTTCTTCCTTCCTTCTTTCCCATATTCTCTTTCCTTCCTTCCTTCCCTCTTTCCAATATACTCTTTCCTTCCTTTCTTCTTTCCAATATTATCTTTCTTTCTTTCCCTCCATCCTTCTTTCCAATATTATCTTTCCTTCCATCCTTCTTTCCAATATTATCTTCCTTCCATCCTTCTTTCCAATATTATCTTTCCTTCCATCCTTCTTTCCAATATTATCTTTCCTTCCATCCTTCTTTCCAATATTATCTTTCCTTCCATCCTTCTTTCCAATATTATCTTTCCTTCCATCCTTCTTTCCAATATTATCTTTCCTTCCATCCTTCTTTCCAATATTATCTTTCCTTCCATCCTTCTTTCCAATATTATCTTTCCTTCCATCCTTCTTTCCAATATTATCTTTCCTTCCATCCTTCTTTCCAATATTATCTTTCCTTCCTTTCTTCTTTCCTATATTATCTTTCTTTTTTTCCCTCTTTCCTTTATCATCTTCCTTCCTTCTTTTCCGTATCCTTTTTCGGTTCAAAACCCAGACACAAGATTCCGTAATTTTTTTTTTTTTTTTTTTTTTTTTTTTTTTAAATTTGAAAAATGAATCCATGGTTTCCTTATGACGTTACCCTTCCTTCCCTCTTGGGTAGTGAGATCCGATGTCTAGCCCTCTCGGATCTTCTTTCTTTCTTCTTTTCTCTTTCACTGATACCTAAAAGGTGTCGTGGTTTATATCATTTGTCGTTCTTGTGCTGCACGAACTGTCTGAATTAGTGATTTTCCTTTGTTGTTACATGTCTCTATCACTGCATCTATCCATCTTCTTCTTTTCTCTTTTCTCTGATACCTTAAAGATGTCGTGGTTATATCATTTGTCGTTCTTAAGCTGCTCGAACTGTCTGAATTAGTGATTTACCTTTGTTGTTACGTGTCTCAAGGATCATCATCATGTGCCGTACCTGTTGGCGTTGGCGATCATGTCCCTCCACAATCTTCTATCCACAGTGCATCGTATGAGTTCAGTTGTTGACTGTTTTCCATGCCATGACACCAAGCTATCCAGTATTTTCTCTCCTTGTCGTCCGCGATCTCTCTTTCCTTTTATTTTCCAGTTGTAACCAAGTATTCCAACTTTCCTCTTCTCATGATGTGCCCAAAAATGTTGATTGCTCCTTTCTGATGTTTTTTTAAGAGTTCCTTTTTGTGTTGGCCTCTTTGAGAACTTCCTAATTGGTCTTGTTAGCTGTCCAGGGATAACGGCAATAAATAGGAGATCACGTGTGCACACACGCGCGTTAACAAATCATTGGCAGTTACAATCGGAAAGAGCATGCCATAAATATGGCCGCCGTCCGGGTCAGCAGAGACCCACCCATACTGGATCCCCGACCGTGCTACGGAATTTGTGCACATGGGCTCAGATTTTCTCCTGATTCTTGAGTGAGATATCTGAGCACCTATGGTTTCGCCTGGTATACAACGGTGATGATCCTAACAACAAACACACAGTCATACACACTCACATACATACACACTCAATCCACCTTTACCTATTGTAACAATGTTTTTTCATGTAGCTAAATAAACAATTTTCTTGTACCTATTCCCACATTTATTTTTTGCATAGCTCATTACAAGGAAATCAGGCGAGCCCAGCTCCGTATGCCGTTATGGCGCAGCTATCCCAGGATGAATACATTCACTCCAAATTATCGAGTAGTTCTACGTCCACGGTAATTAAATATGCATCAACAGTTCATCTGAACTAAATTACTTGCTAACTACTCGTAAAAAGATACATAAGGAACTAACTCCGCATTTCAAACTCATTCCGAAGCCAATGTGTTTTTGTATTTTCCTGACGTTTGGAACAGTGGCAGTGTTGGTTTCGTTGCTTAGAGACGGCGTCGAGCTGAAGGGACTATTTGATTTAACAGAAATGTTGTGTTTTGGTTTTCTTTTTTCTTTATTTCCTCATTTGTCTTTTAGCGTTGATGGGAGATACAGTTTGCTGCTTTTTCTCTTCCGTGAGCCTCTCCTACTGTTATGTTTCCTAGTATTTCTATTATTCCATCAATTCATCTTTTACTCTTCTGTTGGCCTCTCCTGCTGTTGTTTTCCTAGTGTTTCTATTATTCCTTCAATCTATCTTTTGCTCTTCTGTTGACCTCTCCTACTGTCATGTTTCCTAGTGTTTCTAATATTCCATCAATCCATCTTTTGTTCTTCTGTTGGCCTCTCCTACTGTTATGTTTCCTAGTGTTTCTAATATTCCATCAATCCATCTTTTGCTCTTCTGTTAACCTCTCCTGCTTTCATGTTTCCTTGTGTTTCTAATATTCCATCAATCCATCTTTTGCTCTTCTGTTGACCTCTCCTACTGTTATGTTTCCTAGTGTTTCTAATATTCCATCAATCCATCTTTTGCTCTTCTGTTGGCCTCTCCTACGGTTATGTTTCTTAGTGTTTCTAATATTCCATCAATCCATCTTTTGCTCTTCTGTTGCCCTCTCCTACTGTTATGTTTCTTAGTGTTTCTAATATTCCATCAATCCATCTTTTGCTCTTCTGTTGGCCTCTGCTGCTGGTATGTTTCCTAGTGTTTCTAATATTCCATCCATCCATCTTTTTCGTGGTCGACCATTGGGTCTGGTATTCTCACAACGTTTGTTGAAGGCTCGTTGTGTTGTGTTTTGATCTTTATGCCTTGTCACATGACCAAAACCATTTTATCTGTTGTTTCCTTATATATTCTATGGCGGGGGCTATTCCTAGCTTTTTTCTCAGTTCTTCATTTCTAATCTTATCTCTCAGGCTGTTTCCTGTCATTCGTCTAACACATTTCATCTCAGTAGAGGTTATTTTTCTTATTGTTCTTGCATCTAGGGTCCAGGTCTGGCATTGGTAGCACAACGTTGGAATGAAGTTTGCATTGTAGAGTGCCCGTTTTGCCTCTAGAATCATTTCCTTGTTTGACTATGGTGGTATTTGTCCGATGGTGTGACAAGCTTTGTTGCATCTTGAGTCTATTTATGCTGCTTGTGAATCAAGTACCAACACTTGCAGAGTTCAAAACCACCAACACTTGCAGAGTTCAAAACCACCAACACTTGCAGAGTTCAAAACCACCAACACTTGCAGAGTTCAAAACCACCAACACTTGCAGAGTTCAAAACCACCAACACTTGCAGAGTTCAAAACCACAAACACTTGCGCATTAAAAAAAACCACCAACACTTGCGCATTAAAAAAACCATAAACACATAACGCATTTCAAAAACCACCAACACATAACGCATTTCAAAAACCACCAACACATAACGCATTTCAAAAACCACCAACACATAACGCATTTCAAAAACCACCAACACATAACGCATTTCACAAACCACCAACACATAACGCATTTAAAAAACCACCAACACATAACGCATTTCAAAAACCATCAACACTTGCGCAATTAAAAAACCACCAACACTTAACGCATTAGAAAAAAACACCAACACTTTCGCAGTTAAAAAACCACCAACACGTAACATAGTTTCAAAACTAAACAAAGACAACTACTTCGCTGATGTAACGTATCTGTTGAGTGAAAGAGCTACAGTTTAATCTAGCCAAGGACTTGTCACATTAGGACGACTCGTGTCACTAGGACATGTCATCACTATCTGTTTCAAAGAAGTTTCTTGTGAACACGATTTAACGGCTTTTCAAGTTGGACTGGTTTAATCCGGCATCTCACATTTTGTGGCCGTCTAATTTGATAGGTTCGGCATCAAAGCTGGGCTAAACTGGCCTTCCAAATTAAACTTCGTTTTGTTGGTTAAGGCATGTTGGAAGCTTCATCATCATGATCAAGTGCCATACCGGTTGGTGTAGGCGATCATGTCCTTCCACATTCTTCTATCCACCGTACATTGTATCAGTTCTGTTGTTGACTGTTTACCATGCCATGACACCAAGCTAGACAGACCTAAACAACGATATAGAGATATCTGTAAATCATCTCTGAATGACTTCTCCATCTGTGAAAATGACTGGGAACATCTGGCAAGTGATCACACATCATGGTGAGCATGTATAAGGAATGGTATAACATCATTTGAGACTGTGCTAAGGCAAAACTTAGAAGAGAAAAGACTCGTGAAAAAGGAAAGAAAAACCCTGTGTATCAGTGAGCCTGACTTGATCATTCTGTGGCTGTGTGTGTTTGTCAAACATTGGTAGAATTAGCCACGAGAGAAGCTGTTCGACAAAAACAAAACCTCAAAAATAAATATATAACAGCCTGCACTAGACCGTCTGACAAGACGAATAGAGTCATACAATACAATAAGCTATCTAGTATTTTCTCTCTTTGTCGTCCGCGATCTCACTTTCCCTGTATTTTTCCAGTTGTAACCAAGTATTCCAACTTTCTTCTTCTCTTTATGTGCCCGAATAATTGATTGTTTCTTTGTGATGTCTTTTATGAGCTCCATTTTGGTGCTGGCCTCTTTAAGCATGTTCTCGTTGGTCTCTTTAGCTGTCCAGGGAACTTTCAACATTCTTAGAAATGAAGTTTATGTAGCGTAATTTAAACATAATTTTAGTATCATCAGCATCATCAGGTGTCATGCCGTTTGACGTATACGGTCATCTCTCTCCACATCACTCGGTCCTTCATGCATGTCATAATCTCAGTCGGTTATCTTTTATTATGGAGCCGCGATAGCTCAGTGGTTAGTGAACTGGACTACAGAGGACAAGGGGTAGGGTTCGATCCCAATCGACGGCTTCCGGGTTCACCCAACCTTTAATGGGTACCGGATTTTTTTCTGGGAAAGTGAAGCGGCACGGGCGTAATACCGACCACATTACCTTACCCCAAAAAATCATGTGCTGAAGGTCTGTAAAGTGTATGGTCACTAACACCATATTCCCTATACGCTACTTGGCATGACGGGGGTACTTTACTTTTACTTACTACTATCTATTATTATATCATTCGGATAAGCTGTTCAATATTTTTTCTATTGGTTTTCATCTGCTCTTCTTTCCTTTCATTCTGTCTGTTATAGTATTCTCAATGCCGTCTTTTCACATCACAAAACCAATAAATGTAGATTGTTTCTTCATTATGATTTTGAGGATTTTTTTATTTCTCCAGCTCGTTTTAAACATTCTTCATTTGTAATTTTTGCTATCCGCGGAATTCGTTCCATTCTTCAAACCACTTCTCAGCTGCCTTTACTTTTCTTTGTGTTGTCTTGCTTATCGTCCATGACGAACTAACATATAGTAGAACATGTTCAATGTAGCACTTTAGGACACATTTTCAAACATTAATTAACAATTATATGTTAAATCATCATCATCAAGTACCGGGTCTGCTGACGTAGGTGATCATGTCTCCCCACAACTTTCGATCTTGAGAGTTATTTATCATTTCTGTTGTTGACCTTCTGCCAAGCCATTCTCTTAAGCTGTCTGGCATTTTTTGTCTTTGCTTCCCTCTATCTCTTCGTCCCTCAATTTTCCCTATTGTTACAATATATTCCAGTTGTTCTCTTCTCATTACATGGCCAAAAAATGATTCTTTTTTCCTAATATTGGAAATTAGCTCTTTTTGCTTTGGCCTCTTTCAGAACATTTTGATTACTCTTCTTAGCTGTCCATGGTATTCTCAGCATTCTTGTGTCAAACCACATTTCTACAGACTCCAGTGATTTGATCCAAGTGACCTGCTCAAATCAATGTTCATAGACCTACCAATGAAATCGGGTGCGATTGAATGCGATGATCATCGCAAGATAAGCCTTGTGAGTCACATGACTAATATTTGTAACATAGGATGTTTTTATTCGGTGAAATGTTGTCTTTGCTTGTCCTATTATATTTTTTCTATTTACGAAATCACAGAATTTACGAGACTTAAAACTGTTGAAAGAAATATGGACCTTTAAAGGAAATAGAACAACAGGCTTTTAAACAGCATATTCAAAGGAACATTTTAAACAGCATATTCAAAGGAACATTTTAAACAGCATATTCAAAGGAACATTTTAAACAGCATATTCAAAGGAACATTTTAAACAGCATATTCAAAGGAACATTTTAAACAGTATATTCAAACGAACATTTTAAACAGCATATTCAAAGGAACATTTTAAACAGCATATTCAAAGGAACATTTTAAACATTATATTCAAAGGAACATTTTAAACATTATATTCAAAGGAACATTTTAAACAGTATATTCAAAGGAACATTTTAAACATTATATTCGAAGGAACATTTTTTTTTTAATTGCATTCGCCAGCTTTCACCTCTGGCGATGTCCTTAGAGACTAGGAATCCGTTTTTTCATGGCAGCAGTGTACACAGGGGTCTCTCGCCGTACAGGCAGATAACTCCGTCTTTGGAAGTACTCATATTTTTTCCGTCGATGAGTAATTGACGTTTCAAGCCCGGCCAAGATTTTACCTGCCCTGTGACCAAGTACTTTATACCTTCTGTCTTCTGCCTCCGATAAGATTGAGTACTATATCTTACCTACATTAAAATCAAGCACTTTATAAATTAATCTTCTCCCTCCGATAAGACTTAGCACTATATCTTACCTACACTAAGATCAAGCACTTTACCTCCTGCCTTCTGCCTCCGATAAGATTGAATACTCTATCTTACCTACACTAAGATCAAGCACTTTACCTCCTGCCTTCTGCCTCCGATAAGACTGAGTAATATATCTTACCTACACTAAGATCAAGCACTTTACCTCCTGTCTTCTTCCTCCGATAAGACTGAGTATTATATCTTACCTACACTAAGATCAAGCACTTTACCTCCTGTCATATGCCTCCGATAAGACTGAGTATTATATCTTACCTACACTAAGATCAAGCACTTTACCTCCTGTCTTCTGCCTCCGATAAGACTGAGTATTATATCTTACCTACACTAAGATCAAGCACTTTACCTCCTGTCTTCTGCCTCCGATAAGACTGAGTATTATATCTTACCTACACTAAGATCAAGCACTTTACCTCCTGTCTTCTGCCTCCGATAAGACTGAGTGTCCTGTGACCAAGTGCTTCTTGCTCAGGAAAATGTAGGTCACTAATTAGGGAACTCCTTCTTTAATAAGCCCCGGGGTTACTCTAGCCAGGCTTATCAAGCGAGTACTAATCGACAAGGGAATGCAAGCCAATACTCAAAATGCCGCTTAAAAGTCGGATATTATTGGTCGACTAAGGTAAATATCGCCACTCACTGGAAATGACAACTCAGCTCATGCTTTGTTCTACCTATGCCAGAACTGGATTCTGGATGTAACAACAATATCAACAATAGGAAAAATAACCATCAGCGAGATGAAATGTACAGCGCCATATATTTTAGAGCAGTGATCTCTGCAATATGTGCCACTTTGGCACGCAAGGTTTCTGTTTTTGAGATTGTGGTTCTGCCCTATATGCCGTCCTCGGCTCGAAAGGACAATAGATAGATAGAGATGAAATGTGTTAGACGAATGACATGAAACAGCCTGAGAGATAAGATCAGAAATAAGAATTGAGAAGAAAATAAAGAATAATTCCCGCCGTAGAGTACATAAAGAAACAACAGATACGATGGTTTGGCCACGTGATAAGGTAAAGATCAAAACACAAAACAAGCCTTTAATAAATGTTGGGAGAACACCAGAACCAAGGGTCGACCACGAAAATGTTATATTGATGGAATAATAGAAGGACTAGGAAACATAACAACAGGAGAGGCCAACAGAAGAGTAAAAGATGGATTGATGGAATATTAGAAACACTAGGAAACATAACAGTAGGAGAGGTCAACAGAAGAGTAAAAGATGGATTGATGGAATATTAGAAACACTAGGAAACATAACAGCAGGAGAAGTCAACAGAAGAGCAAAAGATGGATTGATTGAATATTAGAAGCACTAGGAAACATAACAGCAGGAGAAGCCAACAGAAGAGCAAAAGATGGATTGATTGAATATTAGAAACACTAGGAAACATAACAACAGGAGAAGTCAACAGAAGAACAAAAGATGGATTGATTGAATATTAGAAACACTAGGAAACATAACAACAGGAGAAGCCAACAGAAGAGCAAAAGATGGATTGATGGAATATTAGAAACACTAGGAAACATAACAACAGGAGAAGCCAACAGAAGAGCAAAAGATGGATTGATGGAATATTAGAAACACTAGAAAACATAACAACAGGAGAAGCCAACAGAAGAGCAAAAGATGGATTGATGGAATATTAGAAACACTAGAAAACATAACAACAGGAGAAGCCAACAGAAGAGCAAAAGATGGATTGATGGAATATTAGAAACACTAGAAAACATAACAACAGGAGAAGCCAACAGAAGAGCAAAAGATGGATTGATGGAATATTAGAAACACTAGGAAACATAACAACAGGAGAAGCCAACAGAAGAGCAAAAGATGGATTGATGGAATATTAGAAACACTAGGAAACATAACAACAGGAGAAGCCAACAGAAGAGCAAAAGATGGATTGATGGAATATTAGAAACACTAGGAAACATAACAACAGGAGAAGCCAACAGAAGAGCAAAAGATGGATTGATGGAATATTAGAAACACTAGGAAACATAACAACAGGAGAAGCCAACAGAAGAGCAAAAGATGGATTGATGGAATATTAGAAACACTAGGAAACATAACAACAGGAGAAGCCAACAGAAGAGTAAAAGATGGATTGATGGAATATTAGAAACACTAGGAAACATAACAACAGGAGAAGCCAACAGAAGAGCAAAAGATGGATTGATGGAATATTAGAAACACTAGGAAACATAACAACAGGAGAAGCCAACAGAAGAGCAAAAGATGGATTGATGGAATATTAGAAACACTAGAAAACATAACAACAGGAGAAGCCAACAGAAGAGCAAAAGATGGATTGATGGAATATTAGAAACACTAGGAAACATAACAGCAGGAGAAGCCAACAGAAGAGCAAAAGATGGATTGATGGAATATTAGAAACACTAGGAAACATAACAGCAGGAGAAGCCAACAGAAGAGCAAAAGATGGATTGATGGAATATTAGAAACACTAGAAAACATAACAACAGGAGAAGCCAACAGAAGAGCAAAAGATGGATTGATGGAATATTAGAAACACTAGGAAACATAACAGCAGGAGAAGCCAACAGAAGAGCAAAAGATGGATTGATGGAATATTAGAAACACTAGGAAACATAACAACAGGAGAAGCCAACAGAAGAGCAAAAGATGGATTGATGGAATATTAGAAACACTAGGAAACATAACAACAGGAGAAGCCAACAGAAGAGCAAAAGATGGATTGATGGAATATTAGAAACACTAGGAAACATAACAACAGGAGAAGTCAACAGAAGAGCAAAAGATGGATTGATGGAATATTAGAAACACTAGGAAACATAACAACAGGAGAAGCCAACAGAAGAGCAAAAGATGGATTAATGGAATATTAGAAACACTAGGAAACATAACAACATGAGAGGACAACAGAAGAGCAAAAGATGGATTAATGGAATATTAGAAACACTAGGAAACATAACAACAGGAGAGGACAACAGAAGAGCAAAAGATGGATTAATGGAATATTAGAAACACTAGGAAACATAACAACAGGAGAGGACAACAGAAGAGCAAAAGATGGATTAATGGAATATTAGAAACACTAGGAAACATAACAACAGGAGAGGACAACAGAAGAGCAAAAGATGGATTAATGGAATATTAGAAACACTAGGAAACATAACAACAGGAGAGGACAACAGAAGAGCAAAAGATGGATTGATGGAATATTAGAAACACTAGGAAACATAACAACAGGAGAAGCCAACAGAAGAGCAAAAGATGGATTGATGGAATATTAGAAACACTAGGAAACATAACAACAGGAGAAGCCAACAGAAGAGTAAAAGATGGATTGATGGAATATTAGAAACACTAGGAAACATAACAACAGGAGAGGACAACAGAAGAGCAAAAGATGGATTAATGGAATATTAGAAACACTAGGAAACATAACAACAGGAGAGGACAACAGAAGAGCAAAAGATGGATTAATGGAATATTAGAAACACTAGGAAACATAACAACAGGAGAGGACAACAGAAGAGCAAAAGATGGATTAATGGAATATTAGAAACACTAGGAAACATAACAACAGGAGAGGACAACAGAAGAGCAAAAGATGGATTAATGGAATATTAGAAACACTAGGAAACATAACAACAGGAGAGGACAACAGAAGAGCAAAAGACCTCAAATTGTATCTCCCCTCGACGCTGAAAGGCAAGTCAGGAAGGAAAGAAGAACTCACGTTCTATTTGCGTCGTTGACGTTGTGACGAGACACACAACGATTAGGCCAACACACAACATGTGTTATAAGATTACGCCAACACACAACATGTGTTATAAGATTACGCCAACACACAACATGTGTTATAAGATTACGCCAACACACAACATGTGTTATAAGATTACGCCAACACACAACATGTGTTATAAGATTACGCCAACACACAACATGTGTTATAAGATTACGCCAACACACAACATGTGTTATAAGATTACGCCAACACACAACATGTGTTATAAGATTACGCCAACACACAACATGTGTTATAAGATTACGCCAACACACAACATGTGTTATAATCTTTCTCGTCACGTGCTTTTTGTATTTTTGGACATTGTTATGAGTCATAACACGTCTGAGGGACAGTCATAGCCATGTGGGAAAGTGTAAGAAATGTGTTTGTAGTGTGGGAAAGTGTAAGAAATGTGTTTGTAGTGTGGGAAAGTGTAAGAAATGTGTTTGTAGTGTGGGAAAGTGTAAGAAATGTGTTTGTAGTGTGGGAAAGTGTAAATAATGTGTTTGTAGTGTGGGAAAGTGTAAGAAATGTGTTTGTAGTGTGGGAAAGTGTAAGAAATGTGTCTGTAGTGTGGACATGGCGCCTAATTGATGAGAGGAGAAATGAAAAAAAATAAATAAATAAATCGTACTGTCAAAGCTTTACATATTTAATGGACTACACAAATATTTGAACGACGTTTCGGCTTAATAGGCCTTCAGCAGGAACACACAACACACACACAGATATGTTAAAATACAAATAAATAAATAATATAGAACTAGAATGAGAATGTAAAATAAGAATGGCTTCCCTGTATACATCACTGTGGCCGAAAGTAAATCTTTTTTTCCTGAAGTATACATTTTTTCTACCACTAATTGTTGTGACTCTGAAACAAGTGCAATGTTTCAAATACTTGGGCAAAACAATATCATCAGATGGGAGATGCACCACAGAAATAAAAAGCAGAATAGCTCAGGCCAAAATAGCATTTCAGAAAATAAAACATATCTTATGCAACAAATCTATGTCAATAAAAATGAGAAAGAGAGTTCATCTGTGCTATATAGAACCAGTTCTGACCTATGGAAGCGAATTATGGACAGTAGACAAACAAATGAAAAGACGATTAGAGGTCACAGAGATGGGATTTCTCAGAAGAATGTTGAAAGTTCCCTGGACAGCTAAAAAGACCAATGAGGAAGTTCTCAAAGAGACCAACACAAAAAGGGAGCTCTTAAAAACATCAGAAAGAAGCAATCAACATTTTTCGGGCACCATCATGAGAAGAGGAAAGTTGGAATACTTGGTTACAACTGGCAAAATAAAAGGAAAGAGAGATCGCGGACGACAAAGAGAGAAAATACTGGATAGCTTGGTGTCATGGCATGGAAAACAGTCAACAACAGAACTGATACGATGCACTGTAGATAGAAGATTGTGGAGGGACATGGTCACCTACGCCAACCGGTATGGCACATGACGATGATGATGAATTGTTGTGACACGCCTGCCTGACGCACCTCACTGCTGATCTTTATCATCTTGGTTCAGGCTGAATACACAATAGGGTTGTTGTTCTTGTGAGTTCTTGCAAGATAGCTGGAAAATAAGTTGGTACACACTAGGGGAGTGTTTGTTTAGTAATTAAACTGATAAAGACATTTCTCGGGTTTAGTAGTGAGTCGGACACATAACACCCCCACACCTACAAGAAGACGAAGGCGCGCCTACAGCACCAGAGCTGGAAGTTGTCAGCGACCCACAGCTGATTGCTTGCGTCAGGATCGGTGAACCAGAACCATCCAGACCCTGCTCCACTTCTCCATGGTGCCTCCAGTAACAGACTAACCTGTCTAGTCTGGCCAAACGAGTAGATATCGAAGCGGGTGGACAACCCGATACTCAAATGTCGTGCTGAAGTCGGATATGTTGGGCCGAAAGGCGCAAATATCAGTTATACTGCAAACCACAACACAACCCAGACACGTTCACTAAACTTCCATTTAAGGGCGGATGACGAAGAGGTGTACTCCTTTAGTCATCGGGCGAACGCAAGCAAACAGCAGCAAGCAAACACCAACTAATTCAATAACCATGCCATGGCACCAAGCTATCCAGCTTATTCTGTCTTTGTCGTCCGTGATTTCTCTTTCCCTGTATTTTACCTGTTCTAATAAAGTATTCCAACTTTCCTCTTCTCTTGTTGTGCCCGAAAAATGTTGATTGTTTCTGTGTTGTCTTTTAGGAGCTTATTGATTGTTGTGACCCGCTTTGTGAATATCCTTGTGTCTTTTTTAGCTGTCCATGGAACTTTCAACATTCTTCGGAGAAATCTCATCTTTGTAGCCTCTAATCGTATTTTCATTTGTTTGCTACTGTCCATGATTTGCTTCAATAGAACCAATTTGTCAGTTGTTATTTCCATTATATTGCAGAAGAACAGTAATTACTCTGCTCTAGCATTTCTCATTCCAATCTCTGCGCTGATAATACAAGATCTCAGCACAGATAACAAATACCGTAGCTCCGGTGAGATCCCCTAGGGCAGTCTCCAGGAATTTAACTATTTCACTTTTTAAATTATGGTCCGGGCAGCGGCATATAGCACCACACAGTTTTGCCGTTTTAAACTGTCAAGTGTTGAAATGCTCTTAAACATAAACGCGGGATTTTATCTGTAATTGTCAGTCTCTTATAGGACTAGGTATTATATGAGCAATAAGCATCTCAGAGCTGACTGTGTGCGTTAGGATCGATGAACAACATAGTGCTGACTGAGACCCTACTCCACATCGCAGTGGTGCTCCTGGAAACAGACTAATAGGTCCGGCCGAAAGAGCAGGGATAGGAAAAGGAAGGCAGTCTGTTACTTCAAAATGCCGTGCTGGTCGGATTCATTTGGTCGGAAGGCAAAAATATCATTCTAATTGCAGCCTTTTAAGGGCGAATGTCAGAGACGGTTATTTATTAAATCGTTCGGTGATCCCAAGGAAGAAAGAAAGATGGATGCAGGCATAAAGATATCGAGAGAGAAATATTAGGAGAGATGGATACAAACACAAAGATACTGGGAGAGATGGATACAAATAGAAATATTGAGAGAGATGATACAAACACAAAGATACTGGGAGAGATGGATACAAACACAAAGATACTGGGAGAGATGGATACAAAGAGAAATATTGAGAGAGATGGATACAAAGAGAAATATTGAGAGAGATTGATACAAACACAAAGATACTGGGAGAGATGGATACAAAGAGAAATATTGAGAGAGATGGATACAAACACAAAGATACTGGGAGAGATGGATACAAAGAGAAATATTGAGAGAGATGGGTACAAACACAAAGATACTGGGAGAGATGGATACAAAGAGAAATATTGAGAGAGATGGATACAAACACAAAGATACTGGGAGAGATGGAGACAAAGAGAAATATTGAGAGAGATGGATACACACACAAGGATACTGGGAGAGATGGAGACAAAGAGAAATATTGAGAGAGATGGATACAAACACAAAGACACTGGGAGAGATGGATGCAAAGATAAGTGGGTAGATAGATGGATACATAGGTGGAAATAGTAAGAGATGGGCACAAAGGAAATTGGTGTGAGAAAAAAAAGTAAAGAGCCCCCGTCACGTCAAGTGGCGTATTGGGAATATGGTGTTAATGACCATAAATTTTACAGACCTGCGGCACATTATTTTTGGGGTAATGTGGTCTGTATTACGCCCGTGCCGCTTTACTTTCCCAGAAAAAAAAATCCGGTACCCATTAAAGGCTGGGTGAACCGGAAGCCGTTGCTTGCGATCGAACCCTACTTCCTGTCCTTTGTAGCCCAGTTCACTAACCACTGAGCTATCGCGGCTCAATTGGTGTGAGAGATGGGGTACAAAGATAAATGGTGAGAGAGATTGGAGGGATGGGTTGTCTAGACTTACAACGTTGGTCTCGTGATATGAAGGACGTGGGTTCAAATCCCACTGAAAGAGGTGGTGTTTGTTTTTTTCCAAAAACATGACAAATTAAATCCGTAGTTTCTTTACGACGTTACTCTCCCCTGATACGACCACACCGGTAGTACGAATGGGAGCTGATGAGGTGACCAGGGACAAGTTGATGACATACTCGGAGTTAAGTTTGATCGCAGCCTGTGTTTTCGGGACCACGTCGACCATGTGATAACAAAATCCCGCAAAGGATTAGCCGCCTTGAAGGTCATGGCAGCTGCCAACATCGAGCAGAGGCTACTTACTCTTCTGTTCCAGGGATTAGTTCTCGCACCAATCGAGTATGCCCTGGCAATTCTTACTGTCAGTACGACTCAAATTGATAGGCTGGAGAAAATACAAAATGAAGCCATGCGCATTATCCTGGGATGTACGAGGGACACTCCTTGTGTAGCAATGAGGTATCTTCTTGACTTTCCAACCATGGATGATAGAATCAAGATCTGGAGAGCACGAGCATACCTGAAGATTAGTACAGATACAGAGCATCCATTGCACCACGTGTTCAACACAGTGAAAAGTGACAGGCTGAAAAGCGGCAAATCATGGGTGGGCCTAGCAGAAGTTGTCATCAAACAGGTCTGTGGGCTTACCAATATCATCCAACGTCATCCATCTCTGTGTACTTTAGTTAGGACCAACGTCATCCATCTTTGTGTATTTTAGTTAGGAACAACGTCATCCATCTTTGTGTACTTTAGTTAGGACCAACGTCATCCATCTTTGTGTACTTTAGTTAGGACCAACGTCATCCATCTTTGTGTACTTTAGTTAGGACCAACGTCATCCATCTTTGTGTACTTTAGTTAGGACCAACGTCATCCATCTTTGTGTACTTTAGTTAGGACCAACGTCATCCATCTTTGTGTACTTTAGTTAGGGCCAACGTCATCCATCTTTGTGTACTTTAGTTAGGACCAACGTCATCCATCTTTGTGTACTTTTGTTAGGGCCAACGTCATCCATCTTTGTGTACTTTAGTTAAAACCATTTCATCTGCGCTCTGCTCCTTCACCTCCTACACTATCTCTCGTCAACATCCTACTTCCCTCTTTTCTGTCCACCTCTTCTTTCTTATGATCATGTAGTTATAGATAATTGTGTTTCACCGTTTGTTTTCGTTGTCCTTGTACTCTGAAGAAGGTCCCAGGCCGAAACGTCAGTATTGTGTTGTGTTCCTCACCTGTAAAGCTGTCTTCATACCTTGGAGTGTTTAACACTCCTCACCACTGGTTCCTTCCATAACTGACAGCCAACACCAACATTTCATTCATTAAATGTCTGAATTGCTCCATTCGCAGTCTCTAGAAGAGAATTGCCCCATTCGCAATCTCTTGAAGCATGAACTACACATACACACATTATATATATATGGGCTTTGGCGTCTTGACAGATGGTTGATAGCACGCAATCATGATATTTCAGTAGTTTGGTAAAGTATCTCTGTCTATGCTGGATGCTGTTTTGCTGAACAGCTTCTCTCGTGGCTGAATCTGCCAACATTGGACAGACAGATCCACCCGCAGAACGAACTAGATTTAATCGTGGTGCCTGGCCTCGTCATCTTTCTCCTGCGCCACTTGTCTTCCGAATTTGATACCAGCACTGCCTCGAAAGTTGCTGTGCCATTTTTTATGTGTGTTCTCCATCTGCTACGATCTGCAGCTAAGATTTTCCCTGTTTTTTTCACTGACAGAGAAGTCCCTCAAGGAAGCCCTGCAAACATCCTTACATCTCAGCACTGGTCTGTACTTAGGTCTCTTTCCATCCTTAAGTTCGCCATACAATATTTGTTTGGGAATACGAATGTTTTCCATTCTTCTTACATGACCCAGCCACCGTATTCTACGACGCCTAAGTGTTCCTATGATGCATGGCTCATTGTAAGACATTAGAGTTGGTTACTTTATCCTGCCATTTGATGATGTTCATAATCTTTCGAAGGCAACATACATGAAAGCTGTTTAACCTTCTCTCTTTCCCTGCATAGGTAGTCCAAGTTTCTGATCCGTATAGAAGTGAACTAAACACACGACTTTGGTAAATTTGAATCTTAGTCCTGAGTGTTAATTGTATGTGTTGGCCCATGCTCTATCTTTAAGTTTACCAAATGTGGAAGTTGTCTCTCCGATTCGGTAAATGATTTCGTCTTCAAAGAAGGCAGTAGTTGTGACTATAGAGCTGAAATAGGTACATTTCTCACAGAATTAAGGGTGTGTTAATTCATGATATAGCCGCGGGACTGGCTACACCTTGTTGAAGCACCACAGTCTTTTGGATACTTGACAGGGAGAATAAATTGTCAATCATTGACTGGAGGATGGATCGTGAGCAACCGGTGCTGCATCATCAGCGAATAGAAGCTCATTGATTTGGATGTCAGTTGTTTTAAGTTTTGACCCCACACGTACCAGATTGAATAAGGAGCCGTCAGATCTTATACAGTACAGATATACATGTTTCCAGAGACGGTTTCAAACACATTGTGTAGAACTCATAGATGTCGCGTAAATGCCCAGGATAAAATTATTTGACTTTTGATAAGTCGAAACTACATTCTAGATGTTGCTTAATCATCATCAACGAGTGTCGTCTCCGCATTAAAGGTTGGCTACCATGGAGTGCCATTCTGCTCTGTCTCTTGTTTTGATGATGCAGATTGTCGTAGGTTGAATTGTCCATCTTTTGATGTTACCCGTCCATGTTAGTCTTCGTCTGCCTCTTTTACCTTGTATTTTCCCTTCTAGGATTACTTTTATTAGGCTGTTGTGTCTTTTAACATGCCCTAAAAATTTCATTTGTATTGTTTGAATTGTGTTTAGTAGTTATCTTTTCATTTCTTGTTGTTTTAAGACTTCATCGTTTGTTTTCTTTGCTTTCCATCCAAATTCTTCATATTCTTCTATAAATCCACATTTCAAAGGCTTCAATTTTCGGTTCTGTTTTCTTGTCTAACGTCCATGTTTCTGCACCATACAGGAATATTGAGAAGATGTAACATTTTGCTATTCTTAGTTTTAGTCCTGGTGTTATTTGTTTTGATGTTAGTATATTTATCATGACATTAAAATTACTTTTTGCCATACCTATTCTTTTGTTTAGTTCAGTTGTACATTTTCCATCACTGGTTATAGTGTGTCACATGTAGTTGTAGCTTTGAACTGTCTCCGGATGTATTCCTCAACTTTAATATTTTTTTGTAGGTCTTGAGAATTTTCTTTGTTTATGATCATAGTTTGTCTTTTTGATATTCATATCTAGTCCATATCTTTTGCTTGTCGTGTTTATTTGATTAAGTAATTGTTGAAGATCTTCCGGATTTTCTGCTAGTAGTACAGTATCATCAGCACATCTTAGGTTATTGATTATCTTTCCATTAATGTTTTGGGCCTGGCATCTCTATGATATTTTTTAAGATTTGCTCAGTGTATAGATTGAACAAGCTCGGTGATAGGATGCATCATTGTTGCTTCACTAATTTTAATATTAGATGTTCTCCCACGATTATCAACAATTGTTGAAAGATATCAACAATTATAGAAAGTAAGAAACAACATGAACACAAATAAACTTAAATTATGTCTTCAGTCGGTGTAAGTACGCACTCTCACTGACGCCAGTAGCCCTCGACATTGTGTTCGGTGATTAGCAACTTGTGTCTCGTTGCCCTCTGTATTCATCGGGTGACCTTTCAACCTCCGGAAGTGGTTAAGTGTTGCCGGAAGTTCGCTCCATCTCTAGGTTGTTCGTATTATTTTACAAGAGGGACTTTATTCTCATCCACTTTAAATTTGTATTTTTTTTTAATTGTACAAAAATTGCTGTGCACGAAAACAAAATTAATTCATTGTTTCAACTATGATTTATAGCCCAGTCTGTCACAATTACTTTGTAAATGGCTTAATTATACTTTTGTCATCTTATACCACACCGGTTTTCGTAGGCAATCATCCTTCCACAATTTCTGTCCGTAAATTGTATCCTTGGACATACTATAACCAGTCCTTGGACATACTATAACCAGTCCTTGGACATACTATAACCAGTCCTTGGACATACTATAACCAGTGATGGAATAGACCTGGAGACAGTTCAGAGCTACAACTACCTTGGACATACTATAACCAGTGATGGAATAGACCTGGAGACAGTTCAGAGCTACAACTACCTTGGACATACTATAACCAGTGATGGAATAGACCTGGAGACAGTTCAGAGTTACAACTACCTTGGACATACTATAACCAGTGATGGAAAATGTAAAACTGAAATAAATAAAAAAAATAGGAATGGCAAAAAGTAATTTTAATGTCATGAAAAATATACTAGCATCAAAATATATAACACCTGGGCTAAAACTAAGAATAGCAAAATGTTATGTCTTCTCAGCATTCCTATATGGTGCAGAAACATGGACATTAGAGAAGAAAACAGAACAGAGAATTCAAACCTTTGAAATGTGGATATATAGAAGAATAGGTAGAATTGGATGGAAGGAAAAGAAAACAAACGATGAAGTCTTAAAACAACTAAAAATGAAAAGAGAACTACTAATCACAATTCAAACAAGACAAATGCGATTTTTGGGCCATGTTAAAAGACACAACAGCCTACTAAAAGTAATCCTGGAGGGGAAAATACAAGGTAAATGAGGCAGAGGCAGACGAAGACTACTATGGACGAGTAACATCAAACGATGGACAAGTCAACCTATGACAACCTGCACCATGAAAGCAAGAGACAGAGCAGAATGGCGCCCCATGGTAGTCAACCCTCGTTGCGGAGATGGCACTCGATGATGATGAAATCGTATAAATTCTGTTGTTGATTGTTTTTCTTGCCATGACACCAAGCTATCTAGCAGTATCTTCTCTTTTTGACGTTCGCAATCTCTCTTTCCCTATATTTCGCCAGTTGTAACCAAGTATTCCAACTTTCTTCCTCACATGATGTGCTCGAAAAATGTTCATTGTTTCTTTTGTTTCTTTTGAGCTCTCTTTTTGTGTTGACCTCTTTAAGAGTGTCCTCGTTGGTCTTTTTAGCTGTCCAGGAAACTTTCAACATTTTTCTAAGGAATCCCATCTCTGTGACCTCTAATCGTCTTTTCACTTGTTTTGTCTACTGTCCATGATTCACTTCCATAGTCAAGTCTACCCTATTCTTCCGAAACGTTGTTCTAACTTGTGCCGTTCAATATTGTGCAAAGCTTTAACCATACCCTTTTTTTTTCTTTATATATATATATATATATATATATATATATATATATATATATATATATATATATATATATATATATATATATATATATATATATATATATATATATATATATATATATATTTTTTTTTATTTCTCCCAAAAATAAAGATACAACCAGCTCTAGACATGAAATCAATTCAACCAAATGAATGAATGTTGATAATATTATCTCTCAATAAATTACGTGTATTTTGTTAAGGGTCCCGTGTGTCCGTATAGTCTGAGAATCCCTCACAGTTGTTTGTCATTGATTATTTAGTTAATTTGCTCAATTGTAACTTTATATGCTATAATTATCTATACTTCTGACGAGCGGATGGACTCTGAACTTTATCGATATTCCAGTTGAATATTATTTATTTTTCCTGTGTCGACGTGTTTATCATTGATAGGGTATCGGGTGTTCACGGTTCGACAAGCAAATATCTATTTTGACAACAATAGCGGCTTCCGGTCAAATACCAGTGGATAAAGAGATACATGGAAAACGATGGCGCTGGATAGGACACACACTGCGGAAGCCAACTGAGAGTATTACACAACAGGCCCTCT
The DNA here is from genome assembly GCA_032433765.1 of Megaustenia siamemsis. Taxonomy (NCBI): domain Eukaryota; kingdom Metazoa; phylum Mollusca; class Gastropoda; order Stylommatophora; family Ariophantidae; genus Megaustenia; species Megaustenia siamemsis. The sequence goes on along the minus strand of JAVIAB010000107.1, from coordinate 43,921,236 downwards.
TTTGGAATCCCCAGGGGAAAAGACAAAGAAGACCAAGAAATTCTTGGAGAAGACAGATAGAAGCAGAGATTATGGGGAAGACATGGAATGATCTTAAAAGAATAGCAAGAAACAGAACGACTTGGGAAGTGTTTGTTGAAGACCTATGCTCCACAGGGAACTGAAAGGTAGAAGTAGAAGTAGCGATGTCCGGAAATGTCCATCCCAAATGAACAAAGTCTATGACTGTAGATGTGGCGAACGAATATGAATTGATGGACGGCTCAGAAAGCGAAAACAGAAAAGTGTGTGGTACACAAGAGGAATATTCAGGGCATGAAAGACGAATATGGCTGACCACCATGAAAGAGATTGGAGCCTTATCACGTACTAATACAAATTCTAACTTATGTAAGATATACAAGATAAAATAGGCAGAGGCAGACCAAGACTAACATGGACGAGTAACACCAAAAGGTGGACAAGTCAGCCTATGACAACCTGCACCGTCAAATCAAGAGACAGAGCGGAATGGCGCTCCATGGTAGTCAACCTTCGATGCGGAGACGGCACTCGATGATGATAATTGCCGAAACGTTCATATTTATTAATATTTGATATGTTTGTTATGAGCACAGACTACGATTGTTTACGATGAGTGATGATATCGTATGATGGAGAACAGATGGCTGTGTTCACTTTCTGTGCGGTTTCGCCTTATGTCTTTTGGCGTGTGCTGAGACTGCTATGATGGGGACTACAGCCACCTTTCTTTGTTTGGAAGATGAGATAGTATCTCGGATGATTCCACTGGCACGGGCGGTTGAGCAATTATGGATTTTAATTCGTTTGCAGTGATACCGGGGCCTTCCATAACCATAACAGACTACAGCTATACCGGTTGTACTTAAATATTAACTAGCTCTATAAATATTATTTGTTGTGCCTAGTGTCATATATTGAAACCACTCCCATACAAAATTAACATTTTAAGAATGAGTAGAATGTACTGGTGTCATGCCTTCCTCAAACCTAAATACTGAAGTTTCAAAGATTGTAACTAAAATACTACTTTGTGCTTAAAACAAACAGCTGTGCCATGAGTTATTGATTCATTGCGTTATTTGAGGGTAATGAATATTGAGTCATTTAGTTATTCAGTTATTTGCGGGTCATCATCATTGAGTTTTTGAGTTATTTGCGGGTCATCATCATTGAGTTATTGAGTTATTTGCGGGTCATCATCATTGAGTTTTTGATTTATTTGCGGGTCATCATCGTTGAGTTATTGAGTTATTTGCCGGTCATCATCATTGAGTTACATACGGGTCATCATCATTGAGTTATATGCGGGTCATCATCATTGAGTTTTTGAGTTATTTGACGGTTATCATCATTGAGTTTTTGAGTTATTTGCCGGTCATCATCATTGAGTTATTTGCGGGTCATCATCATTGAGTTTTTGATTTATTTGCGGGTCATCATCGTTGAGTTATTGATTTATTTGCGGGTCATCATCATTGAGTTATATGCGGGTCATCATCATTGAGTTATATGCGGGTCATCATCATTGAGTTTTTGAGTTATTTGACGGTTATCATCATTGAGTTTTTGAGTTATTTGACGGTTATCATCATTGAGTTATTGAGTTATTAACAGGTCATCATTATTGCGCTACGAACATGTCCATATGTCCTCAGATCCCCTCCTCAGCAAGTCCCGCAGTGTCCAGCGACTGACGACTCCAGTTCTGTGTTGGTTGATAAGTCTTCTTACACGCCCACTAAGTTTCTCGTTTCTGGCTGTGCCCATCTTAACTCCTATCTCTTTCATTCGAAGGAGTGACGTGGACTCATGGTTATCGAAGTCCTGTGTCTTTCCCACTTCCCTGAGGGCACTGATGATGTCCGCCCGATCCATTGGTTGACCGTCCTCAATAATAGAGCAGCTAGCCAACCTGTCCACTCTTTCATTTCCCCGTACTTCCACATGTCCAAGGACGGAAACAAATGTGATTTTACGTATGTTTGACTTCTGCAATGACTCTAACCATTGCATACGTCCAGACTCAACCTCCACTTGTCTTACGTGCCATGTGTATTGAAAGCCACTATTTGCACGAAGAAGTAATGCTTAAAGTACAATCTCACATTATTATGGAAATGTACCAGCCCAATATCAGAGGATACAAAGATACAGTGAAGACGATGACCTAGGCTAGGAAACACACTGCAGAAGCCAACTGAGAGTATTAAACAACATGTCCCTTTTTTGGAATCCCCAGGGGAAAAGCCAAAGAGGAGGACCAAGGAATTCTTGGAGAAAACAGATAGAAGCAGAGATGAGGATGATGAGGAGGATGTGGAATGATCTTAAAAGAATGGCAAGAAACAGAATGGCTTGGAAAGTGTTTGTTGAAGACCTATGCTCCACAGGGAGCTGAAAGACAGAAGAAAACTATTTCTCACTCAATTACATGTATTTTGATAAGGGGCCCGTGTGTTTGTTCCTGTCAGGTCGGGTAATTTTACCTGCTACTGTATGCAGTAAACAGTACAACATGTGGCTGCCCTGCTGCCTTGCAGGTAAGCTCGGGAGAGTAAAAGACTAAGGGAGGGTACCCCGAAGTAAAACAACCCCACTGCCTTGTGGGTGAGACTTTTTAATCAAAGGCTAGCGGAGTCAACCGTAAACAAACCGACGGAAGGCAACAGAAAACCACCGTCGTAACTTCTTTGTATAATCATGAATCGCCACAACAATAGAAATAACGACAACAACGTTAAAGGGGATTCCAATGGGAAAACCCTCGCTCGGTAGGGGGCATCATGTGCTACAGGTGATACCTGATAGTCATCAAGCTACTGTAAGCAAAATAAAATAAGAAAAAGAGTTCTTAAATGTTATGTAGAGCCAATCTTAACATATGGATGTGAATCGTGGACAATAGGACAACAGAAAAAACAAATCGCTGGAGTCTGTAGAAATGTGGTTTTACAGAAGAATGTTGAGAATACCATGGACAGCTAAGAAGAGTAATGAAGATGTTCTGAGAGAGGTCAAAGCAAAAAGAGAGCTAATTTCCAATATTAGGAAGAAACAATCATCATTTTTTTGGCCATGTAATGAGAAGAGAACAGCTGGAATATATTGTAACAACTGGGAAAATTGAGGGACTTTGAGATAGAGGGAAGCAAAGAGAAAAAAATACCAGACAGCTTAAGAGAATGGCTTGGCAGAAGGTCAACAACAGAATTGATAAATAACTGTCGAGATCGAAAGATGTGGAGAGAGAGTGAACACCTACGCCAGCAGGCCCGGTACTTGATGATGATGATGATGTGTTCGTATAGTTTGGGAATCCCTGTGTGTTGAAACCAAAATCCCCCCTTCCCACAATACTCCCACAAAGAAGCATTTTCTCTCCACAACAAGCAGTTATCTCTCTTAGAATGACGCCCTCTCTCGTTTCTTCCTGACTGCGAAGATTAAACGCCGGTCGAGACAAGAGCGAGGGAAAGTACCACTCATTAAGCTCATGCATCATTCAGGAAAAAAGCTTTACAAACACTGAAGAGGTCGGACACAACTGTAACCTGACGTCTCATTTGAATACCCTCCCTGGTCCGTCTTTATTTCTAGTTTCACCTAAATACGAACAGGAATTGACACATTCCTTAAGGGCTAAAACGCTTCAGGTTTTTTTTTTTTTAATTCTAATTTTTGAGTCTTTTCAGTAGAGAAAACAGAGGGGGGAAAAAAATAACTCCCGTTTAAAATTTCATTTTTTTAAAAAAATATCGGCCTGTATTAGCTACAGGAAGAGAAATTGCTTAATTAAGTTCATTTAATGTGCTTGAGTGCTTAATTTCGTTATTAGAATATTTTCGCGCAAATTAATGAGACTGTTTTTGAAGTGCGCCACCTAATGAAGAGTTCTATATTTGTGGCAGGTGTTTTCAAATTGGAGAGTTCTATATGAGGACGGAATAAAGAGTTCCGCATTTGATATACATTTCTTGAAGTAGAATGTGTTTGTTCGTTGTTTTAGAAGTTATATTTCCTAACTTTATAAGGTTATTCATTTGAGAGTTTTCTTACTATTAGAGAGTTTAAAATTTTTGAGAAATGTGTTACTGTGTTATATATTTTAGAAGTTTTTATTCTAAGTAGCCAATAGTTCTATTTATTTAAGGTAAGTAAAGTAAAGAGCTTTGAGTGCATGCTCACGTACCCCGTGCGCACTAACGTTCATTTTCCTTCTGGCCACAGCGTAATAACAGGGAAGGTATTTTTTTTTTATTTCTCATTCAAGCTGGAAATTATTTTAATTATTTAAAAAAAAATTAATTTAAATTTAATGTTTATTCCTGCTGAATGCCTATTAAGCCGAAACATCGTTACTATTTTGTGTCGTCCACTTATAACGTAAAGCTTTAACCATATCGGTTTTGTTGTTTTCTATTTTTCTGTTTATTTTTTTTTTTCCATTTCTCCATAAAGTAAACAAGTAAAGAACCCCATCAATCCAAATATGGCGTATGGGGAAATATGGTGTTAGTGACCATAATTTTTACAGACCTTTAACACATGATTTTTTGGGGTAATGTGGTCGGCAATACGCCCGTGCCGCTTTACTTTCCCAGAAAAAATTCGGTACCCATTTAAGGCTGGGTGAACCCGGTAGCCGTCGGTTCGGATCGAACCCTACCTCTTGTCCTTTGTAGTCCAGTTCACTAACCACTGAGCTATCGCGGCTCCCATTTATTTAAAGTAATAGCTGCGTACTGTGCTATATATTTTAGAATTTTTATTCCAAATATTTGATAGTTATATTTATCTATATTTGTGTATTGTGTTCTATGTTTTAGAAGTGTTTCTAATAAAAACCTGTTGCCTATTTTAGAAGTATATCTAATAATCTGCCCTCTATGCCCCACCAGCAGACCCACGTAATGAGAAACGCAGAAAAGATCGTTATTGTGTCCTAGTATTACTATTATATATTGTAGACGTTTCTATATTGTAGACGTTTCTATATTGTAGACGTTTCTATATTGTAGACGTTTTTATACTATGCCGTTTTTATAATGTTGTTTTTATATTATGACGTTTTTATATTATGACGTTTTTTATATTATGACATTTTTATATTATGGCGTTTTTATATTATGGCGTTTTTATATTATGACGTTTTTATATTATGACGTTTTTTATATTATGGCGTTTTTATATTATGGCGTTTTTATATTATGACGTTTTTATATTATGGCTTTCTTATGTTATGGCTTTTTTATATTATGACGTTTTTATATTATGGCTTTTTATATTATGACTTTTTATATTATGGGTTTTTATATTATGACGTTTTTATATTATGGCGTTTTTTTTATATTATGGCTTTTTATATTAGGACGTTTTTATATAATGGCTTTTTTACATTATGGCTTTTTATATTATGACGTTTTTATATAATGGCTTTTTATATTATGGGTTTTTATATTATGACGTTTTTATATTATGGCTTTTTTATATTATGGCGTTTATACATATTTGTTGGATAAGTCAGTGGGTGTAGAAAATGTTGAATGTTGGATGTTTTTTATTCGCCACTTAAGATGAATGTTGTATTGGTAGAGGAGTGTTGTATATGATCTACAATGGTTGCGAACTGTGACCTGCGACTAGTCACTAGCGTCGAGAAGAAAATGTAGCCTAGCCAGATTAAATATTTAAGCATTATACACACATGACAGGCACTCTGTAAAATTATAGAGATGAAATGTTATCGTAATGTTTTGGGCCTCTGTTACTTAGATCGTATCACAAATGTTATCGTAAGGTTTTGGACATCTCTTACTTAGATTGTATCACAAATATTTGATCGTAAGGTTTTGGACATCTCTTACTTAGATCGTATCACAAATGTTATAGTAAGGTTTTGAACATCGCTTACTTAGATCGTATCACAAATGTTATAGTAAGGTTTTGAACATCTCTTACTTAGATCGTATCACAAATATTATCGTAAGGTTTTGGACATCTCTTACTTAGATCACATCACAAATGTTATCGTAAGGTTTTGTACATCTCTTACTTAGATCGTATCACAAATGTTATCGTAAGGTTTTGTACATCTCTTACTTAGATCGTATCACAAATGTTATCGTAAGGTTTTGTACATCTCTTACTTAGATCGTATCACAAATGTTATCGTAAGGTTTTGTACATCTCTTACTTAGATCGTATCACAAATGTTATACATGTAGTAAGGTTTTGAACATCTCTTACTTAGATCGTATCACAAATATTATAGTAAGGTTTTGTACATCTCTTACTTAGATCACATCACACATTTTATAGTAAGGTTTTGGGCATCTCTTACTTAGATTGTATCACAAATGAAAAAGTTCAAGAAAGGATACAGCAATCAATCGGAGTACATGATGATCGTGTGACTATTGTTAAGAAACACAAAATGAAATGGTCCGGTCACGTATCTCGATCGTCTGGCTTGGCAAAGATCATTCTCGAGGGAACTGTGAAAGGAGGGAGGAGAGACAGACAGAGAAAGAGATGAGAAGATAACATCATGGAATAGACAGACCTCGCATTCGCAGTTCCATAGAATGACTAATGATAGAGAGAAAGTAAGAAGGTTGATGAAACCTGTCAATGGTGTCCCAACGACCCCCCAGATGATGGGATGAAGAAGAAAATATATATTATATCCGTAAAAAGACTAAAACTATGATCATAAACAAAGATAATACTCAAAACCAATAAATAGATATCAAAATTGAATGAATTCACCTGCAGACAGTTCAGAACTACAACTACCTTGGACATACTATAACCAGTGATCATCATCATCAAGTACTGGGCCTGCTGGCGTAGGTGATCATGTCTCGCCACAACTTTCGATCTCGACAGTTATTTATCATTTCTGTTGTTGACCTTCTGCCAAGCCATTCTCTTAAGCTGTCTGGTATTTTTTCTCTTTGCAACCAGTGATGGAAAATGTACAACTGAAATAAACAAAAGATTACGAATGGCAACAAGTAATTTTAATGCCATGAAAAATATACTAACATCAAAATAAATAATACCAGGGCTAAAACTAAGAATAGCAAAATGTTACATCTCCTTATCAATTCCTGTATGGTGCAGAAACATGGACATTAGACAGGAAAACAGAACAGAAAATTGAAGCCTCTAAGCTGTGCATTTACAGAAAAATAGAAAGAATAGGACGAAGAAAAGAAAACAAACGATGAAGTCTTAAAACAACTAAAAATGAAAAGAGAACTACTAAACACAATAATTTAGTAAAAAAGTAAAGTAAAGTAAAGTACCCCCCGTCACGCCAAGTGGCGTATAGGGAAATATGGTGTTAGTGACCCTATATTTTACAGACCTTCAGCACATGATTTTTGGGGTAATGTGGTCGGTATTACGCCCGTGCTGCTTTTACTTTCCCAGAAAAAATCCGGTACCCATTTAAGGCTGGGTGAACCCGGAACCGTCGGTTGGGATCGAACCCTACCCCTTGTCCGTAGTAGTCCAGTTCACTAACCACTGAGCTATCGCGGCTCCTACTAATTTTTAGGGAATTAGTAAAACCCAGGTGTCCTCGCCAGGATTACGAACCCCGGCTGTTGCCGTGGTAAGCCAACCGCCTATCGATTGCGCTAACCGGACACCACAATAATTTAGTAATATAATAAAAATAAAAAAAGCCACAGAAGGTGGATGCATTGCAGACAAAAAAGGAAAAATGCTAACAGACAATAAAGATATAATAGATAGATGGCAGGAATATATAACAGAACTATTTCATGATCAAAGGGACAAGAAACCAATTATCAAATGTACATCAGGCTATGAAATCTTAAAATCTAAGGTGGAAAAAGCTATAAAAACAATGAAAAAGGGAAAAGCTGCAGGATGACAGCATACAGATAGAGATGATCCAGGCACTAGAAGATTTTGGCATTGAAGTGATTACAGACATATGCAACGACATATACCACACATGATACATACCAAATGAACTAAAAACATCAACTTTTATTGCATTGCCTAAAAAGAATGGTGCAGTTGATTGCAGTGGCTTTAGAACAATAAGCCTAATGAGCCGTGTTACAAAAATCTTGCTAAAAGTTATACAAGGAAGGATTCAGAATAAAATCAATACTGAATTAGATGAGCAGCAATTTGGATTTAGGAAAAATAGCGAACAAAAGAAGCCATATTCTACATGAGAACATTGATTGAAAAGTACACAGAAGTAAACAAACCAATATATGCCAGCTTCATAGACTACACCAAAGCTTTTGATAGAGTACACCACAAACAACTTATAGAAAGCCTAAAAGAGATACATCTAGATGACATGGACATACAACTAATATGTAATCTATACTGGGAGAAAATAGCAATAATAAAATATAACAAAGAGAACTCTACACCCATTGATATAAAGAGAGGAGTAAGACAGGGATGCATCCTATCACCAAGCTTGTTCAATCTATACACTGAGCAAATCTTTAAAAATATCACAGATTTACAACAAATACTATTTAATTGCAAAATAAAATTATATTTCCGATTTACATTGTTCAAAATTAGTAGAATGTTCTACACGGCACATATGTTCTTCTATTTATTATAATTAAAAGTTCCGTCCTTATATTTACCCGTTTTGGAAATATGGGTCTAGTGTCAATATTTGTGAATGACAAACGACAAATTGTATGGACAGTAAGTCGATATTACGTCAGGTCGCTGTATTTTCTCCTCCCTTAAGGGAAATATATAATTCTGAATTCTGTGCGAATTTTCGAAGCCGTCTATATTTGAAATATATCTACCACTTGTAAGAATTAATCCACGTGATTTCGTATCAGTAGCGAGAACACTAGCCAGTCAGCCAGCCACTCGGCTTTCGTATTCGTTTCAGCTGACCATATAGATTCAAGTTTTATTTATAATAGTACTGTTAACAAGAAATGATAGACGTAATAGTACTGTTAACAAGAAATGATAGACATAATAGTACTGTTAACAAGAAATGATAGACGTAATAGTACTGTTAACAAGAAATGATAGACATAATAGTACTGTTAACAAGAAATGATAGACATAATAGTACTGTTAACAAGAAATGATAGACATAATAGTACTGTTAACAAGAAATGATAGACATAATAGTACTGTTAACAAGAAATGATAGACATAATAGTACTGTTAACAAGAAATGATAGACGTAATAGTACTGTTAACAAGAAATGATAGACATAATAGTACTGTTAACAAGAAATGATAGACATAATAGTACTGTTAACAAGAAATGATAGACATAATAGTACTGTTAACAAGAAATGATAGACATAATAGTACTGTTAACAAGAAATGATAGACATAATAGTACTGTTAACAAGAAATGATAGACGTAATAGTACTGTTAACAAGAAATGATAGACATAATAGTGAAAGAAAGCAATAAGAAAGGTCTCAGTCTGAATAGTAAGAAAACAGAAGTAATGGTTATATCAAAGAAACAATCATCACCATCATGCTGCATAAAACAGGATTTATCTGAAACAAGTGCAACGCGTCAAATACTTGGGCGCAATAATTACATCAGTTGGAAGATGTACCACAGAAATAAAAAAAAGTAGAATAGCTCAGACCAAAAGAGCATTTCAGAAAATGAAAACTTCTTGTGCAACTAGTCTAATAGAAGTGAGAAAGAGAGTTCATCGGTGCTATATAGAACCAATTCTGACCTTTGGAAGCGAATCATGGACAGTAGACAGACAAATGAAAAGACGATTAGAGGCCACAGAGATGGGATTTCTCAGAAGAATGTTGAAAGTTTCCTGGACAGCTAAAAAGACCAATGAGGAAATTCTGATAGAGGTCAACACAAAAAGGGAGTTACTAAAAAAATATCAGAAAAAAAACAATCAACATTTTCAGGGCACATCATGAGAAGAGGAAAGTTAGAATACTTGGTCACAACTGGCAAAATAAAAGGAAAGAGAGATCGCGGACGATAAAGAGAGAAAATACAAGATCGCTTGGTGTCATGGCAAGGAAAACAGTCAACAACAGAATATATACGAAGCACTGTAGATAGAAGATTGTGGAAGGACATGATCGCCTACGCCAACCAGTGCGGCATATGTTGAAGACTTAATATTACACACAATTTGTAACTGTTGTTAACGAAGGCTATTTTTATATATTAGTGTTAACATGGCTTTATTTGTAACATTTTTTATCTTAAGATACTTTTTACATGTATCAGTGGAGCTAACACCGAAGTTTTTATTTTTATTTATAAAAGTGCAGATGTTAAGTACGAGTTATATATATATATATATATAGAGAGAGAGAGAGAGAAAGAGAGAGAGAGAGAGAGAGAGAGAGAGAGAGAGAGAGCCGCGATAGTTCAGTGGTTAGTGAACTGGACTACAAAGGACAAGAGGTAGGGTTCGATCCCAACCGACGGCTTTCGGGTTCACCCAGCCTTAAATGGGTACCGGATTTTTTTTCTGGGAAAGTAAAGCAGCACGGGCGTAATACCGACCACATTGCCCTAAAAATCATATGCTGAAGGTCTGTAAAATTTATGGTCACTAACACCATATTCCCTATACGCCACTTGGTGTGACGGGGGCTCTTTACTTACTTTTATCCATAAAATTGCAATTAAAATTAGTGAGACGTGTTATTTGTATTAATGTTACATTTAAGTTTTGTTAACTTTGGTGTTGTTAGCATTTACACTTATTTTCAAAGCGATTAAGTTAACATTATGTAGATGTTATAAATGCGAAATGTGTAACTATTAGATATAAATTGAAATTAACTTCAGTGCTGTTAACACTAAATACCAGTTCTCATTGAAACAGTGTTATTACAATTAGTGTAAAGTTAATCTTGTAATGAAGTACAGGTTCCCTCCACACCTTCCTAGGCGTATGGGGAAAACGGTGTTAGTGACAATATTTTTTCTATGACCGCGGCACATTTTAGAGAGCCGCGATAGCTCAGTGGTTAGTGAACTGGACTACAAAGGACAAGGGGTAGGGTTCGATGTCAACCGACGGCTCCGGGTTCACCCAGCCTTAAAATGGGTACCGGATTTTTTTCTGGGAAAGTAAAGCAGCACGGGCGTAATACCGACCACATTACCCCAAAAATCATGTGCTGAAGGTCTGTAAAATATAGGGTCACTAACACCATATTCCCTATACGCCACTTGGCGTGACGGGGGTACTTTACTTTACTTACGGCACATTTTTGGGTGATATGGTCGGTATCACGCCAGGCCGCCTTTACTTCCCAGAAAAATCTCTGGTACCCATTTTTAGAGGCTGGGTGAACCCCGGAGCCTTGTCAGTCCGAAAAAAAAATCCGCTAATGCTGGAGATTGAACGCGGAAACTTCTGGTCAAGCAGCGAGCACATTTACAACTCAACCACCGAGGCTCTTAAGTTTGTAATAAAATGTTAAATTTGTTTCATTCTTAATAGTGTTAACATTAATGGTGTTAACATTACATTTCTGTTTAAATCGTGTTATTTATATAAGAAATACGTTTTAATTACACTAGTTTTGATAACATTAGATTGAAGTTCTATTTCTATTAGTTTTGTTAACTTTAGATAGTTTTATTCTAAATAGTAATGTGAAGTTTAGATATAAGTTTTTAGAACTTTGATAGGAGAACCTCAGTTTGTATTTGTGACAAGTGACAATTCCGGTTGCTTGTTTTAAGATGGCAGCCGTGACACTTTGGAAAGTTGGCACTTTTTGGTGCCTGGTCACTGCAATTCTCGGTAAGTCCCGCCAGAGTTTAATTTAGGTTACTTAGGTTACCTAGGTTACTTACAACTTGGGTTACTTGGATTACTTGAGTTACTTAGCTTGTTACTTGGCTTACTTAGCTTGTTACTTTGGTTACTTAGCTTGTTACTTTGGTTACTTAGCTTGTTACTTGGGTTACTTAGCTTGTTACTTGGGTTACTTAACTTGTTACTTGGGTTACTTAGCTTGTTACTTGGGTTGCTTAGCTTGTTACTAGGGTTACTTAACTTGTTACTTGGGTTACTTAGCTTGTTACTTGGGTTACTTAGCTTGTTACGTGAATTACTTAACTTGTTACTTAGCTTGTTACGTGGGTTACTTAGCTTGTTACGTGGGTTACTTAGCTTGTTACTTTGGTTACTTAGCTTGTTACTTGGGTTACTTAACTTGTTACGTGGGTTACTTAGCTTGTTACTTGGGTTACTTAGCTTGTTACTTGTGTTACTTAGCTTGTTACTTGGGTTACTTAGCTTGTTACTTGGCTTACTTAGCTTGTTACTTGGGTTACTTAGCTTGTTACTTGGCTTACTTAGCTTGTTACTTGGGTTACTTAGCTTGTTACTTGGGTTACTTAGCTTGTTACTTGGGTTACTTAGCTTGTTACTTGGGTTACTTAGTTGTTACTTGGGTTACTTTGCTTGTTACTTGGGTTACTTAGCTTGTTACTTGGGTTACTTAGCTTGTTACTTGGGCTACTTAGCTTGTTACTTGGGTTACTTAGCTTGTTAATTGGGTTACTTAGCTTGTTACTTGGGTTACTTAGCTTGTTACTTGGGTTACTTAGCTTGTTACTTGGGTTACTTAGCTTGTTACTTGGGTTACTTAGCTTGTTACTTGGGTTACTTAGCTTGTTACTTGGGTTACTTAGCTTGTTACTAGGGTTACTTAGCTTGTTACTAGGGTTACTTAGCTTGTTACTTGGGTTACTTAGCTTGTTACTTGGGTTACTTAGCTTGTTACTTGGGTTACTTAGCTTGTTACTTAAGGTACCTAGGTTACCTGGGTTACTTAGATTACCTGGGTTACTTAGGTTACTTGAGTTATTTAAGCTACTTAACAATCTTGCAAATCCTCTGTTTTCTTCATACATTCATGTGAAGAATGAACGATTAACACACACCAGGTAATTTCATCTGAATCTGTCTTGTCTTAATGCGCAAAGCTGCAAGATATAGAGAAAAAAAGGTTGTTTTCTCCCTGCCTCCCTCCCTCCTTCCCCACCCCTCCCTTCACCACCCCTTCCCCCTCCCTCCCTCCTTGCCTCCCTCCCTCCCCACCCCTCCCTTCACCGCCCCTTTCTTTTCCCTCCCTCCTTGCCTCCCTTCCTGCCTCCCTCCCTCCTTGCCTCCCTCCCTCCCTCCCTCCCTCCCTCCCTCCCTTCCTGCCTCCCTCCCTCCCTTCCTGCCTCCCTCCCTCCCTTCCTGCCTCCCTCCCTCCCTTCCTGCCTCCCTCCCTCCCTTCCTGCCTCCCTCCCTCCCTTCACCACCCCTTCCCTTTCCCTCCCTGCCTCCCTCTTGCCACCGTAAGCCCAGGGGTCCCTCGCCGCACAGGCACATAACTCCGTCTTCGGAAGTACTCATATTCTTTCCGTCGATGAATAATTGACGTTTCAAACTAGGCCTCACTGATGAGACCAGGGATAGTTGCCGCAGAGAGAAATCACAAATAAAAATCCCATCTGGTTCAGCCGGGATTTGAACCCACAACGTCTCTATCCCAAGACCGGCGTCTTGCCTCGAGACCAACCAGTCTCCAAGTTTAATTTTCTTTTAAGATGGATGATCATTGCAAAATACCAGAACTGAAGCCATATCCCCCTTATAGCCTATGTCAGAATGACGGGGTCTATTCCCCATTTACTTTCTAAATAGTAGCACAGTTTCTGAAATGAGATATTTAGAATATGGCTGAATGTGATAACAACAAACAAAATAAGAAATGAAGAAATTAGGAAAAGAATGAGAATATCAACAGCGAGCTGCACTCAGAGACAACAAATGTAAATGGTTTGGGCGTGGTTATCGGCAAATAACATTCAACAGCAGCAGTTAACAACATTAGTAGTTAATAATAACAACAGTTAACAACATTAGTAGTTAATAATAACAACAGTTAACAACATTAGTAGTTAATAATAACAACAGTTAACAACAACGGTTAACAAGAACAACAGTTAACAACAGATATCAACAGCAACATTAAAGAAAACAGCAGTTAACAACAACAGCAACAGTTAACAACAACAGCAACAGTTAACAACAGATATCAACAGCAACATTAAAGAAAACAGCAGTTAACAACAGCAGCAACATTTAACAACACCAACAACAATAGTTAACAACAACAATAGTTAACAAGAACAAAGTTAACAAGAACAATTAAAACAGCAACAGTTAACAACAGATATCAACAGCAACATTAAAGAAAACAGCAGTTAACAACAACAGCAACAGTTAACAACAATAGCAACAATTAACAACAGCAACAACATTTAACAACACCAACAACAATAGTTAACAACAACAATAGTTAACAAGAACAAAGTAAACAAGAACAATTAAAACAGCAACAGTTAACAACAATTAACAACAACAACAGCGATAGTTAATAAGAACAACAGCAAAAGTTAACAAGAGCAGCAACTAAAACACCAACAGTTAACAACAACAATAGTTAACAACATCAACAATAGTTGACAAGAACAAAGTTAACAAGAACAGCAATTAAAACAGCAACAGTTAACAACAACAGCAGCAATAGTTAACAAGAACAACAGCTGAAACAGCAACAGTTAACAACAGCAAAAACAGAATCATGCACGAGAAACAAACTACAGCATGTAGACCTGACACCAAAGATTAGAGAACATATGTTCTTGAGCTTGTAGCTTAGCATCAAAAGATGAACAAATTGTATTCTGCCTGATCGTTCAATTCTCGAGGTAGTATAAATACATTTAGAATGGAAACCAGTCTGAATGTTAAAGTTTATGATAGCCAAATAACCTGTGACCACATAAATGGCTGGACAAAATAACCAACTTAACTGTCCGACAACGTGCTGAGACCCCAACAATCATGTCGGTGTTCAGATGTCGAAGACTAAGATGGCTGGCGAATGGAAGAAAAACGCATCCCCAGGCAAATACTATATGGTGAACTAACACACGGAAAAAGACAAATCGGCAGACCTAAGCTACGATATAGTGATCGCACATCATGGAGAGCATGTATAAGGAACGGTATAACATCATATGAGACTGTGCTAAGGCCAAGCCTAAAAGAGAAAAAAACTCATAAAAAAGGATGGAAAACCCTGTGGATCAGTGGGTCTGACTTGTTCATTCTGTGGCCGTCTCTAAATTAGCCAGATAACCCAAATTTCCCTTTTTTAAAATAGCCAGATAACCCACATTTCCCTTTTAAAAATAGCCTGATAACCCACATTTCCCTTTTCAAATAGCATGTTAACCCACATTTCCCTTTTCAAATAGCCAGATAACCCACATTTCCCTTTTCAAATAGCCAGATAACCCACATTTCCCTTTCCAAATAGCAAGATAACCCACATTTCCCCTTTTAAAATAGCCAGATAACTCACAATTCCCTTTTCAAATAGCCAGATAACTCACATTTTCCTTTTTAAATAGCCAGATAACCCACATTTTCCTTTTTAAATAGCCAGATAACCCACATTTTCCTTTTTAAATAGCCAGATAACCCACATTTCCCTTTTCAAATAGCCAGATAACTCACATTTCCCTTTTTAAATAGCCAGATAACCCACATTTCCCTTTTTAAATAGCCAGATAACCCACATTTTCCTTTTTAAATAGCCAGATAACCCACATTTCCCTTTTCAAATAGCCAGATAACTCACATTTTCCTTTTTAAATAGCCAGATAACTCACATTTTCCTTTTTAAATAGCCAGATAACTCACATTTCCCTTTTTAAATAACCAGAAAACCCACATTTTCCTTTTCAAATAGCCAGATAACTCACATTTTCCTTTTCAAATAGCCAGATAACCCACATTTCCCTTTTCAAATAACCAAATAACCCACATTTCCCTTTTCAAATAGCCAGATAACTCACATTTCCCTTTTAAAAATAGCCAGATAACTCACATTTTCCTTTTCAAATAGCCAGATAACTCACATTTCCCTTTTCAAATAGCCTGATAACTCACTATTCCCTTTTCAAATAGCCAGAAAACTCACATTTCATTTTTCAAATAGCCAGATAACTCACATTTCCCTTTTCAAATAGCCAGATAACTCACATTTCCCTTTTTAAATAGCCAGATAACCCACATTTCCCTTTTCAAATAGCCAGATAACCCCCATTTTTCTTTTTAAATAGCCAGATAACCCACATTTTCCTTTTTAAATAGCCAGATAACCCACATTTTCCTTTTCAAATAGCCAGATAACTCACATTTTCCTTTTTAAATAGCCAGATAACTCACATTTTCCTTTTTAAATAGCCAGATAACCCACATTTCCCCTTTTCAAATAGCCAGATAACCCACATTTCCCCTTTTCAAATAGCCAGATAACCCACATTTCCCCTTTTCAAATAGCCAGATAACTCACATTTCCCTTTTCAAATAGCCAGATAACTCACTATTCCCTTTTCAAATAGCCAGATAACTCACATTTCCCTTTACAAATAGCCAGATAACTCACTATTCCCTTTTCAAATAGCCAGATAACTCACATTTCCCTGTCACGGAAACCACACGATCTGCGACCACATTGAATAATCGCCAGTTTAAATAAAACGTTGTGAAAATATTCCTCATTAAACATTATGTACTTGTTAGTAAATATAAATATTGTTAATTTTGTCACTGAAAGTCGATCATGTGGATGGTCTAGACTGACGTGCAGTCACTCAGTCGCATGGTCCAGAACCCATTTCCACGTTATAGATTGGTCAACCCCAGTCAATCAACTCTCGTGATTGCACAGAGCTTCGACAACCATGAGTCCACGCCACTCCTTCGGATAAAAGAGATGGGAGTTAAGATGGGCACAGCCAGAAACGAGAAACTTAGTGGCCGTGTAAGAAGACTTATCAACCAACACAGAACTGGAGTCGTCAGTCGCTGGACACTGAGGGAATTGCTGAGGAGGAGATCTGAGCAGCTATGGACATGTTCGGAGTGCAATGATGATGACCCGCAAATAACGCAATGACTCAATAGCTCAATAACTCAATGATAATGACTCGCTAATAACTCAATGACTCAATAGCTCAATAACTCAATATTGATGACTCGCTAATAACTCAATGACTCAATAGCTCAATAACTCAATGATGATGACTCGCTAATAACTCAATGATGATGACCCACAAATAACTCAATGATGATGACCCGCTAATAACTCAATGATGATGCCCCGCTAATAACTCAATGATGATGGCCCGCTAATAACACAATGATGATGACCCGCTAATAACTCAATGATGATGCCCCGCTAATAACTCAATGATGATGACCCACAAATAACTCAATGATGATGTCCCGCTAATAACTCAATAATGATGACCCGCTAATAACTCAATGATGATGACCCACAAATAACTCAATGATGATGACCCGCTAATAACTCAATGATGATGACCCATAAATAACTCAATGATGATGACCCGCTAATAACTCAATGATGATGACCCGCTAATAACTCAATGATGATGACCCGCTAATAACTCAATGATGATGACCCGCTAAGAACTAATGATGACTCTCAATGATGATGCCCCGCTAATAACTCAATGATGATGCCCCGCTAATAACTCAATGATGATGACCCGCTAATAACTCAATGATGATGACCCGCTAATAACTGAATGATGATGACCCACAAATAACTCAATTACAAATAACGTTCAGATCTCTAGAAAAAATACTTCGCTACTCTTTTGTGTGGATCGGGACCCACAGGTTGGAGCCCCACATCTGGTCCAGTGGTTCTAAATTAGTGCACCGAGAAACTTCCATGACATTACTATTTTCTGGTAAAAATACAATTTAAATAATTTCTCACAAAAATTAATTGTTAAAAATGAATAGAAAAAATTGCAGACGATCTTAAACATGAATTTTATGAATGATTTATGGGGTTACATATTGCTGAGTGTTATCTGGACAGCTAAGAAGACAAACGAGGACATTCTCAAAGAGACCAACACAAAAAGGGAAGAAACAATCAACACCATTATGCAGCATAAAAATTAGCGCGACAAATCTGAAACAAGTGCAACACGTCAAATAACTGAGCATAATAATATCAGACGGAAGATGCACCACAGAAATAAAAAGCAGAATAGATCAGGCCAAAATAGCATTTCAGAAAATTAAAACATCTTGTGCAACAGGTCTATGTCAATAGAAGTAAGAAAGGGAGTCCATCGGTTCTATCGAGAGCCAATTCTGACATATGGAAGCGAATCATAGACAGTAGACAAACAAATGAAAAGACGATTAGAGGCCACAGAGATGGGATTTCTCAGAAGAATGTTGAAAGTTCCCTGAGCAGCTAAAAAAAAAAAAATCAGCGATGGAAATTTCAAAGAGGCCAATACAAAAAGGGAACTCTAAAAAAATATCAAAAAGTCAACATTTTTCGGGCAGTTCATGAGAAGAGGAAAGTTAGAATATTAGGTTACAACTGACAAAGTACAGGGAAAGAGAGATCGTGGACGGCAAAGTGAGAAGATACTAGATAGCTTGGTGTCATGGCATGGACAGCAGTCAACAAAAGAACTGATATGATGTACTTAGTGGCTGGCTGGTTAGTTTGATAGCTTCCTAAGTAGAAAGTAGTTAGAAAATAGTTTAATTCTCAGAGATGCTAATTGTTTTTTTCTTTTCGGACCGACAACGTTCCGTAGTTCACCCAGCCTCTAAAAATAAGTACCAGTGATTTTTCTGTGAAGTATAGGCGGACTGACGTGATACCGACCACATCACCAAAAAAATTTGCCGAGGTCATGGAAAAATCTGGTCACTAACACCGTACTCCCCACACTGCTATCACGGCAGGGGACGGGACATTTACATACAAAGGAAAGATAGTTGTGCAAAGACGTGATCGCCTGCATCAGCAGGTATGGCACATTATGATGATTGGTTTCCATTCGTTATTTAACAGAAAGTTTGTAGTTCTCAAATCTTACAGTAGAAGTATGTTAGAGTTCTATGGGGACTTACTATAGAAGATTGTGTACCTTGGTCATTAACAGGCTGGGAACCATCGATCATGTGTCAGGTGATCATGTCTCTCCACAACTTTCGATCTAGACAGTTATTTATCATTTCTGTTGTTGACCTTCTGCCAAGCCATTCTCTTAAGCTGTCTGGTATATTTTCTCTTTGCTTCACTCTATCTCTTCGTCCCTCAATTTTCCCAGTTGTTACAATATATTCCAATTGTTTCCTTCTCATTACATGGCCAAAATATTATTATTGCTTCTTCCTAATATTGGAAATTAGCTCTCTTCTTGCTTTGGCCTCTTTCAGAACATCTTCATTACTCTTCTTAGTTGTCCTTGGTATTCTCAACATTCTTCTGTAAAACCACATTTCTACAGCTTCCAGTGATTTTCTTGTCTGTTGTCCTATTGTCCATGATTCCCATCCATATGTTAAGACTGGCTCTACATAACATTTAAGAACTCTTTTCTTGTTTCTATAGTCAACAATGGATTGCACAGTATCTTCATTTTTTGGAAAGCTAGACGGTACTAATGCGTTTTACTCGGATGATGCGAATTTATTTGAACATTCTTATTTCTTGTACTTTTGTTGTTGCTCTTTGGACAATGTTTGTACTTTTGTTGTTGCTCTTTGGATAATGTTTGTAGTTTTGTTGTTGCTCTTTGGATAATGTTTCTGGTTTTGTTGTTGCTCTTTGGATAATGTTTGTAGTTTTGTTGTTGCTCTTTGGATAATGTTTGTAGTTTTGTTGTTGCTCTTTGGATAATGTTTGTAGTTTTGTTGTTGCTCTTTGGATAATGTTTGTAGTTTTGTTGTTGCTCTTTGGATAATGTTTGTAGTTTTGTTGTTGCTCTTTGGATAATGTTTGTAGTTTTGTTGTTGCTCTTTGGACAATGTTTGTAGTTTTGTTGTTGCTCTTTGGATAATGTTTGTAGTTTTGTTGTTGCTCTTTGGATAATGTTTGTACTTTTGTTGTTGCTCTTTGGATAATGTTTGTAGTTTTGTTTGTTTAATTGATTGATAGACAAAGGGACATACTGAATTGTTGACGAATAAGTTGATTGGGTTGAATTGTTGACGAATAAGTTGATTGGGTTGAATTGTTGACGAATAAGTTGATTGGGTTGAATTGTTGACGAATAAGTTGATTGGGTTGAATTGTTGACGAATAAGTTGATTGGGTTGAATTGTTGACGAATAAGTTGATTGGGTTGAATTGTTGACGAATAAGTTGATTGGGTTGAATTGTTGACGAATAAGTTGATTGGGGTGAATTGTTGACGAATAAGTTGATTGGGTTGAATTGTTGACGAATAAGTTGATTGGTTGAATTGTTGACGAATAAGTTGATTGGGTTGAATTGTTGACGAATAAGTTGATTGGGTTGAATTGTTGACGAATAAGTTGATTGGGTTGAATTGTTGACGAATAAGTTGATTGGGTTGAATTGTTGACGAATAAGTTGATTGGGTTGAATTGTTGACGAATAAGTTGATTGGGTGACAATCAACAGAAGAAATTGAGTTATTTGTGGGTCATCATCATTGCACTCCGAACATGTCCATAGGTGCTCAGATCCCCTCCTCAGCAAGTCCCGCAGTGTCCAGCAACTGACGACTCCAGTTCTGTGTTGGTTGATAAGTTTTCTTACACGCCCACTAAGTTTCTCGTTTCTGGCTGTGCCCATCTTAACTCCCATCTCTTCCATCCGAAGAAGTGACATGGACTCATGGCTGTCGAAGTCCTGTGCCCTTCCCACTTCCCGGAGGACTTTGATCGTGTGAGCTTGATCCATTGATTGACCGTCTTCAACGACAGCGCAGCTAGCCAATCTGTCCGCTCTTTCATTTCCCCGTACTCCCGCATGTCCTGGGACAAAGACAAAGGTGACCGTACGCATTTTTGACTTCTGCAATGACTCTACCCATTGCCTGTGTACAGAGCCCACCTCCACTTTTTTTTTTATAATGCTCATTGAATCACTCAACATGTAGGCGTGGGTGTAACTAACCAGATGAATGCCCCTGGTCACTGCCATCACCTCCATCGTCATGCTACTCGTGGTCATGACGTATTCACAACTGTCTTCTTTAATTATTCTGCCTGCTGAATCTTTACTGTTACCTTTCTTGTGGTTGGCCAATAACCACAACTATCTAATTAATTGATTGGCTTAACTGTTTGTCCATTCACAGCAGCACAACAAGACCTGGCTAATGCTGTCAACAACGACCCGCCCAGCCATGTTGAGGACGAATGCTGCGCGTGCGGTCACGCGACATACGCCGTCGAGTTCCAGGGATTATGGTCAAGGAACACACACCCAAAAGGATTCCCTGATGAGAAAAGTGAGTGCGATAACATAAGAGATGTTGACAAGTGCGATTTTGAATCATCATGTGCCATACTGGTTGGCGTATGCAATAATGTCCTTCCATAATCTTCTATCCACAGTGCATCGTATCAATTCTGTTAACTGTTTTTCATACCATGAAACCAAGCTATCCAGTATTTTCTCTCTCTGTCACCCGATATCTCTCTTTCCCTGTATTTTGTTTGTTGTAACAAAGTATTCCAACTTTGCTCTTCTCATGGTGTGTCCGAAAAATGTTGATTGTTTCTTTTTGATATTTCTCAGGAACTCCCTTTTTGTGTTGGCCTCTTTGAGAATTTCCTCATTGGTCTTTTTAGCTGTCCAGGGAACTTTTAATGTTCTTCTTGTAAATGCCATCTCTGTGGCCTCTAATCGTCTTTTAATTTCTTTATTTACTGTCCATGATTCGCTTCTATAGATCATAATTTGCTCAATACGGCACATATACTCTTTCTCACTTCTATTGACATAGATTTGTTGCACAAGACGATTTTCATTTTCTGAAATGCTATTTTGGCATGAGCTATTCTGCTTTTTATTTCTGTGGTGCATCCTCCATCTGATATTATTATTGTGTCCAAGTATTTGACGCGTTGCACTTGTTTCAGATTTGTCCTGTTTATTTTTATGCTGCATGATGGTGATGATTGTTTCTTTGATATGACCATTACTACCGTTTTCTTACTATTCCGACTGAGACCATTCTTGTTGCTTTCTTTTACTATTATGTCTATCATTTCTTGTACCCCGTTCACTCTCTCTAATTTTGAGAAGTAATGATTTAATGAAGAGAATCGAACAGAATTAAATCCTCAATTACTGAACCTGTCAAAAGAAAACTGGCGTATCATTCCAGGGGAAGAAACCTAGTTGATTGATAAAAACATTCAGGAAAAGATAATCACAAATAATCAACAGTCGTCCCCTGATATGATTCATTAATCTATCGCATCGGAACTTTCCCCTCCATAATAATATTCTTTTGTTATTATTGTCTCTAAATAAAAAGAAGAAATAAAAAGCAGAATAGTTCCAGCCGAAATAGCATTTCAGAAAATGAAAAATATTTTATGCAAAAAATCTATATCAATAGAAGTGAGGAAAAGAGTTCATCGGTGCTATATAGAACCAATTCTGACCCATGCTTTATACAAGTGCTACTTCATCTATAATCTGGTGCGATTGAATGCGATGATCATCGCACAATAAGCCTTATGAGTCACATGGCTAAGATATTACTAAGAATCATCATGCGAAGAGTGCGAAACAAAATCAGTCCAGAAATTAGCGATGAACAGTGTGGTTTTGTTGGAGGTAAAGGGACGAGCAATGCCATTTATATCATAAGATCTTTAGTAGAAAGAGCCTTAGAGGTGAAAACAGATCTATACCAATGTTTCATAGATTACACCAAGGCATTTGACAAAGTAAAGCACCAAGAAATAATCAACATTTTAGAAAGCATAAACCTAGACAGCAAAGATCTAAGAATAATAAAGAACATGTAAAGGCAACAAACAGCGGCCATAAGAACTGGAAACCAATTGGAAATGTTTCAACAAATAAAACAGGGTGTTAGACAAGGTTGTGTGCTGTCACCAGATTTGTTTAATATTTATAATAAGATTATTTTAAGATCCATAAGGGGCATGTCTGGAATAACAATCGGAGGTCATAATATAAATAATCTAAGGTATGCTGATGATACAGTCTTAATCGCTAAGAGTGAAAATGAGTTACAAGAAATGTTAGACATTATAGTGAAAGAAAGCAAAAATAAAGGACTCAGCCTTAATAGCAAAAAGACAGAAGTAATGGTAACAACATAGAAAAAGACATCACCTCAGTGCAGAATAAAGACAAGTGGAACAATATTAAAACAGGTAAATGAATTTAAATATCTGGGAATAATGTTAACCTCAGACGGAAGATGTACAACAGAGGTGAGATGCAGAATGGCTCTGACAAAAGCAGCTTTCCAAAAAATGAGGAAGATACTATGCAATCCATTTTTGACAATAGAAACAAGATAAAGAATTCTTAAATGTTATGTAGAGCCAGTCTTAACATATGGATGTGAATCAATGACAATAGGACAACAGACAAGAAAATCACTGGAGTCTGTAGAAATGTGGTTTTACAGAAGAATGTTGAGAATACCATGGACAGCTAAGAAGAGAAATGAAGATGTTCTGAAAAAGGCCAAAGCAACAAGAGAGCTAATTTCCCATATTAGGAAGAAACAATCATCATTGTTTGGCCATATAATGAGAAGAGAACAACTGGAATATATTGTAACAACTGGAAAAATTGAGGGTCGAAGAGATAGAGGGAAACAAAGAGGAAAAATACCAGACAGCTTAAGTGAATAGATTGGCAGAAGGTCAACAACAGAAATGATAAATGTCTGTCGAGATCGAAAGTTGTGGAGAGACATGATCACCTACGCCAGCAGGCACGGTACTTGATGATGATCATAACTTGATCTACAGAGTGGTTGTAAGAACAGAAAATATAAAAGTGATACTTTATCTGAAGAGAGGTTGTACGATTCAAAATTGTAAAATAAAAGTGGGTACTTAATCTACAAGGGAGCCGCGATAGCTCAGTGGTTAGTGAACTGGACTACAAAGGACAAGAGCTAGGGTTCGATCCCAACCGACGGCTTGCGGGTTCACTCAGGCTTTAATGGGTACCGGATTTTTTCTGGGAAAGTGAATCGGCACGGGCGTAATACCGACCACATTACCCCAAAAATCATGTGCCGAAGGTCTGTAAAATTTATGGTCACTAACACCATATTCCCTATACGCCACTTGGCGTGACGAGGGTACTTTACTTTTTTTTTTTTTTTTTTACTTAATCTATAGTTGTATTATTATAGTATTATCTATAATTCAAGTATATTTGTATAGCCTATAGTTGTAAGAATAGAAAGCGTAATATAAAAGTGTTACTTTATCTACAGTGTGGTTGTAATAATAGAAATCGTAAGATAAAAATGGCTTCTCTGTTTATAGAGTAATTGTAAGAATTGAAAGAAATGTAAAAGTGGCTTCTATATGTACAGTGGTGGTAATTTGAATAATTTCTTGTTGGGAGTAATGGTTGTTTTTTGTTGAATCCACCAGACTCGTTTCAGTTGCATTGGTCGAACTTGGTGGGCGCTACCCACGGCAACAACTACCGTATCTGGGACTACGGGCGCTACGCCAGCAGGGCTGTCAAGGAGGTCTGTGAGTTCGGTTCTTCGAGGTCTCTGGAGAACGACATGAAAGAGAATGTGAGTTGTGTTCTTATGTGTCTGTGTTCTTATGTGTCTGTGTTCTTATGTGAGTTGTCTTGTCTGTTTGTGTTCTTATGTGAGTTGTGTTCTTATGTGAGTTGTCTTGTCTGTTTGTGTTCTTATGTGAGTTGTGTTCTTATGTGAGTTGTCTTGTCTGTTTGTGTTCTTATGTGAGTTGTCTTGTCTGTTTGTGTTCTTATGTGAGTTGTCTTGTCTGTTTGTGTTCTTATGTGAGTTGTGTTCTTATGTGAGTTGTCTTGTCTGTCTGTGTTCTTATGTGTTGTCTGTTTGTGTTCTTATGTGTTGTCTGTTTGTGTTCTTATGTGTTGTCTGTTTGTGTTCTTATGTGTTGTCTGTTTGTGTTCTTATGTGTTGTCTGTTTGTGTTCTTATGTGTTGTCTGTTTGTGTTCTTATGTGTTGTCTGTTTGTGTTCTTATGTGTTGTCTGTTTGTGTTCTTATGTGTTGTCTGTTTGTGTTCTTATGTGAGTTGTCTTGTCTGTTTGTGTTCTTATGTGTCTGTGTTCTTATGTGTCTGTGTTCTTATGTGTTGTGTTGTCTGTTTGTGTTCTTATGTGAGTTGTGTTCTTATGTGAGTTGTCTTGTCTGTTTGTGTTCTTATGTGAGTTGTCTTGTCTGTTTGTGTTCTTATGTGTTGTCTGTTTGTGTTCTTATGTGTTGTCTGTTTGTGTTCTTATGTGAGTTGTCTTGTCTGTTTCTGTTCTTATGTGTCTGTGTTCTTATGTGTCTGTGTTCTTATGTGTTGTGTTGTCTGTTTGTGTTCTTATGTGAGTTGTGTTCTTATGTGAGTTGTCTTGTCTGTTTGTGTTCTTATGTGAGTTGTCTTGTCTGTTTGTGTTCTTATGTGTTGTGTTGTCTGTTTGTGTTCTTCTGTGTTGTGTTGTCTGTTTGTGTTCTTATGTGAGTTGTCTTGTCTGTTTGTGTTCTTATATGTTGTGTTGTCTGTTTGTGTTCTTATATGTTGTGTTGTCTGTTTGTGTTCTTATATGTTGTGTTGTTTGTTTGTGTTCTTATATGTTGTGTTGTCTGTTTGTGTTCTTATATGTTGTGTTGTCTGTTTGTGTTCTTATGTGTTGTGTTGTCTGTTTGTGTTCTTATGTGTTGTGTTGTCTGTTTGTGTTCTTATGTGTTGTGTTGTCTGTTTGTGTTCTTATGTGTTGTCTTGTCTGTTTGTGTTCTTATGTGTTGTGTTGTCTGTCTGTGTTCTTCTGTGTTGTGTTGTCTGTTTGTGTTCTTCTGTGTTGTGTTGTCTGTTTGTGTTCTTCTGTGTCTGTGTTGTCTGTTTGTGTTCTTCTGTGTTGTGTTGTCTGTCTGTGTTCTTCTGTGTTGTGTTGTCTGTCTGTGTTCTTATGTGTTGTGTTGTCTGTTTGTGTTCTTCTGTGTCTGTGTTGTCTGTTTGTGTTCTTCTGTGTTGTGTTGTCTGTTTGTGTTCTTATGTGTTGTGTTGTCTGTCTGTGTTCTTCTGTGTTGTGTTGTCTGTTTGTGTTCTTCTGTGTTGTGTTGTCTGTTTGTGTTCTTCTGTGTCTGTGTTGTCTGTTTGTGTTCTTCTGTGTTGTGTTGTCTGTCTGTGTTCTTCTGTGTTGCGTTGTCTGTCTGTGTTCTTATGTGTTGTGTTGTCTGTTTGTGTTCTTCTGTGTCTGTGTTGTCTGTTTGTGTTCTTCTGTGTTGTGTTGTCTGTCTGTGTTCTTCTGTGTTGTGTTGTCTGTCTGTGTTCTTATGTGTTGTCTTGTCTGTTTGTGTTCTTATGTGTTGTGTTGTCTGTTTGTGTTCTTATGTGTTGTGTTGTCTGTTTGTATTCGTATGTGTTGTGTTGTCTGTTTGTGTTCGTATGTGTTGTGTTGTCTGTTTGTGTTCGTATGTGTTGTCTTGTCTGTTTCTGTTCTTATATGTTGTGTTGTCTGTTTGTGTTCTTATATGTTGTGTTGTCTGTTTGTGTTCTTACGTGTTATGTTGTCTGTTTGTTCTTATGTGTTGTGTTGTCTGTTATTGTGTTCTTATGTGTTGTCTTGTCTGTTTGTGTTCTTATGTGTTGTCTTGTCTGTTTGTGTTCTTATGAGTTGTCTTGTCTGTTTGTGTTCTTATGTGTTGTCTTGTCTGTTTGTGTTCTTATGTGTTGTGTTGTCTGTTTGCGTTCTTACGTGTTATGTTGTCTGTTTGTGTTCTTATGTGTTGTGTTGTCTGTTTGTGTTCTTATGTGTTGTGTTGTCTGTTTGTGTTCTTCCGTGTTATGTTGTCTGTTTGTGTTCTTATGTGTTGTGTTGTCTGTTTGTGTTCTTATGTGTTGTTGTCTGTTTGTGTTCTTATATGTTGTGTTGTCTGTTTGTGTTCTTATATGTTGTGTTGTTTGTTTGTGTTCTTCTGTGTTGTGTTGTCTGTTTGTGTTCTTCTGTGTTGTGTTGTCTGTTTGTGTTCTTCTGTGTTGTGTTGTCTGTTTGTGTTCTTCTGTCTTGTGTTGTCTGTTTGTGTTCTTCTGTCTTGTGTTGTCTGTTTGTGTTCTTCTGTCTTGTGTTGTCTGTTTGTGTTCTTTTGTGTTGTGCTGTCTGCTTCTGTTCTTCTATGTTGTGTTGTCTGTTTGTGTTCTTATGTATTGTGTTGTCTGTTTGTGTTCTTCTGTGTCTGCTTTTGTTCTTATGTGATGTGTTGTCTGTCTGTGTTGTGTTCTTTTGTGCTGTTTTGTCTGTTTGTGTTCTTATGTGTTGTCTGTTTGTGTTCATATCTATTGTGTTGTCTGTTTGTGTTCTTTTTTGTTGTGTTGTCTGTTTGTGTTCTTTTATGTTGTGTTGTCTGTTTGTGTTCTTTTATGTTGTGTTGTCTGTTTGTGTTCATTTCTATTGTGTTGTCTGTTTGTGTTCTTATGTGTTGTGTTGTCTGTTTGTGTTCTTCTGTGTCTGTTTGTGTTCTTCTGTGTTGTGTTGTCTGTGTTCATATGTGTTGTCTTGTCTGTTTGTGTTCTTCTGTTTTGTCTTGTCTGTTTGTGTTCTACTGTGTTGTATTGCCTTTTCTGTTTGTGCTACTCTCTGTTCTCTTGTCTGTTTGTGTTCTTCTGTGTTGTGTTGTCTTGTCTGTTTGTGTTCTTCTGTGTTGTGTTGTCTTGTCTGTTTGTGTTCTTCTGTGTCGTGTTCTCTTGTCTGTTTGTGTTCTTCTGTGTTGTGTTGTCTTGTCTGTTTGTGTTCTCTCTGTTCTCTTGTCTGTTTGTGTTCTTCTGTGTCGTGTTCTCTTGTCTGTTTGTGTTCTTCTGTGTTGTGTTGTCTTGTCTGTTTGTGTTCTATCTGTTCTCTTGTCTGTTTGTGTTCTTCTGTGTTGTGTTGTCTTGTCTGTTTGTGTTCTCTTTGTTCTCTTGTCTGTTTGTGTTCTATCTGTTCTATTGTCTGTTTGTGTTCTCTCTGTTCTCTTGTCTGTTTGTGTTCTTCTGTGTTGTGTTGTCTTGTCTGTTTGTGTTCTTCTGTGTTGTGTTGTCTTGTCTGTTTGTGTTCTCTCTGTTCTCTTGTCTGTTTGTGTTCTCTCTGTTCTCTTGTCTGTTTGTGTTCTCTCTGTTCTCTTGTCTGTTTGTGTTCCTCTGTGTTGTCTTATCTATATGAGCCATATTCGTCTGTAGCAAGTCAGTCTACATGATTTTACTTTTCTCTCTTCGTCGCTCCCGTCTCTCATATTTATAATTTTCCTTTCTCTCGTCTTTTTACGCTCTATCTCTCATCATAATTTCTCTTTCTCCCATAGAATCTTTTTTTTCTTCCTCCCCATTTCTCTTTCTTCCATTGCATCTCCCCTCCGTCTCCCTCCCAATTTCTCTTTCTCCCATTGTATCTTCTCTTCACTTCCTCTCCATTCCTCTTTCTCCCATTGTATCTTCCCTTCATCTTCCTCCCCATTTCTCTTTCTCCCATTGTATATTCTCTTCATCTTCCTCTCCATTCCTCTTTCTCCCATTGTATCTTCTCTTCATCTTCCTCTCCATTCCTCTTTCTCCCATTGTATCTTCTCTTCATCTTCCTCTCCATTCCTCTTTCTCCCATTGTATCTTCCCTTCATCTTCCTCCCCATTTCTCTTTCTCCCATTGTATCTTCTCTTCACTTCCTATCCATTTCTCTTTCTCCCATTGTATCTTCTCTTCATCTTCCTCTCCATTCCTCTTTCTCCCATTGTATCTTCTCTTCATCTTCCTCTCCATTCCTCTTTCTCCCATTGTATCTTCTCTTTAGCTTCCTCCCCATTCCTCTTTCTCCCATTGTATCTTCTCTTCATCTTCCTCTCCATTCCTCTTTCTCCCGTTGTATCGTCCTTTCTTCTCCCTCCCACGTATCCCTCGACAAATAATAAAACAAAACCCACACACTTCCACCTCATCTGTATCCATATATCCCACACATGCTCTCACACACACACATACATCTGCTACCGCTTGTAGGATCCCCCAGAATGTTTCGTGTTATGATAACCAAGTTAAAACATAACCGTTACCCCGGGTTCGTAAACATAACGCCAGGTTCACAGAAATGTTACCAAAGCAATGTCAACCCTCAAGGAATGTTACCCCAGCAGCTAGAAGTGTAGACATCATGTTGACAAGATCCAAGTTTTTTGCGTGTTTTACCTCTCGTGTTTATCTTCTGTACTAATCCGAGGATGTGGTCGATGGCTCTTTTGGGAATCGAGGGCTGGCCATTATTTTATAAGCAGCGGTTCTCACATTAATTCAAGCAGGGCTGTGCAGAGTTCAGATTTCTGAAGCGAAATCCTATACACTCTTCTTCTTCCTCATTTTTCTCGTCTATGCCTTTCGTCTTCTTTCCCTAATTGTGTTTAGGACTCCTCCATTTCTCTCTTCTACTTCTCGATTTTTTCGTCGTTTATTCACATTTTTTTGGGGTTTCCTACTCATTTCCCGCTCCCACCAACTCATTCTTTCGTTTTCTTCCCAGATGCCATCCCCTTTCTCTATTTCTCTCGTTTTCTTCTTTACGTAATTCTCTTCTTCACTCTTATTCTCAATTTCTCTCCCCTTTTTCCTTTTTCTCTCCCAAACTTTCTCTCCCCTCATTCTTCTTTTCTCGTCTTTTTTTTTTTACCATTTATTTCCTTTTATTCTCCATTTCTTGTTCCACAAGACGTTTTTCATTTTCTAAAATACTACTTTAGCATGTGTATTGCATTACCCAAAAATTTAACTGTAGGAAAAACACAAAAATTAGAACAATTATTACAGAATATCAATTACATCAGAATACATTCACAGAATACCAAATCAATCCCCATCTGAAAAGACAAAGAGGAAGACCAAATAATTCTTGGAGAAGACAGATAGAAGTAGAGATGAAGATGATGGGGAAGACATGGGATAATCTTAAAAGAATGGCAAAAAACAGAACGACTTGGAAAGTGTTTGTTGAAGACCTATGCTCCACAGGGAGCTGAAAGTGTTTGTTGAAGACCTATGCTCCACAGGGAGCTGAAAGTGTTTGTTGAAGACCTATGCTCCACAGGGAGCTGAAAGGTATAAGAAGAAGAGAATACCAAATCGGGCTTGTGACGGAATTCTTTCTTCTAATTTTTTTAACAGACACTGTTTCGTTTCAGAACTCACTTAGTCTCCCTTTCTTATGATACTACTTTTTTAATTTCCACTTGAAACAAACCCCAGCCTCGTGCCCGCATGAAGCACACTCCACAACAAAGAGGTGATGTGGAAGGTTGGGACTCATTGACAAGATGGGGCATGGCGTAGCGTTCGGAGTAGGTCTGATATCAAGACACGGATAAGACCTTCTCTCATAATCAACCGACTGTAAATTTAACCTATAGCGAGATAATTATATCCGGTGTGTTACCGGGCTTCATTATGAGGGAAGTAAAGAATAGTGACACTGTGACCTTCCAGGCATGTCGTAGAGACGACTGAGGAGGTTGATGGATGTCTTGACAAGCTGTCATTGTAAAAAGTGTTGTTATGGAAACAGAGCCATATATTTTAGAACCAGTGATCTCTGCAATACGTGCCATTTTGGCACGCAAGGTTTCTGCTTTTGAGATTGTGGTTCTGCCCAGTGTGCCGTCTTCGGCTCGAAAGGACAATAGATAGATAGAGATAATTAGGCCTATCACCGACTGGGCATGTCTACATTTTGACAGAATCAAGAACGTGTGTATTCACTTTCTCATACTTTTGTCATTCGGTGCAAATAAATAAAGAACATTTTCCGGTACAAACAAATAAAAAACATTTTCCGGTGAAACAAATAAAAAACATTTTCCGGTACAAACAAATAAAGAACATTTTCCGGTACAAATAAATAAAGAACATTTTCCGGTACAAACAAATAAAAAACATTTTCCGGTACAAACAAATAAAAAACGTTTTCCGGTACAAACAAATAAAAAACATTTTCCGGTACAAACAAATAAAAAACGTTTTCCGGTACAAACAAATAAAAAACATTTTCCGGTACAAACAAATAAAAAACATTTTCCGGTACAAACAAATAAAAAACATTTTCCGGTACAAACAAATAAAAAAACTTTTTCCGGTACAAACAAATAAAGAACATTTTCCGGTACAAACAAATAAAAAACGTTTTCCGGTACAAACAAATAAAAAACTTTTTCCGGTACAAACAAATAAAGAACATTTTCCGGTACAAACAAATAAAAAACGTTTTCCGGTACTAACAAATAAAAAACGTTTTCCGGTACTAACAAATAAAAAACATTTTCCGGTACAAACAAATAAAGAACATTTTCCGGTACAAATAAATAAAGAACATTTTCCGGTACAAAGAAAGACCATTTTCCGGTATAAACAAAGAACATTTTGCAGTACAAACAAAGAACATTTTCCGGTATAAACAAAGAACATTTTGCAGTACAAACAAAGAACATTTCCCGGTACAAATAAAGAACATTTTCCGGTACAAACAAATAAAAAACATTTTCCGGTACAAGCAAATAAAGAACATTATCCGGTACAAATAAAAAACATTTTTAAGTGCGAATTATTCTGTTAGTCTGACAGTAAATTCTTCATTAACTGGCGCGTATTTGAAATAGTCCTTGCTTTACATTTGAAATGTCTTTTCTTTTTTGTGCTATATGTTAAAATATTTTCTGAGACGCGCAATGTGGACCACACTCACCTCCCTGGAAGTGAAACTATACAGGGCAACCGAATCACTTAAACAGACAGCTGCCTTCATAAGAGAGTCCGGAATCCTAGTCTGAAAGAGTGATGATCGAAGAAGAAGAAGAAGAAGAGGAAGAAGAAGAAGAAATGTATTTTCTTCTTCAGTGTTAAGTGGACGTGAATGCGCTGCGTCGCTAGTTTACGACGACGCCAGATATCTGCTCCTTTCGGCCCGACTCAAGACTTCGGCATGCGTCGATTTGCTTAACAATTTTTTACATCTTCTTCTTCTATCTTTCAGCTCCCTGTGGAGCATAGGTCTTCAACAAACACTTTCAGCTCCCTGTGAAGCATAGGTCTTCAACAAACACTTTCAGCTTCTTGTGGAGCATAGGTCTTCAACAAACACTTTCAGCTCCCTGTGGAGCATAGGTCTTCAACAAACACTTTCAGCTCCCTGTGGAGCATAGGTCTTCAACAAACACTTTCAGCTCCCTGTGGAGCATAGGTTTTCAACAAACACTTTCAGCTCCCTGTGGAGCATAGGTCTTCAACAAACACTTTCAGCTCCCTGTGGAGCATAGGTCTTCAACAAACACTTTCAGCTCCCTGTGGAGCATAGGTCTTCAAAAAACACTTTCAGCTCCCTGTGGAGCATAGGTCTTCAACAAACACTTTCAGCTTCCTGTGGAGCATAGGTCTTCAACAAACACTTTCAGCTCCCTGTGGAGCGTAGGTCTTGAAAAGAAATACTTTCTACTCTCTATCGAGAATAGGTCTTCAACAAACACTTTCAGCTCCATATGGAGCATAGGTCTTCAACAAACACGTTCAGCTCCCTGTGGAGCATAGGTCTTCAACAAACACTTTCCAAGTCGTTCTGTTTCATCCTATTTTTTAAAAACCAAAACAGGTCCTACTCATCATCTTGATCTCTGCTTCCATCTGTCTTCTCCAAGAATATCTTGGTTTTCCTCTTTTTCCCCTCCCCTGGGGATTCCAAAAAAGGATCTGGCATGTTATACTCTCAATTGGCTTCCACAATGTGTGTCCTACCCGGCTATAACGTCTTCGTTGTATCTCTTTGTCAACTGGTATTTTCCAATATTTCTAAGTTAGTGATTTTATCCTGCCATTTCCTTCCTTTTATTCTGCACAGGCATCCATTAAGGAAGGAACGTGTCTTCATGATTGTCATTTTTGTTGTTATCCATGTTTAACAGCCATATAATAGGACTGACTTAACACTGGAGTTGAACATTATTTTTTTATATTTTTATTGTGTAATTTTTTTTATGTTCAGTCGCCATTTCGGCTTATTCCTTTCGAGCACCTGAAACTGCCAACATTTCATCCTGAAACTGCCAACATTTCATCCTGAAACTGCCAACATTTCATTAAAGTGCCCTGAGTGCACACAAATCCTGTTTCTCGTCGTTTTCCGAGAGGACTAGACATCATATCTGAATACCCAGAAAGGACTAGACATCGGATCTGAATACCCAGAGAGGACTAGACATCGGATCTGAATACCCAGAGAGGACTAGACATCGGATCTGAATACCCAGAGACTGGGAGGGTAATGCCACGAAGAAATCACGGATTCGAAGTACAAAGATTCCCATTGCTTGTGATGTCCTTCACTAAAAATAGTTGGGGAAACTTCCACACAAACCTCTGGTATATCAAGTCTATTAGTTATTCTATCAGTTACTCATCAGTTACTCATCAGTTATTATATCAGTTACTCTATTGGTCACTCTATCGGCCACTCAGTTACTCTGTCAGTTACTGTGTCAGTTACTCTGTCAGTTACTCTGTCAGTTACTCTGTCAGTTACTCTGTCAGTTACTCTGTCAGTTACTGTGTCAGTTACTCTGTCAGTTACTCTATCAGATTGCGGTTGATAAAGTAATTCAATTATTCGGACGAATGAAAATAAAATGTTGACAAATGTTGGACAAACCTTACTTCAAGTCAGTCAATCAACTTCATTCTGCATGACCTTTGCGATCATGTCCTTTTACCTTTCCTCGCCAACTGTTGTTCTATGTTTAGTTTCAGGGGATAATTCTTCCTAGGGACTTCCGGTCAATAGGGCGGAGAGGCGACAGGAACCAATGTCTGAAAAATGTTTCTTGTTGCGGGTTTCCTTTTCCTCATGTTCCAAGTCCGGCTTGCTGCCGGAGATACCGAGTTTAGTGCTATGTGGACACCGTGAGCTGTGCTTTTCATCCGGATGGTGTTTATATATTCAGATTGGTTACGATGAATGATGATATCGTATGACGAAGGACGGTTCAGCTGCGTTCACTTTCGTTTCTGATGCGCCTTATGTCTCTTGACGTGTGCTGCGTTTGCTATGATGGGGATTGCAGCTGCCTTTCTTTGTTTGAATATTCGATGAGATGTGAATTCAGATGATTCCACTGGTACGGGCGATTGAGCAATTATGGATTTCCATTCGTTTTCAGTGATACCGGGGCCTTCGACTAACAAAGACTAACTATAACAATAAATCTCCCTAGGAGTATATAAGAGAGTCGCGCAGAGTACAAACCATTTTAAACAGTCGCCACCATGAGAAGAGCATCAGTGTACCAGATTAAAGCTATGACAGCGCGATAGGGTATTTGTAGTAGATTCCATTTTTAAAAAACTGCGAATAATACGTTTAATTAGTACAAGCCAATTATAGTATGAGCCGTCACATTGAATGCAGCAGGAGGTTGACGCCTGGGAGTCTTGACCCAGGTGGGTAAAATTTCCCTTGAGAGTCAAAAAACTAAAGGACTGAAACACCGGTCCTCAATGGGGCCATTTCTGATGACCAGATTGCCTCCTTCTGCAAAGCTGCGTATTAAAATCTGCCTTTTAATATCTCTAACGGACTAAAAAGCTCCCTATTAAGGACTCTAACGGACTTAAAATGTTTTGGCCACATGACAAGGCATAAAGATTAAAACACAACTCAACGAGACTTCAATAAACGTTGCGAGAACACCAGACCCAAAGACCGACTACGGAAAAGATGGACTGATGGAATATTAGAAACACTAGGAAACATAACAGCAGCAGAGGCGAACAAAAGAGCAAAGGACAGCAAATTATATTTCTCCTCAACGCTGAACGGCAAATGAGGAAGGAAACAAGAAGAAGGAGAACGGATTGTGGTAAATGCTGCGTTCTAAAAAGGGAACGCACTCCGATGAATTTATATTTCTCCTTTTCTTTTTTTAAATTACTTTTTCTTGAGTTGTTAATCCTGTTCTATTCAAACATTTCTATGCCAGCTAAACAACAAATGATAAATAGCATTTCCATACCAACTTTGTGCTATGAAAGTCAAACATGGACCCTTTCTAAATCACATTTAAGAAAGATCAATACATGTGAGATGCGATGCTTGAGAAAAGTAACAAATAACACAAGAAGAGATAGAATACCAAATGAAACCATAAGAAAAATCTATACTTCTATCGATCTATCTATCCATCCATCCATCCATCCATCCATCCATCCATCCATCCATCCATCCATCCATCCATCCATCCGTCCGTCCGTCCGTCCGTCCGTCCGTCCGTCCGTCCGTCCGTCCGTCCATCCAATCCATCCAATCCATCCATCCAATCCATCCCATCCAATCCATCCCATCCAATCCATCCCATCCATCCAATCCATCCAATCCATCCAATCCATCCCATCCAATCCATCCCATCCAATCCAATCCATCCCATCCCATCCCATCCAATCCATCCCATCCAATCCATCCCATCCAATCCATCCCATCCAATCCATCCCATCCAATCCATCCCATCCAATCCATCCCATCCAATCCATCCCATCCCATCCAATCCATCCCATCCCATCCAATCCATCCCATCCAATCCATCCCATCCAATCCATCCCATCCAATCCATCCCATCCAATCCATCCCATCCAATCCATCCCATCCATCCATCCATCCAATCCATCCAATCCATCCCATCCAATCCATCCCATCCCATCCAATCCATCCCATCCAATCCATCCCATCCAATCCATCCCATCCAATCCATCCCATCCAATCCATCCCATCCAATCCATCCCATCCAATCCATCCCATCCAATCCCATCCAATCCATCCCATCCAATCCATCCCATCCAATCCATCCCATCCAATCCATCCCATCCAATCCATCTTGCTTTGCTATGCTATGCTATGCTATGCTATGCTATGCTCCTTTCGAGCCGAAGACGGCACATAGGGCAGAACCACAATTTCAAAAGCAGAAACCTTGCGTGCCAAAGTGGCACATATTGCAGAGATCACTGCTTCTAAAATCTATGGCTCTGTTTCCATAACAATACTTTTTACAATGACAGCTTGTCAAGCCATCGATCAACCTCCTTAGTCGCCTCTTACGACGTGCCTGAAAGGTCACAGTGTCATTATTCTTTACCTCCCTCATAATGAGGCCCCGGTAACACACGGGATATAAGAAAAATGGAGGGAACAAAACCCTGCCAAGAATATATAGAACAACAACAACAACTTAAATGGTTTGGCCACCTGGTCAGAATGAATCCTCACCAATCACCATCAAGGGCGTTCTTCTCGAGAATGCATGGAAAAAGGCCAAGAGGAAGACCCAGAAGAAGATGGATAGATGCAGTGATAGAGATATGTAACAACAAAGGAAAATCATTAATTCAGACAGTTCGAGCAGCTCAAGAACGACAAATGATATAAACCACGACACCTTTTAGGTATCAGTGAGAAATAGAAAAGAAGAAGATGGATAGATGCAGTGACAGAGACATGTAACAACAAAGGGAAATCACTAATTCAGACAGTTCGAGCAAATCAAGAACGACACATGATATAAACCACGACACCTTTTAGGTATCAGTGAAAAGAGAAAAGAAGAAGATGGATAGATGCAGTGACAGAGACATGTAACAACAAAGGGAAATCACTAATTCAGACAGTTCGTGCAAATCAAGAACGACACATGATATAAACCACGACACCTTTTAGGTATCAGTGAAAAGAGAAAAGAAGAAGAAGTTAATCCTGTAACCATTTTCTAAATTTCTTTTCAATTGTTGACCTATTTATAATAAACAAAACAACTGTCTCTCCCCACTATTTACCGCTATATGTGTGATATTTCAGAGCGGTAAGATTCGAACCGTGATCAAAACCAAGCAGGTATGGGGGCCTGTAGCTATCCTGGACACGTTGAAGGCTGTCTACACGGCCAGCAAAGAGAAACACCTTCTGTCTCTCCTGACGATGATTGGGCCAAGTCCTGACTGGTGCCTCGGTAAGTTTTTCTTTTGCCCACTTCCTTCCTGATTTCTTACCTTCATTTTTCTTTCCTACCTTTCTTCCTTCTTTCCTAATTTCTTCTTTCTTTCCTCTTTCCGACCTTTCTGCCTTCTTTCATAATTTCCCTCCTTTCTTTCCTATCTTTATTCCTTCTTTCCAATCTTCTTTCCCATCTTCATTCCGTCTTTCCTACCTACCATCCTTCCTTCTTTCCTGCCTTTTTTCCTTCTTTCCTCTTCTTTCTCCCTCCCTATCTTCCTTCTTTCCTACCTTTCCGCCAGCTTTCCTATCTTCCTTCTTTCCTACCTATCTTCCTTCTTTCATACCTGTCTTCCTTTTTTCCTATATTTGTTCCCTTTTTCATACTTACTTTCTTCCTTATCTGTCTTCCTGCTTCCTACATTTCTTCCTGCTTCCTACATTTCTTCACATTTCCTTACTTTCTTCCTTCTTTCCTACCTGCCTTACATCTTTCCTTCTTATATCTTCTTTCCTTCTTATATCTTCTTTCCTTCTTATATCTTCTTTCCCTCTTCTGTCTTCTTTCCTTCTTTCATACCGTCATCATTGTTTTCCTACTGTCTATGTCTTTCCGACTGTATATCGACTGGTTATTTCATTCCAACCTCTCTGTGCCCCAGTCTGTATTTACCAGTCTCTTTCCCAGTTACCTTGTTTGTCTACACGAATCTACCTTTCTAATTGGCTGAAAGCAAAAAGAGCTAATTTCAAATATTAGGAAGAAACGATCATAATTTTTTGGCCATGGAATGAAAAAGGAATAGATGGAATATATTGTAACAATTCGAATGCAGTGGTTGGAGTTTTTGAGGAGGCCAGGGTTGACAGAAGTTGTTTTATTGTGACAGGACACGTGGGAGTGTAAGGTAACTGTCGCGCAGATAGAACTTCTGTGGAGAATGGAAGAGCAATGGACCGTGGTGATAGGATTGTAGATACAGAACTGTGGAGAATGGAAGAGCAATGGATTGTGGTGATAGGATTGCAGATGCAGTTGCTGTAGAAAATGAAAGAGCAATGGACAGTAGTGATATTATAAATGCCCTCTGGAAGGTTGGATGAGGCAAGGATCCGAGTGACGAATGCGAATGTTTGACCATAAACAAAGAACAGCAAGTCAGAAGGTGAAACAAGGGTGATCTACTGCGAGTCAAAGAGAACCAGCTGACCAACATTGAGATGGTGTCCTCAAGTCACAACACGGATTTACTTGCGATGTCATATGAGCATTTATGGACCCGTTTGACTAGCAATGTGAACAATCAAATAACAAATTACCTACTTTATTGTTATTGAGTGATTGAGTTATTATTTGTGGGTCATCGCTACTGCACTCCGAACATGTCCATGGTGCTCAGATCCCCTCCTCAGCAAGTCCCGCAGTGTCCAGCAACTGACGACTCCAGTTCTGTGTTGGTTGATAAGTCTTCTTATACGCCAACTAAATTTCTCATTTCTGGCTGTGCCCATCTTAACTCCCATCTCTTTCATCCGAAGGAGTGACGTGGACTTATGGTTGTCGAAGTCGAGTGCCCTTCTACCATCTCCGAGGGCATTGATGATGTCCGCCCGTTCCATTGGTTGACCGTCTTCAACGAAAGCACAGCTAGCCCATCTCTCCGCTCTTTCATTTCCCCAAACTCCCGTATGTCCTGCGACGTAGACAAAGGTGACCTTACGTATTTTGACTTCTGCAATGTCGCTACCCATTGCCTGCGTACAGATCCCGCCTCCACTTTTCTTATCATGCTCATCTAATCACTTAGTATGCAGGCGTGGGTGTAGTCTTGTGACTCTAACCAGATGAATGCCCTGGTCACAGTCATCATACCTTGTTGTATATTTCCCTGGTCGATTGCTTAAATGTACACTTGCATGTTTTTCTCTGTTTAAGTGTATGCTTGCCTGTGTTTCTCTGTTTAAGTGTATGCTTGCATGTTTTTCTCTGTTTAAGTGTATGCTTGCCTGTGTTTCTCTGTTTAAGTGTATGCTTGCATGTGTTTCTCTGTTTAAGTGTATACTTGCCTGTGTTTTTCTGTTTAAGTGTATGCTTGCATGTGTTTCTCTGTTTAAGTGTATACTTGCCTGTGTTTTTCTGTTTAAGTGTATGCTTGCTTGTGTTTCTCTGTTTAAGTGTAAGCTTGCCTGTGTTTCTCTAAGTGTATGCTTGCATGTGTTTCTCTGTTTAGGTGTATACTTGCCTGTGTTTCTCTGTTTAAGTGTATGCTTGCCCGTGTTTCCCTGTTTAAGTGTATGCTTGCATGTGTTTCTCTGTTTAAGTCTATACTTGCCTGTGTTTCTCTAAGTGTATGCTTGCATGTGTTTCTCTGTTTAGGTGTATACTTGCCTGTGTTTCTCTGTTTAAGTGTATGCTTGCCCGTGTTTCCCTGTTTAAGTGTATGCTTGCATGTGTTTCTCTGTTTAAGTCTATACTTGCCTGTGTTTCTCTGTTTAAGTGTATGTTTGCCTGTGTTTCTCTGTTTAAGTGTATGCTTGCCTGTGTTTCTCTAAGTGTATGCTTGCATGTGTTTCTCTGTTTAGGTGTATATTTGCCTGTGTTTCTCTGTTTAAGTGTTTACTTGCCTGTGTTTCTCTGTTTAGGTGTATGCTTGCATGTGTTTCTCTGTCTATACTTGCCTGTGTTTCTCTGTTTAAGTGTATGCTTGCATGTATTTCTCTGTTTAAGTCTATACTTGCCTGTGTTTCTCTGTTTAAGTGTATGCTTGCCTGTGTTTCTCTGTTTAAGTGTATACTTGCCTGTGTTTCTCTGTTTAAGTGTATGCTTGCATGTATTTCTCTGTTTAAGTCTATACTTGCCTGTGTTTCTCTGTTTAAGTGTATG
The DNA here is from genome assembly GCA_032433765.1 of Megaustenia siamemsis. NCBI lineage: Eukaryota > Metazoa > Mollusca > Gastropoda > Stylommatophora > Ariophantidae > Megaustenia > Megaustenia siamemsis. The sequence continues at coordinate 43,881,179 of JAVIAB010000107.1, read as the reverse complement.
CTTGCATGTATTTCTCTGTTTAAGTCTATACTTGCCTGTGTTTCTCTGTTTAAGTGTAAGCTTGCCTGTGTTTCTCAACATCCCCTCAGGTATCAGCGCCCACAGCATGTGTACTCCCAACTGTACGTGGGTGGACGGTCTCTCCATTGATCTGTACCCCTGGGATGCTGGCACAGACAGTAGGATCACCTATCTTGTAAGTAACCTCCCCTTGTCTATCACAAGGCATGTGTGTCCACATTGTATTCAGACTTAACCGGAAAAAGAAAACATTGATTCTTTTTCTTCTTTCCTTCCTCATTTGCCTTTCAGCTTGGAGGTGAGATATAATTTGCGGTCTTTTGCTCTTCTGTTGGTCGCTATTGCTGGTATGTTTCCACATCATCATCAAGTGCCGTCTCGGCATTGAAGGTTAGGGACCATGGAGCGCCATTCCGCTCTGTCTCTTAATTTGGTGGTGCAGGTTGTCATAGTCTGACTTGTCCATCTTTTAATATTACTCGTCCACGTTAGTCGTGGTCTGTTTCTGCCTTTTACTTTGTATTTCCCCTTTCCAATATTACTTTTATTAGGCTGTTGTGTGTTTCAACATGCCCCAAAAATCTCATTTGTCTTGTTTGAATTGTGCTTAGTAGTTCTCTTTTCATTTTTAGTTGTTTTAAGACTTCATCGTTTGTTTTCTTTTCTTTCCATCCAATTCTACATATTCTTCTATAAATCCACATTTCAAAGGCTTCAGTTCTCTGTTCTGTTCTTTTCTCTAATGTCCATGTTTCTGCACCATACAGGAATGTTGAGAAGATGTAACATTTTGCTATCCTTAGTTTTAGCCCTGGTGTTATTTATTTTGACACTAAAATTACTTTTTGCCATTCCTATTCTTTTGTCTATTTTCTTTTACATTTTCTGTCATTGGTTAAAGTATGGCCAAGGTAGTTGTAGTTCTGAACTGTCTCCAGGACTATTCCTTAAACTTTGATATCCACTTGTAGGTTTTGAGTATTATCTTTGTTTATGATCACAATTTTAGTCTTTTTGATATTCATATCTAATCCATAATTCTTGCTTTTCATGTTTCATTCTATGACTGTTCAACAGACACTCTGCCTTGATGGCATATATACTATTTATATATATAATAATCAGCCATGATTATCACAAAACAAAAAGCCAACCCAAAATCATCATCAACATTGAAGAGCTTGTAATTGTCACAAACTATAAATATCTGGGATCTGTAGTAACAAACAATGGAGACTGTCAGAAGGAGATCAAAAGAAGAATATCAATAGCAACATAACAATTGAAAGCCACTAAGAACATGTGGCACAATACCAGCAAGGCATTACAATTAATAAAATTACTGAAGACATGTATCTTCCCGATAACAACAAACAGTTGTGAATCATGGAAAATCTCACATACAGGAATGAAGAAAATCGATTAATTCGAAACAAAATGCTACAGAAAAATCCATAAGACACCTTGGATAATGAAAAAGAACAATGAAGACAAATTACAAGATTTCAACATTCAAAAGAACTGGTTTATAAACACCATCCTACAGATGAAATTAAAATACTGTGGCCACGTCAAAAAAAAAAAAAGACACAGCGGACTGGAAAGAACAAAAATAAAAGGCGTGGTCTCTGGGCAACGTTTCAGGAGCAGACCAAGAAGAAGGTGGTTACATTACATCAAGGAGACCTTGAACATGACAACAGAAGAGGTGGGAGATCTGGCTAGAGACAGAGATTCTTTCAGACGGGCTGTGGTGAATGTAACGTTCTGTGGGAGATCTGGCTAGAGACAGAGATTCTTTCAGACGGGCTGTGGTGAATGCAACGTTCTGTGGGAGATCTGGCTAGAGACAGAGATTCTTTCAGACGGGCTGTGGTGAATGCAACGTTCTGTGGGAGATCTGGCTAGAGACAGAGATTCTTTCAGACGGGCTGTGGTGAATGCAACGTTCTGTGGGAGATATGGTTAGAGACAGAGATTCTTTCAGACGGGCTGTGGTGAATGCAAATTTCTGTGGGAGATCTGGCTAGAGACAGAGATTCTTTCAGACGGGCTGTGGTGAATGCAACGTTCTGTGGGAGATCTGGCTAGAGACAGAGATTCTTTCAGACGGGCTGTGGTGAATGCAACGTTCTGTGAGAGATATGGTTAGAGACAGAGATTCTTTCAGACGGGCTGTGGTGAATGTAACGTTCTGTGAGAGATATGGTTAGAGACAGAGATTCTTTCAGACGGGCTGTGGTGAATGCAACGTTCCGAAAACGACAATGTGTTGATGAATCATAAATTAATCATTGTCTAAAAGTTTCGCCTGAATACCTTTATGGGGACTGACAAAGCGTGACCGTCGCGCAATCACTTGCAAGTTATCAAACTCTTTGTACTTCTATCTCAGGGCAGGAAGATTCCAACCATGCCACCAGAGCCGATACATCACCTCAACAGCACATATCCCAAAAATGTGGAAAGTCCATTCTTTGGAGTGGACCTCAAACCTCTAGCTAGGTAAGTGATTTGGTAAATGTTTAGCTTGACAAATGTCTGACTTTTCATTTGAAAAAAAAATATATATATATATATATATATTCTTCTTTTTTTTTTCCTTCCTTATTTGCTTTTCAGCGTCCAGGGGAGGTCTTATTTGCAGTCTTTTGCTCTTCTGTTTTGTTTCCTTGTTTTTCTATTAAACCCTCAATCCTACTTTTCCGTGGTCGACCCTTGGGTCTAGTATACTCGAACGTTTATTGAGGCTCGTTGTGTTGAATTTTGATCTTTCTGCCTTGTCATGTCAACCATTTTATCTGTTGCTTCTTTATATATTCTATGGCGGGGGTTAAACCTAGCTTTTTTCTCAGTTCTTCAATTCTGATGATCTCTCAGGCTTTCCGGGTGACAGGTTTCCTGCCATTCGTCTAACACATTTCCTCTCAGGAAAGAGGTTATGTTTCTTATTGTTCTTGCATCTAGGGTCCAGGTCTGGCATTGGTAGCACAACGTTGGGATGAAGATTGTATTGTAGAGTGCCCGTTTTGCGTCTAGAGTTATTTCCCTGTTGGACAATAGTGGTGAAAGGTGCCCAATGATTTAACAAGCTTTGTTGCATCTTGAGTCTTATCTCTGCTGTTTGTAAATTGTCATTTGTCACTAGACTCCCTATGTATTTAAATTCCTCTACTTGTTTTAGTTGTCTGCCTTCTATAGTTATGTAGATGTCCTATTTCTCTTTTGCGATATTCATGATTTCTGTTTTGTTGATGTTGATTTTCATCTTGTATTTTGTGCCTGTCCTGTTGAATCTATTTAAGTGTTCTTGTACGACTTCTATTTTTCCATAAGAACACATTCAAATTATATATATTAGATGCCCTTTGTCGTCTAAATATGTTTAAATGTGTAAATAGAATGGATATAGTTGTTTAAATGTGTAAATAGAAGAGTAATAGTTGTTTAAATGTGTAAAAAGATGGGTAATATATGTTTAAATGTGTAAAAAGAAGAGTAATAGTTGTTTAAATGTGTAAATAGAAGAGTAATAGTTGTTTAAATGTGTAAATAGAAGACAATATATGTTTAAATGTGTAAATAGAAGAGTAATAGTTGTTTACATGTGTAAATAGAAGAGGAATAGTTGTTTAAATGTGTAAATAGATGGGTAATTTTGTTTATGACTAATAAAAATAAAAAAGCCACAGAAGGTGGATGCATTGCAGACAAAAAAGGAAAAAATGCTAACAGATAATAAAGATATAATAGATAGATGGCAGAAATATATAACAGAACTATTTCATGATCAAAGGGACAAGAAACCAGTTATAAAATGTACATCAGGCTATAAAATCTTAAAATCTGAGGTGGAAAAAGCTATAAAAACAATGAAAAAGGGAAAAGCAGCAGGACCTGACAGCATACAGATAGAGATGATACAGGCAATAGAGGATTTTGGCATTGAAGTGATTACAGACATATGCAACGACATATACCATACAGGATACATACCAAATGAACTAAAAACATCAACTTTCATTGCATTGCCTAAAAAGAATGGTGCAGTTGAATGCATTGACTTTAGAACAATAAGCCTAATGAGCCATGTTACAAAAATCTTGCTAAAAGTTATACAAGGAAGGATACAGAATAAAATCAATACAGAATTAGATGAGCAGGAATTTGGATTTAGAAAAAATAGCGGGACAAAAGAAGCCATATTCTACATGAGAACATTGATTGAAAAGTACACAGAAGTAAATAAACCAATATATGCCTGCTTCATAGACTACACAAAGCTTTTGATAGAGTACACCACAAACAACTTATAGAATGCCTAAAAGAGATACATCTAGATAAAATGGACATACGACTAATATGTAATCTATACTGGGAGCAAACAGCAATAATAAAATATGACAAAGAGAACTCTACACCCATTGATATAACAAGAGGAGTACGACAGGGATGCATCCTATCACCAAGCTTGTTCAATCTATACACTGAGCAAATCTTTAAAAACATCATAAAGATGCCAGGCCTAAACATTAATGGAAAGATAATCAATAACCTAAGATATGCTGATGATACTGTACTACTAGCAGAAAATCCTAAAGATCTACAACAATTACTTAATGAAATAAACATGACAAGCAAAAAATATGGACTAGATATGAATATCAAAAAGACTACAAATATGATCATAAACAAAGAAAATACTCAAAACCCACAAGTGGATATCAAAATTGAAGGAATAGACCTGGAGACAGTTCAGAACTACAACTACCTTGGACATACTATAACCAGTGATGGAAAATGTACAACTGAAATAAACAAAAGATTAGGAATGGCAAAAGTAATTTTAATGTCATGAAAAATATACTAACATCAAAACAAATAACACCAGAGCTAAAACTAAGAATAGCAAAATGTTACATCTTCTCAATATTCCTATATGGTGCAGAAACATGGACATTAGACAGGAAAACAGAACAGAAACCTGAAGCCTTTGAAATGTGGATTTATAGAAGAATAGGTAGAATTGGATGGCAAGAAAAGAAAACAAACGATGAAGTTTTAAAATAACTAAAAATGAAAAGAGAACTACTAAACACAATTCAAACAAGACAAATGAGATTTTTGGGCCATGTTAAAAGACACAACAGCCTACTAAAAGTAATCCTGGAGGGGAAAATACAAGGTAAAAGAGGCAGAGGCAGAGCGAGACTATCATGGACGAGTAACATCAACAGATGGACAAATCAGCCTATGACAACCTGCACCATCAAAGCAAGATCAGAGCAGAATGGCTCTCCATGGTAGCCAACCTTCGTTGCGGAGACGGCACTCGATGATGATGATGATAATAGTTGTTTAAATGTGTAAATAGAAGGTAATAGTTGTTTAAATGTGTAAATAGAAGGTAATAGTTGTTTAAATGTGTAAATAGAAGGGTAATAGTTGTTTAAATGTGTAAATAGAAGGGTAATAGTTGTTTAAATGTGTAAATAGAAGGTAATAGTTGTTTAAATGTGTAAATAGAAGGTAATAGTTGTTTAAATGTGTAAATAGAAGGGTAATAGTTGTTTAAATGAGTAAATAGAAGAGAAATAATTGGAGCATGAAAGCTGAATAAAGAATGGAAGCAGAACTTAACAGCAAAGATCGTCTCCCCTGTCCGCGGGCATAAATTGAGCTCAAATAATATTGGAGGTATAGCTTGGACATAGCAGGGAAGCAGTTGAGAATGTCATCAATATTCCCACAGGCTGACTATAAAGAAAAACAAAGAAACATGTACCGATGATGATGGGTCGAGCAACTCAGCGGAGGCCAGTCCCACAACAGACGAGCTGGCTAGTATGATGAAGAAGAATATGATGATGAAGAAGCAGATGGGTGAGTACATCTGTTCTTTTTGTTTTTTCCTTTGTCTCACAGCGTCGTGGGAGATAGATGTTTTTGTCAACGTTTTTTGATTATTTTTGTCTTGTTTAGGTAAGGTAAAGTACGAGACTTGAATCAGTGTCTTAGCAAGCGAGTTTTCACCCCATATGTGCTCGGTAGCGTATCCAGAATTGTTCGGAGACTCCTGGATAGTGTCGCTTCAAGCATTTAAACTCACGATGTCATGCGGCATTCCTCAACCTCCCAGAGTACTACCCTGATACCCATTTCTGTCAGCGGCTGGGTCTACCGCGGGGTTTTTTTTTCCAACCACGAATTCAACTTTACACTGCTTCCAGCAGGAATCGAACACGGGTTGTCCGAACGTCGGTAGTCCAGTCCGGGGGGGGGGGGGGGGGGGGCTTTCCCAGCTAAGCTACCGAGGCCCCCTTAGTCTTACCTTAACATAAGTCGGAGCTGCGATAGCTCAGTGGTAAGTGAACTGGACTACAAAGGACAAGAGGAAGGGTTCGATCCTGACAGACGGCTTCCAGGTTCACCCAGCCTTTAATGGGTACCAGATTTTTTTCTGGGAAAGTAAAGCGGCACGGGCGTAATACTGACCACATTACCCGAAAAATCATGTGCCTAAGGTCTGTAAAATTTATGGTCACTAAAACCATATTCCCTATGCGCCACTTGGCGTGACGGGGGTACTTTACTTTTTTAACTTAAGTCTTATAAGGACACTTCTGGAGAACATTTGGGTGGAGACTTGCGTGCTAAGATGCTGATCGATTCAGGTCTCGTACTTTACTTTTAATTTATAATTCTTTTCATCATCATCATCGGGTGCCATCTCCGCAACGAAGGTTGGCTACCATGGAGCGTTATTCTGCTCTGTCTCTTGCTTTGATGGTGCATGTTGTCATAGGCTGATTTATCCATCTTTTGATGTTACTCGTCCATGTTAGTCATGGTCTGCCTCTTTTACCTTGTATTTTCCCCTCCAGGATTACTTTTAGTAGGCTGTTGTGTCTTTTAACATGGCTCAAAAATCTCATTTGTCTTGTTTGAATTGTATTTAGTAGTTCTCTTTTCATTTTTAGTTGTTTTAAGACTTCATCGTTTGTTTTCTTTTCTTGCCATCCAATTCTACCTATTCTTCTATATATCCACATTTTAAAGGCTTCAATTCTCTGTTCTGTTTTCTTGTCTAATGTCCATGTTTCTGCACCATACAGGAATATTGAGAAGATGTAACATTTTGCTATTCTTAGTTTTAGCTCTGGTGTTATTTGTTTTGATGTTAGTATGTCCTTCATGGCATTAAAATTACTTTTTGCCATTCGTATTCTTTTGCTTATTTCAGTTGTACATTTTCCATCACTGGTTATAGTATGTCCAAGGTAGTTGTAGTTCTGAACTGTCTCCAGGTCTATTCCTTCAACTTTGATATCCACTTGTGGGTTTTGAGTATTTTCTTTGTTTCTCTCTCTCTCTCTCTCTCTCTCTCTCTCTCTCTCTCTCTGCGATCAGGACTCAATCAGAGTAGGATTCCAGACTCCCACATGAAGTCAGCTGTCAGGTTAAGTGTGTTGATCGCCCCCACAGACAGAACGTCACATTTAGAGTCTGCCAGATCCACTCTGACTGAACACCCGTTAATACGTTTCACTGTGTTCTGCGCCAGTGGCCCAGTGCATCCGATTTCAGCCAGCATTTTATTCAGGTTCGCTTTCCTTAGTTTATGTTCTTTATTTTCTTAAGTTTATTTTCTTTGTTTATGATCATAGTTGTTTTAGGATACAAAATTGAATGAGATTTGACTGTGTGAACGGTGCCTTGTGCTCATTTGGTTTGCAGAAATGGAGAAATGTGCCACGAGCGAGTGGTCGGACTGGACAGAATGTTCCAGCACTTGTGGGGATGGCACCAAAGAGAGGCGACGCATGTTGAAGAATCCAAGCATCACTGTGGACATGTGTGGTGTGGAGCTACAGCAGAGCGAGGCCTGTACTGGCGACTGTAAAGGTGGGTTTGTGCTAGGTGGCTGGCTACATTAGTGGGGTTGTAATGGGGACTGGCTACATTGGTGGGGTTGTAATGGGGGCTGGCTACATTGGTGGGGTTGTAATGGGGGCTGGCTACATTAGTGGGACTGTAATGGGGACTGGCTACATTGGTGGGGTTGTAATGGGGGCTGGCTACATTGGTGGGGTTGTAATGGGGGCTGGCTACATTAGTGGGACTGTAATGGGGGCTGACTACATTGGTGGGGTTGTAATGGGGGCTAGCTACATTGGTGGGGTTGTAATGGGGGCTGGCTACATTGGTGGGGTTGTAATGGGGACTGGCTACATTTGTCTGGTAGTGATAGGGGCTTTATGATGGGTTTGTCAAAAGGGTTTTAATGGTGAGTATGCTATGGGGGTTTCAATGCTTGGTTTATCATAAGGGCTTCAAAGGTGGGTTATTGTGGTGGCTTTAGTGATGGGTTTGTAACAAGGGCTGGCTACAATGAGTTATGAAAATGGATTCTCAGGGATTCGTACAATGTTAGGTTTGTGATAGGGGCTGGTTACAATGTTAGGTTTGTGATATGAGGCTGGTTACAATGTTAGGTTTGTGATATGAGGCTGGTTACAATGTTGGGTTTGTGATATGGAGCTCGTTACAATGTTAGGTTTGTGATATGGGGCTGGTTACAATGTTAGGTTTGTGATAGGGGCTGGTTGCAATGTTAGGTTTGTGATATGGGGCTGGTTACAATGTTAGGTTTGTGATATGGAGCTGGTTACAATGTTAGGTTTGTGATATGGAGCTGCTTACAATGTTAGGTTTGTGATATGGAGCTGGTTACAATGTTAGGTTTGTGATAGGGGCTGGTTACAATGTTAGGTTTGTGATAGGGGCTGGTTACAATGTTGGGTTTGTGATATGGGGCTGGTTACAATGTTAGGTTTGTGATAGGGGTTGGTTACAATGTTAGGTTTGTGATATGGAGCTGGTTACAATGTTAGGTTTGTGATAGGGGCTGGTTGCAATGTTAGGTTTGTGATAGGGGCTGGTTACAATGTTAGGTTTGTGATAGGGGCTGGTTACAATGTTGGGTTTGTGATAGGGGCTGGTTACAATGTTAGGTTTGTGATATGGAGCTGGTTACAATGTTAGGTTTGTGATATGGAGCTGGTTACAATGTTAGGTTTGTGATAGGGGCTGGTTACAATGTTGGGTTTGTGATAGGGGCTGGTTACAATGTTAGGTTTGTGATAGGGGCTGGTTACAATGTTGGGTTTGTGATATGGAGCTGGTTACAATGTTAGGTTTGTGATAGGGGCTGGTTACAATGTTGGGTTTGTGATAGGGGCAGGTTACAATGTTAGGTTTGTGATATGGAGCTGGTTACAATGTTGTGTTTGTGATATGGAGCTGGTTACAATGTTAGGTTTGTGATAGGGGCTGGTTACAATGTTGGGTTTGTGATAGGGGCTGGTTAAAATGTTTTATTTGTTATATGGAGCTGGTTACAATGTTGGGTTTGTGATAGGGGCTGGTTACAATGTTGGGTTTGTGATAGGGGCAGGTTACAATGTTAGGTTTGTGATATGGAGCTGGTTACAATGTTATGTTTGTGATATGGAGCTGGTTACAATATTAGGTTTTTGATATGGGGCTGGTTACAATGTTGGGTTTGGGATATGGGGCTGGTTACAATGTTGGGTTTGTGACATGGAGCTGGTTACAATGCTGGGTTATTTTATTACCACAAAAATCATGTGCCAAAGGTCTCTTAAAAATATGGTCACTAACACCTTACAACAGACAAGAAAATCACTGGAGTCTGTAGAAATGTGGTTTTACAGAAGAATGTTGAGAATACCATGGACAGCTAAGTAAAAAAATACTATCTTTACGACACATAGTACCATTGCTGGTGTATGTCGGGGGGCAACTATAGAACCAGAGGGATAAAGGCCGCTTGGTCAAGCAGTCGCCACGACGTGTGAGACTCATGATTTTTATTTCACCCCCGATAGAAAAAATCCTTTCTGTCTACCACGGGCTTCGAACACCGTACGTCAGCTTTTCAGCTAGCGGAACAGTGGTTTTAGCCGCACGGCCACGCACAACGGACAGCTAAGAAGAGTAATGAAAACTTTCTGAATGTGGCAAAAGCGAAGAGGGAGCTGAATTTACAATATTAGAAAGAAACAATCATCATTTTTTGGTCATGTAATGAGAAAACAGCTAGAATATATTGTAACAACAGGGAAAATTGAAAATTGAAGGACGAAGAGATAGACGGAAGCAAAGAGAAAAGATAGCAGACAGCTTAAGAGAATGGCTTGGCAGAAGGTCAACAACAGAAATGATAAATAACTGTCGAGATGGAAAGTTGTGGAGAGACAAGATCACCTACGCCAGCAGGTTTGGTACTTGATGATAATGAACACCATATTCCCCATACGCCACTTGGCGTGACGGTCACTATCACCATATTCCCTATACGCCACTTGGCGTGACGGTCACTATCACCATATTCCCCATACGCCACTTGGCGTGACGGTCACTATCACCATATTCCCTATACGCCACTTGGCGTGACGGTCACTATCACCATATTCCCTATACGCCACTTGGCGTGACGGTCACTATCATCATATTCCCCATACGCCACTTGGCGTGACGGTCACTATCACCATATTCCCTATACGCCACTTGGCGTGACGGTCACTATCACCATATTCCCATACGCCACTTGGCGTGACGGTCACTATCATCATATTCCCCATACGCCACATGGCGTGACGGTCACTATCACCATATTCCCCATACGCCACTTGGCGTGACGGTCACTATCACCATATTCCCCATACGCCACTTGGCGTGACGGTCACTATCACCATATTCCCCATACGCCACTTGGCGTGACGGTCACTATCATCATATTCCCCATACGCCACTTGGCGTGACGGTCACTATCACCATATTCCCTACACGCCACTTGGCGTGACGGTCACTATCACCATATTCCCTGTACGCCACTTGGCGTGACGGTCACTATCACCATATTCCCTATACGCCACTTGGCGTGACGGTCACTATCACCATATTCCCTGTACGCCACTTGGCGTGACGGTCACTATCACCATATTCCCTATACGCCACTTGGCGTGACGGTCACTATCACCATATTCCCTATACGCCACTTGGCGTGACGGTCACTATCACCATATTCCCTATACGCCACTTGGCGTGACGGTCACTATCACCATATTCCCCATACGCCACTTGGCGTGACGGGGCTCTTTACTTTGTTTTTACTTCAGTGCCGTTTTTTTGCAGATGGCCGCCGTAAGAAACTCTCTGACAACTTTGTGATGAAGCATGATGATCAAAGAGACCCCAACGACATGTGTGCTGTCACTGGCTGGTCGGAATGGTCACCTTGTAGCGCCACCTGTGGGCTTGGCATGAAGGCAAGAATTAGTCAACAATCACATCCGTTTGTTTTGTTCATCTCATTGTGGCACTTTAGTTACAATCTTCAACATTTTACGACTTACGCGAACGAGGTCCTGAGCCTTGTACATTATCGTCATCATTAATTATCGTGCCTGCTGGCATAGGTGATGATGTCTCTCCACAACTTTCGATATCGACAGTTATTTATCATTTCTGTTGTTGACCTTCTGCCAAGTCATTCTCTTAAGCTCTCTGGTATCTTTTCTCTTTGATTCTCTTTACCTTTCGTCCCTCAATTTTTCCAGTTGTTACAATATATTCCAGTAGTTCTCTTCTCATTACATGGCCAAAAAATGATCATTGTTTCTTCCTAATATGGGAAATTAGTTCTCTTTTTGCTTTGGCCTCTTTCAGAACATTTTCATTACTCTTCTTAGCTGTCTATGGTATTCTCAATATTCTTCTATAAAACCACATTTCTACAGCTTCCGGTGAATTTTTTGTCTGTTGTCCTATTGTCCATGATTCACATCCATTTGTTAAGACTGACTCTACATAACATTTAAGAACTCTTTTTCTTGTTTCACTGTCAAAAATGGATTGCATAGTATCTTCCTCATTTTTTGGAAAGCTGCTTCTGCCTGAGCCATTCTGCATCTCACCTCTGTTATACATCTTCCGTCTAAGGTTAACAAAGTTCCCAAATATTTAAATTCATTTACCTGTTTTCATATTGTTCCACTTGTCTTTATTTTGTACGGTGGTGATGTCTTTTTCTTTGTTGTTACCATTACTTCTGTCTTTTTGCTATTAAGGCTGAGTCCTTTATTTTTGCTTTCTTTCACTATAATGTCCAACATTTCTTGTAACTCATTTTCACTCTTAGCGATTAAGACTGTATCATCAGCATACCTTAGATGTCCCTTATGGATCTTAAAATAATCTCACTATAAATATTAAACAAATCTGGTGACAGTACATTACATTCATCTTCTTCTTTCTTCTTCTCCTCTCTTTCACTGATACCTAAAAGGTGTCGTGGTTTATATCATTTGTCGTTTTTGAGCTGCTCAAATTTTCTGAATTAGTGATTTTCCTTTGTTGTTACATGTCTCTGTCACTGCATCTGTCCATCTTCTTCTGGGTGTTCCTCTTGGTCTTTTTCCATGCATTCTCGAGAAGAACGCCCTTGATGGTTATTGGTGAGGATTCATTCTGACCAGGTGGCCAAACCATTTAAGCTGTTGTTGTTCTATATATTCGTGGCAGGGTTTTGTTCCTACCATTTTTCTTATATTCATCAGCAGTACATTATACTCATTCTTAAAACAGGATATATGGAAGTGGTTCTAGTTTATAACACCATACAAAACAACATAAAATATTCAGCTGAAGTGAATAGTTATGTCTCTCTCTCTCTCTCTGTCTGCATTAAATATAATGGGTTAATGTAACATTAAACATCCAGAGTTTATGTAACATAAAATATCTGGATTTATGTAACATGAAATATCTTGATTTATGTAACATGAAATATCTGGAGGTATGTAACATGAAATATCTTTAGGTTTATAACATGAAATATCTGGAGGTATGTAACATGAAATATCAGGATTTATGTAACATGAAATATCTGGAGGTATGTAACATGAAATATCTGGAGTTATGTAATATGAAATATCTGGATTTATGTAACATGAAATATCTGGAGTTATGTAACATGAAATATCTGGATTTATGTAACATGAAATATTCCTGGTTCAAGTAAGATGAAATATTCTGGGTTTACGTAACATTGAAATACCCCTGGTTTATGCAACATGGAATATCCCTGATTTACGTAACATAAAATATATGTGATTTATGTAACATGAAATATCCTTGGTTTATGTAACATGAAATATATGTGGTATATGTAACATGAAATATCGGTGGTTTATGTAACATGAAATACCATGAGTTTATGTAACATGAAATATCCCTGATTTATGTAACATGAAATATCCCTGATTTATGTAACATGAAATATCCCTGGTTTATGTAACATGAAATATTATGTACAGGAACGGTGGAGAATGTTCCTTCATGGGGCAGAGAAACGATCCGACTGTGGGATCCACCTGATGGAGAAAGATTTGTGTCGAGGGGAGATCGCTGACTGTCAGAAGGCGATGATGATGAAAAACTTTACTGGTATGTTGCTGTTTCTGTTGTTGCTAATGTTTTTGTTGCATTGTAGTTATGTTTTTGTTGGTTTAGTGGTTATGTTTTTATTGGCGCAGTTATGTTTTTGTTGGTTTAGTGGTTATGTTTTTATTGGTGCAGTTCTGTTTTTGTTGGTTTAGTGGTTATGTTTTTATTGGCGCAGTTATGTTTTTGTTGGTTTAGTGGTTATGTTTTTGTTGGCGCAGTTATGTTTTTGTTGGTTTAGTGGTTATATTTTTATTGGCGCAGTTATGTTTTTGTTGGTTTAGTGGTTATGTTTTTATTGGCGCAGTTATGTTTTTGTTGGTTTAGTGGTTATGTTTTTATTGGCGCAGTTATGTTTTTGTTGGTTTAGTGGTTATGTTTTTGTTGGTTTAGTGGTTATGTTTTTGTTGGCGCAGTTATGTTTTTGTTGGTTTAGTGGTTATGTTTTTGTTGGTTTAGTGGTTATGTTTTTATTGGCGCAGTTATGTTTTTGTTGGTTTAGTGGTTATGTTTTTATTGGCGCAGTTATGTTTTTGTTGGTTTAGTGGTTATGTTTTTGTTGGCGCAGTTATGTTTTTGTTGGTTTAGTGGTTATGTTTTTGTTGGCGCAGTTATGTTTTTGTTGGTTTAGTGATTATGTTTTTATTGGCGCAGTTATGTTTTTGTTGGTTTAGTGGTTATGTTTTTGTTGGTTTAGTGGTTATGTTTTTATTGGTTTAGTGGTTATGTTTTTATTGGCGCAGTATGTTTTTCTCGGTGTGGTGGTTTTTTATGTTTTTGTTGGTGTTTTAATGTTTTTGTTGGTGTTGTAATGTTTTGTTGGTGATGTTTTTGTTGGTGTTGTAATGTTTTTCTTGGTGTTGTAATGTTTTTGTTGGTGTTTTAATGTTTTTGTTGGTGATGTTTTTGTTGGTGTTGTAATGTTTTTCTTGGTGTTGTAATGTTTTTGTTGGTGTTGTAATGTTTTTGCTGGTGTTGTAATGTTTGTGTTGGTGTTGTAATGTTTGTGTTGGTGTTGTAATGTTTGTGTTGGTGTTGTAATGTTTGTGTTGGTGTTGTAATGTTTTTGTTGGTGTTTTAATGTTTTTGTTGGTGATGTTTTTGTTGGTGTTGTAATGTTTTTCTTGGTGTTGTAATGTTTTTGTTGGTGTTGTAATGTTTGTGTTGGTGTTGTAATGTTTTTCTTGGTGTTGTAATGTTTTTGTTGGTGTTTTAATGTTTTTGTTGGTGTTGTAATGTTTGTGTTGGTGTTGTAATGTTTGTGTTGGTGTTGTAATGTTTTTGTTGGTGTTTAATGTTTTTGTTGGTGATGTTTTTGTTGGTGTTTTAATGTTTTTGTTGGTGTTGTAATGTTTTTGTTGGTGATGTTTTTGTTGGTGTTGTAATGTTTTTGTTGGTGTTGTAATGTTTTTGTTGGTGTTGTAATGTTTTTGTTGGTGTTGTAATGTTTTTGTTGGTGTTGTAATGTTTTTGTTGTTTTGGTAGTTATGTTCTTATTGGTGTAGTTGTTATGTTTTTGTTGATGCAGTAGATATGTTTTTGCTGTTGCAACAGTAGCTGTTGTGTTTTTGTTGATGTAGTAGTTGTAGTTATAATTTTGTTGGTGTAGTAGTTATAGTTTTGGTGAAGTTTTTTGTAGTTATGTTTTTGTTAGTGTAATTGTTGTTATGTTTTTGTTGATGTAGTAGTTATGTTTTTCTTGGTGTAGTTGTTGTTATGTTGCAAGATCTAAATTAAATTTTTAGGAAAGTGATCATCATCATCAAATTTAAAAATAAAGTGGACGCAAAAAAAAAAGAAAAAGCAAAACAAATGAAAAATAAATATTAACTGTGAAAAAATGTAATTAAACTGACACTACAACAGAAATATGCAACACAGTTTCCCTGGCGTTGTTGCAAATCATGGACAACTAACACAGACAGAAGAAAGATTAAAACTACTTAAAAGGGAAGTGTCAGAATTGCACTAAATTTAGCAAGAATAATCAAAGCCAAGAATAAAGATACAAGAAGAAAAGAAGCTAAAACAAATATTCTGAACATTAAAAAAAACAGGAAATTCATTAATTTCTAAAAATAGCACAACACCGGCAGTGATGGTCCTACAACAGACATGAATAACCTGATGCAGTGACAAAGGAAGAAAAGAAAGACATTCTGAAATATTGTTTCATACAATTTCAAGCACCAAACAATAGCCCCCCCCCCAACTCTCCCTCCTTCCTTCCCCCTCCGTCCCTCCCTTCCTTCCTCCCTCCTTTACTTCCTTCCCTCCCTCCTTCCTTCCTTCTGAACCCTCCCTCCCTCCTTCCTTCCTTCCGTCCTCCCTCCCTCCTTCCTTCCTTTTGAACCCTCCCTCCTTTCTTCTGAACCCTCCCTCCCTTCTGAACTCTCCTTCCTTCCTTCCTCCCTCCCTCCCTCCTTCCTTCCTTCTGAACCCTCCCTCCCTTCTTTCTTCTGAACCCTCCCTCCTTTCTTCTGAACCCTCCCTCCCTTCTGAACCCTCCTTCCTTCCTTCCTCCCTCCCTCCCTCCTTCCTTCCTTCTGAACCCTCCCTCCCTTCTTTCTTCTGAGCCCTCCCTCCCTCCTTTCTTCTTTCCTTCCTCCCTCTTTCCTTCTGAACCCTCCCTCCCTTCCTCCTTCTGAACCCTCCCTCCCTTCTTTCTTCTGAGCCCTCCCTCCCTTCTTTCTTCTTTCCTTCCTCCCTATTTTCTTCTGAACCCTCCCTCCCTTCCTCCTTCTGAACCCTCCCTCCCTTCCTCCTTCTGAACCCTCCCTCCCTTCCTCCTTCTGAACCATCCCTCCCTTCCTCCTTCTGAATCCTCCCTCCCTTCCTCCTTCTGAACCCTCCCTCCCTTCCTCCTTCTGAACCCTCCCTCCCTTCCTCCTTCTGAACCCTCCCTCCCTTCCTCCTTCTGAACCCTCCCTCCCTTCCTCCTTCTGAACCCTCCCTCCCTTCCTCCTTCTGAACCCTCCCTCCCTTCCTCCTTCTGAACCCTCCCTCCCTTCCTCCTTCTGAACCCTCCCTCCCTTCCTCCTTCTGAACCCTCCCTCCCTTCCTCCTTCTGAACCCTCCCTCCTTCCTTTCATTCTTCACTACCTCTTGTGTCCATTTGGCTGTCAAGGAAGATCCCAGGTTTTGGTTCTCCCCTTTCTGGTAGCTTCACTCGTTGTCAATTAATGTTGTTGTCACATTACTTTAATGTTGTCTGTCCGTCTTACTCTGGGTCTGCCTCTTGCTCCTCATTTAATATATGCCTTGCATGGCAAGGAATCACAACATTCTTTCTAGATGGGCACACCAGTTTACTTGTTGTTTCTGTATATAGCTTAGGATTGGTTAAATTCTTTCTCTTCCAATGTTAGGATTGATCCAATTCTTTCTCTTCCAATGTTAGGATTGGTTCAATTCTTTCTCTTCCAATGTTAGGATTGGTCCAATTCTTTCTTTTCCAATGTTAGGATTGGTTCAATTCTTTCTCTTCCAATGTTAGGATTGGTCCAATTCTTTCTTTTCCAATTTTAGGATTGGTTCAATTCTTTCTCTTGCAATGTTAGGATTGGTTCAATTCTTTCTCTTGCAGTGTTAGGATTGATCCAATTCTTTCTCTTCCAATGTTAGGATTGGTTCAATTCTTTCTCTTCCAATGTTAGGATTGGTCCAATTCTTTCTTTTCCAATGTTAGGATTGGTTCAATTCTTTCTCTTCCAATGTTAGGATTGGTCCAATTCTTTCTTTTCCAATGTTAGGATTGGTTCAATTCTTTCTCTTGCAGTGTTAGGATTGGTTCAATTCTTTCTCTTCCAATGTTAGGATTGGTCCAATTCTTTCTTTTCCAATGTTAGGATTGGTTCAATTCTTTCTCTTGCAATGTTAGGATTGGTTCAATTCTTTCTCTTCCAATGTTAGGATTGGTTCAATTCTTTCTCTTGCAATGTTAGGATTGGTTCAATTCTTTCTCTTGCAATGTTAGGATTGGTTCAATTCTTTCTCTTCCAATGTTAGGATTGGTCCAATTCTTTCTCTTCCAATGTTAGGATTGGTCCAATTCTTTCTCTTCCAATATAATTTCTGATTCTGTCTTTTTTGGTCACTCCAAGCGCTTTTCTCAGACATCTCATCTCTGTAGTGACACCATCATCATCGTGTGCCTTCTCCGCAACGAAGATTGGCTACCATGGATCCCCATTCTACTCTGTTTCTTGCTTTGATGGTGCAGGCTGTCATAGATTGACTTGTCCATCTTTTGATGTTATTCGTCCATTTTAGTCTTGGTCTGCCTGTAGTGAAAAACTTTCTTTTATGCTTAGTCATAAGTGTCCATGTTTGGCGGCATTGGTAGCACAATGTTGGAATGAATATGCTCTGTATAAGATGTTTCTTGGTGGGAATAGGTGACCATAATTAATTAATTTGAGTCACTCCTTCAGATGAAAGAGATAGGAGTTAAGATGGGCACAGCCAGAAAATGAGAAACTTAGTGGGCGTGTAAGAAGACTTATCAACCAACATAGAACTGGAGTCGTCAGTCGCTGGACACTGAGGGAATTGCTGAGGAGGGGGTCTGAGCACCTATGGACATGTTCGGAGTGCAATGATGATGACCCGCTAATAACTCAATTACTTGACAAAATTGTACAAGACTGTGTATAAAACAAACAGCAGACCCTACCCATAGTTCTCCAGTTGCTTTGATACAAAATAATTATGATTGTTAATACATCTTCACATATTGTTAATACATCTTCACATATTGTTAATACATCTTCACATAAAATTTCACACCTACACGTTTCTTGCATTTTTGTTTAAACAATTTTTTTTTTTTCACACCAGTGTCTAGTTATTGTTAGTTGAAAGCCTCCAGTATCACTGCAAACGAACTAAAATCCATATATGCTCAAACACCCATGCCAGTGGAACCGTCCGAATTAACATCTCATCTCATTGAATGATAAAAAAAAAAAAAGACTGGCAGCTGTAGTCCCCAGCATAGCAGCTACAGCACGCATCAAAAGACATAAACGCAAACCTGAGAAGAGCAATGTGGTCCACGCCCACCTCCCTGGAGGAGAAACTATATGGGGCAATCGATTCGTTTAAACAGACAGCTGACTTCATAAGAGAGTCTGGAATCCTACTCTGATTGAGTCTTGATCGCAGAGAGAGAGAGAGAGAGAAGAAAAGACATAAGACCAAGCGGCACCGAGAGTGAGCCATCATATGATATCATCATTCATCGTAAGCAATCGGAATATGGAAACACGATCTGGATGAGAAAACAGCTCATGGTGTGTACAGGCCACTTAACTCAGTAGCTCCTGCAACAAGCCGGACTTGGAATATGAGGAAACTGCAACAAGGAACATTTTTCAGACAGAGCTTTAACGGTTCCTCTAACATATGCGCCATATTGACTGGAACTCCACCAGCTCATGTTTTTAAGCTGTTTCACAATTGTTGTCACACTTACATATGTTATGTTTTTAAGCTGTTTCACAATTGTTGTCACACTTACATATGTTGTCATGTTTTTAAGCTGTTTCACAATTGTTGTCACACTTACATATGTTGTCATGTTTTTAAGCTGTTTCACAATTGTTGTCACACTTACATATGTTCTCATGTTTTTAAGCTGTTTCACAATTGTTGTCACACTTACATATGTTGTCATGTTTTTAAGCTGTTTCACAATTGTTGTCACACTTACATATGTTGTCATGTTTTTAAGCTGTTTCACAATTGTTGTCACACTTACATATGTTGTCATGTTTTTAAGCTGTTTCACAATTGTTGTCACACTTACATATGTTCTCATGTTTTTAAGCTGTTTCACAATTGTTGTCACACTTACATATGTTGTCATGTTTTTAAGCTGTTTCACAATTGTTGTCACACTTACATATGTTGTCATGTTTTTAAGCTGTTTCACAATTGTTGTCACACTTACATATGTTGTCATGTTTTAAGCTGTTTCACAATTGTTGTCACACTTACATATGTTGTCATGTTTTTAAGCTGTTTCACAATTGTTGTCACACTTACATATGTTGTCATGTTTTTAAGCTGTTTCACAATTGTTGTCACACTTACATAAGTTGTCATGTTTTTAAGCTGTTTCACAATTGTTGTCACACATACATAAGTTGTCATGTTTTTAAGCTGTTTCACAATTGTTGTCACACTTACATATGTTGTCATGTTTGTTTTTAACAATTTCTTTCGCATGTAAATATTTTTAATGACAATTTCTTCTATATAAAATTGTTTTTTTTTAAATATAAATTCTTTCATACTTTTTTTAAATACAATTTCCTATTATATTTAGTTATGTTTTTGTTTAAATTAATATTATATTCACTTATGTTTTTATACAATTTCTTATTATATTTAGTTATGTTTTTGTATAATTTCATTTATATTCACTTATGTTTTTGTACAATTTCTTTCACGCTTTTATATATTTTTCATAAATCCTTTCTTCCATTCATAGAAATGTTTACCAATTTTCAGTTGTGTAAATCGAACTCTCTCTCTCTCTCTCTCTTTTTGCTAGCAATATGTCAGCATCCAGCAGATGTGGGGCCATGCCGTGGTGACTTCCCAAGATGGTTCTACAACAGCACGATTCAGAAATGTCAGAGATTCAGTTATGGAGGATGCAGGGGCAACGAGAACAGATTTGAAACAGAGGATGAATGTGTGGATTTGTGTGCGGAACATATGGGTAAGTCCAAGTCTTGAACTGTGAGTTCTGATTGGTTGTTGAGAGTTGTGGGTGAGTCCAAGTCTTGAACTGTGAGTTATGATTGGTTGTTGAGAGCTGTGGGTGAGTTCAAGTCTTGAGTTGTGAGTTCTGATTGGTTGTTGAGAGCTGTGGGTGAGTTCAAGTCTTGAGTTGTGAGTTCTGATTGGTTGTTGAGAGCTGTGGGTGAGTTCAAGTCTTGAGTTGTGAGTTCTGATTGGTTGTTGAGAGCTGTGGGTGAGTTCAAGTCTTGAGTTGTGAGTTCTGATTGGTTGTTGAGAGCTGTGGGTGAGTTCAGGTCTTGAGTTGTGAGTTCTGATTGGTTGTTGAGAGTTGTGGATGAGTTCAGGTCTCGAGTTGTGAGTTCTGATTGGTTGTTGAGAGTTGTAGGTGAGTTCAGGTCTTGAGTTGTGAGTTCTGATTGGTTGTTTGGAGCTGTGGGTGAGTTCAAGTCTTGAGTTGTGAGTTCTGATTGGATGTTGAGAGTTATGGGGGTGTCAAGGTCTTGAGTTGTGAGTTCTGATTGGTTGCTGAGAGTTATGGGTGTGTCCAGGTCTTGAGTTGTGAGTTCTGATTGGTTGTTGAGAGTTATGGGTGTGTCCAGGTCTTGAGTTGTGAGTTCTGATTGGTTGTTGAGAGGTGTAGGTGAGTCTAGGTCTTGAGTTGTGAGTTTAGTTTAGTTGTTGAGAGTTATGGGTGTGTCCAGGTCTTGAATTATGAGTTCTGATTGGTTGTTGAGAGTTATGGGTGTGTCTAGGACTTGAGTTGTGAGCTCTGATTAGTTGTTGTGAGTTGTGGATGAGTTCAGGTCTTGAGTTGTGAGTTCTGATTGGTTGTTGAGAGTTGTGAGTGAGTTCAGGTCTTGAGTTGTGAGTTCTGATTGGTTGTTGAGAGTTGTGGGTGAGTCCAGGTCTTGAGTTATTTGTGAGTTTTATTTGGTTGTAGGGAACAGTGTATATGTGCGTGCGTGCTGCACTTAATTGTGACAATCCATTTATTCATGTCTCTGCTGATCTCTTCTCATTTTGCCTGGGGGGGGGGGGGGGAGGGAGGGGGTGTGCCTTCACAACATGGTTGCTGTTCATGACTGTTATTGTACAATATGTGTAAGTTTACACAGAATTGTTGGAAAATATGTTGGTATACTCTGGAGAAGCATTTACTTGTAAAATCATATAAAGGAAATGCTTGGCTCAGTAACATGATACTCTATATGTTGTAAATAATTTAGTTTTTATCAAATTAATTTTCCGTGTTTTCACACGCAGCCACGTAACATCTAATTAACATAATTTTCACATTTTTAAGTTTCACATTTCACAGCTGACATCCTACGCAAAGAGCAGATGATGCTGAAGCAGGAGATGATGAATAAACAAACAGAGATGGATAAACAGATGGAAATGGAGAAACAGATGGAAATGGAGAAACAGATGGAAATGAAGAAACAGATGGAAATGGATAAACAGGCAGAGATGAATAAACAAATGATGATGGAGAAACAGATGGAGATGGAAAAACAGAAGATGATGGAAAAACATGGAAATTCTGAAGAGGGAATGAAGGAGAAGCAGATGCAAATGAATAAACAGTTCATGGGGCCAAAGGAGACGACAGATGAGGAGGATGATTTTAAGGTATGAGTTCAGTGTGTAGTTGTTGCTGTTTGTGTAGATAGTGGTGTGTTTGTGGTTGTGTAGATAGTGGTGTGTTAGTGGTTGTGTAGATAGTGGTGTGTTAGTCGTTGTGTAGATAGTGGTGTGTTAGTGGTTGTGTAGAAAGTGGTGTGTTAGTGGTTGTGTAGATAGTGGTGTGTTAGTGGTTGTGTAGATAGTGGTGTGTTAGTGTTTGTGTAGATAGTGGTGTGTTAGTGGTTGTGTAGATAGTGGTGTGTTAGTGGTTGTGTAGATAGTGGTGTGTTAGTGGTTGTGTAGATAGTGGTGTGTTAGTGGTTGTGTAGATAGTGGTGTGTTAGTGGTTGTGTAGATAGTGGTGTGTTAGTGGTTGTGTAGATAGTGGTGTGTTAGTGTTTGTGTAGATAGTGGTGTGTTAGTGTTTGTGTAGATAGTGGTGTGTTAGTGGTTGTGTAGATAGTGGTGTGTTAGTGGTTGTGTAGATAGTGGTGTGTTAGTGGTTGTGTAGATAGTGGTGTGTTAGTGTTTGTGTAGATAGTGGTGTGTTAGTGGTTGTGTAGATAGTGGTGTGTTAGTGGTTGTGTAGATAGTGGTGTGTTAGTGGTTGTGTAGATAGTAGTGTGTTAGTGGTTGTGTAGATAGTGATGTGTTAGTGGTTGTGTAGATAGTGATGTGTTAGTGGTTGTGTAGATAGTGATGTGTTAGTGGTTGTGTAGATAGTGGTGTGTTAGTGGTTGTGTAGATAGTGATGTGTTAGTGGTTGTGTAGATAGTGGTGTGTTAGTGGTTGTGTAGATAGTGGTGTGTTAGTGGTTGTGTAGATAGTGGTGTGTTAGTGGTTGTGTAGATAGTGGTGTGTTAGTGGTTGTGTAGAGTGGTGTGTTAGTGGTTGTGTAGATAGTGGTGTGTTAGTGGTTGTGTAGATAGTGGTGTGTTAGTGGTTGTGTAGATAGTGGTGTGTTAGTGGTTGTGTAGATAGTGGTGTGTTAGTGGTTGTGTAGATAGTGATGTGTTAGTGGTTGTGTAGATAGTGGTGTGTTAGTGGTTGTGTAGATAGTGGTGTGTTAGTGGTTGTGTAGATAGTGGTGTGTTAGTGGTTGTGTAGATAGTGGTGTGTTAGTGGTTGTGTAGATAGTGGTGTGTTAGTGGTTGTGTAGATAGTGATGTGTTAGTGGTTGTGACTGGAGGCGCTGGGTTGGAGCAGGTTGGTTGTATGTGATTGTGACTGGAGGTGCTGGGTTGGAGCAGGTTGGTTGTATGTGGTTGTAACTGAAGGTGCTGGGTTGGAGCAGGTTGGTTGTATGTGGTTGTAACTGAAGGTGCTGGGTTGGAGCAGGTTGGTTGTATGTGGTTGTAACTGAAGGTGTTGGGTTGGAGCAGGTTGATTGTAACTGAAGGTGCTGGGTTGGAGCAAGTTGGTTGTATGAAGTCTGTCAGTAGTGTACCAATGACTCCCAGGTTGATGAAGCCTGTCAGTAGTGTCCCAATGACCCCCAGGTTGATGAAGTCTGTCATTAGTGTCCAAATGACCCCCAGGTTGATGAAGTCTGTCAGTAGTGTCCCAATGACCACCAGGTTGATGAAGTCTGTCAGTAGTGTCCCAATGACCACCAGGTTGATGAAGTCTGTCATTAGTGTCCCAATGACCCCCAGGTTGATGAAGTCTGTCAGTAGTGTCCCAATGACCACCAGGTTGATGAAGTCTGTCAATAGTGTCCCAATGACCCCCCAGGTTGATGAAGTCTGTCAGTAGTGTCCCAATGACTTCCAGGTTGATGAATCTGTCAGTAGTGTCCCAATGACTTCCAGGTTGATGAATCTGTCAGTAGTGTCCCAATGACTTCCAGGTTGATGAAGTCTGTCAGTAGTGTCCCAATGACTTCCAGGTTGATGAAGTCTGTCAGTAGTGTCCCAATGACTTCCAGGTTGATGAATCTGTCAGTAGTGTCCCAATGACTTCCAGGTTGATGAAGTCTGTCAGTAGTGTCCCAATGACTTCCAGATTGATGAAGTCTGTCAGTAGTGTCCCAGTGACTTCCAGGTTGATGAAGTCTGTCAGTAGTGTCCCAATGACTTCCAGGTTGATGAAGTCTGTCAGTAGTGTCCCAATGACTTCCAGGTTGATGAAGTCTGTCAGTAGTGTCCCAATGACTTCCAGGTTGATGAATCTGTCAGTAGTGTCCCAATGACTTCGAGGTTGATGAATCTGTCAGTAGTGTCCCAATGACTTCCAGGTTGATGAAGTCTGTCAGTAGTGTCCCAATGACTTCCAGGTTGATGAATCTGTCAGTAGAGTCCCAATGACTTCCAGGTTGATGAAGTCTGTCAGTAGTGTCCCAATGACTTCCAGATTGATGAAGTCTGTCAGTAGTGTCCCAATGACTTCCAGGTTGATGAAGTCTGTCAGTAGTGTCCCAATGACTTCCAGGTTGATGAAGTCTGTCAGTAGTGTCCCAATGACTTCCAGGTTGATGAAGTCTGTCAGTAGTGTCCCAATGACTTCCAGGTTGATGAATCTGTCAGTAGTGTCCCAATGACTTCCAGGTTGATGAAGTCTGTCAGTAGTGTCCCAATGACTTCCAGGTTGATGAAGTCTGTCAGTAGTGTCCCAATGACTTCCAGGTTGATGAAGTCTGTCAGTAGTGTCCCAATGACTTCCAGGTTGATGAAGTCTGTCAGTAGTGTCCCAATGACTTCCAGGTTGATGAATCTGTCAGTAGTGTCCCAATGACTTCCAGGTTGATGAAGTCTGTCAGTAGTGTCCCAATGACTTCCAGGTTGATGAATCTGTCAGTAGTGTCCCAATGACCCCCAGGTTGATGAAGTCTGTTAGTGGTGCCCAAACAACTCCAGGTTGATGAAGTCTGTTAGTGGTGCCCCAACGAACCGCAGGTTGAAGAAGTATATCTTTAGTGCCCCACCAAACTTCAGTTTGAAGTAGTCTGTGGTGCCCCAAGGAACCCAGGTTGAAGAAGTATATCTTTAGTGCCCCACCAACCTTCAGTTTGAAGTAGTCTATGGTGCCCCAAGGAACCCCAGGTTGAAGAAGTATATCTTTAGTGCCCCACCAACCTTCAGTTTGAAGTAGTCTGTGGTGCCCCAAGGAACCCCAGGTTGAAGAAGTATATCTTTAGTGCCCCACCAACCTTCAGTTTGAAGTAGTCTGTGGTGTCCCATTGACCTCCAGTGTTATGAAATGAGGAAGGAAGGACAAATACCAGCAGGTCCCATCACTGTGTGGCCAAGACAATCTTAATTTATTTAGGTAATTTACTAAAACACACACTTAGTCATCTATGAGGGTATACTTTGTATGTGTGTTGAGATAGCAACATTATTAACTTAATCATCAGATTATTGTTCCAGTCAATATGGCGGATAGGCGACAGGAACCATTGAGGCACTGTCTGAAAAGTGTTCCTTGTTTCAGCTTCCTCATATTCCAAGTCCGGCTTGCTGCTGGAGTTATTGAGTTTAGTGCTCTGTGCTTTTCATCCGGAGGGTAATTCGGATGATTCCACTGGCACGGGCGGTTGAGCAATTCTGGATTTTAATTCGTTTGCCTTGACACTGGAGCCTTCGAGTAGCTATAACTATCATCATTATTGCACATTAAACAATTTGTCCATAGCTGCTCAGATCTCATCTTCAGCAAATTCTACAGCAAGGAAACAATGATCATCGATTCTGTGTTGATTAATAAATCTTCTTGCGCCACCCACGCAGCTCGTGTTTCTTGTTTCTTTTTATTTTCTCATAAGGCACGCCTCCCAGCACCAGAGCTGGAAGTTGTCAGCGACCCACAGCTGATGGCTTGCGCCAGGATCGGTGAAAAACCATCCAGACCCTGCTCCACCTCTCCGCGGTGCCTCCAGTAACAGACTAACCTGTCTAGTCTGGCCAAGTGAGCAGGGATCAAAGAGGGAAGACAACCCGGTACTCAAAAATGTCGTGCTGAAGTCGGATGTGTTGGGCCGAAAGGCGCAAATATAACAGTTATACTGTAAACCACAACACAACGCAGACACGCCCACTTAACGTCCTTTTAAGGACGTATGACGAAGAGGAATACTTTAGTCATCGGGCAAACGTAAGCAAGCAAGCAAGCAGCAAGCAATTTGCCTTCCATCATCGAGGGGAGATATGATTCATGGTTTCTCGCTCTTTCATTGATTGGCTTCTTCACTTATACCTCTGAGTGTTTCTAGTATTATTTTTATCCACCTTTTGTCTTTTAATTCTTTGTCTCTTATCACATGCGCGAACCACTTGATTTGTTGTCATTTTATGTATTCACTAGCTGGTTCAGTTCCTAATCTTTTTAGCAATTCGTCATTTCTGATTTGTTCTCTCAGGCTGTTTCCGTGGTCATTTGTGGTTGAGAGAGCAAGGGGCTTGTGAGGTGATTAGTTGCAACATGTGAGATATGGTTATTTGGTTATAGAAGGCCCCGGTATCACTGCAAACGAATTAAAATCCATAATTGCTCAACCGCCCGTGCCAGCAGAATCATCCAAATTAATATCTCATCTCCCAAACAAAGAAAGGTAACTGTAGTCCCCATCATAGCAGTCTCAGCACACGCCAAAAGACATAAGGCGAAACAGCGCAGAAAGTGAACACAGCCAACTGTTTCCTGTCATAGGATATCATCATTCATTGTAAACAATTGGAATATCGAAACATGATCAAAACGGATGAGACACACAGCTCACGGTGTGCACAGAGCACTTAACTCAGTAGCTCCTGCAACAAGCCGGACAATATGTGAGATATGTTGACGTAATTATCACTGTGATTGTTGCTATATGTGGTTTGATAGCTGCAATGGTAGTGTAACAAAGAAAAAAAGACTTCACTGCAATGCACAATAAAGACAAGTGGAACAATATTAAAACAGGTAAATGAGTTTAAATATCTGGGAACAATGTTAACCTCAGACGGAAGATGTACAAAAGAGGTGAGATACAGAATAGCCCAGGCAAAAGCAGCTTTCCAAAACATGAGGACAATACTGTGCAATCTGTTTTTGACAATAGAAACAAGAAAAGAGTTCTTAAATGTTATTTCGAGCCACTCTTAACATATGGATGTGAATCATGGACAATGGTACAACAGACAAAAAAATCACTGCAGGCTGTAGAAATGTGGTTTTACAGAAGAATGTTGAGACAATCATGGACAGCTAAGAAGAGTAATGAAAATGTTCTGAAAGAGACTAACGCAAAGGGAGAACTGTGAAAAAATCATCATTTTTTTGGCCATGAAATGAGAAGGGAACCGCTGGAATATATTGTGACAACTGGAAAAATTGAGGGACGATGTGATAGAGTGAATCAAAGAGAAAAGTTACCAGACAACTTAAGAGAATGGCTTGGCAGAAGATGAACAACAGAAATGATAAATAACTGTCGAGATCGAAAATTGTGAAGAGACATGATCACCTACGCCAGCAGGCACGGTACTTGATGATGATGAATGGAAATGTCCCAACATTTTAAAATTTACCTCCTATTTTCTGTCCCTTTAGAATTCTATGAAGAAGAAGCAAATGGTGAACAACCCGGATCGTAGTGATGGGTCGCTTAAAGCTGGTGAAGGGATTCAGAATGTGGGAGAATTAACCAAGAAGCAACAGATGATGCTGAATAAGAAGAAGAACAGGAAAACATTGCGGAAGCAGTCTCCTGATGATTATGATGGTGATGAAGGAGATGATATCATGGTGGACTGCATGATGACTCCATGGACAGACTGGTCGGAATGTTCCGTATCATGTGGTGCAGGCGTTGCCATGAAGACACGCATGGTCAAAGTGGAGGCACAGAACGGAGGCAAGAAATGTCAAGGAAAGTTAGTTAAAAAGAAGAAATGCAGGCAAAAAAAGTGTGGTAAGTTTGTTTCACAATATCTTACGTATGAGTAATACAGATTTCACATAATCATTTATCATTCTACAACCTTCTACCAGATATCACATACAGCTTTCACATAATCTTCCAACATCTTACAACCTTCCAATGTCATCAGATATCTCATACAGCTTTCACATAATCTTCCAACATCTTACAACCTTCCAATGTCATCAGATATCACATCCAGCTTTCACATAATCTTCCAACATCTTACAACCTTCCAATGTCATCAGATATCTCATACAGCTTTCACATAATCTTCCAACATCTTACAACCTTCCAATGTCATCAGATATCACATCCAGCTTTCACATAATCTTCTAACGTCTTACAGCCTTCCATCAGATATCACATCCAGCTTTCACATAATCTTCCAACATCTTACAACCTTCCAATGTCATCAGATATCACATCCAGCTTTCACATAATCTTCTAACGTCTTACAGCCTTCCATCAGATATCACATCCAGCTTTCACATAATCTTCCAACATCTTACAACCTTCCAATGTCATCAGATATCACATCCAGCTTTCACATAATCTTCTAACGTCTTACAGCCTTCCATCAGATATCACATCCAGCTTTCACATAATCTTCTAACGTCTTACAGCCTTCCATCAGATATCACATACAGTTTTCACATAATCATTTAGCATCTTACAGCCTTCCATCAGATATTACATCCAGCTTTCACATAATCTTCCAACATCTTACAACCTTCCAATGTCATCAGATATTACATACAGCTTTCAGTGTATATTGCATTAAGACCCTATTTTAGGAGAGTCTCCGTCTCAGCCAGGAGTTTATGCCTGCTTTTCTTACTTCTCTTATCAGTACTTTTCTTAGAATCTGTTGAAGTGAGACTATGTTATAAGCTTACCAGAAATTTAGCAAATTGAATTAAACTGTCAACTCTACATGAGTATGAAGGAAACAGCAGCAAACTTACACATGCCCTTTATATGGACACGAAGTACATTGAGTTATTTGTGGGTCATCATCATTGCACTCCAAACATGTCCATAGGTACTCAGATCCCCTCCTTAAGCAAGTCCCGCAGTGTCCAGCGACTGACGACTCCAGTTCTATGTTGGTTGATAAGTCTTCTTACACACCCACTAAGTTTCTCGTTTCTGGCTGTGCCCATCTTAACTCCCATCTCTTTCATCCGAAGGAGTGACGTGGACTCATGGTTGAAATACATTGTCCATCAAAATTGAAAGACTGCTATCATCATAACTAGTTAAATAGCAAGAGTGACAAAGGAGGAGAATGGTGCTTTTATGGTTAATACTACAAATAGTGTGAACATGGAGATCATGGAATTACTAAAGGATTGATCTGACTCAAAACACAACCTTTTACTCATGTGAGTTTTCTGAGTGACTCAATGAGCATACTCAGGAAGATCAAAGGGGGCTGGGTTCGAAGACAGTGGTTTGTGTTACTAAAGAATTCAGGAACTGAACACACACTTTAAGACTGCACTGAATATAGTAGACTGAGGAAAATCCATTGGCCCATAGATACAACACTACAGACACAACTATATGGGCCACTACAAGAATTACAAAAGACAATAAAATTTATACAGAAAATGACATTGCAGATATAGACAATACTTCGAGCGAACGAAAGATAGATAGACCTCATTAACCAGCACAAGCTGCGGACTGTGACAGCAATTATAAACCACTAATATCAAGAGCCGCTTAAAACACCAATTTATTTCTTAATGTTGAGCCCTTAGTCTGGTTTTTTTTTTATTAGAGTAGGAGAGATAATAACCGAATAACAAAGCAAGCCCTCATGCGGGAAACAACAGGTAAGAGGAAAAGAGGCCGACCCAGAGGGACACTGAGGAGAACATTGATCAGAGAGACAAGAGCAGCAAGAATCAGCTCCCTCAATGAGATAGAGTTGCTTGCACAGAACAACAAATGGCGAGATTTGATAAGAGATCTTTACAAGGATTGAAAACTGCTAGAATAAAAAGTTAGATAAGAGAAAGAGTATCTGGGTCTATGTCCTATGGGCCGGCTACGGCTTGAAAGGTCAATAGATGGATGGATGGGTGGGTGGATGGGTGGGAGTGAGTTTGTAGTAGGAAACTTTTGGAATGTACAGAACTTGAAAGTTGTCCTTGCTGTTGACACTAAAATGTTTTTGTTGTTGACAATAACATGTTTGCGTTTGCCAAGGTACTATTTCTTAATTAAAATGTTCAGTAACTCTCAAAATTCAGAAAGTTAAGACATCAATGCAAACATTGACCATGCCGTCCCTCTACATTTTGATAATTTGTACTGTGAGGTCTCCAACATTCTCTGAGATCTCCAACATTCTCTGTGTGAGACCTCCAACACTCTGTGAGACCTCCAACACTCTGTGAGACCACCAACACTCTGTGAGACCTCCAACACTCTGTGAGACCTCCAACAATCTGTGAGATCTCAAACACTCTCTGTGAGACCTCCAACACTCTGTGAGACCTCCAACATTCTGTGTGAGACCTCCAACACTCTGTGAGACCTCCAACACTCTCTGTGAGACTTTCAAACACTCTGTGAGACCTCCATCACTCTGTGTGAGACATTCAACACTCTCTGTGAGACCTCCAACACTCTGTGAGACCTCCAACACTCTGTGAGACCTCCAACACTCTGTGTGAGACATTCAACACTCTCTGTGAGACTTTCAAACACTCTGTGAGACCTCCAACACTCTAGGACATCATTTGTTATGGTGTGCATGACTTTTCTAGTGCTGACAGAAGCATAATTTATACATTTTTAAATTGTTCTCTTATAGACACTTGAAGAAAAACATGTGAAAGAGTTTAGTAAGTGCCCGAGTATATCATAAACAAATAAAGGATCAACAACTAAATACTTACTTTAGTGTCATCAATCATTTGTGTGAGCATTCCAGTAATGATTGTTGATGGGATTGAGACAAGGAAACTTGTTATCGCTGAAAATAACGGAACAGGAACAGAGGCCAGGATTTCATGTGCTTGTTGGTCATTATCAACATCATCGAGTGCCGTCTCCACAACGAAGGTTGGCTACCATGGAGCGCCATTCCACTCTGTCTCTTGCTTTGATGGTGCAGATTGTCATAGGTTGACCTGTCCATCTTTTGATGTTACTCGTCCATGTTAATCTTGGTCTGCCTCTACCTCATTTACCTTGTATTTTCCCTTCCAATATTACTTTTATTAGGCTTTTGTGTCTTTTAACATGCCCCAAAAATTTCATTTGTCTTGTTCTAATTGCGTTTAGTAGTTCTCTTTTCAATTTTAGTTGTTTTAAAACTTCGTTTCTTTTCTTTTCTTTCCATCCAATTCTACCTATTCTCCACATTTCAAAGGCTTCAATTTTCTGTTCTGTTTTCTTGTCTAATTTCCATGTTTCTGCACCATAGATGAATATTGAGAAGATGTAACATTTTGCTATTCTTAGTTTCAGCCCTGGTGTTATTTGTTTTGATGTTAGTATATTTTTCATGGCATTAAAATTACTTTTTGCCATTCCTATTCTTTTGTTTATTTCAGTTGTACATTTTCCATCACTGGTTATAGTATGTCCCAGGTAGTTGTAGCTCTGAACTGTCTCCATGTGTATTCAATCAACTGTGATATTTAATTGTAAGTCTTGAATATTTTCTTTGTTTATGATCATAGTTTTAGTCTTTTTTATATTTATATCTAGTCCATATTTCTTGCTTGTCATGTTTATTTAATTAAGTAATTGTTGTAGATCTTTAGGATTTTCTGCTGAGTTTTTTGTTAACAATTTTTTATTTCAATTTCAGTTGTCAATTGCTTGATGGGTGAGTGGAGTGAGTGGTCACCTTGCTCCGAGACCTGTGGCAACAACGCTGTTCAAATCCGCAAGCGACCAAGAATCCAGAAACCTCTTCATGGTGGCCTTCCATGTCCAGATAAAATGGAGAAACAGTTCTGCAATGTCCCGATGTGCACAGGACCAAATGTAGGCAGTTAGGCTACGGGTGCCAAAACAATTTTTTTTACAATTTCTTGCTTTTATTCTTTTTAATAAATCTCAATACATATTAATAAATTTTTATAAGAAATGTATGAGGGCAGGTAAACAACTAAAGATATAAGAAATAAATTAGATGTGCTTGAAAACAAATTTTAAAAAAAGTAAAGTACCCCCGTCACGCCAAGCGGCGTATAGTATAGATATTATGGTGTTAGTGATCATACATTTTACAGACCTTCAACACATGATTTTTGGGTAATGTGGTCGGTATGACGCATTATTAATTTTAATTTAATGTTTATTGCTGCTGAATGCCTATTGAGCCGAAACATCGTTACTATTTTGAGTCGTCCACTTATTATGTAAGGCTTTAACCATATCGGTTTTGTTTTCTATTTTTCTGTTTATTTTTTTTTCCATTTCTCCCTAAAGTAAAAAAGTAAAGAACCCTATCAATCCAAATGTGGCGTATAGGGAATATGGTGTTAGTGACCATCATTTTTACAGACCTTCAACACATGATTTTTGGGTAATGTTGTCTGTAATATGCCCGTGCCGCTTTACTTTCCCAGAAAAAAATCCGGTACTCATTAAAGGTTAGTTGAACCCGGAAGCCGTCGGTTGGGACCGAACCCTACCTCTTGTCCTTTGTAGACCAGTTCACTGAGCTTTGAAAACAAATGTCTCAGGATAATACGTTGTATGTCACAGAAGAAATTTAAGAATAGTGCAGAAGTAAGTGAAATGACAAAGCATACAAAAGTATAAACTATAATCAAGAGAAAGTGGCGGGCCATATGATGGGCATGTTATAAGAGACAACAAGAGAATCTCAAAACAGGCCTTCAAATGGGAACCAGAGGCTAAAAGATAAAGAAGCCAACCTGGAGAAACACTAAAAAAAAAAAAAAAAAAAATTTCAGGTGACAAGCAACAACATCGGGCATCAACCTCCTTGCTGAAGTTTAGAGGCTCAACCAGAATAGGGACATGTGGTGAGACACAATGTGTTCTGTGAAGGTTGGTAATAGAGAGTCTAGAAATTCTGCCCCATGTGCCGTGTCTGGCTCAGATAGATAGATATAACAAATAGCTATTTAGTTGAATTAGCTTAATCATTTAATCTTAAACAACAAATATTATCAAAGAAATACATCATAATAAAAATAAAACGTGTTATTATGAGTGCAATGTAATTATATTAATATTATTTTTATAATTACTTTTTCATTAAAAGGTTAAAGTTTATTAATGTTTCCATCTTTAACATAGTGGTTTGTTTTAAGTATCATAACGTCATAGAACTAACCAATACATATAGGGTTTAGGGATCGTTACTCTTTCTCACCGTTATTTCTTCTCCATAATTCTGTGAGACAGCTGCCTATTTTTATATTTGGGTTGACACCAATATTTCCATCAAAGTTAACAGATGAAGAAAGAAAAACTCTAAAAAAAAAACCCAGGAACTTGTATTTCAAAAAGAGCAATTTTTCACTGCAAAATATCAGGACATGACAATGTGGCATATGCTTTATATAATAAAGTAATTACTTGGCCAGATGCAACCCACAAATGTCTGGTAAAATCTTGATATCTGGTAACCTTATTCAGGGACCAAATTTAACACTCTATATGAACCATGAAGACAAATCACTAATCATAATCTACTTCCAAGCTCAAATATTTCATAGATTCACAAATATAAAAAAAAATAATGCAGAGTTACTTGAAAGAATGTTCACACTTATTTGCATGTTTCTCGGCCATGTCAAAGAATATTACTACTTCGCTAATATTGCTAACACTGGATTAACAAACTAACACTGGATTAACAAACTAACACTGGATTAACAAACTAACACTGGATTAACAAACTAACACTGGATTAACAAACTAACACTGGATTAACAAACTAACACTGGATTCTTCCTAAACTGCCTGCCTTGATAATTTTAAGTGAACCTTATTTATCTAACCGTTTTTTCTCTTTTTGTATCAGATTTTTCTATCCTTATTTATTTTGGTTTTTTTAATCTAATTTTTTAATCACTTTGTCTCAGATTTATTTACTGCCCCATAGACTATCTTTATTATGGAAATGTACCAGTCAAATACCAGTGGATAGAGAGATACAGCAAAGTCGATGGTGCTGGATAGGACACACACTGTGGAAGCCAACTGAGAGTATTACACAACAGGCCCTTTTTTGGAATCCCCAGGGGAAAAGACAAAGAGGAAGACCAAGGTATTCTTTGAGAAGACAAATAGAAGCAGAGATGAAGATGATGGGGAAGACATGGAATGATCTTAAAAAAGAATGGCAAGAAACAGAATGGCTTGGAAAGTGTTTGTTGAAGACCTATGCTCCACAGGGAGCTGAAAGATAGATGATGATGAAGAACACTCAAATTTGCTAGATTTAAAATAACAATATAAATGTATGTTCTCACATATAATCACATTTAGCAAGACTTGATCTTCAACCTTCCTGTGTCATTAGACAAGTCACATAGGGCTTGTAGTGTGTTTTGCCATCCATCTCTTTTCTGGGCAAGATGTTCAATCTTATCTAATGACTCAATGCCTGCTAACTTTGCTTCTCTTATAAGTGTTAT
Organism: Megaustenia siamemsis; assembly: GCA_032433765.1. NCBI lineage: Eukaryota > Metazoa > Mollusca > Gastropoda > Stylommatophora > Ariophantidae > Megaustenia > Megaustenia siamemsis. Next base: position 43,846,700 of record JAVIAB010000107.1, on the reverse strand, counting down.
TTTTAGTGTCTCTTTAGGTCTTCCTCTTGTGCTGTATCCTGATGTTTCCCATAGAAGAGCCTGTTTTGGAATTCTCTTGTCTCTTCTCAGCACATGTCTGCCTTCTCTTCCTAATTGTAGATAAGATTGTTGGTTGCATAGCCATTTCTCTTAATTCATAATTAGTCTTGAATTCATTCCATTGTACACAGTTTTCTTCTTAGGCATTTGTCTTCAAAGGATTTAGTTTTCTCTCAATCTCTTTTGATGTTTTCCAGCTTTCACATGTGTAGGTAAGTGTTGATAATACGTATGAGGTAAATATTTTAAGTTTTGTTTTCTTACTTAGTATTTTTTATTTCCATTTTTTTGTCCAGGTTTTTAAAATTCACTGCTGCTTTTGCTATCTTGCTTCTGATTTATTCTTTGTTTTACCTTCTTGATCTATATTACTACCAAGATATACATAGTGGTCTTCTCTTTCCAACGCCTGGCGATTTAGATATATATTTGCAAGACTACTATACACCTATGTTGTCACATGTTACCACATTTTGCAAGACTAATATGATATATTTTGGCTTCACATTTTTAAAAATATGGCCAAACATTTAAGTATGTCATATGTTCTTAACTTTTTCTTCTACCTTTCAACTCCCTGTGGAACATAGATCTTCAACAAACACTTTCTAAGCTATTCTGTATGTTCTTAACTCTTTCCGTATATTTTGCCACACTGTGCGCCATGCCAATTTCGGCCGCATACGTCTCACTGCTTAGTGTGACACTCTCAATTTGATTAGTATGAACTGTCACCAAACCATATTCTTTTTACATTTGTTATATCCTCTTGGTATTGAAATCTAATTCCTTGTTTAATTATCGATATATGTTAGATAAATATAAATATGTAGATTGATTCTTAAAACCATGAAAAATTTTCTCTCTGAAATCTCTCCCACTGCATCAATAAAAAGCTTCCACACAGAAGGAGTTAAATTTGGTAACTCAAAATTGTTGGTGATCAAATATTACCTTCAGCACATGGTCTTATTAATGGACAGGTATGGAACAATTAATGTTATTATTTCATTTTCCAAAGATGTGACGATTACCTGGCACCACTACCAGGGACTGTGCAACAGTGGCCCTTCCTTCCCTTCCATCAGTTTGGCTTTGGTCTCACTTGCAGGGCTATTTTCTTTCTTTAGCTACACTCTCTTAGCCTTTTGCTCTACCAAGCTTGCAGCCGCATGTAGTACTGTCTGCATACAGTAGCAGATAAACTACCATACCCTTTCGATAGAAGCTAATCAGATATTACTGCACTTCTTATTTCCTTCCCCACTTGCCTTTCAGCGTTCAGGGGGATATATAATTTGTGGCTTATCACTCTTTTGTTGCTCTCTTCTACTGTTATGGTTCCAAGTGTTTTTAAAATTCCATCAATCCATCTTTTTCATAGTCAGCCTTTGGGTCTGGTGTTCTCGCAATGTTTATTGAAGGCTCATTGTGTTGTGTTTTGATCTCTCTGTCTTATCACTTGGCCAAACAATTTTATCTCTAATTTCCACTTCTGACTTGATGTTCACTGGAGATGCCAGAAAGGAGCACTATATGTGGGAAAACAGAAGAATTTTAAAAAATCAACATAGAACTGCTAGAATTGGACGCTGGACTCTAGAACAATAAGAAAAGTGACGGCCACCAAAATGAAATGTGTCAGAAGAATGACAGGAAACATCTTAAAGGATAGAGTAAGAAACATTGACCTGAGTAAGAAACTCAAAATTTAACCAGCCATCAAATACATAAAGAAACAACAGATAAATTGGTTCGGCCACATAACAAGACAAAAAGAACTAACAATGACTCAAAGAGCCATAAACAAACACTACAAAAATGCCAGATTAAGGGGAAGACCGAGAAAGAGATGAATAAAGGGAATACTAGAGTCACTAGGAGGGATAACACCAGAAGAGGCCAACAGAAGAGCAAAGAATCGCAGATTGTTTCTCCCCTCGACGCCAACAGCAATGGAGGAAGGATAGAAGAAGAGGAAGAACTGGAGTAATCAGTCTCCACACACTGAGGGACATACTTGGGAGGAGACCTGAGCACTAATGGATATGTTCGACATGCAGTGAGGATGAGCCATCAACTAAACGAACAAAAACTATTTTATTTGCTGTTTCTTTTTATAGGTAATTACTCCTAGCTTGTTTCTGTTCTTCATTTCTGATTTTATTGCTCCGGCTGTTTCTTTTATAGGTAATTACTCCTAGCTTGTTTCTGTTCTTCATTTCTGATTTTATTGCTCCGGCTGTTTCTTTTATAGGTAATTACTCCTAGCTTGTTTCTGTTCTTCATTTCTGATTTTATTGCTCCGGCTGTTTCTTTTATAGGTAATTACTCCTAGCTTGTTTCTGTTCTTCATTTCTGATTTTATCGCTCCAGCTGTTTCTTTTATAGGTAATTACTCCTAGCTTGTTTCTGTTCTTCATTTCTGATTTTATCGCTCCAGCTGTTTCTTTTATAGGTAATTACTCCTAGCTTGTTTCTGTTCTTCATTTCTGATTTTATTGCTCCGGCTGTTTCGCGCCAAACAACAAACATATGTTTTTAAATAATTCATGCAAATCAAAACTTTGGGAATTTTGCAAGAAGGTCATGAAGCAAGAGATTGTATTTTTTGCCTGCAACAACATGACTACAGCCCTGATCACTGACAAAACTGTTGCTCTATGACTGGGGACACATATAAAAGGATAAGTACACAGATTTGTCTCCAATCCTGCAAACTATAACCTGCTTCTTCTTCTTCTTCATTTCAGCTCCCTGTGGAGCATAGGTCCTCAACAAACACTTTCAGCTCCCTGTGGAGCATAGGTCCTCAACAAACACTTTCCAAGCCGTTCTGTTTCTTGTCATTCTTTTAAGATCCTTCCATGTCTTCCCCATCATCTTCATCTCTGCTTGTATCTGTCTTCTCCAAGAATGTTTTGGTCTCCCTCTTTGTCTTTTTCCCTGGGGATTCCAAAAAAGGGCCTGTTGTGTAATACTCTCATATCTTACGCAGTGTGTGTCCTATCCAGCGCCATCGTCCTCCCTATATCTCTTTATCCACTGGTATTTGACTGGTACATTTCCATAATTCTATGTTAGTGGTTTTGTCCTGCCATTTCCATCCTTTTATTCTGTGTAACCATCCATCAATGAAAGTCTGTATCTTCATGATTGTCATTTTTGTTGTTCTCCATGTTTCACAGCCATATAATGATGCTGACTTAACATTGGAGTTGAAAACTATTATTTAGTATTTAACCTAATCTCTTTGGACTTCCATATATTTCCCAGTGCAACAAATGCTCCTCTTGCTTTTGCTATCCTTATTTTGGTATCATTCTGTTCCTCCTTCTTTGTCTATATTACTGCCCAAGATGGTTGGGGGAACCACTTTTGATACATCAATAAAAAAAATTCTTTTAACCTCAACTTGTTTTTATTTATTATCTTATAGTTTAGGCACTTCCACACACACACACACAAGCAAACAAATGCACACAAAAACACAAATAATGTAAACTGCATGCCACTGCATGATCAATATTTCTCTATTTATATATGAACATCTTTTTTTTTGTACTCACCACTAACTATTCCTAATTGGCTTTTTTTTTTAAAAATAATCCTTCAATATTTAAAAATACTAAAAATATAAACTTAAGTAACAAATGAAACAAAAGATATTATAAAGTTATTTTTTTAACACGAAGCATAACAATAAATAAGATTGTACTAAGACAAAGACATTTTTGGAGGAAAGAAATCAATTGACCACTAATTACGATACATATCTGGGATAACCACTTCTCAAACTACCTGCTTCTTTATTCAGTATGGTTATATATAATCCCACAATGCATGTTTGCAAATTATAAAACATAAATTTTGTATATATATATATATATCTTCATCATCATCAAGTACTGTGCCAGCTGGCATAGGTGATCATGTTTCTCCACGACTTTCGATCTCGACAGTTATTTATCAGTTCTGTTGTTGACCTTCTGCCAGGCCATTCTCTTAAGCTGTCTGGTATTTTTTCTCTTTTCTTCCCTCTGTCTCTTCATCCCTCAATTTTCCCAGTTGTTACAATATATTCCAGCTGTTCTCTTCTCATTACATGGCCAAAAAATGATGATAGTTTCTTCCTAATATTGGATATTAGCTCTTTTTTGCTTTGACCTCTTTCAGAACGTCTTCATTACTCTTCTTAGCTGCCCATGGTATTCTCAACATTCTTCTGTAAAACCACATTTCAACAGCCTCCAGTGATTTTCTTGTCTGTTGTACATGATTCACATCCATATGTATATAAAATCCATATGTATATATATATTTGTTTTCTGTTTTATCAAAGCTTGTATGATCTTGCTTGCAGGCCCAAAACACGATTGATAACATGCGCAAAGCTGATTTTTTTATTAGCTGAAAGACTGCAAATCCAAAATGCACACAAGTTTGATAAAAGTAGGTCGAAGTATTACAATTTATATTAGTTTTATATTTGTTGTAACTTTTCTTCTTTGTGGCACACTTTTAGAAATCATTAGTTGAGCACCTGTGGCTACCAGGGCACTGACCACAGAGGAAAAAGGAACAGAGTCACTGTGCCCTGCCATATGTCTTAAGAGGTCACTAAGGAGATTATTGGGGTCAAGGTGTAATAGCCAGCGTTGCGGAGTTCATTTATGTGAGATGAAGCCATCACTAGTGTTTAGCATGTGTGCTTCATACCAGTCAACAAAATGAAAAGCATATCTGAGCACTATGAAGGTAAAGGTAATGTACGAGAGTTGAATCGGCGTCTTAGCACGCCAGTTATCACCCAAATGTGATTGACCGCCTATCAATGAACTATGAAGTTGTGGAATGAAGATGAGTGGTTGATTAAACTAAACTAATGTGTTTGGCAGCTTCTCCGGCCATTTTCATATGGCTCTATGTACCTCATATTCCAAGTCCGGCTTGCTGCAGGAGCTACTGAGTTAGCTGCTTTGTGCACACCATGAGCTGTGTTTTTCATCCGTTTTGATAATGTTTCGATATTCCAATTGTTTACGATGAATAATGATATCATATGACAGGGAACAGTTGGCTGTGTTCACTTTCTATGCTGTTTCACCTTGTGTCTTTTGGCGTGTGCTGAGACTGCTATGTTGGGGATTACAGCTACCTTTCTTTGTTTGGGAGATGAGTTAGTAATTCGGATGATTCCACTGGCACGGGCGGTTGAGCAATTATGGATTTTAATTCGTTTGCAGTGATACCGGCGGCTTCCATAACCAAAGAACCAAATAACCATTTGCAATTTTTGTCTTCAGCAGTTTGCTCTTGTTTTATGTGTTTGGTTTGATATTTCATAAAAACAGAAAGTTGTGTAATGCATTGTTTTGTACTTTGTGTTGTTCTATGTCTGCATTTTGTGACAAAGAACATATGAGGTCAATGCACATTTGTTCCAAACTGTTCCTCTGACACTTTTCTAGTTTCAAGCAGCAAATATTGTAGTCTGTCTTCCTTCAAAGTCAATTCAAGTCTTCTCCACCAGCTTTGTTTCACACTTTCTTTCTCTCTGACGGGATTGTCCACCACATATATCAGCCCCCCCCCCCCCCTCCCCAAAACTCTTCCATATACAAAAATGACTTCATATATCATGGAGATAATCTGTACATGTGTCAGCCATATTTAAAAGTATGTACAACAGAACACTCCCGTGTGTTACCGTGGCCTCATTATGTGGGAAGTAAAGAATAGTGACACTGTGACCTTCCAGGCATGTTGTAAGAGGCGACTAAGGAGGTTGATCGATGGCTTGACAAGCTGTCATTGTAAAAAGTATTGTTATGGAAACAGAACTATAGATTTTAGAAGCAGTGATCTCTGCAATATGTGCCGTTTTGGCACGCAAGGTTTCTGTTTTTGAGATTGTAGTTCTGCCCTATGTGCCGTCTTCGGCTCGAAATGACAATAGATAGATAGATAGACAGACAACAGAACAGCCGTAATGTCCTACTTCATTAAAGTTTGATTTTCATCCTGGTCCATGCCAGATTTTTATACAAAACTTTTCAAGCACAAAATTGACCTGGAAATCGTTATCATAACTCCATCATCAAGTGCCACACTCTAAATTGTGGCTTCTTTCTTTCTTCACTTCCTCTTGTACCCATTCGGGTGCCAAAGGAGATACAAAGTTCTGGTTCTCGCCCTTTTGTCGATTTCACTCATTGTCAATTGATGTTACTGTAGCATTTCTTTGATGTTGTCTGTCTTACTCTGGATTTACTTCTTGCTCTTCTCACTTCTCTTCTTTTAATATATGTCTTGTGTTGTAAAGAATCACCCGACATTCTTTCTAGATGGACAAACCAATTTATTTGTTGTTTCTCTATGTAGCTTAGGATTACTTCAATGTCTACTCTTGCTCTTATGTCATTGCTGATTCTGTCTTTTCTGGTTACTTCAAAAGCCTTTCTCAGACATCGCTGGTAACAAACTTTCTTTTGTGCTTAGATGTAAGTGGCCATGTTTGGCATTGGTAGCACAATATGGGAATGAATATACTCTGTATAAGATGTTTCATGGTGGTAAAAGGAACTGCTTTTGTGTTGAAGTATAGGGGACAGCTGTCCCAATATTTGGTTTGTGTTGAAGTTTAGGGGATAGCTGTCCCAATATTTGGTTTGTGTTGAAGTATAGGGGATAGCTGTCCCAATATTTGTGTTGAAGTATAGGGGATAACTGTCCTAATATTTGGTTTGTGTTGAAGTATAGGGGATAACTGTCCCAATATTTGGTTTGTGTTGAAGTATAGGGGATAACTGTCCCAATATTTGGTTTGTGTTGAAGTATAGGGGATAACTGTCCCAATATTTGGTTTGTGTTGAAGTTTAGGGGATAGCTGTCCCAATATTTGGTTTGTGTTGAAGTTTAGGGGATAGCTGTCCCAATATTTGGTTTGTGTTGAAGTTTAGGGGATAGCTGTCCCAATATTTGGTTTGCCTTATTGTATCATATGTCTATTTCTTTGTTGGTTTTACCATCTTCCAGAGAATGTTTCCAGATATTTAAAGTTTGTTTCTTGTTTTATAACTTGTTGTTCTCTAGCTGTTTAATATTTAGTGTCTTTTTTGTGTGTTTTCCTATTGTTATAGCATTTTTTTTCACAACTTATTTTCATGTTCCTCATTTTACATTCTTTATTTAAGGACATAATGAGGAAGATACTGTGCAATCCATTTTTGACAAATGAAAGAAGAAAAGGAATTCTTAAATGTTATGTAGAGCCAGTCTTAATGTATGGATGTTAATCATGGACAATATAATAACAGACAAGAAAATCACTGGAGTCTGTAGAAATATGGTTTTACAGAAGAATGTTGAGAATACCATGGACAGCTAAGAAGAATAATGAAAATGTTCTGATAGAGGCCAAAGCAAAAAGAGAGCTAATTTCCAATATTAGGAAGAAACAATCATCTTTTTTTGGCCATGTAATGAGAAGAGAACAACTGAAATATATTGTTACAACTGGGGAAATTAAGGGACGAAGAGATAGAGGCAAGCAAAGAGAAAAGATACCAGACAACGTGAGATAATGGCTTGGCAGAAGGTCAACAACAGAAATGATAAATAACTGTCGAGATCGAAAGTTGTGGAGAGACATGATCACCTACGCCAGCAGGCCCTGTACTTGATGATTCAAAAACAGTAGCTTAGTAGTTGTTGTTGACTGATTGTGGCTTACGGCTTAACACTAGCATTTTTAAGAGCAGATACAAATGTAAAAAAATTAATAAATAAAAGACAGATCCCTGATGAATCTACCTGAACTATTTGCCAGAATACTCCTGCACCCAAAAGCCTCTGTTTCTTCCTTTTCTTAATGTTTACCCGTTGAGTTCAAGGCGTCCTCCTTCAGCTTGCATGAATTTGCTTAATTGTGTCTAGGTAGCGGCCATTTTGGCCTACTCTATTTAACTTTAAACTTCCAAGAGCTCTTGAACATCAATAAGTGCACACAAAAATCTCTTGTTATCCGAGAGGGCTAGTTATCTGATCTCACTACACAGAGTTTAGGGGAGGATAAAGCCATGAAGGAAATAAGGATTTGAAATTAAGAATGCTCACTGTCTGTGCGGGATTTAAACCAGACATCTTACCTCTAACCATCCAGTCCTTCTTAACAGTTCATCATCATCAAGTACCGGGCCTGATGGCGTAGGTGATCGTGTCTCTCCACAACTTTCAATCTCGACAGTTATTTATCATTTCTGTTGTTGACCTTCTGCCAAGCTATTCTCTTCAGCTGTCTGGTATCTTTTATCTTTGCTTCCCTCTATCTCTTCGTTCCTCAATTGTCCCAGTTGTTACAATATATTCCAGTTGTTCTCTTCTCATTACATGGCCAAAAAAATGATGATTGTTTCTTCCTAATATTTAAAATTAGCTCTCTTTTTGCTCTGACCTCTTTCAGAACGTTTTCATTACTCTTCTTAGCTGTCCATGGTATTCTCAACATTCTTCTGTAAAACCACATTTCTACAGCCTGCAGTGATTTTCTTGTCTGTTGTCCTATTGTCCATGATTCACATCCATATGTTAAGACTGGCTCTACATAACATTTAAGAACTCTTTTTTTCGTTTCTATTGTCAAAAATGGATTGCATAGCATCTTGCTCTATAATAACAATTAAGATTATAAAAAAGTTAAATTGTTTTTTTTTATAAATCAAATACATTCTCTGATGTTTTTGATTCCAAATTGTAATATTTTTCTATGTTCCAGATGAGAAAAGCATGAGACATTTTTCACAGCTGCAACTGTTGCACCCTGCAAATCTGTCACTTAAGTCACTGGACAAACACTGACCACTGAATGGAGTTTGTGTGCACACAATATTTATCTTGCCTTGTAATTGTAGACTGCACTTGGATTGCAATTTTTTTGTTTGTAATTTTATCCACAACAATTTGATTACAGTATTGGCCAGAATACAAGTACCAACTGAAATGTAAAGTTGTGGATAATATAATGGCTGTTGTTAATGCAGGATTATAATTAAATATTTGATTAAAATATATACTTGATAACTATTTAAATGCGTGCCCACAGTTGTACAACATAGGAAGCCACCACATGACAGTGTCTAACATTGCAGGAAAAAGGTATTCTTCAATGAGCATAGAATAAAAGCTAACAAGCTAAAAATATTAAAGAAAATAACATTAAAGTGGTAAGAATAAACAGTAAAGAATAGAGATAATAAAATAATAAAAACAAATTATGTTTATAAATAGAATGTATATTTTATATTTTCTATATTTTCTCGGCGGATGACGAAATGAATTGGTCTTGTCATTTTTCATTCGTTTATTTCCTTGTAGAGTCCAAAGATGCAGCACATAAGCAGAATACCTCAGGACAAAGTAGCCCTGTAAAAAATGAAAGTCTTATGCAATGAGTCTATGTCAATAGAAGTGAGAAAGAGAGTTCATCGGTGATATATAGAACCAATTCTGACCTATGGATGTGAATCATGGGCAGAAGATAAACAAATGAAAAGACGATTAGAGGCCACAGAGATGGGATTTCTCAGAAGAATGTTGAGAGTTCCCTGGACAGATAAAAAAGACCGACGAAGAAAACTCTGAAAGAGGCCAACACAAAAAGGGAGCTCCTAAAAAAATACCAGAAAGAAACAATTGACATTTTTCTGACACATTATGGAAAGAGGAAAGTTGAAATACTTGGTTATAACTGGCAAGATACAAGGAAAGAGAGCTCGCAGACAACAAAGAGAGAAAATACTGGATGGCTTGGTGTCATGGCATGGAAAACAGTCAACAACAAAATCGATACGATGTACAGTGGATAGAGAATTGTTGAAGGACTTGATCGCCTACATCAACTGATTTGACACTTATCATCATGGGAGTTAATTTTTGTGTCTATCGCGAGTGAAATAAACACTTGAACATGTATACCATATACCACATGGTGACTAAACTGGGTCATGAGGCCTCTTATTTTCCACCTCAAGAGAGCCCCATTACCACCAAATCCTGCAAATGCTTTCAAGATTATTAACTATTTTTATCGTATTATTTAGCACCTTTTGTTTCATAGCTTTTGTTTAATGTATCCTGTACAGGACATTTTTACTGCAACTTTGAACATTATCCACGAAGTTCTTCCTTCACCATAGAGCTGTATCCCTTACATCTTTCTCCACTTATTTCCCAATGGGTAAAGTGAATGTTATAATGAATAATATTGTTCGGAAACATCTTTAACCAACAACAAATTCTATCAGATATTTGACAACATATATTCTGTATACAATTGAATGCGATGATCATCGCACAATAAGCCTTATGAGTCATATGACTAAGATATTACTAAGAGTCATCATGCGAAGAGTGCGAAACAAAATCAGTCCAGAAATTAGCGATGAACAGTGTGGTCTTGTTAGAGATAAAGGAACAAGCAATGCCATTTATATCATAAGATCTTTAGTAGGAAAGAGCCATAGAGGTGAAAACAGATCTATACCTATGTTTCATAGATTACACCAAGGCATTTGACAAAGTAAAGCACCAAGAAATAATCAACATTTTAGAAAGCATAAACGTAGACAGCAAAGATCTAAGAATAATAAAGAACATGTACTGGCAACAAACAGCGGCCATAAGAACTGGAAACCAATTGGGAATGTTTCAACAAATAAAACAGGGTGTTAGACAAGGTTGTGTGCGGTCACCAGATTTGTTTAATATTTATAGTGAGATTATTTAAAGATCCATGAGGGACATGCCTGGAATAACAATTAGAGATCATAATATAAATAATCTAAGGTATGCTGATGATACAGTCTTAATCGCTAAGAGTGAAAATGAATTACAAGAAATGTTGGACATTATAGTTAAAGAAAGCAAAAATAAAGGACTCGGCCTTAATAGCAAAAAGACAGAGGTAATGGTAACAACAAAGAAAAAGACATCACCTCAGTGCAAAAAAAAAGACAAGTGGAACAATATTAAAACAGGTAAATGAATTTAAATATTTGGGAACTTTGTTAACCTCAGACGGAAAATGTACAACAGAGGTGAGATGCAGAATGGCTCAGGTAAAAGCAGCTTTCCAAAAAATGAGGAAGATACTATGCAATCCATTTTTGACAATAGAAACAAGAAAAGAGTTCTTAAATGTTATGTAGCGCCAGTATAACATATGGATGTGAATCATGGACAATAGGACAACATACAAGAAAATCACTGGAGTCTGTAGAAATGTGGTTGTACAGAAGAATGTTGAGAATACCATGGACAGCTAAGAAGAGTAATGAAAACGTTCTGAAAGAGGTCAAAGCAAAAAGAGAGCTAATTTCCAATATTAGGAAGAAACAATCATTATTTTTTGGCCATGTAATGAGAAGGGAACAACTGGAATATATTGTAACAACTGGGGAAATTGAGGGACGAAGAGATAGAGGGAAGCAAAGAGAAAAAATGACAGACAGCTTAAGAGAATGGCTTGGCAGAAGGTCAACAACAGAAATGATAAATAGCTGCCGAGATCGAAAGTTATGGAGAGACATGATCACCTACGCCAGTAGGCCCGGTACTTGATGATGATGAAGATTCTATAGTAAATTCTATCAACATATATTCTATAGTCAATTCTATCAATATTTGATAACATATATTCTATAGTCAATTCTATCAATATTTGATAACATATATTCTATAGGCAAAAATCATGGGACATAAAGAATTTCCGAATTACTGTCTTTGGCTCGAAAGTATGATAGACATACTCTGTATATGTTTTACAAAGTTTAACAAAGCCAAAATTATTTATATAAATTTAGCTACAGCATAATACTTGTATTCTGGCCAATATGTACAATATGCACTAAGTGAAAAGAACTATACATATTAAATGCGTATAAATATTTGTATATGAATTGCATGGTAACGTGAAATGCTACATTTTTACATACCTCAACCCTTCTATTTGACTTGCATGCCCGTATCAAGATGTAATTAGTTTCATTTACTGCCTACACCCTTTCAAGAATATGTGTATACGTTTATTATTATGGCTTAATTTTAGTTCAATGTTTCAAAAATATGTTTGGTTTGTACTATTATTTATAGAATGTACGATTTGTTAACTCAACAAACTATGGAGGCTAAAAAAAAAGAAAAGAGCTCTATCATACCAAGTGTCGTATGGGAAATATGATGTTAGTGACCATACATTTGTTAAGACCTTCAGCACATGATTTTTGGGGTTGTGTGGTCGGTATTACGCCAGTGCCGCTTTACTTTCCCTGAAAAAACAAAAATCCGGTATCCATTTAAGGCTGAGGAACCCGGAAGCCGTCAATCAGGATCGATCCTGACCTCTTGTCCTTTATAGTCCAGTTTCTTGTCCTTTATAGTCCAGTTTCTTGTCCTTTGTGGTCCAGTTTCTTGTCCTTTATAGTCCAGTTTCTTGTCCTTTATAGTCCAGTTTCTTGTCCTTTATAGTCCAGTTTCTTGTCCTTTATAGTCCAGTTTCTTGTCCTTTATAGTCCAGTTTCTTGTCCTTTATAGTCCAGTTTCTTGTCCTTTGTGGTCCAGTTCACTAACCACACTATGGGGGTCTTCTTCTTCTTTATAGTCCAGTTTCTTGTCCTTTATAGTCCAGTTTCTTGTCCTTTATAGTCCAGTTTCTTGTCCTTTATAGTCCAGTTTCTTGTCCTTTATAGTCCAGTTTCTTGTCCTTTATAGTCCAGTTTCTTGTCCTTTATAGTCCAGTTTCTTGTCCTTTATAGTCCAGTTTCTTGTCCTTTATAGTCCAGTTTCTTGTCCTTTATAGTCCAGTTTCTTGTCCTTTATAGTCCAGTTTCTTGTCCTTTATAGTCCAGTGTCTTGTCCTTTATAGTCCAGTTTCTTGTCCTTTATAGTCCAGTTTCTTGTCCTTTATAGTCCAGTTTCTTGTCCTTTATAGTCCAGTTTCTTGTCCTTTATAGTCCAGTTTCTTGTCCTTTATAGTCCAGTTTCTTGTCCTTTATAGTCCAGTGTCTTGTCCTTTATAGTCCAGTTTCTTGTCCTTTATAGTCCAGTTTCTTGTCCTTTATAGTCCAGTTTCTTGTCCTTTATAGTCCAGTTTCTTGTCCTTTATAGTCCAGTTTCTTGTCCTTTATAGTCCAGTTTCTTGTCCTTTATAGTCCAGTTCACTAACCACACTATGGGGGTCTTCTTCTTCTATCATTTCCTCTGCTGCCGTTGGTGTCGAGGGGAGATACAATCTGCGATTCTTTGCTCTTCTGTTGGCCTCTTCTGGTGTTATTCCTCCTAGTGACTCTAGTATTCCCTTTATCCATCTCTTTCTCGGTCTTCCTCTTAATCTGGCGTTTTCGTAGCATTTGTTTATTGCTCTTTGAGTCATTGTTAGTTCTTTTTGTCTTGTTATGTGGCCGAACCAATTTAACTGTTGTTTCTTTATGTATTCGATGGCTGGTTCAATTTCGAGTTTCTTCCTCAGGTCGGTGTTTCTTACTCTGTCCCTGTTTCTTACTATGGGGGTGACTTAAAAAATGGAATTAGAATTTGGGACTCGGCAGTTCATGAGTAAACTATCAACCATCTATCTCTTGGAGGAGGACAAAATATGTTATCTTGTGGATTTAGTAACAAATATATATATATATTCTGACGTTTTGTTCAGCATAACATTTCCACATCCGCTGAAGTTCTGCCACGTATAACTTGTTTTGTTTATTTAAATCTTTTCAGAGATGCAAAAATAAATCCTGTTGGATGTAACTGTACACTTACACTAAAATCATGTCAGGTATAACTAATTCTTCAATCACTAAAATCCTGTCAGGTATAACTAATCCTTCAACCACTAAAATCCTGTCAGGTATAACTAATCCTTCAACCATTAAAATCCTGTCAGGTATAACTAATCCTTCAACCACTAAAATCCTGTCAGGTATAACTAATCCTTCAACCATTAAAATCATGTCAGGTATAACTAATCCTTCAACCATTAAAATCATGTCAGGTATAACTAATCCTTCAACCATTAAAATCATGTCAGGTATAACTAATCCTTCAACCATTAAAATCATGTCAGGTATAACTAATCCTTCAACCATTAAAATCATGTCAGGTATAACTAATCCTTCAACCATTAAAATCATGTCAGGTATAACTAATCCTTCAACCATTAAAATCATGTCAGGTATAACTAATCCTTCAACCATTAAAATCATGTCAGGTATAACTAATCCTTCAACCATTAAAATCATGTCAGGTATAACTAATCCTTCAACCATTAAAATCATGTCAGGTATAACTAATCCTTCAACCATTAAAATCCTGTCAGGTATAACTAATCCTTCAACCACTAAAATCCTGTCAGGTATAACTAATCCTTCAACCATTAAAATCATGTCAGGTATAACTAATCCTTCAACCATTAAAATCCTGTCAGGTATAACTAATCCTTCAACCATTAAAATCATGTCAGGTATAACTAATCCTTCAACCATTAAAATCCTGTCAGGTATAACTAATCCTTCAACCACTAAAATCCTGTCAGGTATAACTAATCCTTCAACCATTAAAATCATGTCAGGTATAACTAATCCTTCAACCACTAAAATCCTGTCAGGTATAACTTTTATGCATCTACCACTTGAAAGCTTCTCTCAGTCGTCCACAGTTCTGTTCAACATACACTCTACAAATGAACGCCTGTCAATAACTAACCCAATCTCTCACAACGAACAGCCAGAGACAAGAGGATCACTGACAGATTCCAAGTTTCAGCTTTAACTACCCAATCTCTAACGAACGAACAGCCAGAGACAAGAGAATCACTGACAGATTCCAAGTTTCAGCTTTAACTACCCAATCTCTAACGAACGAACAGCCAGAGACAAGAGAATCACTGACAGATTCCAAGTTTCAGCTTTAACTACCCAATCTCTAACGAACGAACAGCCAGAGACAAGAGAATCACTGACAGATTCCAAGTTTCAGCTTTAACTACCCAATCTCTAACGAACGAACAGCCAGAGACAAGAGAATCACTGACAGATTCCAAGTTTCAGCTATAACTACCCAATCTCTAACGAACGAACAGCCAGAGACAACAGCTTCACTGACAGATTCAAAGTTAGACATTGAGTCTCAAATTCTGTTGATTATCATTACTTTTTTTTTTTTTTTTTAATTGTCAGTTGTACATTTCTTGTACAAGTATTGTGTATATGTGAACGAGTACTAGAAAACGTGTGTTAGCGTACAGTTTTTGTGAATGAGTATTTGTTATTTCTTTGTCAAGTTATTTGATTTTATAGAAAGTTCATAAGGTACATGAAGATATTAAAAAAATAAAAAGCAGGTTTCTTATTGAAGCTTTTCCCTACTCTATTCATGACGTCAGTTTCATTGCAGTTGGGGCATTCCCATATCCGCTCCACCGACGTCCAATAATTTCTCGAAGTGTGTGCAGACGGATTGTTCCTGTAAGGGGTCTATTATAGATACATCTTCTTTGTAAAGAGACGAAGATGTCATCAAACAGGTCTGTGGGCTTACCAATATCAACGTTGGTGAGGAGTGGATACCGGTGCCCACGTCATTCAAGGGGACTTTCTCGTGTATTGTCACACTCGACAGGAAAAGTAGGGAACAGAACCCGGTCGTGGTTAATGCTGAGGTCAACGGTCTCATCTGCGATAACACCGATGAGAAAGATGCAGTCATCTATACAGACGGATCTGTAAGACGACACCAAAGAAGTGCTTGGACATTTACAGCACGCTCGGCAGGTAAAATAGTCAAGGACAACAGTGGTGCATACGTCATGACCACGAGTAGCATGACAATGGAGGTGATGGCAGTGACCAAGGCATTCAAATGGTTAGAGTCACAAGACTACACCCTGTACATGCGGGAGTACGGGGAAATGAAAGAGCGGACAGGTTGGCTTGCTGCGCTGTCGTTGAGGACGGTCAACCAATGGATCGGGCGGATATCATCAATGCCCTCGAGACGTGGGAAAGGCAAAAGACTTCGACAAACACAGATCCACGTCACTTCTTCGGATGATGGAGATGGGAGTTAAGATGGGCGCAGCCAGAAATGAGAAACTTAGTGGCCATGTAAGAAGACTTATCAACCAACACAGAACTAGAGTCGTCAGTCGCTGGACACTGCGGGACTTGCTGAGGAGGGGATCTGATCACCTATGGACGTGTTCGGAGTGCAGTGATGATGACCCGCAAATAACTCAATAACATCTGCTTTTCCCACATATCACTTTGGATTAACCATATCACTTTGGATTGACCATATCACTTTTCAATCTCAAGACTTATCAGTCTCCTAATACATGCATCAGTGTCCCACTCATCTTTCTCTTCTTTTAACTTTTTCCGTATGTTTCGCCGCTCAGAATTTTTCAACAAATAACATAGGGTGTTAGACAAGGTTGTGTGCTGTCACCAGATTTGTTTAATATTTATAGTGAGATTATTTTAAGATCAATAAGGGACATGCCTGGAATAACAATCGGAGGTAATAATATAAATAATCTAAGGTATGCTGATGATACAGTATTAATCGGTAAGAGTGAAAATGAGTTACAAGAAATGTTCGACATTATAGTGAAGGAAAGCAAAAATAAAGGACTCAGCCTTAATAGCAGAAAGACATAAGTAATGGTAACAACAAAGAAAAAGACATCGCCTCAGTGCAAAATAAAGACAAGTGGAACAATATTAAAACAGGTAAATAAATTTAAATATTTGGGAACTTTGTTAACCTCTGACGGAAGATGTACAAAAGAGGTGAGATGCAGAATGGCTCAGGCAAAAGCAGCTTTCCGAAAAATGAGGAAGACACTATGCAATCCATTTTTGACAATAGAAATAAGAAAAGAGTTCTTAAATGTTATGTAGAGCCAGTCTTAACATATGCATGTGAATCATGGACAATAGGACAACAGACAAGAAAATCACTAGAGTCTGTAG
Source organism: Megaustenia siamemsis (assembly GCA_032433765.1). Classification (NCBI taxonomy): domain Eukaryota; kingdom Metazoa; phylum Mollusca; class Gastropoda; order Stylommatophora; family Ariophantidae; genus Megaustenia; species Megaustenia siamemsis. The sequence goes on along the minus strand of JAVIAB010000107.1, from coordinate 43,829,610 downwards.
AAATGTGATTTTACAGAAGAATATTGAGAATACCATGGACAGCTAAGAAGAGTAATGAAAACGTTCCTAAAGAGGCCAAAATAAAAAGAGATCTAATTTCCAATATTAGGAAGAAACAATCATCATTTTTTGGCCATGTAATGAGAAGAGAACAGCTGGAATATATTGTAACAACTGGGAAAATTGAGGGACGAAGAATTGAGGGAAGCAAAGAGAAAATATACGAGCCGCGATAGCTCAGTGGTTAGTGAACTGGACTACAAAGGACAATGGGTAGGGTTCGATCCCAACCAACGCTTGCGGGTTCACCCAGCCTTAAATGGGTACTAGATTTTTCTGAGAAAGTAAAGCGGCACGGGAGTAATACCGACCACATTACTCCAAAAATCATGTGCTGAAGGTCTGTAAAATTTATGGTCACTAACACCATATTCCCTATACGCCACTTGACGTGACGGCGTTCTTAACTAACTTAAAGAGAAAAGATACCAGACAGCTTAAGAGAATGGCTTGGCAGAAGGTCAACAACAGAAATGATAAATAACTGTCTAGATCGAAAGTTGTGGAGAGACATGATCACCTACGCCAGCAGGCCCTGCCTGTACTTGATGATGATGATGTTTCGCCGAACTGTGCGCCACCCTCAATTTGATTAGTGTGAACGCCATCAAACCATATTCTTTTTACATGTCCTGTATCATCTTGTCATCTTGGTATTGGTGAAATCTAATACCTTGTTCAATTATCTAAACATTCATATATAATATGTTATATAAAAAAAGTAAAGTAAAGTACCCCCCGTCACGCCGAGTGGCGTATAGGGAAATATGGTGTTAGTGACCCTATATTTTACAGACCTTCAGCACATGATTTTTGGGGTAATGTGGTCGGTATTACGCCCGTGCTGCTTTTACTTTCCCAGAAAAAATCCGGTACCCATTTAAGGCTGGGTGAACCCGGAGCCGTCGGTTGGGATCGAACCCTACCCCTTGTCCGTAGTAGTCCAGTTCACTAACCACTGAGCTATTAATATGTTATATGTTAGATAAATATAAACATGAAGTTTGATTCTTAAAACCATGAACAATTTTGTCTCTGAGATCTCTTCTGTTGTGTCGATAAAAAACTTCCACACGGAAAGAGTTCACGAATGAAGAAACATTCGTATTGTCTTCTTATTTGAGGGTAAGGCCAAACTCCATGACAGAGCTGCCAGCGAGTTTATAGGTTATTTCATTGCCATGTACACACCAGTATGCCCTGGACAGTCTATCTATCTATCTATTGTCCTTTCGAGCCGAAGACGGCACATAGGGCAGAACCATAATCTCAAAAACAGAAACCTTGCGTGCCAAAATGGCACATATTGCAGAGATCGCTGCTTCTAAAATCTATGGCTCTGTTTCCATAACAATACTTTTTATAATGACAGCTTGTCAAGCCATCGGTCAACCTCCTTAGTCGCCTCTTACGGCATGCCTGGAAGGTCACTATTCTTTACTTCCCTCATAATGAGGCCATGGTAACACACGGCATTACACCCAGGTAAACATTGCTCACTTTAGAGCCATCCAAGAGATGCAGGAATCGTTTGTACAAAGTTGAACACATTCGAAAATGAATGTCTAAGGAAAATACTTGGTGTAGCGTGGAACGAATTCAAAACAAACGAGGAAATTAGAGAAATCGCCAATCAACCACTAATATCTTCAGTAATCAAGAAAAGACGATGGTCATACGTTGGACATGTGATGAGGGGAGATAATAACCGAATAGCAAAGCAAGCCCTCATGTGGGAAACAACAGGTAAGAGGAAAAGAGGAAGACCCAGTGAGAAGACCATTGATGAGAGAGGCAAGAGCAGCAGGAATCGGCTCCCTCAATGAGATAGAGCTGCTTGCACAGAACAGAGACAGATGGCGAGATTTGATAAAATATCTTTAAAAGAAAACTGCTAGAACAAAAATTCAGATAAGAGAGGGAGTATCTTGGTCTACACCCTATGGGCCGGCTACGGCTCGAAAGGTCAATAGAATAGAAGAGCTGCATCCACTCCTGATGCAGACACTGTCAAACTACTGTAGTATACTTTGCGAGTCTGTCATGTGATCCACGTTTCAACTATGTTATCGCTACGCCGTTGCTCCTTCCACCTCCATTCTCATACCGGACACTGTAATGCAACATTTGCCAGATTCTCTAGCCACCTCTCTGCCGCGTTGGCCTGCAAAACCCCAACCGCTGCGCTGTCTGCAGGATATATAATTATCCACATAGACGATCAGATTCCTTGGTAACAACACATTTTTTAAAATGGATTCCCTTATTATGACCTTGGTAGCTCCGTATGCCCTGTTGCGACACTACCTGCCGAGCTGAATGATTATTTTGATTAGCCTATTTTCTCTGCTGTTACTTATACCATATGCTCTCCTTATGGACTCTTCCACCTCAGCCAACCAGAATTTTCCAAGCCTTAGGTGCTTGTCCATACTTGAAACACATTTGAGATGCAAGAGATGTGTTTTACTTTTAAATTGTTGAAGCTCATGGAGGTTTCATTTTGTTTCAAGCTTATTGTTGAAGCTAACAGTTTCATTTTGTTTCAAGCTTATTGTTGAAGCTCATGGAGGTTTCATTTTGTTTCAAGCTTATTGTTGAAGCTAACAGTTTCATTTTGTTTCAAGCTTATTATTGAAGCTAACAGTTTCATTTTGTTTCAAGCTTATTGTTGAAGCTAACAGTTTCATTTTGTTTCAAGCTTATTGTTGAAGCTCATGGAGGTTTCATTTTGTTTCAAGCTTATTGTTGAAGCCCATGGAGGTTTCATTTTGTTTCAAGCTTATTGTTGAAGCTAACAGTTTCATTTTGTTTCAAGCTTATTGTTGAAGCCCATGGAGGTTTCATTTTGTTTCAAGCTTATTGTTGAAGCTAACAGTTTTATTTTGTTTCAAGCTTATTGTTGAAGCCCATGGAGGTTTCATTTTGTTTCAAGCTTATTGTTGAAGCCCATGGAGGTTTCATTTTGTTTCAAGCTTATTGTTGAAGCCCATGGAGGTTTCATTTTGTTTCAAGCTTATTGTTGAAGCCCATGGAGGTTTCATTTTGTTTCAAGCTTATTGTTGAAGCTCATGGAGGTTTCATTTTGTTTCAAGCTTATTGTTGAAGCTAACAGTTTCATTTTGTTTCAAGCTTATTGTTGAAGCCCATGGAGGTTTCATTTTGTTTCAAGCTAATTGTTGAAGCCCATGGAGGTTTCATTTTGTTTCAAGCTTATTGTTGAAGCTCATGGAGGTTTCATTTTGTTTCAAGCTTATTGTTGAAGCTAACAGTTTCATTTTGTTTCAAGCTTATTGTTGAAGCCCATGGAGGTTTCATTTTGTTTCAAGCTTATTGTTGAAGCCCATGGAGGTTTCATTTTGTTTCAAGCTTATTGTTGAAGCTAACAGTTTCATTTTGTTTCAAACTTATTGTTGAAGCCCATGGAGGTTTCATTTTGTTTCAAGCTTATTGTTGAAGCCCATGGAGGTTTCATTTTGTTTCAAGCTTATTGTTGAAGCTAACAGTTTCATTTTGTTTCAAGCTTATTGTTGAAGCTAACAGTTTCATTTTGTTTCAAGCTTATTGTTGAAGCTCATGGAGGTTTCATTTTGTTTCAAGCTAATTGTTGAAGCCCATGGAGGTTTCATTTTGTTTCAAGCTTATTGTTGAAGCTCATGGAGGTTTCATTTTGTTTCAAGCTTATTGTTGAAGCTAACAGTTTCATTTTGTTTCAAGCTTATTGTTGAAGCCCATGGAGGTTTCATTTTGTTTCAAGCTTATTGTTGAAGCCCATGGAGGTTTCATTTTGTTTCAAGCTTATTGTTGAAGCCCATGGAGGTTTCATTTTGTTTCAAGCTTATTGTTGAAGCTAACAGTTTCATTTTGTTTCAAGCTTATTGTTGAAGCCCATGGAGGTTTCATTTTGTTTCAAGCTTATTGTTGAAGCTAACAGTTTCATTTTGTTTCAAGCTTATTGTTGAAGCTAACAGTTTCATTTTGTTTCAAGCTTATTGTTGAAGCTCATGGAGGTTTCATTTTGTTTCAAGCTTATTGTTGAAGCTAACAGTTTCATTTTGTTTCAAGCTTATTATTGAAGCTAACAGTTTCATTTTGTTTCAAGCTTATTGTTGAAGCTAACAGTTTCATTTTGTTTCAAGCTTATTGTTGAAGCTCATGGAGGTTTCATTTTGTTTCAAGCTTATTGTTGAAGCCCATGGAGGTTTCATTTTGTTTCAAGCTTATTGTTGAAGCTAACAGTTTCATTTTGTTTCAAGCTTATTGTTGAAGCCCATGGAGGTTTCATTTTGTTTCAAGCTTATTGTTGAAGCTAACAGTTTTATTTTGTTTCAAGCTTATTGTTGAAGCCCATGGAGGTTTCATTTTGTTTCAAGCTTATTGTTGAAGCCCATGGAGGTTTCATTTTGTTTCAAGCTTATTGTTGAAGCCCATGGAGGTTTCATTTTGTTTCAAGCTTATTGTTGAAGCCCATGGAGGTTTCATTTTGTTTCAAGCTTATTGTTGAAGCTCATGGAGGTTTCATTTTGTTTCAAGCTTATTGTTGAAGCTAACAGTTTCATTTTGTTTCAAGCTTATTGTTGAAGCCCATGGAGGTTTCATTTTGTTTCAAGCTAATTGTTGAAGCCCATGGAGGTTTCATTTTGTTTCAAGCTTATTGTTGAAGCTCATGGAGGTTTCATTTTGTTTCAAGCTTATTGTTGAAGCTAACAGTTTCATTTTGTTTCAAGCTTATTGTTGAAGCCCATGGAGGTTTCATTTTGTTTCAAGCTTATTGTTGAAGCCCATGGAGGTTTCATTTTGTTTCAAGCTTATTGTTGAAGCCCACAGTTTCATTTTGTTTCAAACTTATTGTTGAAGCTAACAGGTTTCATTTTGTTTCAAGCTTATTGTTGAAGCCCATGGAGGTTTCATTTTGTTTCAAGCTTATTGTTGAAGCTAACAGTTTCATTTTGTTTCAAGCTTATTGTTGAAGCTAACAGTTTCATTTTGTTTCAAGCTTATTGTTGAAGCTCATGGAGGTTTCATTTTGTTTCAAGCTTATTGTTGAAGCCCATGGAGGTTTCATTTTGTTTCAAGCTTATTGTTGAAGCTAACAGTTTCATTTTGTTTCAAGCTTATTGTTGAAGCTAACAGTTTTATTTTGTTTCAAGCTTATTGTTGAAGCTCATGGAGGTTTCATTTTGTTTCAAGCTTATTGTTGAAGCTAACAGTTTCATTTTGTTTCAAGCTTATTGTTGAAGCCCATGGAGGTTTCATTTTGTTTCAAGCTTATTGTTGAAGCTCATGGAGGTTTAATTTTGTTTCAAGCTTATTGTTGAAGCTCATGGAGGTTTCATTTTGTTTCAAGCTTATTGTTGAAGCTCATGGAGGTTTCATTTTGTTTCAAGCTTATTGTTGAAGCCCATGGAGGTTTCATTTTGTTTCAAGCTTATTGTTGAAGCTCACAGTTTCATTTTGTTTCAAGCTTATTCGATAAACCTTTTTATCTTGAAGAAATGTAATGGAAAACAAATACCTCAGGAGAATACAGTATGTACCATAGAATGAATCTAAGATTAGGTCAGAAATAAGATAAAATGACAAATCATCAAAAAATATCATCTATAATCAAGCGAAGAAGGTGGTCAGGATTTTAAGATCCATAAGGGCATGCCTGGAATAACAATTGGAGGTCATAATATAAATAATCTAAGGTATGCTGATGATACAGTCTTAATCGCTAAGCGTGAAAATGAGTTACAAGAAATGTTGGACATTATAGTGAAAGAAAGCAAAAATAAAGGACTCAGTCTTAATAGCAAAAAGACAGAGGTAATGGTAACAACAAAGAAAAAAACATCGCCTCAGTGCAAAATAAAAAGTGGAACAATATTAAAACTGGTAAATGGATTTAAATATTTAGGAACTTTAACATCAGTCGGAAGATGTACAAAAGAGGTGAGATGCAGAATGGCTCAAGCAAAACCAGCTTTCCAAAAAATGAGGAAGATACTATGCAATCCATTTTTGACATTAGAAACAAGAAAAAAGAGTTCTTAAATGTTATGTAGAGCCAGTCTTAACATATGGATGTGAATCATGGACAATAGGACAACAGACAAGAAAATCACTGGACTCTAGAAATGTGGTTTTACAGAAGAATGTTGAGAATACCATGGACAGCTAAGAAGAGAAATGAAGATGTTCCGAGAGAGGTCAAAGCAAAAAGAGAGCTAATTTCCAATATTATGAAGAAACAATCATCATTTTTTGGCCATGTAATGAGAAGAGAACAGCTGGAATATATTGCAACAACTGGAAAAATTGAAGGACAAAGAGAAAGAGGGAAGCAAAGAGAAAAGATACCAGACAGCTTAAGAGAATGGCTTGGCAGAAGGTCAACAACAGAAATGATAAATAACTGTCGAGAACGAAAAGTTGTGGAGAGACATGATCACAATATGATGGTCTCCTTAATTTATCTTTGACAGACATTTATTATGTTATGATGGTCTCCTTAATTTATCTTTGACAGACACACATCACCCTAATTTATCCTTGAGAGACGCTGGTCTTCCTAATTTATCTTTGATAGAAATAGATCTCCCTAATTTATACTTGAGACGCTGGTCTCCCTAATTCACCTTTGATAGAAACAAATCTCCCTAATTTATCATTGAGAGACACTGATCTCCCTAATTTATCCTTGAGAGACACTGATCTCCCTAATTTATATTTGACAGACAATTATCTCCCAAATTTATCCTTGAGAGACACTGATCTCCCTAATTTATATTTGACAGACAATTATCTCCCTAATTTATCCTTGAGAGACACTGATCTCCCTAATTTATCCCTGAGAGACACTGATCTCCCTAATTTATCCTTGAGAGACACTGATCTCCCTAATTTATATTTGATAGACAATTATCTCCCTAATTTATCCTTGAGAGACACTGATCTCTCTAATTTATATTTGACAGACAATTATCTCCCTAATTTATCCTTGAGAGACACTGATCTCTCTAATTTACCTTTAACAAAACATGGGACACAGGACCTCTTGATTTCCCACCATTATTCGAGAGGGCTAGACACTGGATTTCACCAATTTACCTTTAACAAAGCACCTCTCGTTTTCCTACCATCGTCCGAAAGGGCTAGACACTGGATTTCACCAATTTACCTTTAACAAAGGACCTCTTGTTTCCCACCAACGTCCGGAAGGTCTAGACACTGGATTTCACCAATTTACCTTTAACAAAGGACCTCTTGTTTTCCCCACCATCATCCAAAAGGGCTAGACACTGGATTTCACCAATTTACCTTTAACAAAAGACCTCTTGTTTTCCCACCATCGTCCGAAAGGGCTAGACACTGGATTTCACCAATTTACCTTTAACAAAGGACCTCTTGTTTTCCCACCAACGTCCGGAAGGTCTAGACACTGGATTTCACCAATTTACCTTTAACAAAGGGCCTCTTGTTTTCCCACCATCATCCAAAAGGGCTAGACACTGGATTTCACCAATTTACCTTTAACAAAGGACCTCTTGTTTTCCCACCAACGTCCGGCAGGTCTAGACACTGGATTTCACCAATTTACCTTTAACAAAGGACCTCTTGTTTTCCCACCAACGTCCAGAAGGTCTAGACACTGGATTTCACCAATTTACCTTTAACAAAGGACCTCTTGTTTTCCCACCATCATCCAAAAGGGCTAGACACTGGATTTCACCAATTTACCTTTAACAAAGGACCTCTTGTTTTCCCACCAACGTCCGGAAGGTCTAGACACTGGATTTCACCAATTTACCTTTAACAAAGGGCCTCTTGTTTTCCCACCAACGTCCGGAAGGTCTAGACACTGGATTTCACAAATTTACCTTTAACAAAGGACCTCTTGTTTTCCCACCATCGTCCGAAAGGTCTAGACACTGGATTTCACCAATTTACCTTTAACAAAGGACCTCTTGTTTTCCCACCAACGTCCGGAAGGTCTAGACACTGGATTTCACCAATTTACCTTTAACAAAGGACCTCTTGTTTTCCCACCAACGTCCGGAAGGTCTAGACACTGGATTTCACCAATTTACCTTTAACAAAGGACCTCTTGTTTTCCCACCATCATCCAAAAGGGCTAGACACTGGATTTCACCAATTTACCTTTAACAAAGGACCTCTTGTTTTCCCACCAACGTCTGGAAGGTCTAGACACTGGATTTCACCAATTTACCTTTAACAAAGGGCCTCTTGTTTTCCCACCAACGTCCGGAAGGTCTAGACACTGGATTTCACAAATTTACCTTTAACAAAGGACCTCTTGTTTTCCCACCATCGTCCGAAAGGTCTAGACACTGGATTTCACCAATTTACCTTTAACAAAGGACCTCTTGTTTTCCCACCAACATCCGGAAGGTCTAGACACTGGATTTCACCAATTTACCTTTAACAAAGGGCCTCTTGTTTTCCCACCAACGTCCGGAAGGTCTAGACACTGGATTTCACCAATTTACCTTTAACAAAGGACGTCTTGTTTTCCCACCATCATCCGAATGGGCTAGACACTGGATTTCACCAATTTATCTTTGACACACACACACACAGAACCTCCCCTTCCCATTATCTGAGAGAACTAGACACTGGATCTCACTACCCAGAAAACCAGGGAGTGGATAAAGCCTATAATAATTCCAGGCGAAGAATGCCCACCACCTGATGCAGACTAAAGTCTTGAATACCCAGTCCAGCAGACAGAACCTGATTGCTTCAACAGGTAGTCCTTGTTAACCCAAAGCTGTTTAGGAGTATTAAATTTGCATGTCCTTCATGATCACCATTGATGACTGAAAATCATCATCAAGCACCGGGCCTAGTGGCGTAGGTGATCATGTCTCTCCACAACTTTCGATCTCGGCAGCTATTTATCATTTCTGTTGTTGACCTTCTGCCAAGCCATTCTCTTAAGCTGTCTGTTATTTTTTCTCTTTGCCTCCCTCTATCTCTTCGTCCCTCAATTTTTCCAGTTGTTACAATATATTCAAGTTGTTCTCTTCTCATTACATGGCCAAAAAATGATGATTGTTTCTTCCTAATATTTAAAATTAGCTCTCTTTTTGCTTTGACCACTCTCAGAACCTCTTCATTACTCTTCTTAGCTGTCCATGGTATTCTCAACATTTTTCTGTAAAACCACATTTCTACAGACTCCAGTGATTTTCTTGTCTGTTGTCCTATTGTCCATGATTCGCATCCGTATGTTAAATACTGAAAATACTCATTACATTAATTAAATTTTTTTTTTAAATAAAGACTTTTATGAGCAATTAGGAAAATTGTCAACAAATTACATGGAAATAACAAATTAAGAACAAAAAAGCCCTAAAAAAATGTGTCATTTTTATTGACATTTTACAAATTAAAATTGAAAGGCAATATAATTGTTACAAAGTGGTAATAAAAGACCAGTTGTGCAGATATATCATTCATGAACTCTTCAGTAACTTCTGTGGAAATATATGAATCAAAGAAAGAACTTATACTGCTGACTTTAGGAAATACACTGCCGATGTCCATATTTTTTTTGTTTGTTTAAACCATCAGTACATTTCTGAAGTAATCTGGTCAGCATTACACCAGTGCCTCTTTCTTTAAAAAGGCTGGTACCGCTTTAAGGCCGGGTGAACCTAGAAACTGTTGAGCAAGACTAAACTTGGTCCATTGTTTCTCAGTTGGACGACGAAATGAAGCACCAACAGTTAGCACTGCTATTGCTGATCTTTAACATGTTTCAAAATAACCCCTCAAAAAAACCTGAGTATTTCAAGAAGAAAAACCAGGGAAGACACACAAAGTGATCAATTCATAAAGAGAAACTGTGGAGCCAGCAGGTTATTCTTGCTAGTCTTGAGAAATACTTCTGTCCACCGAGTGTACTGGTGACATTAGCCAGACAAATATCACAACAGAACACACAAACAGCAACACATTTCATAATTCTCATTCCCTAAATTGTGCTTTTTATATATATATATATACACTCAACACCTAATTACATATTTCATAAATAAAATGAATAGTAAGAAAGAAGATTTATTTTTACCCATTATTATTGCTTCCATTTTTCTGTGATTTATTTGAGTATAAAACGTTAAGAAGAATGTACATATCTAGGAAGTCTAGAAGAATTTGGATACCTAGGAAGTCTAGAAGAATGTAGATACCTAGGAAGTCTAGAAGAATTTGGATACCTAGGAAGTCTAGAAGAATGTAGATACCTAGGAAGTCTAAAAGAATGTAGATACCTAGGAAGTCTAGTGACAAACAATAATTCACAAACAGCAGAAATAGACTCAAGATGCAACAAAGCTTGTCAAAACAGTGGACAGCTATCACCACTATTGTCCAACAAGGAAATAATGAAGAGGTAAAACAGGTTACTCTACAATACAAGATCCCAATGTGTTTCCAATGCCAGTCCTGGACGTTAGATGGAAGAACAAGAAAAATAGCCTCTACCGAGATGACATTTTTTTTAGACGAATGACAGGAAACAGATCAGAAATGATTAAAAAAAAAAAGCTAGGGATAACCTCTGCAATAGAATATATAAAGAAATAACAGATAAAATGGTCCGGCCATGTGACAAGGCAGAAAGATCAAAACACAATGAGCCTTCAATAAATGTTGTGAAGAGAGCATCAGACCCAAGGGTCAACCACGAAAAAGATGGATTGATGGAATATTAAAAACACTAGGAAACATAACAGCAGTGGAGGCGAACTGAAGAGCAAAAGACCGCAAATTAGATCTCCCCTCGATGCTGATAATGAGGAAGGAAAGAAGAATAAGTATTGCTTCCCTTAAATAGAAACATGGTGATAACTGACCACAAGTATTCTGATCTCTTGCCCAATTAGTCACTACTCGCAGAGGCAAGATGCCTGGCAGCAGCGGAGCTGAAGTTATAAGCAACTCAAGGAAATGGCTTGTGGTCAAACCAGAACTGTCTAGACCACACTCAACATCTTAGCTCTGCTTTTAGAAACTGGTCAAGTGAGTTGGGATGGAAATGGCTTGTGGTCAAACCAGAACTGTCTAGACCACACTCAACATCTTAGCTCTGCTTTTAGAAACTGGTCAAGTGAGTTGGGATGGAAATGGCTTGTGGTCAAACCAGGACTGTCTAGACCACACTCAACATCTTAGCTCTGCTTTTAGAAACTGGTCAAGTGAGTTGGGATGGAAATGGCTTGTGGTCAAACCAGGACTGTCTAGACCACACTCAACATCTTAGCTCTGCTTTTAGAAACTGATCAAGTGAGTTGGGATGGAAAAGGAAGGCAAACTGGTACTCAAAAATGCTGCTGAAATCAGAGGTGTTGGGCTGAAAGGTGCAAACAAACCACACATCTATGCCCACTTAATATCCTTTTAAAGATAAGGATGATCGATTCTTGTAGTAGTCATCAGGTGAGTGCCAGAGAGAGAAAAAGATCTCACAGAACAAGCGAGACAGCTGGTCATTTAAACAAAGAATTGTGCAGTGAATGTTAGTCACTTGTAGACTTCATCTACCAATGGTTCTCTTGTACACAGGAACACACTTCTTGTGCAGTGAATGTTAGTCACTTGTAGACTTCATCTACCAATGGTTCTCTTGTACACAGGAACACACTTCTTGTGTAGTGAATGTTAGTCACTTGTAGACTTCATCAACCAATGGTTCTCTTGTACACAGGAACACACTTCTTGTGTAGTGAATGTTAGTCACTTGTAGACTTCATCTACCAATGGTTCTCTTGTACACAGGAACACACTTTTTCAATATAGGAACGTTAAAAGAGAAGCATTTTACCATATTTTCTTTTGTAGAACTAGACACGATTTCACACCTATCTAAACTGATATATGACTCCTCAAATTGGGACTTACCTAAGGTATATATTTTTCTTAATCCAGGAAAGGAAGACATTTTTTCCAAAACAAGTAGACAGTTTTAAAATGTACTTCCTACAGACAGTTTTAAAATGTACTTTCTAATTTCTTTTTTGATTTTTCTTTCTTCTTCAGACAACCCAATTTTAATTTATTTTCTGAATATTGTTATAATAATTATTGAAAATAAAATAGAACAATTCTTCTAATGCCATTTTCCAGTAAATAACATTATAGGCACAAGAAGTCCGGGGAAAAACTGGCAAAATTTCAGAACTGAAATGGATAGAAAAAATTGTGGGTATAAATTCAGGACATCTGGTCACCTTACTTAATGTGAGTACTTTTGGACTTGAAGCTGGCTTACGAAAAGAAATAGCGAATGAGCTCGCTGCGCCCGTGCGCTACCGGGGCCCGAGAGGGGAGTAAAGAATAGTGGCGCTGTACCCTACCAGGCATGTTCGTAAGAGGCAAGAAAGGAGGGTTGGTCATGGGACTGGCTATCCCATACTGTAAAAAAAATAAGCCGAAAAAACTTCACAAACATGGACAAGTCAACGGATCTTAAAAGAATGGCAAAAAACAGAACGACTTGGAAAGTGTTTGTTGAAGACCTATGCTCCACTGGGAGCTAAAAAAAAGGTAGAAGAAGAAGAATGAGCTCGCTGGCATTGGGTGTGGCATGACTCTGGGCATGGTCAAGTTTGTTCGTTCCTCATTCAAGAGACGAGGAGGATAGGTGGGACAAGGATGTACATATTGAGAGACTGATGAGGTCAGAAAGGGGTGTGTTCAATATGGAGTGGTAGCATCATACAAGAACAATAAGTCTGCATACACTTGGAGAAATGCTGGGACAAGCAGTGGGGGTGGAACTGTTGTGGGGTCCAACTACATAAATAGAGTCCTCCTCTCCCCTATTTTAAAAAAAAAAAGTTATAAAAAAGAGATACCACTGCTCTGCCCTGCCTCAAGGGTTTCTAATCCGTTATACCACAAATCTTGAAGTAAGCACAATTATCTCCATTTCTGTGCAAAAAATATAATAATAAATATAAAATATGATATATTATAAGATTAATTTTACATGAACCACCATCATAGCACTCAAATTCATTACTCTTAAAATACTGACAGCCCACCTCATTATTTCATTAACTTCTAGTGGTTCGCCCACTAACACTTAAAATATATCATCTCATTTGTCTAACCCACTAATGTGACCAATATAAGTGGGGCTATTTAAACAAATTATTTTTTCATTTTTTTTTACCAGCAGTTAAATTCAAATACAAACCGATATTCATCTGAATTTTGTTTTTAAACCTAACAAATTGTTTTAATTTGTTTGTTTAAACCAAGCAAATTGTTTTCATTATTATTTTTGTTTAAACCAAGCAAATTGTTTTCATTATTATTTTTGTTTAAACCAAGCAAATTGTTTCCATTATTATTTTTGTTTAAACCAAGCAAATTGTTTTATTTATTATTTTTGTTTAAACCAAGCAAATTGTTTTCATTATTATTTTTGTTTAAACCAAGCAAATTGTTTTAATTATTATTTTTGTTTAAACCAAGCAAATTGTTTTCATTATTTTTGTTTAAACCAAGCAAATTGTTTTAATCAACATTTAATTCACCTTCTGTTTTAAAAAAAAACCCTAGAATTTGATAGATAAAACATTTGACAAAAAATAATTGATCATTACAATAATTAAAGAGCAAATAACAAATCTGGGCTTGTTTTTGTCCTGACAGATAGTTAGAAGCTGGATGCTGTAGATCTTTGATGATATCCGCAGCAGCTTCATATTTACGTACATCCATGTCATTTCAACAACACTTGTCTGTGATGTCCTTAATGACAATGCAGTGTCATCCGACCACAGGCATGTCCATTCGTCTTGAAAGTTCCTCAAATTTGAGAATATGTGGAACATGCTGCAATGGTAGCCTTCAATCTTTGCTTGAAAATGCTGTTGTTTTTGAATGGATCAGGGCTGACTGAGAATGAACTGGACCTAATCCTTTAGGTGGGCTCTGTTGAAATGGATGTACATTCTCCTGAAGATCAACTGGCTAAATTTATACCATTTAGGTCTTGGTTGCCTGAACAGGATTTCTAGCACATGAGTATTGGTGAACCTGGCAGATGGGCTTGGCTGAACAACCGTATTCTTTAAAGATGGGCTTGGCTGAATAACCATATTCTTTTAAAGATGGGCTTGGCTGAATCAACATGTTCTTTTAAAGGTGGGCTTGGCTGAATTAACGTATTCTTTCAAAGTCAGACTTGGCTTGTGTTTGAGTATCCGTAGCTTGTGATGTATGTTGTAACAAACAGCTAAGCATATCATTAAATGACAAATTATATATTCTCCAATGACAAGAACTATGTACACAATCACAAAAATGATCTCAGTATTGCAAGTTAGCACTCGTCTGACTACATTTATACATTAATACTGACAAATTTGTAGCATAAATGAATACAACTATTTTAGGGCTTTGAAAAGGGAATTTTAATTTGAGGAACTACTGATGATTCTATGGCAGTCCCCAGTCACTTCAATGATGGAGTTCAGGATTTGCTCTAAGATCTTCCTGTGCAATCAGCTGTATGGGGCCTAACTTCCTGCAGCACTCAGGCTGAAAGTGGGTAGGGCCTAGCTTCTGGCAGCACTCAGGCTGAAAGCGGGTAGGGCCTAACTTCATTCAGCACTCAGGCTGAAAGTGGGTAGGGCCTAACTTCCTTCAGCACTCAGGCTGAAAGTGGGTAGGGCCTAACTTCCTGCAGCACTCGGGCTGAAAGTGGGTAGGGCCTAGCTTCCTGCAGCACTCAGGCTGAAAGTGGGTAGGGCCTAGCTTCCTGCAGCACTCAGGCTAAAAGTGGGTAGGGCCTAACTTCCTTCAGCACTCAGACTGAAAGTGGGTAGGGCCTAACTTCCTGCAGCACTCAGGCTGAAAGTGGGTAGGGCATAACTTCCTTCAGCACTCAGACTGAAAGTGGGTAGGGCCTAACTTCCTTCAGCACTCAGGCTGAAAGTGGGTAGGGCCTAACTTCCTTCAGCACTCAGGCTGAAAGTGGGTAGGGCCTAACTTCCTTCAGCACTCAGGCTGAAAGTGGGTAGGGCCTAGCTTCCTTCAGCACTCATTGCTGACTGCTTTGTCAGGATCAGCTAACCAAAAATTGATGATTTGACTAGTCCTGCAATAGATACCAGCACACTGTGGCATCCCAGGAAAGAAAAGAGTAGGTTGGGGCAATTTTTAACAGTCCAACCAACCCCAGAGCCTCAAAGAGGTAAAAACAATCCTGAAACAAGCTAAGAAAACAGAATGGAGGCAGTTATATGGTCCCGCTTGACACAAAATGTCAAATGCTGAGCTAAAGCCAATATTCATGTATAAATGAATCTTTATTAGTTAAACTCTCAACAAAAAGATTGACAATTCTAAGAGCTTCAGGGGATGAAGTATTTCATTTTTGACCACAAATGTCAAGAATCACCTTCTTCTAATCGCTTTAAATGTTCAACAGAAGCATATGTATTGTATCTTAGTAAAAAGACATGTATGAACAAATTAAACTATCAATGATAAACAACTGTGATCAGTCCTATCTGGTCTTCAACATTCTGAACAGCAGATGAACTAAAGCAATTTGACAAAATTGAAAGACTACAAAATATATGATAATAAACACAAAATAGGCACACAAATGATCATCACAGTCACCCTATAAAGTTGACTCACCTGAAATGATGTAAATGAGGGAAAAAATAAGAACACATGAGTTAATGTACCCAAAGCAGCCCACAATGCTGAAGACGTCAGCAGTAAAACTTCACCAAAGCAGAAATACTGTACACACAAAACTTGTGGAAACAACAGCTACATCACCATGTGGTATTCAATCATGGACAAAAAAATAACAGATGGGAAATGTGAGAATTTATCAAAATAAAATGGTGACAATTTATCTTTTATCAAATAGTCATGATAATACATTTCAATTGAAATAAATAAAATATACAACAGACATATAGAATAGGTATAATTTGAACATAATTGTTAGTAAACAAAGAAATTAATGAGCCTCTATGTTGTTAAAGTACCCTAATATAATATGTCCATATGTTTATATATATATATAGGAATCACTAAGCCTATATGTAACCACATAGTTAGCACAAATACAAACTAGAAATGTCTATAACATCATTTTTATTTGACTTCAATCAACAGCGGTTTAAACTGATTAGATTATGGGCTAAAGTTTCATTTGTTATCTATATATGGGATAATAAATCAATACCAAAAATAATTAAAACAAAAATATTAGCAATTTCTTGGTGTGTCCACAAATTTTAAGAAATCCTGGCCACTATTAATGTTTAGAAAGAGATGAACGTAACAAACAAACGTTTTTCTGCTAGAACTAAAAATGTTCATTTTAAATTAATTAAGCAGTAGATATGCAACAAAATGTCATGAACTTTCACACACACACACACACACACACACAAATATACTTTTCTGAATTAAAACAGGTTGTACTTTCTCTCTCTCTATACATATTTATATATATAGACACACACACAAACACAAAGTTTTATTAATTAGTTTGGCTTCTAGTCTTGACAAATCTCTGTACAGTTCGGATCAAAGCTCACTCAAGTAGTGCATGATATCAAATAATGCATAATAACATAGTACATTTACTGAACATGATAGTGGCAATACACAGACATTACAATACAGTTAGATTATTTTGAGACAAACTTGAAAAGTCAATATGCCAAGTTTGATGGAGACAAACACATGCAAATGATGATATGCTTTAACAGGGCCATCCCTTTAGTCAACATGCTCATACACATACAGAGGCATTCTTACATACAAAAATAAACCCAAAAAAAAAAATGTTTAATGATTTTTAAAAAAAACGTACAACAACAACAAAGAACACAGTCATGATAAACCTGAACTTTGGTACTCACTGTGATTTCATGAAGTCCACTCGATAAATTCCATCTTTTAGCCGGCTCTCTTTATGTTTGTCCCAGCAGGCAAGTTCTACAAGACACTACACTTTGATTCACTTGACACTAAATATCCAAAGTGCCTCTTCTTTATTCACTTGACACTAAATATCCAAAGTGCCTCTTCTTTATTCACTTGACACTAAATGTCCAAAGTCTAGAATCAGGCACCAGCCTACGAAAAAATTAATCTATTTTTGTGTGTGCTTTTTTTTTTTTTTTCAAACACTGACTTTGAAAATAAAGGTTTTTTTGTTTGTGTGTTTTTTTGTTTTAAAGCAACACTGACATTTGAGAATAAATTAAGGTGAAATGTCATCAGTCTTTAGTAGTTTATTAAATAAATAATCTTCTCCCTATTAAAGTTTGTCAATATCTGACTAATATTTGCCTTGTCAAAACAGGTCAACTTTCAAAGTCTTGTCATATTTTAATTTATCCGCAGCAACTAAGATTGGAAAGGAATGTTTTTCATTTCATTTTTTTTTCTTTTAAATTAAAACTTTGGTCCAAATGATATTTGACGATTTCAAAGTGTCTAAAAAAAATTTTTTTTCCTTCCTGCCAAAAAAAAAAAAAAATTTTCTACTTTTTTTGTCCACCTTCCAGCATCCAGTAATCACTATCACGTGGCTGAAAGCGTGGTTGCAAAGCCTTCTATATTTAGCTCCAACTGTTGACAATATGTCAGTAATTTTTGTACCGCTACAGTGTTCTCCCTTGTAACTTCAAACAATAGCAACTGAAACGAGAGCGTAAAAAATGTGAATAAAACGACCAAGATCATTTTGAGGTCAAGTAATCATATTCACTTAATCAATGTTCTAAGACTCAACTTATTACAGTTTGTAAAAACATGTCTAATAAAACAGAGTGTCTCACTGCGACGGAACACCTGGCATTTCCTCAATAATTATTATTATCCCGTTTGAACACAAATGGTGATCACTTCTAGCAGATGTTATGTTGCCACACCTCTCACTACATGATATAAATTGATCCAAATTTATTTGCAATATTTTCACAGATGGTGAAACCATTCAAGAAATGTCAGGTGCTATAGTGAGTGTAGCATCCTATAATTCTACAACTGCAGATATAACTAATAATAGTTTTACACCTTTAAGCAATCATAAATTTTACAATATGTAAAACTACACCAAAAAATTCTACAACTTTTGACAGTTGATTGCAGAGATTATTTTGTTTTCAGTTCAGAGCTACAACTACCTTGGACATACTATAACCAGTGATGGAAAATGTACAACTGAAATACACAAGAGAATAGGAATGGCAAAAAGTAATTTTAATGCCATGAAAAATATATTAATATGAAGACAACTAACACCAGAGCTAATCTCAACATTCCTGTATGTTGCAGAATCATGGACATTAGACAAGAAAACAGAACAGAAAATTGATGCCTTTAAAATATGGATTTATAGAATTGGAAGGAAAGAAAAGAAAACAAATGATGAAGTCTTAAAACCGCTAAAAATGAAAAGAGAACTACTAAACACAATTCAAACAAGACAAATGAGATTTTTGGGGCATGTTAAAAGACACAGTAGCCTACTAAAAGTAATCTTGCAAGGGAAAATACAAGGTGAAAGAGACAGACCAAGACTACCATGGACAAGTAACATCAAAAGATGGACATGTCAGACTATGACAACCTGCATTATCAACACAAGAATGGCGCTCCGTGGTAGTCAAACTTTGATGTGGAGATGGCACACAAAGACAATTTTATTTTAAAATTATCTAAAGCAATCAGCTGTTACCCAAACAATTGGTGACTGATGCAACTACTCACAACTTTAAAGCTTTAACAAAAATAGAATCAAAATGCTGATGTCAAACAGTAAACAACAAACCATCAACTTCCAAATGTCATTTTTCAGTTGAAGCAAATGAAAACAATAAACAAGATTAATTACAACTGTTTTGAAAGAATAACTGTCACTTTACACAACTAATAACCAATCTTCATACAATAACTACCTCACAAATCTATCTAAAAATATATAGCTCAACTTCTAATAAATCTACCCAAAAATAGCTCATATGTAGCTGAACTCTCAAATACAGCTATTAAATCTACATAGAAATAGCTCATATGTAGCTTAAATCTCAGATATAACTCATAAATCTACATAGAAATAGATCACATGTAGCTCAACTCTCAAATATAACTCATAAATCTACATAAAAATAGCTCATATGTAGCTCAACTCTCAAATATAGTTCATAAATCTACATAGAAATAGCTCATCTTCTAACCAATAACTATATCCCAAATATAACCAATGTGAGCCCTGTGTAAGATTTAACATTTGGTAATAAAGATTGTTGGACACAATAGTCTAGAATAACCTCACTGCTTTCAGTTTGAAAGGACAGTAGATGGATAGAAATATAAACAACTAATAACTAACTCACAACTACAACCACTAACCAAAAACTAACTCACAAGAACAACCAAAGAGTAACTCACAATCCCACGCTGAATCAATGTATAACTTAAACTAATAAACAAAGCACATCCCCACTATTCTATAACAAAGGTTGGGGGCGGTGTTGGTTGTTTCACCACAGCAAAATGTCAATTTTGGAAGAATTTATGTTTTGATTCCGTAAATTTAACATCGGTATCATAATCTAGGGTTTAATAAACTGAACTATATTAATGTCATAAATAGACTGAACTATATTAATGTCATAAATAGACTGAACTATATTAATGTCATAAATAGACTGAACTATATTAATGTAATAAATAGACTGAACTATATTAATGTAATAAATAAACTGAACTATATTAATGTAATAAATAGACTGAACTATATTAATGTAATAAATAGACTGAACTATATTAATGTAATAAATAAACTGAACTATATTAATGTAATAAATAGACTGAACTATATTAATGTAATAAATAGACTGAACTATATTAATGTAATAAATAAACTGAACTATATTAATGTAATAAATAGACTGAACTATATTAATGTCATAAATAGACTGAACTATATTAATGTAATAAATAGACTGAACTATATTAATGTAATAAATAGACTGAACTATATTAATGTAATAAATAGACTGAACTATATTAATGTAATAAACTGAACTATATTAATGTAATAAATAAACTGAACTATATTAATGTAATAAATAGACTGAACTATATTAATGTAATAAATAAACTGAACTATATTATTGTAATAAATAAACTGAACTATATTAATGTAATAAATAGACTGAACTATATTAATGTAATAAATAAACTGAACTATATTAATGTAATAAATAAACTGAACGATATTAATGTAATAAATAGACTGAACTATATTAATGTAATAAATAGACTGAACTATATTAATGTAATAAACTGAACTATATTAATGTAATAAATAAACTGAACTATATTAATGTAATAAATTGAACTATATTAATGTAATAAATAAACTGAACTATATTAATGTAATAAATAGACTGAATGATATTAATGTAATAAATTGAACTATATTAATGTAATAGATTGAACTATATTAATGTAATAAATAAACTGAACTATATTAATGTAATAAATAGACTGAACTATATTAATGTAATAAATTGAACTATATTAATGTAATAAATAAATTGAACTATCTTCTTCTACCTTTTAGCTCCCAATGGAGCATAGGTCTTCAACAAACACTTTCCAAGTCGTTCTGTTTTTTGCAATTCTTTTAAGATCATTCCAGGTCTTCCCCATCATCTTCATCTCTGCTTCAATCTGTCTTCTCCAAGAATTCCTTGGTCTTCCTCTTTGTCTTTTCCCCTGGGGATTCCAAAAAAGGGCCTGTTGTGTAATACTCTCAGTTGGTTTCCGTAGTGTGTGTCCTATCCATCGCCATCGTCTTCGCTGTATTTCTTTATCCACTGGTATTTGACCGGTACATGTTTGTGAAGTTTTTTCGGCTTATTTTTTTACAGTATGGGATAGCCAGTCCCATGCCTAACCCTCCTTTCTCGCCTCTTACGAACATGCCTGGTAGGGTACAGCGCCGCTATTCTTTACTCCCCTTTCGGGCCCCGGCAGCGCACGGGCGAAATTGAACTATATTAATGTAATAAATAAATTGAACTATATTAATGTAATAAATAAACTGAACTATATTAATGTAATTCAGCCACACACTCTCCCAGTATGGCAATTACAAATAGATTTTTTATAATAAAAAAAAACACATACAAATTGGCATATTTTTCAGCAGCGCACATTGCCGTAATCCTACAGTAACGTACATTCAAATGTAAAGCAACACTTTATATAAAATTATAGTGCTTTTAAACATAATAATATTAAGACAAATCATAAAGTAGTAAATAGTGTTAAAATGATATTATTAAAGGGGATATGAGGACAACACAAATACAGAAAAAGGTTACATCTTTCCAGCCGGACACAGCCAAGGGCATGGTCTCCACGCAGCCAATCATCATGTGCTCCACCTGAGTATGAAACAGACAGTTACCCATTGCAAAAGTCAAACGATAACTGGTCATTGTAAATAAGAATGGTTAAGTTTAGCACATTAATCCATCTCAGGAAGAGGCTGTACACCCTTCTGTGTGTTGTTCTTGTTTGCCCTGATGGGCATTTGTTGTAGTGTGTTACAGCTTATTGTGCACAGCTGTTTGTTTACATCTCAAAATGCTATTTTAGTTCAAATCTTGGAAATATAGCATCGTTTATGAATGAAGATGTATTAAGTCTAGTACATTCCTCTCATTCTTAAAAGAGATATTTTGTTTGGAAGTGGTTTCAATTTGTGACACTAAGTTTTAGAGCTTCATGGGATGCAACATTCCACAAAATTGTTAAGCACAAAAAGTTTCTTTCAGATACTACTTCTAATTAATGCATCAAACAACAAGAAGATTGTTTATTTGATCTTATCTTTTTGTGTTTCTGCAGCTATACTTGTGGCCCAGCATAGTATTACATTTGTTCACTTGATTGTGAAGGCAGAGGACTCTCAGTGTGATGGAGGGACTACATGAAGACAAGGAAGTGACTGAATGTGACAGAAGTGTGACAACATTAAGGCAGACTCTGAGTGTGATGGAAGTGACAACATGAAGACAAGGAAGAGACTGAATTGATGGAAGTGACAACATCAAAGCAGACTCTGAATGTGACAGGAGTGACAACATCAAGGCAGACTGAGTGAGATGGAGTGACAACATCAAGGCAGACTCTCCGAGTGAGAAGGAGTGACAACATCAAGGCAGACTCTCTGAGTGAGATGGAGTTACAACATCAAAGCAGACTCTGAGTGAGATGGAGTGACAACATCAAGGCAGACTCTCTGAGTGAGATGGCATGACATTAAGGCAGACTGAGTGAGAAGGAGTGACAACATCAAGGCAGACTCTCTGAGTGAGATGGAGTTAAAACATCAAAGCAGACTTTGAGTGAGATGGAGTGACAACATCAAGGCAGACTCTCTGAGTGAGATGGCATGACATCAAGGCAGACTGAGTGAGAAGGAGTGACAACATCAAGGCAGACTCTCCGAGTGAGAAGGAGTGACAACATCAAGGCAGACTCTCTGAGTGAGATGGCATGACATCAACGCAGACTGAGTGAGATAGAGTGACAACATCAAGGCAGACTCTCTGAGTGAGATGGAGTGACAACATCAAAGCAGACTCTCTGAGTGAGATGGAGTGACAACATGAAGACAAGACAGACTTGCGTGAGATGGAGTGACAACATTAAGGAAGACTGTGAATGTGAAGGAAAGTGACAACATCAAGGCAGACACTGAATGTGACAGGGGTGACAACATCAAGGCAGACTGAGTGAGATGGAGTGACAACATGAAGGCAGACTCTGAATGTGATGGAAGTGACGGAACGAAGGCAAACTGTGAATGTGATGGAAAGACAACATCAATGCATACACTGAATGTGACAGAGTGACAACCATTAAGGGAGCAGCATCAAACAATATGGTTTAGGTTGAATCAATCAAACAGCCCTCCCTTACTTTAAAGCTCAGACAGAAGATACTTATTTCGTTGCCATCTCCAGCTTCTTCTGTTATGACATTACCAGTGTGTTCTAGTATTCAATCTATTCATTTTTTTCTGCGGTCACCCTGTTATTTTATAAATAAAATTGTGGATAAAAAAAAAACTCTTTACTACATCATCCCATCATTGGGGTCTGCCGAGGGGACATATAAGACAGGAGAATAAAGGCAGCTTTCGCTGAGCAGTTAACACAATGTGTTTGGGTCTGAGATTTTATTTCACATCTGATAGAAAAAAACTTGTCACTCGACTATGATTCGAACCCATGTGCCTCAGGTTAGGAGCCTGAAGAATTAAATGTGTGAATTGTAAAAAGTTCAACGTGGATTGTGTTGATCTATTTTAGTCCTGTTACATGTTCAAGCCATTTAGATAATTTTAAAAAAAAATATGTTCTACTACAAAAGCGATTCCTGATTCCTAAATGTCTTCTTTTGTCCTTATTTGGTTGCGTTCGCCCGATGACTAAAGTATTCTAGAGTATTCGTAGACTGTAGAATTCCTCTTCATCATCCGCCCTTAAAAGGACGTTAAGTAGACGTATCTGCGTTGTGTTGTGGCTTGCAGTATAACTGTTATATTTGCGCCTTTCGGGCCAACACATCTGACTTCAGCACAACATTTTTTAGTAGCGGGTTGTCTTCCCTCTTCGATCCCTGCACGCTTGGCCAGACTAGATAGGTTAGTCTGTTACTGGAGGCACCACGGAGAGGTGGAGCAGGGTCTGGATGGTTTTGGTTCACCGATCCTGGCGCAAGCCCATCAGGTGTGGGTCGCTGACAACTTCCAGCTCTGGTGCTGTGAGGCACGCCTTCGCCTCAAATTTTAAAATGTATCTTGCAAGCTGACTCCTCCTCCTCTGCTCTGAGAGTTAGGTACCCATTTACAGCTAACCAGAATATGTCCCTACACAGAAACATGAGGTGGTCCTAATTTAAATATATTTACAGCAGCATTGTTGTGTGTGTGAGGAGCAAAAATAGGCTTGTCAATGAGACTTATGGTAAAAACTAACCAAATTATTATTACATTCTTCTTCACTAACTGGGCACACAGGCATTGCTTGTTTCCAGCAAGCTGTGATGTTTCTGCCTTTCATCCCAACACAGGTAGATTGCTTAGCAATCTTGTCAGGGCATCTGTCAATTTTGGTTCTCTTTTCAAATGTCAAGGGTTGTAAAAAGAGTGGACCTATTTTTATATTTTATTGTTACTGTTATCCAAGAGGGCTAGACAAGAGCTTTCACTACCAAGAGACTGAGGGAGGGTAAAGTCACAAAGAAACCATGAGTTCCCACAGTGGGATTTGAACCAAGAACCTTCTCGTCCAGAGGCTGGCATCTTACCTGCGGACCACCCAGCCAGAAATTGCATTCTATAAGACAGGATGTCAATCAGAGCAATTGAAGTCAAACACACCACCAAATTTGAGCCGTGAGAGCTCAGTGGTTAGTGAACTGGACTACAAAGGACATGGGGTAGGGTTCGATCCCAACCGACGGCTTCCGGGTTCACCCAGCCTTAAATGGGTACCAGATTTTTTTTCTGGGAAAGTAAAGCAGCACGGGCGTAATACCGACCACATTACCCCAAAAATCATGTGCTGAAGGTCTGTAAAATATAGGGTCACTAACACCATATTTCCTTATACGCCACTTGGCGTGACAGGGGTACTTTACTTTTTTTTTTTTACACCACCAAATCATAGTCCGCACAATCATAGTCTAAGACAGCACAATCATAGTCTACACAACAACTGCTGGTTGTAAAGACAATCAAACTGATACAGGAAGTACAAACAATCTAGAGCACATTGATGAGCCTGAGACATGGCAATCCCAGTCAAATAGACAACACCCACTCCTTGTGATGACTAGCCTTAGACAAAGGAGTCAGTCTAAGACAACACCAACTAATCGTGAACACAGCTCAAACAAATCAAATAAAATAGCTAAAAAAGATGGCCATAAAACAGCTTAAAACCTAGTCTTTTTCCTTCAAAGACAAAACTTAAGTCAAACGTTCTGCTCAATATTAAAGCAAACACACAAACAGACTGACCTCTTTTGGCGTGCCTTCCACCTGGGCTAAAGCTACGGCCCTGAAACAAAACCAGCAACATTAAATACAGGACAGTATCGCTCTGCTTTCAAGTTGTCACATGTGCACAAGTTACTAATGTCGATTGGGTTTATCAGCTGGCTGGAAATGATTTAACATAGGTTTTTTTGTTATGATCATTATCACTGCATGAATCCACGGGTGCTCCGATATCCTCCCCCCTCCCTGAGAATCTTGGGAAAATCTGAGAAGAATTCTGGCCCACGAACTCCATTATGAATATGTCCACCTGATCTCTGGCTCGACAGGGAATGTAAGGTTAAACTTCTGTTGGAGTAGTAGTGAAACAGTCTGCCACACGTGAGCGAGGATGTTTGATGCTACAGGAAGGAGTGGCTCAGAGGTATCTGATGTTTGATGCTACAGGAAGGAGTGGCTTAGAGGTATCTGATGTTTGGTGTTACAGGAAGGAGTGGCTCAGAGGTATCTAATGATAGAGGGCAGACTGATGAGGGGTTTATTTAAATGATAGAGGGCAGACTGATGATGGGTTATTTAAATGATAGAGGGCAGACTGATGATGGGTTATTTAAATGATAGAGGGCAGACTGATGATGGGTTATTTAAATGATAGAGGGCAGACTGATGATGGGTTATTTAAATGATAGAGGGCAGACTGATGATGGGTTATTTAAATGATAGAGGGGAGACTGACGAGGGGTTTATTTAAATGATAGAGGGGAGACTGACGAGGGGTTTATTTAAATGATAGAGATGATGGGTGATATACCAACAAACTGTGACAGTGCTAGAAGGGTGAAAAATGGGGGGGCATGAGTAGAAGCGGTAGGAGAGAATCGAACAGAGGTGAGTGAATGAAAAGCTATGATGATAAGTCTAACCAATACACACAAAAATGGATAACACTAGACAAACATTGGAAAATAGAAAAGATGGGTGGATAACATCAGAGAATGGACAGGAATGTCCTTTGTTGTATCACAGAGAGCTGCTCAAAATCGAGACGATCGGAAGCAAATTCCCCAACAACCAACAAGATTACAGGATAATTGATTGACTCAGACCCAAACAGGTGGTTATTTCACTCACTCACTGTTACCTGCAAACTTCTCTTCACCGTGGCTTCCACTAGTGCAAGTCACTAGTCAGTGTGTCTGACCACAATGAGGACAATCTTTCACAAAACTAATGCTGTTTTTGAAATTTGACATGATTACATTTCATACATTTGTTGTAGTGTCAGGCATACATCACCACACTGAAGTATCAATTTTCAATAAATTTTTTGGTTGGTTCTTTCTCAATTCAGATAAAAGAATCCTTCTACACCTTGGAGCATGTTGCCGGTGGAGCTGCTATGTTTATACGACCCCTCTCTCATGTAGTGCTCCAGCTTGGTGCTGCCACCTGTCTGTCACTCTTCACACAATGTCTAACAATGTTATCAGTGAAGCTGCTATGTTTATACGACCCCTCTCTCATGTAGTGCTCCAGCTTGGTGCTGCCACCTGTCTGTCACTCTTCACACAATGTCTAACAATGTTATCAGTGAAGCTGCTATGTTTATACGACCCCTCTCTCATGTAGTGCTCCAGCTTGGTGCTGCCACCTGTCTGTCACTCTTCACACAATGTCTAACAATGTTATCAGTGAAGCTGCTATGTTTATACGACCCCTCTCTCATGTAGTGCTCCAGCTTGGTGCTGCCACCTGTCTGTCACTCTTCACACAATGTCTAACAATGTTATCAGTGAAGCTGCTATGTTTATACGACCACTCTCTCATGTAGTGCTCCAGCTTGGTGCTGCCACCTGTCTGTCACTCTTCACACAATGTCTAACAATGTTATCAGTGAAGCTGCTATGTTTATACGACCACTCTCTCATGTAGTGCTCCAGCTTGGTGCTGCCACCTGTCTGTCACTCTTCACACAATGTCTAACAATGTTATCAGTGAAGCTGCTATGTTTATACGACCACTCTCTCATGTAGTGCTCCAGCTTGGTGCTGCCACCTGTCTGTCACTCTTCACACCGTGTCTACAATGTTATCAGTGAAGCTGCTATGTTTATACGACCCCTCTCTCATGTAGTGCTCCAGCTTGGTGCTGCCACCTGTCTGTCACTCTTCACACCGTGTCTACAATGTTGCCAATTTCCAAGACACAGGATATGTTCCCAAGCACTGTTTCTAAATTTGAATGCTAAATTATAAGGTTCTCATTTGAAACACCCTCATATATGCACATTTGAAAAACCCTCATATATGCACATTTGAAACACCCTCATATATGCACATTTGAAACACCCTCATATATGCACATTTGAAACACCCTCATATATGCTCATTGGAAACACCCTCATATATGCACATTTGAAACACCCTCATATATGCTCATTGGAAACACCCTCATATATGCACATTTTTGTCACCCTTGAAATCAAATGTTGCAGGAAACAAACCTCCCTAAATGACCACTTGTCTTGTTAAAATTAAAAAGTCACAACTATAAACTGAAAGGAAATGCAACTTTCTGACTCACATTTTCCAGAATGAAAGATTTGCTGGTCTATCAGTCTGAACTGCAACAAATCGGCACCAGCTGTAGGCTCTTCTCGTCTCTTTCACAATGAGGCACAAATCTAGAGCCCTGACAACAGAGATGTTATGTCATCGAGGTTAAGACTTGACACAAAAACCCTTATTTCTGCTACATGAAGATTGTCAAACAAAAATAGAGATTGTATAACATATAATTTCTGCTACATGGAGATTGTCAAACAAAAATAGAGATTGTATAACATATAATTTCTGCTACATGGAGATTGTCAAAAAAAAATAGAGATTGTATAACATATAATTTCTGTTACATGGAGATTGTCAAACAAAAATAGAGATTGTATAACATAATCACACCATGATTCTGAGAAGCTTTCACTATTCTTCTGCAGCA
This sequence comes from Megaustenia siamemsis, assembly GCA_032433765.1. Classification (NCBI taxonomy): domain Eukaryota; kingdom Metazoa; phylum Mollusca; class Gastropoda; order Stylommatophora; family Ariophantidae; genus Megaustenia; species Megaustenia siamemsis. The sequence goes on along the minus strand of JAVIAB010000107.1, from coordinate 43,801,460 downwards.
TTCAAGATTTACCACAAAAATGTTTAAATTTTAAGATAAACCTATTCCGTTCAAGAAATCAGCATCACAACAGTGAGGAATTCCCCATGTCTCATCCACAATGTCACAGATCCCACCAAAACTTGTTGGCAAATTCTGTTGACAAGGTTGACTACTGTGCAGCCCTAGTCAGCAGCACAGGTGATGATTCCAAATGACTTCCATTGAATAGAGAACACAGTCACTTCCTCATTCTAGTTTCCTTGAAAATACATTTAAACAGAAAGGCAACTGAAATGGCTTAAGTGGTGACTGTGTTAGTCTCTGTAAAAACAGGGTGACACACAGCCATTTTGCATTGTCAGGGGGTCTGGTTGGTCTCGAGGCAAGGCGACGGTCTTGAGACAGAGAGGTTGTGGGTTCAAATCCTGGCTGCACCAGTTGGGATCTTTATGATTTCTCTCTAAGGCAACCACCCCAAGTCTCAGCAGCGAGGCCCAGCTTGAAACGTCAATTACTTATTGACGGGGAAAAAAAAATATGAGTATCTCCGAAGGCGGAGTTATCTGCCTGTGCGGCAAGGGACCCCTGTGCACACGGCTGCCAGGGAAAAATGGATTAACACGCAAAATTCAGTTCCTAATCTCTAGGAGAAAAAAAAAAAATTTTTTGGCATTGTCCATTATGATGTTACTTGGGCACAATAATAACATCGGATAGAAGATGCACCACAGAAATAAAAAGCAGAATAGTTCGGGCCAAAAAAACCATTTCAGAAAATGAAAAATATCTTATGCAACATATCTATGTCAATAGAAAAGAGAAAGAGAGTTTATCGGTGCTATATAGAACCAATTCTAACCTATGGAAGTGAATCATGGACAGTAGACAAACACATGAAGAGACGATTAGAGGCCACAGAGATGGGATTTCTCAGAAGAATGTTGAAAGTTCCCTGGTCAGCTAAAAAGACCAATGAGGAAATTCTCAGGGGCCAACACAAAAAGGGAGCTCCTAAAAAACATCAGAAAGAAGCAATCAACATTTTTCGGGCACATTATGAGAAGAGGAAAGTTGGAATACTTGGTTACAACTGGCAAAATAAGAGGAAAGAGAGATTGCGGGCGACAAAGAGAGAAAATACTGGATAGCTTGGTTTCGTGGCATGGAAAACAGTCAACAACAGAACTGATACGATGCACTGTGGATATAAAATTGTGGAAGGACATGATCGCCTACGCCAACCGGTATGGCACATGATGATGATGATGATGTTAGAAAGGTTGAACTCCTGTGCTGATTCTAATCACTTTTGAATGTACAATAGAAGAAGCATGTCTATCTTATATTACTGAAAGACATGAGCAAATTAACTAAAGTATCAATGACAACCAACTGTGACCTCTCAATGTTTGTCTTTCCCATTCACTGTCACTCCCACCCAACCTCCAATCAACTAACCTCAGTAACAGCTGGATATTGCTAGGCATTAAGACAAGGCACATCTCCATATAGTCCAATGTATCCACCGGTGACAGCACAGCCAGCCAGGCTTCCACCAGCTGGTTGATGTGGTAATAGTTTACCCACATGGCTGACGAGTGTGCAGAGAATGGTACAGGGAACTTGGTAGGCACTGAAATGATGGACCTGATGATGATGTCTCGAACTTCTTTGGGTGGGGTCCTTGACCTCATCAGATAGGAGATGTAGCTTGGAATGTGGAAATTAAAAAATGTATTTGTATATTAGATTGTGGCAGACAGATCAGACTGAGACAGACGGATCAGACTGAGGCAGACGGATCAGACTGAGGCAGATGGATCAGACTGAGGCAGACGGATCAGACTGAGGCAGACGGATCAGACTGAGGCAGACGGATCAGACTGAGGCAGACGGATCAGACTGAGGCAGACGGACCAGACTGTGGCAGACGGACCAGACTGTGGCAGACGGACCAGACTGTGGCAGACGGATCAGACTGAGACAGACGGATCAGACTGAGACAGACAGACAGACAGATCAGACTGAGACAGACAGATCAGACTGAGACAGACAGATCAAAATGAGACAGACAGATCAGACAGAGACAGACAGATCAGAATGAAACAGACATATCAGACTGAGACAGACAGATCAGACTGTGGCAGACAGAATAGACTGAGACAGACAGATCAGACTGAGATAGACAGATCAGACTGTGGCAGACAGATCAGACTGAGGCAGACAGATCAGACTGAGATAGACAGATCAAGGAACTTCATTTCCTCTTATATCCTTTTGAGTGTTGTGATCTCACTCTCCTACAAGCTTCAACAACTGTCACATGATACTAATGCAGAGTTTCTATGAAACTGCCTCTCTGAAATGATTCGTTGATCTATCGCCGAAGCTTACCTCTATAATAATATTCATTTATTATTATTTGTCTCCAGTCTAAACCACTGGAAACTATTATTCGTGCTGTTTCGTCCTATAACTGTCTGCAACGCAAGTATTCAGCCCTGATATAAATATTCATAATTTATACCTGAGTTGTGATTGTAACCTTATTCTATAGTCAAGAGTAAACCTATGTAAAGACAATGTGAACAATAGCTATTTTTTTTAGATAGCTAGATAAATGGCAGTGTGCCCTAGCGTTTGTTTTCTTGTGGCAAGACACTGTGCCAAGTATGTGTTCGATCCTGTTTCGGACCATATATTGTTCTTTATTTTTTTTTTCTGTTGATTATTTGTGATTTTTTCAGAGTGCTATAAACATACATCCTCCTCTGAAAAGATTCGCTGATCTATTGCCTCTGAAGTTTCACTCTATAATAATATTCATTTATTATTATTTATCTCTTACTTTAGGTCTATGTTCTGTTCATGGAATCAGTTTCATTGCATTTGGGAATTCCCCATATCCACTCTACTCATGTCACACCTCCCACTAGAGCATGCTGGTTAATTCTATTGACAAGGTCAACTACCGTGCAGTCCTAATCGGCAGCACAGGCAACGATTCTAAACGACTTCCATCAAAAAGAAAGTACAGTCACTTCCTCCCCACCCAGTTTCCTTGAAAACATACATTTACAGCTGAAACCATACATTTACCTACAGCTGAAACCATACCATTTATTCTACTTTGTTGTCATTTCTCCTGTATAATCAGCTTTACTGCAGTTTCACACTTCTATGCCTTGACCATAAACTACTGAGGGCATGTGTCTTTCCGATAGCAACATATGGTCGTGAATCATGGGCACAACCAAGAGTCAATGTAACAAAATCCTGCAGCAGCAGGGACATCTAACAACTTATGGCATACTTAGATTAAAAATTGTAGCACCGCACAGAGTGGAAGGATAAGATAAGATATGATAAGATAAGATAGCGTAAATTAGAAATAAGTTGAAAGTAGCATTTCATATTTTAGGTTAGTGCCAATTATGGACCGACTTCCAAAATACCATAGAATTTATAACCCTCTGTGTTTAGTTTCATTTTCTGATTAGATTTAACGAACCGAACATAGCTAAATAGTTATAGTTAGTCGAAGGCCCTGGCATCACTGCAAATGAATGAAAATCCATAACTGCACAATCGCTTGTGCCAGTGGAATCATCGGAATTAACATCTCATGGAATATCCAAGCAAAGGAAGAGAGCTGCAGTCCCCATCATAGCAAACACAGCACACATCAAAAGACATAAGGCCAAGCGGCACCAAAACTGAACGCAGCTGAACTGTCCGTCATGCGATATCATAATTCATTGTAAGCAATCAGAATATCGAAACACGATTCAGATTAAAAACACATCTCAAGGTGTGCACAGAGAACTAAACTCTGTAGGTCAGGCAGCAAGCCAGACTTGGAAACTGCAACAAGGAACACTTTTCAGACACAGCTTCAACAGTTCCTGCCACCTTTCCGCTATATTGACAGGAAATCCATAAAATAAAGCAGAAAATAAAGCCCTGGCTAAATACAGATAATGACGATCATAATTTTCAGGAGGACGTGAACCTCTGGTCAATATGGTGGACAGGCGGCAGGAACCATTGAAGGCTATGTATGAAGTTGTTCCTTTTTGCAGTTTCCTCATATTCCAGGTCCGGCTTGTTGCAGGAGCTCCTGAGTTAGGTGCTCCATCCGTGTTGATCGTGTTTCGATATTCCGATAGTTTGCGATAAGTGATGATATTGTATGACAGGAAACAGTTGGCTGTGTTCACTTTCTGTGCGGTTTCACCTATTGTCTTTCGGCGTGTGCTGAGACTGCTGTGTTGGGGACTGCAGCTACCTTTCTTTGTTTGGGAGATGAGATAGTAATTCGGATGATTCCACTGGCACGGGCGGTTGAGCAATTATGGATTTTGATTTGTTTGCAGTGATACCGGGGCCTTCCATAACTAAAGAACTAAAGATAATGACACCATAGTATTTCCTCTCAATAAATGTATTACCATCATGAGCACTCATATCACAAAATCGTAACTCGATTGTTCGAAAACTATAGAGCATAATAAAACACTATATACAGCTTTTATTGACCAAAGAAAAGGCGTTCGATAGGGTGGACAGGGAACAACTGTGGTCCGTATTGCCCTTGTACGGAGTGAGTCACCACCTAGTAGAGATATGCAAGAGCCTCTATGAAAGTAGTCGCACTACAGTAAGATCTTCAGCAGGCTACTCTAAACACTTCACCATTAACTCCGGAGTAAGACAAGGCTGCGTGCTTTCCCCTTTACTTTTCATCACATATATGGACAATATATGCAAATTAGCATGCCCAATCCAAGGAAATATACCAACACGGATGATAACAAGCGATAACACAAAAGAGAACGAAATATACGTACCAGAAAACAACAGAAGAGAGGAAGAAATAATGAAATACTATTTGCAGACGACCAAGTTCTGATACATGAAACAACTGAGGACCTACAAGAACATATCAACAGGCTAAACAACACTTGTAAACAATACAACATGAAGATCAACATAAGCAAAACCGAAGTAATGGCAATAGCGAGAAAGAAAGAAAAACTAAACATCATAATAGATAATAAAACTCTGAAGCAAGTAGACAATTTTAAATATCTGGGTAGCATGTTAACACAAGACAATAACCAAGAGACAGAGATAGATGTAAGGTGTAACAAAGCATGCCAAGTTATAGGCCAAGTATCAACACTATTGAAAAACAAAGCAATAACTACGGAAGCAAAAAGGGCAATATACAAATCAATTTTTCTACTCTGAGTTATCAGTGCCAGAATTGGACGCTGGACTCTAGAACAATAAGAAAGATAACGACCACCGAAACGAAATGTGTCAGAAGAATGACAGGAAACAGCTTAAGGGACAGAGTAAGAAACACTGACCTGAGGAAGAAACTCGAAATTGAACCAGTCATCGATTACATAAAGAAACAACAGATAAATTGGTCCGCCCACAACAGATAAATTGGTTCGGCCACATAACAAGACAAAAAGAACTAACAATGACTCAAAGAGCCTTAAATAAACGCTACGAAAACGCCAGATTAAGAGGAAGACTGAGAAAGAGATGGATAAAGGGAATACTAGAGTCACTAGGAGGAATAACATCAGAAGAGGCCAACAGAAGAGCAAAGAATCGCAGATTGTTTCTCCCCTGGACGCCAATGGCAGCAGAGGAAGGATAGAAGAAGATTGTTAGAAAGATAAGGAATGATTGCATTGTTTCCAGTGAACTACTACAGCTATCAGCTATTGCTATGCATAAGACCAGCTTGAGACGTGAACAAGACGGTGCATTTGAAGTCATCACCAGTTCCCCTTAACTTGTCACCCAGGGTTGTTTCTATGGGCCATATTTGTGTTCTAAGGCTGTTTAGAGTGCTGCAGTCCTGTAGTGTATGCTCTGGAGTTTGTTTGGCTGTTCCACAGTCATATGTTGCAAAGTCGTTGAGTCCTATCTTATGTGCATATGCTCTGAGGCCACAATGACCTGTTCTGAGTCTGAATATCTTGGTCTGCTCATGTCTGCTAAGTTTGTTCAGGCTGTCGTGTTCGAGCTCATATTTTCCATGTACCTCTCTCCATTCTATTTTCCATGTACCTCTCTCCGTTCTATTTTCCATGTACCTCTCTCCGTTCTATTTTCCATGTACCTCTCTCCGTTCTATTTTCCATGTACCTCTCTCCATTCTATTTTCCATGTACCTCTCTCCGTTCTATTTTCCATGTACCTCTCTCCGTTCTATTTTCCATGTACCTCTCTCCATTCTATTTTCCATGTACCTCTCTCCATTCTATTTTCCATGTACCTCTCTCCATTCTATTTTCCATGTACCTCTCTCCGTTCTATTTTCCATGTACCTCTCTCCATTCTATTTTCCATGTACCTCTCTCCATTCTATTTTCCATGTACCTCTCTCCATTCTATTTTTCTAGCTTGTTTCATAATTGTTTTTATTTCTTTGACACACTGGGGTTCGTTGTACTGTAGTAGGCTCTCACCTGCTTTTGCGAGTTTGTTTTCTAGATCCAGGAATGTCACAATGTGCTGGTATCCCACTGCAAGACTAGTTCTGTATTTTTCGGACAGCGAACATGTGTTGTTTTTAATTTCTTGTATGAGTCTGTCCTGTTTTCGGCTTGACATTGCTTGTATGACTGACTTTGCTTCTGTTATAATGACAATTTTTTAACCCAGGATCTTTTGTTGAATGAAGAGTTTGTACAGCTGTGTGGAGTGCCATTACCTCCGCTCTAAAATATGTGCACCTTTCTCCGGCTGGAAGAGCGTTTTTTTCTGTCTTTCCACTTGGGAAGGTTACACCACTATCTCCTTTATTTGAGGCTTCAGTTGCAGATCAATCTGTGAAAACCTGTGCCCATGTATCTCAAGTATTTTTCTTAGATATGATGAGTGATAGGGCTCTCATTTCGGTCTCGGAGTGCTCATTTTTAGAGACTATTTCTGGAAGATCTGGAATTATTTTCATTTTATTGTGACAGTTGGGCCATGGTTCAGGTTGGTGACGGCTTCACACAGAGCTTTGTTTCCGGTGAAGTATTTCCTGAAAGAATTAACAACAGAATATCCAACGCACATTTCCATGAAAAGTAAAAAGAAAACATACTTGCGCCACACAAGAATCAAATCCTCTGGAGAGCAAGCATGTGTAAGTGATCTTTCAAAGACCTCCACGGTCTGGCTGTCCCTCCCTTTCATTTCTACCCACAAACTGCAACAAATCACAAATGTATAAGGAGTTTTATTATAAATATGGACAAATAATGACAAAATAATTTTTTAAATATCTTATAGTCTTCTGCTGTTGTAATCAGGCAATATCTTATATTCTTCTGCTGTTGTAATCAGGCAATATCTTATATTCTTCTGCTGTTGTAATCAGGCAATCTTATATTCTTCTGCTGTTGTAATCAGGCAATATCTTATATTCTTCTGCTGTTGTAATCAGGCAATCTTATATTCTTCTGCTGTTGTAATCAGGCAATCTTATAGTCTTCTGCTGTTGTAATCAGGCAATCTTATAGTCTTCTGCTGTTATAATCAGACAATATCATATATTCTTCTGCTGTTGTAATCAGACAATATCATATATTCTTCTGCTGTTGTAATCAGGCAATATCTTATATTCTTCTGCGTTGTAATCAGGCAATATCTTATATTCTTCTGCTGTTGTAATCAGGCAATATCTTATATTCTTCTGCTGTTGTAATCAGGCAATATCTTATATTCTTCTGCTGTTGTAATCAGGCAATATCTTATATTCTTCTGCTGTTGTAATCAGGCAATATCATATATTCTTCTGCTGTTGTAATCAGGCAATATCTTATATTCTGCTGTTGTAATCAGGCAATATCTTATATTCTTCTGCTGTTGTAATCAGGCAATATCTTATATTCTTCTGCTGTTGTAATCAGACAATCTTATATTCTTCTGCTGTTGTAATCAGGCAATATCTTATATTCTTCTGCTGTTGTAATCAGGCAATATCTTATATTCTTCTGCTGTTGTAATCTGACAATATCTTATATTCTTCTGCTGTTGTAATCAGACAATATCTTATATTCTTCTGCTGTTGTAATCAGACAATATCTTATATTCTTCTGCTGTTGTAATCAGACAATATCTTATATTCTTCTGCTGCTGTAATCAGACAATATCTTATATTCTTCTGCTGTTGTAATCAGACAATATCTTATATTCTTCTGCTGTTGTAATCAGACAATATCTTATATTCTTCTGCTGTTGTAATCAGACAATATCTTATATTCTTCTGCTGTTGTAATCAGGCAATATCTTATATTCTTCTGCTGTTGTAATTTAGCAATATCTTACACTTCTACTGTTGTAATTTAGCAATATCTTACACTTCTACTGTTGTAATTTAGCAATATCTTACACTTCTGTTGTACATTTGTAGACATCATTCCTCATCAGTTTAAGGTAAGCATTTGGCAGCTTAAGGCTGCAGTCAATGACAAGAATTTGTATTGATGCATGGGTTATGTGGCACGACCTTACTATTATTCATAATATATTCGTACACTAATGACCACACTGTGTGACTAGAATCTACAAGGATAATATGAAAGGGGCAAATCCAAGAAAACAAAGTCGACTTACCTATAGCACAGCCACATGAAGATATCTTTGTGAACATTGTTGGACAAGCCCTCCTTCACTTGAGCTGCATGTAAGGAAAACGACTCTTGCTGTTTCAACAACTGACTGCAAACAAAATTAGAAATAGTTAATTGAAGCATTTAATTTGTTCTTAACTTTTCCTTTATTAACAATTTTCTCCAGTCAATAAGAAGCAATAAGAGAAATAACAAACCATTAAAAAATATCATCTATAATCTAAAAAGAAAGATCTATATATGTGCTTTATAGACTACACGAAAGCATTTGACAAAGTAAAGCATGTGGAAATAATCAATATGCTGGAGAAATTAAACATTGATAGCAAGGATCTGCGAATCATAAAAAAATGTACTGGCAACAAACAGCAGCTATACGAATTAACAACCAAACAGGACAATTCCAATATATAAAACAAGGAGTCAGACAAGGCTGTGTTCTGTCACTGGATTTATTTTCACTTTACAGCGAATATATTATGAGATCAATAGTAGACAAAAAAGGAATTGAAGTCAATGGTCACAACATAAATAATTTGCGATATGCGGATGATACAGTCTTAATAGCAGAGACAGAGAATGAACTACAAGAAATGATAGACATAGTAGTAAAAGAAAGCAACAAGAAAGGTCTCAGTCTGAATAGTAAGAAAACAGAAGTAATGGTTATATCGAAGAAACAATCACCGCCATCATGCAACATAAAACTAAACAAGACAAATCTGAAACAAGTGCAACGTTTCAAATACTTGGGCACAATAATAACATGAGATTGGAGATGCACCACAGAAATAAAAAGCTGAATAGCTCAGGTCAAAATAGCATTTCAGAAAATGAAAAATATCTTATGCAACAAATCGATGTCAATAAAAATGAGAAAGAGAGTTCATCGGTACTATATAGAACCAATTCAGACTTATGGAAGCGAATCATGGACAGTAGACAAACAAATGAAAAGATGATTAGAGGCCACAGAGATAGGATTTCTCAGAAGAATGTTGAAAGTTCCCTGGACAGCTAAAAAGACCAATGAATGAAGAAGTTCTCAAAGAGGCCAACACAAAAAGGGAGCTCTTAAAAAACAGAGAATATTCTGGTGAGAATACCAGACCCAATGGTCGATCATGAAAAAAATGGATCGATGGAATATTAGAAGCACTAGGAAACATAATAGCAGCAGAGGCCAAAAGAAGAGCAAAAGACACCAAATTATATCTCCCCTCGACGCTGAATGCAAAATGAGGAAGGAAATAAGAAGAAGAAGATAGGTGATATTTTCATAGTAATGTTATAAGAAAAAGATCAAAGATTGGCAAATATGAGAGTTTCAGGGGATGCAATATTAAATCATTAACCACAAAAGCTTTCAAATTTTAAGATGCATCTTTGTTAACTTTATATTTTAACTGCAGTATTTATGTTTGACAAAGAGAGAAAATACTGGATAGCTTGGTGTCATGGCATGGAAAACAGTCAACAACAGAACTGATACGATGCACCGTGGATAGAAGATTGTGGAAGGACATGGTCGCCTACGCCAACCGGTATGGCACGTGATGATTTATGTTTGAAGATGCCCTGATCCTAGTACATTCTACTCATTATTAAAATTGTAATACTGTATGAAAGTGGTTTCAACCTGCGGCACTAGGCACAACATTTAACTTTAGTTCAAGTCAATAATTAAGGCATCATCATCATTAAGTACTGTGCCTACTGGGGAGCCGCGATAGCTTAGTGATTAGTGAACTTGACTACAAAGGACAAGAGGTAGAGTTTAATCCCAACTGATGGCTTCCGGGTTCACCCAGCCTTTAAATGGGTGTCGGATTTTTTTCTGGGAAAGTAAAGCGGCACGGGCATAATACCGACCACATTACCCCAAAAATCATGTACTGAAGGTCTGTAAACTCAAATGTTAAGTCGGTTCTATTATATGGCTGTGAAACATGGAGAACAACAAAATTGACAATCATGAAGATAGACTTTCATTAATGGATGCTAATGCAGAATAAAATGATGAAAATGGCAGGACAAAATCACCAATATAGAATTATGGAAATGTACCAGTCAAAAACCAGTGGATAAAGTAATACAGCGACGACGATGGCGCTGGATAGGACACACACTGCGGAAGCCAACTGAGAGTATTACACAACAGGCCCTTTTTTGGAATCCCCAGGGAAAAAGACAAAGAGGAAGACCAAGGAATTCTTGGAGAAGACAGAAGCAGAGATGAAGATGATGGAGAAGACATGGAATGATCTTAAAAGAATGGCAAAAAACAGAACGACTTGGAAAGTGTTTGTTGAAGACCTATGCTCCACTGGGAGCTAAAAAGGTAGAAGAAGAAGAAAGAAGAACACCATATTCCCTATACGCCACTTGGCGTGATGGGGGCGCTGGGGGAGGGGAAAGGGCGTCTGTGATCATGTCTCTTCACAACTTTCGATCTCAACATTTATGAATTCTGTTGTTCACCTTCTGCCAAGCCATTCTCTTGAGCTGTCTGCTATCTCTTTGTCCTCAATTATCCTAGTTGTTACAACATATTTCAGCTGTTGCCTTCTCATTCCTTGGCCAAAATATTATGATTGTTTTTTCCTAATATTGAACATTGGCTCTCTTTTTGCTTTGGCCTCTTTCAGAAAGTTTTCATTACTCTTCATAGCTGTCCATGGTATTCTCAACATTCTTCTGTAAAACAATATTCTACAGCTCCAGTGATTTTCTTGTCTGTTGTCCTATTGTCCATGATTCACATCCATATGTTAAGACTGGCACTACATAACATTTAAAAACTATTTTTCTTGTTTCTATAGTCAAAAACGGATTACACAGTATCCTCCTCATTTTTTGGAAAGCAGCTTTTGTTTGAGCCATTCTGCATCTCACCTCTGTTATATGAAGCAGCTGATTCTAATCACTTTGAATTGATAAAAGTAGAAGTATGTATATTTTATCTTCATGAAAAGACACACATTTGGAAATTAACTAAATATCACTGAGAAAGAACTGTGGTGGATGAGCTAAACAAAATAAAGTGAAGAAAGTACACAAATAAGAAATAAATGTGTGAAAATGTCAGTAGAATTTGGAATCGTCTTACCCAAAGAGCTGGCCAGGATCTGAGTGGAGAGGATTCTTAGAGATGATATCAAAGTGTGCCATGGCAAACTGCTCTAGATTCATCAAGGCCAGCTCTGGTTCACCCTGTCACAATGTTTAGAGGATACATGTTGAAATCTATTTGTTTTTAACAGAATAATGTACGCATTAGCTTTGGAGGGACAAATCTACAGTAATCAAGCTTTGTGAGATGAAATATACACATCAGCTTTTATGAGAGAATATGTAATTAAGATTTTCAGAAAACAAATGTACACAGTTGCAGGGACTACAGTGACTCCTGCCTCATTAACTCTTACCATACTGGCTCAAAATTAATCTTTTTTTAAGAGGGAAAAAATTAGGCCATGAGTGCATATCTTAATATTATAACAACTTTTTAACCTCAAACATTAATACAGTGTATTTTAAATCAAAATTTGTAGAACTTAATGAATTTTTTTAATAAAACGTATTTTAAAAATATATTTTGTCTAGAAAAGTGCAAAAAGTAACTGAAAAACCTGATAAAGAAAAAAAAATAAAATTGAAGAGCATAAAAATAAAAACTGCACTAGAAATAATATTTACAGGTTTATGTGGACATTATGTGGGTCACAAGAAAGGTCTCAGTCTGAATAGTAAGAAAACAGAAGTAATGGTTATATCGAAGAAACAATCATCACTATCATGCTCGAAGAAACAATCATCACCATCATGCAACATAAAAATAAACAAGACAAGTCTGAAACAAGTGCAATGTTTGAAATACTTGGGCACAGTGATAACATTAGATGGAAGATGCAACACAGAAATAAAAAGCAGAATAGCTCAGGCCAAAATAGCATTTCAGAAAATGAAAAATATCTTATGCAACAAATCTATGTTAATAGAAATGAGAAAGAGAGTTCATAGATGCAATATAGAACCAATTCTGACCTGTGGAAGTGAATCATGGACAATAGACAAACAAATGAAAAGACAATTAGAGGCCACAGAGATGGGATTTCTCAGAAGAATGTTGAAAGTTCCCTGGACAGCTAAAAAGACCAATGAGAAAGTTCTCAAAGAGGCCAACACAAAAAGGGAGCTCTTAAAAAAACATCAGAAAGAAGCAATCAACATTTTTTGGGCACATCATGAGAAGAGGAAAGTTGGAATACTTGGTTACAACTGGCAAAATAAAAGGAAAGAGAGATCACGGACGACAAAGAGAGAAAATACTGGATAGCTTGGTGTCATAGCATGGAAACAGTCAACAACAGAACTCATACGATGCACTGTAGATAAAAGATTGTGGAAGGACATGATCACCAACGCCAACTGGTACGGCACATGATGATGATGTGGGTCAGTAACAGTAAGTGGGTCAATGTTGTTTATTGTAAAATATATTCATTTTTACACAAAATTGTAAAGTTTTAAATGTTTACACTTAAAAATAAAATTTATGTGAATTAACAATTTTTTTTTTTTTTTAGAATTTTATGCCAATTTCAGGAAAAAAAAATATGAGGCAGGGTTCACATCATAATAATGTCACAATATTTCAATCCACATATTACAGTTGATACAGCGATGTATCACATATTAAAATGTGTAGAATCAAATGAACTTCTTATAAAAAGTATTTCCAATAATTTTTTGTTAGAAAAGTTGAACAAAATGATATGATTGGCCCTCCAGATGAATGGGCAATGCCTCCTTACCGCAGATACACCACATAAGTTCTGATGATCAATATTATCACTCAATGAAATAATCTGATTCTCAACTTCCATCTATGTGGAGGATAAATACATCACCTACATTTTTAACAGCAATCCATGATTGAATTAATTGTGAGGTTTGTTTGGTCGTAAATCGTTAGTTACATTTATAAGGATACATTCTTATTATTCTTCTTCTTTTCTCTTTTCACTGAAACCTAAAAGGTGTCGTAAGTAAAGTAAAGAGCGCCCGTCACGCCAAGTGGCATATATATGGTGTTAGTGACCCTATATTTTACAGACCTTCAGCACATGATTTTTGGGGTAATGTGGTCAGTATTACGCCCGTGCTGCTTTACTTTCCCAGAAAAAAATCCGGTACCCATTTAAGGCTGGGTGAACCCGGAAGCCGTCGGTTGGGATCGAACCCTACCCCTTGTCCGTGGTAGTCCAGTTCACTAACCACTGAGCTATCGCGGCTCCCTTAAAAGGTGTCGTGGTTTATATCATTTGTCGTTCTTGAGCTGCTCGAACTGTCTGAATTAGTGATTTTCCTTTGTTGTTACATGTCTCTATCACTGCATCTATCCATCTTCTTCTTTTCTCTTTCACTGATACCTAAAAGGTGTCGTGGTTTATATCATTTGTCGTTCTTGAGCTGCTCGAATTGTCTGAATTAGTGATTTTCCTTTGTTGTTACATGTCTCTGTCATTGCATCTATCCATCTTCTTCTGGGTCTTCCTCTTGGTCTTTTTCCATGCATTCTCGAGAAGAACGCCCTTGATGGTGATAGGTGAGGATTCATTCTGACCAGGTGGCCAAACCATTTAAGTTGTTGTTCTATATATTCTTGGCAGGGTTTTGTTCCTACCATTTTTCTTATGGTTTCATTTGGTATTCTATCTCTTCTTGTGTTGTTTGTTACTTTTCTCAAGCATCGCATCTCACATGTATTGATCTTTCTTAATTGTGATTTAGAAAGGGTCAGTGTTTGACTTTCATAGCACAAAGTTGGTATGAAAATGCTATTTATCATTTGTTGTTTAGCTGGCATAGAAATGTGTGGATGTCTTAGCAATGGTGAAAGCTGGTATGTGACAAAAGGATCCATTACATGATTGAAACTGATTAAAAAACACAATGAAACCTGTTTCTAATAAATTAGCATGAATGAGTTACAAAAGTAAACATCTGGAATAGACTTTCCAAAATGTGGAATGGCTGAAATACAAAAGAATTTTATTTAAACTCAGAAATTAAAAGACTCAACTATCAAACAGCTTTTATTACCTGGGGTGGGAATGACAGGTATGCTATCCCAAGCTATTATTAGGCAAGCCGGTTAGGAAGAGTTAACCAATTTTGAAAATTACAGCAACTCTCGCCTCATTAACATGTTTGGGGAACTACAATAACTCTCGCTTCATTAACCAGTTTGAGGAAATACTGTGACTCTTACCTCAATATCTAGTTTGGGGAACTACAGCAACTCTCACATCATTAACCAGTTTAGGGAACTACAGCAACTCTCACATCATTAACCAGTTTAGGGAACTACAGCAACTCTCACATCATTAACTAGTTTAGGGAACTACAGCAACTCTCACATCATTAACTAGTTTAGGGAACTACAGCAACTCTCACATCGTTAACTAGTTTAGGGAACTACAGCAACTCTCACATCATTAACCAGTTTAGGGAACTACAGCAACTTTCACATTGTTAACTAATTTGAGGAACTATAGCAACTCTCACCTCAATATCTAGTTTGGGGAACTACAGCAACTCTCACATCATTAACCAGTCTAGGGAACTACAGCAACTCTCACATCATTAACTAATTTGAGGAACAACAGCAACTCTCACATCATTAACCAGTCCAGGGAACTACAGCAACTCTCACATCGTTAACTAATTTGAGGAACAACAGCAACTCTCACATCATTAACCAGTCTAGGGAACTACAGCAACTCTCACATCATTAACCAGTTTAGGGAACTACAGCAACTTTCACATCATTAACCAGTTTAGGGAACTACAGCAACTCTCACATCATTAACCAGTTTAGGGAACTACAGCAACTTTCACATCGTTAACTAATTTGATGAACAACAGCAACTCTCACAATAATGCAGGAAATGATTACCATATTGGATCCCCGTGTCTTGTTGTGTGTAAACATATTGTGTAGCAACTTTCAACAAAAATTTGACTTTTCAAAATCAAAATGTTATATTTAAGTGGTATTAATTTTACTACGCTTTAGTAAGCAAGCAAGGCACACATAGGTATCATAAATAAAGGTTAAGTAATGACAACACAGAGAATTACAAGAAAGGCCCAGAAAAGCGACAGGTCAAAGTTACTACCAATACAATTGAGAGAAACAATAGTGAGCTCAAACACAATACGTTAACACCTGTGTCACATTTCGAGTGCCATGACAATACTACGACATCTTAACGTTCAGCACTTGACAATGCCATTAGTGTTTCTCCTTGTCATTTTTATGGATTCAACAGCCTGTAAGCTGATGCCCTTTGGCACAATGCCATATAATCATATCTGTAGGCAGTTGCCTTGTAGTTCCGTACAAGGTGTTCATTTATCTGGTCTTTGAGGAGGTAGAGTTGCTCTGATGTCAGTGAGATTTGGACAGTCAAACAGGTGATGTTCTACTGTTTCATGTGGGTGTTCACAGAGTAGACATGCTGGAGTTTGGTTTCATTGTATTCTATTGATGTGGTTGCTCAGTCTGAAAGTTGTGGTTTGGTCTCTTCGTTTTAGGTTGTTGATGTTGTCATGGAGGCTTGCTCTCGTCATGTATTTAAAACGATTAGTTTCTCCCTAAGTCATATACAATAGTCTCTTATGTCTTCACCGGCTAGAAGCCGGTTGATGTTAACCAAAATGTAACTGTCAGACACTCTTCTTTATTAATTTGTTAACTTTGCATGGGAGCCGCGATAGCTCAGTGGTTAGTGAACTGGACTACCACGGACAAGGGGTAGGGTTCGATCCCAACCGACGGCTTCCGGGTTCACCCAGCCTTAAATGGGTACCGGATTTTTTCTGGGAAAGTAAAGCAGCATGGGCGTAATACTGACCACATTACCCCAAAAATCATGTGCTGAAGGTCTGTAAAATATAGGGTCACTAACACCATATTTCCCTATACGCCACTTGGCGTGACGGGAGTACTTTACTTTTTTAACTTTGCATGAAAACATTTGTGTTCTAGTTTATGGCAAGAAACGATATATACATCTGTCAACACAACAAAGATGTCTTCAATATTTTCTCGGTCGATGTGCCTGACAAATGAACATATCTACAAATTATCAACTATTACCTGTTGGTACAAGAACAGACACTGGTAGAAATGAAGTCTGGCATTATTGTTATCTACAGACAAAGCTTCATAGAACACCTGAAATATAAGGTACGATCTGTGAACATTGGGTGATAAGGTAGGATATTACGATCTGTCAACACTAGATGATCAGGTATGATATTATGATCTGTCAACATTGAACTATCAAATATGATATTACAGTACGTCAACATTGAAGTATCAGATATGATATTACAGTATGTCAATGTTGAAGTATCAGGCGTGTTGGGACAATCTGTCAACATTGGATAATCAGTTATGATATTACAGTATGTCAACATTGAAGTATCAGATATGATATTACAGTACGTCAACATTGAAGTATCAGATAAGATATTACAGTAGGCACTTTGACTTTTTTTCCAAAATAATTTCTAATAATTGAAACCAGTATAGCTAAATAGCCCGCGACATGAGTGAAACAATGATACCTGAATCATATTTCTACGACAATTAGGAAAAAAGTTATGATTTTTTAAAGTGAATAATTACTCAAATGATGATACAAAGAAGAAAAAACCATAGCGCCAGATTTGGCATGCAAAAAAAAGTCAAATTTTAAAAAAGCCAAATTTTTTAAAATTAAATTAAAAATATTATCATTATATTTGGTGTACATTTTCAAAATAATCACTATATTATATTTGGTGTAAAAAAAAAAAATAATACCTTTTATTTGATTTGCGTTAAAAATAAGTCATTTAATTATTAATTTAAATTTATATATATATATCAAAGTAACTGATATTAATACGAATTGACGTCAAAGTTAACAGTCATTCTCTGCAATTTATGTAAGAATAATTATAAATTTCTATGATTCAATTCACATAAAAATAATACTAATGTTCTGCTAAAAAAGTCACATCATTATTGTTATTTTATATATAAGAAGTATAATTTTATTATTAATTTTTTTTTATTCATTTAAAAAAATATGTTTTTACAACATAAAAATAAACCAATAAGGTATCAGTGAATTAGACACATCAATAGCTATTTATCATTGTTTATTTAAACTTTAAACAGACTTCACCAACAAACAAACGAAGCTAAACAAAACAAACGTGCAAACAAAGAAAAAAAAAGATCACATTTGGGGAAAAACATCAAAATTTTATTAAATAACCATTGTTTGATGTTATTTATCAAAATCCACAATATGCGCCATTATAGGAACATGCAAAAATGGCATTTTAAAAATGACATTTATTGAAAACAGAAAAATAATACTGCAGGCTCCAGCAACTGTCGCTTTCGATGGCACTGGATAGGACACACACTACTGAGAGTATTACGCAACAGGCCCTTTTTTGGAATCCTCAGGGGAAGAGACAAAGAGGAAGACCAAGTAATTCTTGGAGAAGACAGATAGAGTTAGAGATGATCTTAAAAGAATGGCAAAAAAACATAACGACTTGGAAAGTGTTTGTTGAAGACCTATGCTCCACTGGGAGTTAAAAAGGTAGAAGAAGAAGAAGATAAACACTGTACACAAAGGAGCATGCAAAGGGCATTTTAAAAGCGTTTTTGAACGTTTGCAATCTTTAATGAATATTTTTCACATAAAAACATAGTAGAAAAGATATAGGCTAATAGATATACGCTTTTGCGGTTTGCATAATTCAAAAAAAGAAACAAAAGATCTTAACAATCTTGTGAGCTGAGTGATAAACTGGGGAATTTTAACATAATTATTTTAATTCAAATTTAAAGCTGCATAGATGCAATAGTTATACTTCTGAAATTTTTTTTGTAAAAAAAAAAAGAAGCAAAATAAACACAATTTTGTTAACTTAAAAAACCTGACCACTAATGATGTTGCCTGGTGAATAACAAGGATTATCTGTCAACTAAAAGACTGAACTTTTTACTAATGTCATTGTCAACATGTAATGAACAATGTATGTCTAATGCTAATATGTATTATGAAAAACCACTTACATGGGATAATAACAGACACTAAACATACATACCATTTTTGACAATAGAAACAAAAAAAGAAACAGAATTATTAAATGTTAGGTAGAGCCAGTCTTAACATATGGATGTGAACACTGGGCAATAGGACAACAGACAAGAAAATCACTGGAGTCTGTAGAAATGTGGCTTTGCTGAAGAATGTTGAGAATACCATGGACAGTGAAGAAGAATAATGAAAATGTTCTGAAAGATGTCAAAGCAAAAAGAGAGCTAATTTCCATTATTAAGAAGAAACAATCATCATTTTTAGGTCATGTAATGAGAAGAGAACAACTGGAATATATTGTAACAACTGGAAACATTGAGGGACGAAGAGATAGAGGGAAGCAAAGAGAAAAAAATAACAGACAGCTTAAGAGAATGGCTTGGCAGAAGGTCAACAACAGAAATGATAAATAGCTACCAAGATCGAAAGTTGTGGAGAGACATGATCACCTACGCCAGTAGGCCCGGTACTTGATGATGATGAGTTTTAACTAAATAGCTAACATTGTATGACTCTGTCGCATTCCGTTTAATTAAATCTATATATTTTCACTTACTAACGCACTCAAAGCCAGCATTTCTGGTCTTTAACTAACTTGGACTCTTGCATGTTTCAATGAATTACAAGAATATAAATAACTTCCATCCAGGGTCCAGTCAGGAACTTGGAAAACATACCCAGGGCTTGAAGCTGAATCTGGGTGTCACCATCCATCAGCTGCTTATGGATAGCTTTTTTCAAAAAACTGTTCCTTTCTTTTAAGAATTCCAGGAAGGTGCTTCTTAAACAGTAAACAGTTGCTGCCATATGGAACAGAACATGAATTACCTGAGGATGGTGCCAGATTTCAGGTTCTTACCCCGCAGGAATGTTTGTAATCCCTGTGGATCCCCAGAACCTTGTTTGTACCTTAGTTTTGAAAGATTGTGGATCAAGTTTGAAACCACACAGTCTGTTGGGGTCGAAGTTGTACCCTTCCACTCACTGTCCAATCTTGCAAGCGTGAGCCTGGCTGTACTTGCCAGACCATCCAGAGGGTGGACATGACATGTCAGATCATAAATGCTAAGATTGTACCTCTCTTCAAGTCTCCGAACAACACAGTGACTTACAACGAGAAGCCTACAGAGAGGTGTTTAAAGTCATGAATACACCTACAGCTTATTAAACAAGCTGAACTGCCCCGCTTCCATTTGAAAAGCCTTCCTCTACTCGATCGCTTGTGCGTGGAAAAGTTATGTTTAATATTTTGATGAACTGGAAAGAGCTGAGTGCTTACTTTATTAATGCTGAACCAGCTCACTCAAAATTAGACACAAAGTTTAAAGCAAGATTGTTGAAAGAAATGGTGCTAGATTACAACAATTACTTGTTCTTTGTGTTTGCAACACCCGTAGTCCAGGAGTTTGAAGTGATGAACAGCCTTTTCCAACAAACTAAAGCTGATCCACCTCTATCATGAACTACATTTACAAGTCTTCAAAGCAGACTATATTATGCAAACGGACATTTAAAAAATGTTGATCAAGTTGATTTTGAAGTAAAATTGTTAACAGGAATATTAGCAGTTCCTTAAAATTACTTGTTCCTTGTATTAAACTGGATTTGGAGCATTAAATGTGATGTGATTATGTCAAAAATGTTTGGCTTTTTTAGCACAGTTTTTTGGCCTTATATAAAAATTTCCATCTGTCAACCCTGGTGGCAGGCACTGTTAGACTGACTCCAATTCTAGGAAAAAAAAATTATTCACCGTTTTATAATTATTTAAATTTAATTGCACATTTAATCATGGTCATTCATTCTCATCCTTCTTAATCTTCATATCTTATTATAATAATATAAACCATACATTTTATTTTGATACTTTAAAAACATAATAATTATATAATATTAAATAATTAATGAATTATTATTCTATTATATATATAATTATTATATTAATTATAATTAATGATTAATGTAGTGTGCTTCAATTCAATAATTGGGAATATTTATTAATATTAGGCAACTGGAAATACTACATTTTAAATTTACTATAACTAGTTTTAATAGTTAATAAACGTTGAGTGAGTTAGAGGCACATGATGATAGTTGAAGAGTCAAGTAACAAACATGGGGGAAAACCGGAAATTTCGGGGAATGATGGTGTGGTCGTTCAAATGCCAATAATTTCAAATAGCGCTGACAGATCAATTTAAAATTTCCCACAAATATGTAAAATTGGTTTTACAATCAGGTTGTCTTATTATTTCCTTTCAATCGGTGCAGCATTTGAGTCTGCTTTGACTTAAAGGTCGACAGTGGAAATAGTCGCTAAATCGCCCATGCTTATCAATGGGGAAATTTTATAATAATGGTGTGGTCGTTCAAATGCCAATAATTTCAAATAGCGCTGACAGATCAATTTAAAATTTCCCACAAATATGTAAAATTGGTTTTACAATCAGGTTGTCTTATTATTTCCTTTCAATCGGTGCAGCATTTGAGTCTGCTTTGACTTAAAGGTCAACAGTGGAAATAGTCGCCGATCGCCCACGCTTGCCGATGGAGCAAGCATATTCATGAATTTTCGTGATTTTCGCATTATACTAACACGGATCACTTTAAAATTTCACACACTTATGTAAAAATAGACGCTAAATCTAAATATCCATTTAATTTAACTTAATCTTACCTTATTTTGGTAGAAAATGTGATGAAACCATAGTATATAGCTGGAAAATTCAATAAAAACACGTAACAATCGTCACCGATGATTTGGCGTCTGCTATAAAGCAAAACAGGAGCCTCGTTGTGAGAAAGCTAATTTAATTTCCGTACATGGCGTCCTTAAAACATCGTCGGAAAACAATTGATATGATGTTTATTCCGGGGTTAATGGAAATGGCGCGAAAGGCAAAAATGGCTACTTTGCCTGGAAACCGAAAATCTGGAAACGGTTTCCATTGGATACCGAAGTGCCTAATTACAGTATGTCAATGTTGAAGTATCAGGCGTGTTGGGACAATCTGTCAACATTGGACAATCAGTTATGATATTACAGTATGTCAACATTGAAGTATCAGATATGATATTACAGTATGTCAACATTGAAGTATTGGGCTGGTTGGGACAATCTGTCAACATAGAACTATCAGATAAAATATTAAAATATGTCAACACTGAATTATCTCTCTGGATGTAAAAAAAAACTATATGTTACAAAATTCAACTTTAATCAATATTTGAATCTCCCTGTTAGTATGGCTTAGCCAACTTACATTTTTCACAGCTTCTTTATCCTGGCACAAAGCAAACAAATCTGCCAGGGTAAGCCAAATATCCACCAAATGCTTGCCAGATAGAACACTTCTGCATTTTGCAACAGCCTCTGAATGCCTGTATGACATTTTCAGCAAATAATTAAAATCATGTTTTTATTTGCGATAACATATTCATTTTTTTTTATTTTGTAAAGAAATTATTTTGTATCCAGAATTAAAGATAAATTTATAAGCTGACTTCTATTTAATTGTTGGTTTCTTCTACCATCATGTACAACATTTTGTGGTGGTGATGATCAATTTCAGACTGAACTTCTTCTATCTTTCCTCTGCTGCCGTTGGCGTCGAGGGGAGAAACAATCTGCGATTCTTTGCTCTTCTGTTGGCCTCTCCTGATGTTATTCCTCCTAGTGACTCTAGTATTCCCTTTATTTATCTCTATCGCGGTCTTCCTCTTAATCTGGCGTTTTTGTAGCGTTTGTTTATGGCTCTTTGCGTCATTGTTAGTTCTTTTTGTCTTGTTATCTGGCCAAACCAATTTATCTGTTGTTTCTTTATGTAATCGATGGCTGGTTAAATTTCAAGTTTCTTCCTCAGGTCCGTGTTTCTTACTCTGTCCCTTAAGCTGTTTCCTGTCATTCTTCTGACACATTTCATTTCGTGGTCGTTATCTTCACTATACTGAACTATAATTTCACATTTTCACTCTGCATGTTTTCCCAACTAGTTTGTCACCTTCTGTCATTATCCACTTGAGACAAATTTGTGTTACAGGACTGATAATTTGAGACAAATTTGTGTTACAGGACTGATAATTTGTCTAACAATCACCATTACATCAATTTAAGTTTAAAATAAAAACAATCCCCCCCCCTTTTTTTTTAAAAAGAATAAACTCTAGACTATGTTATTCTCCGAATGTGTCTACTGTTATTCTTCTTCAACCTTTCAGCTCCCAGTGGAGTATAGGTCTTCAAAAAACATTTTTCAAGCCACTCTGTTTCTTGCCATTCTTTTAAGATCATTCCATGTCTTCCCCATCATCTTCATCTCTGCTTCCATCTGTTTTCTACAAGAATATTTTGATCTTCGTCTTTGTCTTTTTCCTTGGATTCCAAAAAAGAGCCTTTTGTGTAATACTCTCAGTTGGCATCCACAGTGTGTGTCCTATCCAGCACCATGGAATTAATTGTATTGCTTTACCCACTGGTATTTGACTGGTACTTTTCCATAATTCTATGTTAGTGATTTTGTCCTGCCATTCCATCCTTTTATTCTGCGCTGTTATTATAATATTTAGCTTTAGTTATTCTTGATACTCTCACTGCTGCCAGCCATTTTACACACAAATTAGCTGATTGCGAACTTTAAAAACATCACAAATTTGATTATACTGTAACAAAATAACACAAGGGAGATCATTCTAGGCTTGAAACAAGACATGTAAATATCATCATCATCAAGTACCGGGCCTACTGGCATAGGTGATCATGTCTCTCCAGAACTTTCAATCTCGGCAGCTGTTTATAATTTCTGTTGTTGACCTTCTGCCAAGCCATTCTCTTAAGCTGTCTGTTATTCTATCTCTTCGTCCCTCAATTTTTCATTGTTACAATATATTCCAGTTGTTCTCTTCTCATTACATGGCCAAAAATGATGATTGTTTCTTCCTAATATTGTAAATTAGCACAGGTAAATATAATAGAGTTAAATCCCTGGAAAATACACATTTAAAATTCAGGACAAAATGAGAAAAACAGCCATGTCAGCATTCGCTGGGCAAAATAGCACTTCATGAGTAGGAGGAAAAATTAAAAAAAAAAAAAATGGTATGTAAGAAGCTTTACGTGATAGGTGGACGACACAGACTAAACAACATTTCGGCCCAATAGGCCTTCATCAGGAACAAACAAAAAAACACACACACAAAACTAATAACGAAACAACCAAAACAAAAACAATCAAAATGTGTTAAAGAAAACAAAATTAACTATCCTGTCAAAACCAAAAGGAAATCACAACCAAGTGCGGCTGTCGTGAACGTCGAGAACTTCATAAGTAGCACTGACAGAGTTACACTAGCCTTAGAAAGAATTATTAACATAAAAAATGCTCAATTCTTTTTCTAATCTGCCACTAGGAGACAAGAAAACAATCAGCACAACAAACATTCACCTGTTCTGTGAGACCAAGAGCAAGACCTGAGACTGTACCAGCTTGACATAGTAAACTGTTGCCTCTTCATCCGTCTTGTTGTGCTCCCACACCTTGGCTGCTTTATCATGCAACTTAACAAGGGAGCCTACATCATTGTGCAGTGTAGCTTTGCTTGACCATGGCAGAGTTATGTTTCCTGGTGAACAAAAAAAAAAAAAAAAATAGTTCCTCGGCTTATTCACATTTTTACCATCAACCTGCAAACTTTTAGTCAATGTGAAATGTTATCTGAATGCCTGAGCCAATTATTTGGTTGATGTCAAATGTTATCTGAATGCCTGAGCCAATTATTTGGTAGATGTGAAATGTTATCTGAATGCCTGAGCCAATTATTTGGTCGCTGTGAAATGTTATCTGAATGCCTGAGCTAATTATTTGGTTGATGTGAAATGTTATCTGAATGCCTGAGCCAATTATTTGGTCGCTGTGAAATGTTATCTGAATGCCTGAGCTAATTATTTGGTTGATGTGAAATGTTATCTGAATACCTGAGCCAATTATTTGGTCGCTGTGAAATGTTATCTGAATGCCTGAGCTAATTATTTGGTCGCTGTGAAATGTTATCTGAATGCCTGAGCTAATTATTTGGTCGCTCTGAAATGTTATCTGAATGCCTGAGCCAATTATTTGGTCGATGTGAAATGTTATCTGAATGCCTAAGCCAATTATTTGGTCGCTGTGAAATGTTATCTGAATGCCTGAGCTAATTATTTGGCAGATGTGAAATGTTATCTGAATGCCTGAGCTAATTATTTGGTTGATGTGAAATGTTATCTGAATGCCTGAGCTAATTATTTGGTCGCTGTGAAATGTTATCTGAATGCCTGAGCTAATTATTTGGTTGATATGAAATGTTATCTGAATGCCTGAGCTAATTATTTGGTCGCTGTGAAATGTTATCTGAATGCCTGAGCTAATTATTTGGCAGATGTGAAATGTTATCTGAATGCCTGAGCTAATTATTTGGTTGATGTGAAATGTTATCTGAACGCCTGAGCTAATTATTTGGTTGATGTGAAATGTTATCTGAATGTAGCCAACTATTCGGTTGATATGAAATGTTATATAAATAAATTTGTTGTTGTTTCCTGCTTTGTTCTTGGTAGATGGTGGAATCCAACATCTTCAAATTTGTGTTTGAAAATTGTAGCCAAAATTTAATCGTGAAGATGATCTTGTGTTTTTCAGCTTCAAAGATGAAATTAGGTTGCTGGATCTTGAATATTTTCACCAAGATTATGTGGAAAGTGATTTAGAAAAAGGTTTAATTCAAATGAGAAGAGATTGATAATGATTGATTTGATTTCATGTCATGGAGATATTGTGCTTTTACAAGAATTTACAAAAATTGAACAAGCATCAGTGTCATGAATATAGGTAGCAGTGCACACATTTTTTTTTTTTTACAATTCCTGCACATTTTTTGGCAAGGTTGTCAGAACAAAATCAGGCCGTCTTTCCCAAAAAATTTCTCCAGTTTCCATTTCAGAGTTTGAGACTTACTGCTTCTATTTATCTGATGACTGAAGGAATAGTTACATCTCTTCATCATCTGCTCTTAAAAGAACACAAAGTGGGTGTGTATGTGTTGTGGTCTGAAGCAGAACTGTGATTTTGGCAACTTTCGGCTGAACACATCTGACTTCAGCATGACTACCTGACACATTTGTGAGTGCCGGATTGCCTTCCCACTTGATCCCCTACTCACTTAGCCAGACTAGACTGATTAGTTTGTTTCTAGGGGCACTGTAATGAGGTGGAGTAGAATCTGGATAGTTCTTGTTCACTGATCCTGGCACAAGCCTTCAGCTATGATCCATTGACAGTTTTCAGCTCTGTTACTGAACACGCCCTTTCCCCAGGGTTTGATTAATTCTGGGACACAAACACGATTCTGATCTTTTGTCACCAACAGACAACAAGTTGACTAACTACAGATTTGTGCAGTTCAAAATGGATGCTTACCTTGGCCATGAGTCTTCCTGGGTTTTGATTGGCCATGCTGTAAAGGTGTTGAGGCAGCTGCTTCCACTCCAGTATGTGGATGTAGACCAGCCACAGAACAAGATGGTCAGCGCTGGTGAGAAAATCAGCTACATTCAATGTATAGGATGAAGATCTCTTCAATTCAAGCACCATCTAGGAACAAAGTTGAGAAACAACAATTAAACACAAGTCATATCGACCAAAACTAAAGTCCTGGATATTACCAACAAAGGCTCTGATATAACAATTAACAATGATATTTTACAAAGAGTTACAAATTGTTTCTACCTAGGCAGCAAAATGTCTAGAGATGGAAACATGACATGTCAGAAGTCATGACATGGATCGCACTAGCAACAAATGCTTTCAACAAAATGATGAACATCTGGAGATCCCAAGTTCTCAGTGAGCAAACAAAACTTAGATTGTTCAACTCCTGTGTTATACCAGCGCTGACATATGGATGTGTTATACCAGCACTGACATATGGATGTGTTATACCAGCGCTGACATATGGATGTGATAGGCTTCCAAGAGAGCTAAGGAATCATGCTAACATATAGATGCAATACCAGCGCTGACATATGGATGTGTTATACCAGCACTGACATATGGATGTGTTATACCGGCGCTGACATATGGATGTGATAGGCTTCCAAGAGAGCTAAGGAATCATGCTGACATATGGATGCAATACAAGCGCTGACATATGGATGTGATAGGCTTCCAAGAGAGCTAAGGAATCATGCTAACATATGGATGTGATACCAGTGCTGACATATGGATGCAATACCAGCGCTAACATATGGGTGTGATAGGCTTCCAAGAGAGCTAAGGAATCATGCTAACCTATGGATGTGATACCAGTGCTGACATATGGATGTGAATGTTGGAAATCCACCCAGATTTTATTAGGAAATTAAATGCCCTTGAAAACAAAGCATCTTAAGACACCTTTATAGTTTTAATGAAGTGCACATGATATTTGGAAAAACAAATCTAACACGTATGAGAGATCAGAAGCAATAATTAGGAAGGTATAGGGAGAGTGCTAAATGTTTGCTGCAAATTGTTGAATTCCAAGTATTTCTATTTTGAGTTCATAAGTTTTACAAATGTGTCATAAAATAGGGTTAACGTTTTATAGATTTGGGAGCCGTGATAGCTCAGTGGTTAGTGAACTGGACTACAAAGGACAAGAGGTACAGTTTGATCCCAACCGATGGCTTCTGGGTTCACCCAGCCTTAAATGGGTAACAGATTTTTTTCTGGGAAAGTAAAGGGACATGGACGTAATACCGACCACATTACCCAAAAATCATGTGCTGAATCTCTGTAAAATTTATGGTCACGAACACAATATTCCCTATACGCCACTTGGCGTGACAGGGCTCTTTACTTTTTTTTTTTTTTTTTTTTTTTTAACTATGTTATAGTTATTTCCTGTGTGTTACCAGGGCCTCATTATGAGGGAAGTAAAGAATAGTGACACTGTGACCTTCCAGGCATGTTGTAAGAAGCGACTAAGGAGGTTGATCGATGGCTTGACAAGCTGTCATTGTAAAAAGCATTGTTATGGAAACACCATAGATTTTAGAGCAGTGATTTCTGCAATATGTGCCATTTTGGCACACAAGGTTTCTGTTTTTGAGATTGTGGTTCTGCCCTATGTGCCGTCTTTGGCTCGAAAGGACAATAGATAGATTTAATATCTGTGCTTATATCTCCAATGGAGGCAAGTCTTGTAAACAAACATATAACAAGGACAAGGCCTAATCACACAACTTACCTGAAGGAAGTGGAGAGCTGCATTGGTCCGGCCAGTCTGCAAGTTGAGGCAGGTCTTGTAAAGCACCATCTCCAACATCTGGTGTGACAAGGTCTTCCAGTCAAGTCTACCCAGCTCTTCTGACTTCTCTGTTGCTTCCCCAGCATACTTCTCTTCATCAGCAAGACAGTGTCTTTCATCACCAGTATCGTTCATTTTTTCTGTTAACCTTCTCTCACTATTAAAATCAGTAGTCTCATGAATATCACTTAATGTTACTTTCTCTAATGTCTTGTCCCCAGTATCTGAAACATTGGCCTCAAGCCTAGAGTTAACTGAAGCCTCATTTATTTTGTTTGTTTTAATTGCTTTCCTTAATTCTGAGTTTGTTTTAATTGCTGTCCTTAATTCTGAGACATCTGAAGTACAAGATGTTGCCTTGTCCCTGGCAATATTACATAGAAACTGTAAAGCCTGGGTGCTACCTTCATCCTGCTCCGAGGATGTTTTCAAGGAATTCAAATACTGCAATATAAGAAAAGAATACAAATTGTTATGACATGTTATGAGAATTCTTCTTCCTCTTCTTTTTCTTTTAGACTCCCTGTGGAGCATAACAACAGACACTTTCCATGTTATTTTGTTTTTTGCCCTTCTTTTAAGATCATTCCAAGTCTTCCCATCCTCTACATCTCTGCTTCCACCTGTCTTCTCCAAGATTGGTCTTCCACTTTGTGTCTTCCCCTGGGGATTCCCCTCAAAAAGGGCGGTTGTGTAATACTCTCAGTTGACTTCTGCAGTGTGTGTCATAACCAGAGTCATCATTTTCCTCTTGGATTGGTTAAAATTCTGTGATTTAGTGTATCTGTCTTTAGCATAGTTTAGCAACTCATATGGGGTTGCTTTCTACACAGAGTATTAATATGTCTCACTTATTTCTTTCATCTGAAACTTTTCTTCTATTATATAATTTAATTATTTCAATACTATGACCTATCACGTTACCATATTACTACTGCTAATTTCATTTATTGTTTTACTTATTTATTCTGACAAATATAATTTCTTGTCACACATTTATTTGTTTTAGCCTATATTTTGTTAAAAAGGTAAAGGTTCCCTACACTGCCTTGGTAGGAGCATGGGGAATAATAGGATGGTAGTGACCATATTTTTTCTATGACCACAGAACATTTTTAGGTGATGTGGTCAGTATCACACCAGGCCACCTATACTTCCCAGAAAAATCTCTGGTAACCATTTCTAGAGGTTGGATGAACCACGGAGCTTTGACATGCCCAGGGAAAAAAAAAATGGTAAAATAAAATCAGCTCCTATATTTTGTATTCCCACTAAAAATGTAAAATGTTTTGCTAAGAAGTAGGAAAATGATGTGTCCATTAATCTGTTTTCTCTGCTATTCTCTGTCTTAGTACATATGTCATCATCATCACGTGCCACATAGGATGGTGTAGGCGATCATATTCTTCCACAATTCTGTTCTTAGCGGGTGTATTGATTCTGTTGTTGACTGCTTATCATGCCACAACATCAAACTATCTAGCAGCTTCTATCATTGTCGCCCGTGATTTCTCTTTTCCTGTATTTTGACCCTTGTAACCAAACATTCAAACTCTCTTCTCATGATGTGCTCAAAAAATTATTGTTTCTTTCTGTGTTTAGGTGCTCCCTTTTTGTGCTGACCTCTTGAGAATTCCCTAGTTGGTCTTTTTAGGTGTCCGTGGGACTCTCAAAATTCTGAGAAATCCTATATCTGAGGCCTCTAATTGACTTTTTATTTTGTCTGTCTACTGCCCATAATTCACTTCCATAGATCAAAATTTGCTTTATAAAGCATCAATGATCTCTCTTTCTTCCTTCTATTGATATAGACTTTTTGCACAAGATGTTTTTCATTTTCTGAAATGCTACTTTTTAGCCTGTGCCAGGACGAGTTAGGACTGATTTGTGTGTATTTTTCCATGACTACCAGTAGCATTATTATATGTCTGACCCCAAAACAAGATATTTACTTAATGTATTTATTTTATTGTCTTTATTTGTATTACTTGTTATATATCTATTTGATTTGTGCATGTTCTAGGTACTAAAACCTACTTCATACTACAGGGTGTCTCTAAAGTCTGGACACATAGACAAAAATACATAAAGACTGAATGACAATTTCCCTAACACGATTGGAAGACATGATCATGCGGAGTGGTCTCCTCGTTCACATGACCTTTTGCAAAGCACATCAACCTTTGCATCGCAAATGATGGAAACCATATAGAAGACATTTAATAGTTTAATTGAATAAAATGTTAAATGTAATTTCTTGAAAATATGTATTTTAGCCTACGTGTCCAGGGCTTTATGGACACCCTGCAGATGAACATCTCTGTTGACATAACTCAGCTTCTCCTTGATCTCACCAATGAATAACTCACCATAAACCACAGTGCATAAGATGGTGCATATTCCAGGGCCATCTGGCAGAACTCTGGAAGTCTTTGACATCAGAATGTCTTCTGTACAGCGTAAGATACATATGCCAGAGGTCAGGGTCATTTCTATTAACCTCCAGTCCTCGAGATAAGACACTTAGAGCTTGTTCCAGGCTCTCTTTGGGGGATCTTTAAATGTGAGATAACAAAACTCAGTTATTGTGGACAATTAACAACTAT
Source organism: Megaustenia siamemsis (assembly GCA_032433765.1). NCBI lineage: Eukaryota > Metazoa > Mollusca > Gastropoda > Stylommatophora > Ariophantidae > Megaustenia > Megaustenia siamemsis. The sequence continues at coordinate 43,770,722 of JAVIAB010000107.1, read as the reverse complement.
CATTCGTACACAATCACATATGCCATCCGCCAAATATTCTATGTTATTATACAAGTTTCCAATACAAGTTTCCAACTTCCACAAAATCTGATTAACCCTTGATTATGACTGTTTCAGAAGAGGGAGTGCTAAAATTCAATTTTAAAAATAAATCTACACTTTTCTGCATGTGGTTGCCTTTTCCAGCCATGTATCTCCCTAAATGTTCAAGCCAATCAACTGTAAAGCAACACTGCGACCAGACGTTACAGCATAGGTAGTGTTTATTTAAAAAAGTCGAGGTTATCATTAGAGTAATAAATCTTGTGTATTTTAATCATGTTCTGAAGATGTTCTGAGAGAGGTCAAAGCAAAAAGAGAGCTAATTTCCAATATTATGAAGAAACAATCATCATTTTTTGGCCATGTAATGAGAAGAGAACAGCTGGAATATATTGCAACAACTGGAAAAATTGAGGGACGAAGAGATAGAGGGAAGTAAAGAGAAAAAATAACAGACAGCTTAAGAGAATGGCTTGGCAGAAGGTTAACAACAGAAATGATAAATAGCTGCCGAGATAAAAAATTGTGGAGAGACATGATCACCTACGCCAGCAGGCCCGGTACTTGATGATGATGATTTTAATCATATTTATTTACTCTCGAGAGAAGACAAATTGTACATAATATATATATATATATATATATATATATATATATATAACAAAACTGAGTCGAAGCCAATGCGGAGGGTCAACGGTCTCATCTGGGATAATACCAATGAGAAAGATGTAGTCATCTAAAAAATGGATCTGTATTATGTCACAAAAAGGAGTACTTGGGCATTTACAGTACGCTCGACAGGCAGAATAGTTAAGGAAGACAGTGGTGTATACGTTATGACAATGCGTAGCATGACAATGGCAGGTGATGGTAGTGACCTGAGCATTCATCTGGTTAGAGTCACAAGACTACACCCGAGCCTGCATACTGAGTGATACGATGAGCATGATTTTAAAAAAGTGCAGGCGGGCTCTGTATGCAGGCAATGGGCAGAGTCACTGCAGAAGTCAAAAATATGTAAGGTCACCTTTGTCTATGTCCCTGGACATGTGGATGTACAGGGAAATAAAAAAGCGGTCAGGTTGGCTAGCTGTGCTGTAGTTGAAGACGGTTAACCAATGAATTGGGCGGACATCATCAATGCCCTCTGAACTGTGGGAAGGGCACAGGACTTCGACATCCATGAGTCCACGTCACTCCTTTGGATGAAAGAGATGGGAGTTAAGATGGACACAGCCAGAAACGAGAAACTTAGTGGGCGTATAAGAAGACTTATCAACCAACACAGAACTGGAGTCATCAGTCGCTGGACACGATGAAATTTGCTGAGGCGGGGATGAGCATCTATGGGCATGTTCAGAGTGCAATGATGATGACCTGCAAATAACTCAGTGTGTGTATATATATATATATATATTGTATTCATAATAAACAACAAATTTGACAATTCAATTCCATGTTTTTAACAACCAAGCCATAAAGAAACAAATAATAATAAATGGATATTATTATAGAGTGAAACTTCTGAGGTGAAAGATCAGCGAATCATTTCAGGGGAAGACGTATCATCTTGTTTTTTGGGTTCTTGATTATTTCTGATTTTTTTTTCCCCATAGTCATACGTCATCTCCTGAAATTATTCACATAAAGAAACAAACCAGGAACTGACTTATTTGTATGGTAAAGCTTCTTGTTTGCTAGTTTCTGCCACAGCTCAATGTTTTTCTGGTCTTCCATGATGCTTGCCTCCAACAAGAGAAGTTCTGTCACATCTGCAGCAAAGTATCTCATATCTTCTTCATTGACAACTGTGTCCTTGTCTGTGACCTTTCTGTCCATGTCTGTTTGACCAGTTAAAGACATAAATGACAAAAGCTATGTTTCATTACAATCAAATAAATAAGCAAACCAATACAATCAAACAAATTAAAAGTAACATCAAATTTGAAAAAGAAATATCTCACCTCAAATGTATTTCATCTTCTTTAGCTATTGTTGTGTGTTTAGACAAGCATGGGTCACAAACAAGATGATGTATTTGAAGTCTTCACTGGTTCCCCACAACTTGTCATGCAGGGTTGTTTCTGTGGGCCATTTTTGTGTTCTTAGGATATTTAGAGTCCTGCAGAATAATCTCTGGATTTTATCTGGATGCTCTACAGTCACTGAGTCCTATCATGTGTGGGTGTGCTCTGAGGCTCAATATCTTGGTCTGCTCATATTTGCTGAGTTTGTTTAACGCTTTCCATATGGTTCGGCGCACCATGCCAATTATGGTCGCCGTACCTTGCGCGGCACAGTGCGCCACTCTCAATCAGATTAGTGTAAATTGTCATCAAACCATATTCTATTTGGTTTGAAATCTAATACCTTGTTCAATTATCCAAAAATTCAAATATGTTTTATGTTAGATGAATATAAATGTGAAGAATGATATTTAAAGTCATGAAAAATGTCTCTGAAATCTTTATTGCTGAATTGATAAAAACCTTCCATGCTGAAAGAATTAAGCTGTTGTGTTCTGGCTTATATTTTCCATGCACTCTCTCCATTCTGTTTACTTAGCTTGTTTCAGGATTGTTTTTATTTCATTGAGGCTCTGGGGTTGGCTGGACTGTAGAAGGCTACCAACCTTTGTGAAGTTATCCACTTTCTAGTTTCCAGGGGTGCCACAGTGTGCAGGTGATATCCAGTGAAGGACTATTTCTGTCTTTTCTGACATATGTTCTTTATAAACACGTTCATGCAATATCCATGTAACTCAGAGCAAAGATGATGCTGGATAGGGACACACACTGTGGAAGCCAACTGAGAATATTACACAACAGGATCTTTTTTGGAATTCCCAGGGGAAAAGACAAAGAGGAAGACCAAGGTATTTTTGGAGAAGACTGATGGAAGGAGAGATGAAGATGATGGGGAAGACATGAGATGATCTTAAAAGAATGGCAAGAAACTGAACGGCTTGGAAAGTGTTTGTTGAAGACTATGCTCCAAAGGTAGTAGAAGAACTCAGAATAAACTGTTGTGAGATTAGGCAATCGAGATCAAGGATATCTTCTACATTTTTGGGAAGCAAAACATTCAACTTTTCTCTACAAGACTACAACATTCGGAGGTGGTTTAATGGATGGTGTGGGGCGGGTTTACCAACTTAGGTAGTCAGGTACACATTTTTTTCTAGCTAAGTCAACTGGAGAACACATGCTGGATTTAAACCCACACTCACTCTACGATGAAAACACTAACTACAATGAAGCTGACACTCTGGATTCAAAACAGTTTCCTGAAACTCACTTATAGCCTCAACTTTGTGACTGTTCAGCTGTTGACTGAGAGCCAGGCTAAGACCTGTTTCTTCCTTGGCGGGAGGTCTCCACATCCGCTGTTCAAGACTGATAGCATGTGGGTGACCTGCCAATTGAAAAATGAGGTACAACAAAAGCATTAAGATCCAGGTTTATTTTGATTTTATTCCTTGTCATATTGTGCAGAGTTTATATTTGAACACATTTTTACAATTAATTTACCTCTTGACATGCGATGCATGATGGTTAGTTTCCTTCATTGTCTGCCATGAAACAGATTTGAAAAGGGTGTAGATGTGTTGTGCAGATCACATCTGTACACTTGCTCTTTAAAACCTCTACCTTAGTTTTATGCAGTTGTGACGTCAAATACAGAATTCCCTCCTGGGAAGTCTGACCTGAAACGTTTGTCTAGCCTGCCACTCCCAGAAAAATTACTCATGGATTATATTATTTATATTACGATCCACTTAATTATATTTCTCCCGTGTGTTACCGGGGCCTCATTATGTGGAAGTAAAGAATAGTGACACTGTGACCTTCCAGACATGTCGTAAGAGGCGACTAAGGAGATTGATAGATGGCTTGACAAGCTGTCATTGTAAAAAGCATTGTTATGGAAACAGAACCATACATTTTAGAAGCAGTAATCTCTGCAAAATATGCCATTTTGGCACACAAGGTTTCTGTTTTTGAGATTGTAGTTCTGCCCTATGTGCCGTCTTCGGCTTGAAAGGACAATAGATAGATAGATAGAATTATATTTATATATATTTGTTTATACAATAATATAATTTTATAATTTCTGTACAAAAATGCGAAGGACAAAATTTTTTTGAGCGCTTCAATTCTGTGTAATTTGCACCTGTAGTTGATCTATGTTTTTGCGCTCACCGAGCCAGTGACCATAAAGAGATTAATATTACCATCCACTTAGCCTAATTCATGCAGGGTTTACAACCCTGGGCTTGCCATGCTATTGTTATTTTAGCAAACGTATGCCCTGGACAAAGACAACAGTGTCAGTAACACTAATAGATTTGAGCAGAGCCTGGACATAAAAGTGGAATTTATCTAATTAACATTACCCCATCACCAGAAACTGGCTCTGTCATACGATATCATCATTCATCATAAGCAATCGGATTATTTTCAGTGTTGCTAAAGATTACTGTTGATAGTTTCAGTCTGAAGGTCCTAGAAATGTTTATAGATGGGGTCAAATACTGGGGGACTGGTTGGTCTCGAGGCAAGACACCGGCCTCGAGACAGAGAGGTTGTGGGTTTAAATCCCGGCATCACCGGTTGGGATTTTTATTTATGATTTCTCTCTGCGGCAACCACCCCCCTGGTCACAGCAATGAGGCCCGGCTTGAAACGTCAATTACTCCTCGATGGAAAAAATATGAGTACCTCAGAAGACTAAGTTATCTGCCTTGTGCGGCGAGGGACCCCTGTGCACACGGTAGCCAGGGAAAAATGGTTTAACTTGCAAAATTCAGTACCTAAGGGACTTCATCAGAGGTGAAAGATGGCGAACGAAAAAAAAAATCTATTAACATTGACCTAAAGGATCTTCCAACTCTACCCAGTGATGATGACTTTCTATTTCTTTAAACCTAGAATATGAGTCACAATTTTACACATTAAAATTTACCATAGTAAAAATTACTACCACTTAATTGTTACATTTAGGAGTTTTGACAATCAGATTTTCTTTGAACTTTTGCTACACAGCTGTGTGTTTACCCAAGCAGAGACACATGTGAATCAGATGCTGTAATCATTTCCTGGCTTATATTAGATTTCTGGCCTAAAATTCAACTCCATCAGGTTTATTTATGTCTTGTCGACCAGCTGAGGAATTTTCCCCCATCAAATGGAGGGAAAAAAAAGGGAATTTCTTGAAAATTGGTGAAATTGATATTTTAAAAAAAATAAATTAATTAAACAGCACCATTCTTACGACACCTTCATAAATTTCATGAAGTGTATATAAAAAAAAAAAAGTAAAGTATCCCCGTCACACCAAGTGGCATATAGGGAATATGGTGTTAGTGACCATAAATTTTACAGACCTTCGGCACATGATTTTTGAGGGTAATGTGGTCGGTATTACGCCCGTGCCGCTTTACTTTCCTAGAAAAAAAATCTGGTACCCATTAAAGGTTGGGTGAACCGGAAGCCGTCAGTTGGAATCAAGCCCTACCTCTTGTCCTTTGTAGCCCAGTTCACTAACCACTGAGCTACTATTGCAGCTCCCTTTATGAAGTGTATGTGGTGTTTTAAAAAAAAAAATCCAACATAAAAATAAATAAATACACAGCCGGGTCACAGGAAGCAATATGGAGGAAGGTATAGGGAGTGGGGAATCGTTTGCTCTCTGCAAATTGTTAAATTCCATGTATTTGTATTTTGGGTTTATAAATTTTACAAAGGTGTTGTAATCTAATTAAAAGACTGGATCATTTGTTTGTTTTCTGATACTTCCAGGAATTGTAGATTATCAGCTTTCTCATTATCAGGGAATTCTGAATAGGCTGGATCTATTCAACACACTTCAGGGCTTCCAGAACTAATGTGCACTCAAATGAATTTTAAAAGTATTAAATAAACTTTGTGGAGGGAGCAGGTGGTGGGATGTAACATACACTCTGACAAAGTATGAGAACATCTTTAGAAAAAAAGGAACAAAACAAAATCATAACATTTCGGCCTGCATGCGGCTTTCTTCAGAAAACATGAAAACAGAAACAAACAACGAAATAAATAACTAAACTACATGTTCTAGAGTAACCAAAACTAGATTTCCAGCCTAGTGTTTTTATATTTCATTTATTTCCTATTTTTAATAAATGATTTTCCTGTAATTCATCTTTTTTTTTTCGTTCGTCAGCTCTGACGAAGTCCCTAGAGACTAGGAACTGAATTTTGTGCGGTAATCCGTTTTTCCCTGGCAGCCATGTGCACAGGGGCCCCTTGCAGCACAAGCAGATAACTCTGTCTTTAGAGGTACTCATATTTTTTTCCGTCGATGAGTAATTGACGTTTCATGTCGGGCCTCGCTGCTGAGACCAGAGGTGGTTGCCGCAGAGAGAAATCATAAATAAAAATCCCAACTGATGCAGCCAGGATTTGAACCCACAACCTCTCTGTCTCAAGGCCGTCGTCTTGTCTCAAGACCAACCAGTCCTTCTTTTTTCATTTTACTTTCTATTCTAGATCCATTAGTTTTGGTTACTCTAGAACATGTAGTTTAGTGATTCTTCATTTCGTTATCAGTTTCTGTGTTCTGCTTTCTGAAGAAGCTGCGGTTAGGCCAAAACATCATGATTTTGTTTTGTTCTTTTTTTGTAAAGCCATCACCATACTTTGTGGGAGTGTATGTTATACCCCACCACCTGCTCCTTGCTACCAACTTTACTGCAATTATTTGCCTGTTCCCCCAACTTTGCTGAAAAAGGGGTACTCACGTTTCCCTGATACCTCACTGACTTGAGATAACAACCAGAGGGACAAATCATCTATGGTCATCTTCCCCTTGTGCTTGCTCAAAAGACTGTCCACAAAGGCCACTAAAAGATCAATATTATATTGTTTATTCATTGAAGAAAATCATGCACATTTAAGACTATATTTAACAGGAGAATTCTGCAAACAAACTGGGTAGACAAAAGGGAGAAATGTATAATAAAAAAAAAAAAAAAAAAAAAAAAAAAAAAAAAGAGAGAGAGAGAGAGAAAAAGAGAAAAAAAAACGGTATGGTTAAAGCTTGACGTAATAAGTGGACAACACAAATTAGAACAACGTTTCGGCCCAATAGGCCTTCAGCAGGAACAAACATGCAACACACACACACAAATATGTATTTAATACAAAAAAATAAATAATAAAACAAAAAATGTTGAACTAAAATGAGAAATAAAAATAGGAATAAAATTACTTCCCTGTAAATTTCGCTATGGACAGAATGAAAATTAACGTTAGTGCACACAGGGTACGTGTGCAATGCACACAACAGAAAATGTGTTCACACAGCACCCATATAACGCAAAGCTTTAACCACAACATTTTTTTTCTCTATTTTTGTTCTATATATTTGTTTTTTCATTTCCCCTTACAATTAGCTTTACTGCAGCTTCACATTGATATGCATTTCTTTGTTTTGGCCCTACTTGATATAAGGGACTTGTGGGGGTATTATAAAAGAACTGAAAGCAAACTTGCTAGTGAACTGAAAGAAAGAAAACTGACACAAAAACAGAATAAATAAAGAAGGGTGTATTTCCTGGAAGTTAGAGGCTTACAAGATGACAGACAAGACAGCCAGAAAAATTATGATTGTTAGTTAAACCAGCTGCTGTCTTATTACGATGCTCATTAAATTGATAACATGACTGTCTATTCAATGATAAATTACATCCATTCAGAGTAATAACATTTCATTCAGTGCTATACTACATTCACGCAAGAGTAATACAATTTCATTCAGAGTAATACTATTACATTCTGAGTAATAAAATTTCATTTAGTGCTACACTACATCCATTCAGAGTAATACCATAACATTCATAGTAATACCATAACATTCAGTGATATACTACATTTATTCAGAATAATACAATTACATTCAGAGCAATACAATGTCATTCAGTGCTATACTATATCCATTCAGAGTTATATAGACTCACATAATGCTTTGTACATCCATTCAGTGCTATACTATATCCATTCAGAGTTATATAGACTCATATAATGCTTTGTATATCCATTCAGTTATATAGACTCATATAGTGCTGTGCTACATCCATTCAGTGCTATACTATATCCATTCAGAGTTATATATATATAGACTCATATAGTGCTATACTATATCCATTCAGAGTTATATAGACTCATATAGTGCTATGCTACATCCATTCAGTGCTATACTATACCCATTCAGAGTTATAGACTCATATAATGCTATGTTACATCCATTCAGTGCTATACTATATCCATTCAGAGTTATATTATTATAGACTCATATAGTGCTATGCTACATCCATTCAGTGCTATACTATATCCATTCAGAGTTATATATATATAGACTCATATAGTGCTATGCTACATCCATTCAGAGTTATATAGACTCATATAGTGCTATGCTACATCCATTCAGTGCTATACTATATCCATTCAGAGTTATATAGACTCATATAATGCTATGCTACATCCATTCAGTGCTATACTATATCCATTCAGAGTTATATAGACTCAAATAATGCTATGCTACATCCATTCAGTGCTATACTATATCCATTCAGAGTTATATAGACTCATATAATGCTTTGCTACATCCATTCAGTGCTATACTATATCCATTCAGAGTTATATAGACTCATATAATGCTATACTATATCCATTCAGAGTTATATAGACTCTAATGCTTTGCTACATCCATTCAGTGCTATACTATATCCATTCAGAGTTATATAGACTCTAATGCTTTGCTATATCCATTCAGTGCTATACTATATCCATTCAGAGTTATATAGACTCATATAATGCTATGCTACATCCATTCAGTGCTATAACACATTCATTTAGTGCTCTATTATTATATTTAGTGCTATATTACATCCATTCAGAGTATTATGATTTCATTCAGTGCTATATTACATCCACTCAGACTAATACGAATTCATTTAGTTCTATCTACAACCATTCAAGTAATATGAATTTATTTATTGCTATACTACATCCACTTCAAGTAATATGAATTCATTTACTGCTATACTACATCCACTCCGAGTAATATGAATTCATTTTATGCTATACTACTTCCATTGAGTGCTATAAAAGCTTCATTTGATGTAATATAAATATACATAGCTCTATATTATATTTGTTTAGTGCTAAGCTTCATTTAATTAGTATTTTATTTATGTGGCATAATATACTAACTACATTCACTCATCTACATTACCTTTATTCACTGCCATTAGCTTTTTTTTTTTTCACTGCTACAATAAATTAATTCAGGGCTACATTACATTCATTTATTCTAAACGACATCTTCTCTGTGGTATATTATGTTCATTGAATGTAATTACTGAATTTTATTGATGTTAAGCTACATATTTAGTCTTCTTCTACCTTTCAGCTCCCTGTGGAGCATAGGTCTTCAACAAACACTTTCCAAGCAGTTCTGTTTCTTGCCATTCTTTTAAGATCATTCCATGTCTTTCCCATCATCTTCATCTCTGCTTCAATCTGTCATCTTCAAGAATATTGTAATCTTCCTCTTTGTCTTTTTCCTTGGGGATTCCAAAATAGGGCCTGTTGTGTAATACTCTCAGCTGGCATCTGCAGTGTGTGTGTCCTATCCAGTGCCATCGTCTTCGCTGTATCTCTCTATACACTGGTATTTGACTGGTGTTTTTCCATGATTCTATATTAGTGATTTTGTACATCCATTTAGTGCTCTTTGATATTCATTCAGTGAAACATTACACTCATTTATTTCATTTTCCTCTCAGGCTAAAGATGGCACATAGGATGAAGTCATAGTTCTCCATGATTGACGATTTGCTGCTAGTTCTTGTAGTTCTTGGTTGATTCTTAGCCCCATGGTTGAGAACATTAATTGTTCAGCGCAACGATTCTCTGGGTCTTTCTTGTTTTCTTTTACCAGATGGTAAGAAAGAAAATAAATCCTCAGGGTCAACGACTACAAAATACATTTAATGGGGGTCCGCAGTAAAGAAAAATCTGAGAACTGCTGGCCTAGATTAGGTGCACAAAACACAAATTACCTATGCATTTTTCTACTTCCTCAGGTGAATTTCCCTCTTTTGCACCTGCCAACCTGGGACAGTAGGAGACGATATCTTCCAGAAGTTCGTGATCACTGAATTTGTAATCTCTGGGATGTTGCCTGAAATATAAAATGTTGCATCACATCAGGCTACAAAATTAGGAAGCCAGTGTTACAACACACACTCCTGTAAGGTATGGTGACAGTGTTACGAAAAGGGAACACACCACATGTGGTTTAGCACCAATCACATTTTTGTAAAGCTGTCACCATATCTTATAGGGGGGTGTGTGTTATACCACTGGCTCTCTGTTACCAGCTTTACCGCAGCACTGCATTTATTTGTCTGTTCCCTGCAGAATAAAGAGAAGCATTTGTAAATTTGATAATAGAAAACTCTATATGCAGCAGGAGGGAATCTGATCATCAGAAGCAGACCCTGTCAAGTAAACTAGGGTGCATCTATTCTTTTGATGAGCGTTGTGTTCTTGATGATGAGGCTTCATGTTTTTAGTCTGTCTGCTATGATGTAAAGGTTGGGTCTAACCAGACAGAACACCCCTCCTTGACGTCTGCTGTAGATGTTACAAATGGACTACAGTTGTGGATGTTAGCAATCAAGGACAAGTCCATTTAATAGATTTCTTTCGGGACACCCTTGGGCATTGGGCAAGGTGGAGCTCCTGTTTAGCCGCCCCCCCCCTCCTTCCCCTCAAATCAGGGTTATGTGAAGCCATTGGAGCAGGTGGTGTGGGAGCGGCTGACAAGTAGTGCTGATTATGGTGCCCACACTGTGATGGCAGGCAGAAAATCTCATGTATAGAGACAATGGCTGCGATCACCGACTAGTAGTCACTACCAAGAAGGAAATGAATGGCAAACTACCTTCTTATATTGCCTGGACTAATCATGACTAATCACAACTTAATAAAATACTGGATAGTTTGGTGTCATGGCATGGAAAACAGTCAACAACAGAACTGATACAATGCACTGTACATAGAAGATTGTGGAAGGACATGATCGCCTACGCCAACCGGTATGGCACATGACGATGATGATGTTGATGAGAGTCTGACACAACTAGCCAGGACTCTAACAGGTTTAATGGCATAAAGCATCATAGGCCAAGAAAAGACCTGCAATCACAAATTACATGATACTCACACACTCCACAGCGAAATATACAAATCTACAACTGCTTCTTTTCTTTTCTTTCTACAACTGCCTCTAACTAGCTATCACTAAAAGAACAACAATGTCCTTTAAAACTGTCGAAGATGGACCCAAACTTGTACATCATTCTATGTCTAGCTAACTTCATGTTTCTGTTTGGCTGATTTTTCTACATTTCTAGTTACCTATCCTGCACTATCCTAATGTCAAGCCGCAATAGCTCAGTGGTTAGTGAACTAGACTACAAAGGACAAGAGGTAGGGCTCGATCCCAACCAACGGCTTCCAGGTTCACCCAACCTTAAATGGGTTCTAGATTTTTGTCTGGGAAAGTAAAGCGACACGGGCGTAATACCGACCACATTACCCAAAAAATCATGTGCTGAAGGTCTGTAAAATTTATGGTCACTAACACCATATTCCCTATACGCCACTTGGTGTGACTGGGGCTCTTTACTTTTTTTGTTTTTTTTAAATATCCTGATGTCAGCCATTTCTATACCATAGTATCTGCCTTGCTGGTGGAAATTTCTTGATCTAAACCTTCTTCTTCTTGCTCTAAGATACCAGCGAGATCTCATTAGTCCAGTCATGCAACTCTCAATCATGCAATCTCAAGATGTCCTTTAAACTGACCAGTGTTCACCTTGACTGAGTAACTTAACAACTCCCAATCATGCAATCTTAAGACGTTCTTCAAACTGACCAGTGTTCACCTTGACTGAGTAACTTAACAACTCTCAATCATGCAATCTTAAGACATCCTTCAAACTGACCAGTGTTTACCTTGGCTGAGTAACTTAACAACTCCCAATCATGCAATCTTAAGACGTTCTTCAAACTGATCAGTGTCCACCTTGGCTGAGTAACTTAACAACTCTCAATCATGCAATCTTAAGACATCCTTCAAACTGACCAGTGTTCACCTTGGCTGAGTAACTTAACAACTCTCAATCATGCAATCTTAAGACGTTCTTCAAACTGACCAGTGTTCACCTTGGCTGAGTAACTAACAACTCTCAATCATGCAATCTTAAGACATCCTTCAAACTGACCAGTGTTTACCTTGACTGAGTAACTTAACAACTCTCAATCCTGCAATCTTAAGACGTTCTTCAAACTGACCAGTGTTCACCTTGGCTGAGTAACTTAACAACTCTCAATCCTGCAATCTTAAGACATCCTTCAAACTGATCAGTGTCCACCTTGGCTGAGTAACTTAACAACTCTCAATCATGCAATCTTAAGACATCCTTCAAACTGATCAGTGTCCACCTTGGCTGAGTAACTTAACAACTCTCAATCATGCAATCTTAAGACGTTCTTCAAACTGACCAGTGTTTACCTTGACTGAGTAACTTAACAACTCTCAATCATGCAATCTTAAGACATCCTTCAAACTGACCAGTGTTCACCTTGGCTGAGTAACTTAACAACTCTCTGTCATTCTCCTTAACTCTATTAACTCCCCACTCTCCTAGTACACTGTTTAACCCTCTCAAACCCAAGATCTGGTACATCAAACACTTCGGCCCTTTAGCTTCTTCACATTTGCTGGGAAGGAGTTTGTGGTGCTAAGGTACTGACTCCCAGATGTCGGCCTCCTGCTGTACTGAACCTGAAAGTTCACGATATGTTGCACCTATAAAAGTAGAGGACTTTGGTTTGTACACAACTTCTAATTGAATCTACCATCCTTATCATCTCTGAGATGTTTCTTCTCAGAATGACTGATCTACTAAAATCATTAACTATGCTACACAATTCACACTTTTGTGTTAATGTCCAAAGTTGGAACCACTCCCTTAGAATATCAGTTTCAAGAGTGATAGGAATGTAGCATACTCTTGGCATTATCACTAATAAATGCTTTTAGAATTATAATTAAAATGCTGCAATGATATTAAAGCAAGCAACTGTGAGTAAAGTAAAAAAGTAAAGAGCCCCATCACGCCACGTGGCATATAGGGAATATGGTGTTAGTGACCATAATTTTTAGACCTTCGGCACACAATTTTTGGGGTAATGTGGTCAGTATTATGTCCATGCCGATTTACTTTCCCTGAAAAAAAAGTCCAGTACCCATTTAAGGCTGGGTGAATCCGAAAGCTGTAGACTCTTGTCTTTATAGTCCAGTTCACTAACAGGTGAGCTACCATGGCTCCTAGCTGTGAGTAGAACAAGATATACTTACTGTCGGCAGGAGTCATCACTACATGTGCCTTGTAGATCGTAAGGACACAGAACATTATTTGGGTTGATCTTGTTTGAATAAGTGCTGCTCTGAAGACAAAGGTTCTCTTTAGTCCGGAAATAAGAGTTAAACCTGTAGCAGAGATTGAAAGAAGAAATTCTAGAAACTAAATTGTTCTATTCAGAACTTCTAAAGACTACAATAAAACAGTTTCTTCTAAGTGAAATATTAGAAATACAAACTGTAATAACAGACATAAGTTAAAGATGGATACACCACATATATAGATATGATACAGAAGCTATCAGATGGACAGACCACATACATAGATACGATACAGAAGCTACCAGATGGACAGACCACATACATAGATATGATACAGAAGCTACCAGATGGTTAGACCAGATACATAGATATGATACAGAAGCTATCAGATGGACAGACCACATATATAGATATGATACAGAAGCTACCAGATGGTTAGACCACATATATAGATATGATACAGAAGCTACCAGATGGTTAGACCACATACATAGATATGATACAGAAACTACCAGATGGACAGACCACATATATAGATATGATACAGAAGCTACCAGATGGTTAGACCACATACATAGATATGATACAGAAGCTATCAGATGGTTAGACCACATACATAGATATGATACAGAAGCTATCAGATGGTTAGACCACATACATAGATATGATACAGAAGCTATCAGATGGAAAGGCTACATACACAGATATGATACAAGAAGCTATCAGATGGTTAGACCACATACATAGATATGATACAAAAGCTATCAGATGGTTAGACCACATACATAGATATGATATAGAAGCTATCAGATGGTTAGACCACATACACAGATATGATACAGAAGCTATCAGATGGTTAGACCACATACATAGATATGATACAGAAGCTATCAGATGGTTAGACCACATACACAGATATGATACTGAAGCTATCAGATGGAAAGGCTACATACACAGATATGATACAAGAAGCTATCAGATGGATAGACCAC